>CM070514.1:17114338-17714338 GCA_036346375.1 Guadua angustifolia
TTAGCCTTTACAACCATGCACTATCCTCTAGTTGTCTCTAATGCACTTTTCATCTCACTTGCCTTGTGGCCTAGGAAAGGTCACTCGTTTTAGCTTTTGACAAATCAGGCCTTACTGTAATTAAATATATATTTAAGTTAACAACTAGGAATGGACAATTACTTGATCATATAAGAAGGAATAACTTTATAGCTTCCAACCATTCTCTCATTGAAATGGTAGTTGTTTCTTGGTGTGTGTACTTGATGGTCAAGGCATACATATGACTTGCACATGAGATCAATGAGATCGTTGCCTCAAAGAAGCTACTATAAATGTTGTACATACACAATATTTCCTAACTCCCTTCTCTTCAATTCACAAAGGAACCATGAAGACTAGTTGTGCCAGGACAGTTGTAGCCAACCTTTCTGCTTTGCTTCTCCTGTTCTTACTTCTTTGCACCTCTTCATCGTCACCTCATGAAGAACAATCCTTTGTTCTAAGGAGTAGAAGACTGTTGTCGCAATGCAGTGGCGCGAGGTCATGTTCAACGCGTCTGGTTGGGTTTGATCGGGTCTACAAGACACCGAAGGCGGTATTTGAAAGCTTGAAGAGGGTGCCCTCAAGCAAATCAAATCCATCACATAATTAGGTCTCCTTGTTTGAGTTCGTTTTGTCTTCAGTTTTCTTCTCTGTTTTTGTAGCGGTTCTACTAGATAAGCTTCTGGCTATGAAATTGGTGTTTTAGTTACTCCATTGCAGCTAGTCATGTACATTTTGGAGCTAAATTAGATCTCATTGTAGCATGCTTTATTCACATTAGAGGAAAGGAATTAACAGTATTTGTAATGGATGATTCTTCTGATTGGAAGAGATTTTGGAAAGTTTTGTATATCTTGTTGATCTGATTATTTGATACCACCGTTTCTCTTAGCATTCGGAGCCTATAAGGGTGTGTTTGGTTAGGTGTACGAGAATGAATAGAATAGGATAGTACATGATGGATGGGATTATCCTGGATGAGATGTTATAGAGAATGCGTTTGGTTGTCTGAATGGAATGATACAAGATTTTGTTTAGTTGCTTGGATGAAATGATACAGGATGGTACGAGATGATGTTTGGTTGAAGGGATGAGATTGGATTGAGAGATGAGGTTGGTTTAAGAGATGGTGCGAGTGAACGATCCTGTCCTGGACCGATTGGCTCGGCAAAATTTCCCGTACAGGATGGTGCAGCATCTTTTTGAAATATTTCAAGAATCTGTACCATCTCATCCTGTACCAAATGATTCTGTTCAACCAACCAAACACAAATACAGAACCAAATCCTGTACAGAACGATTCGGTTCACCATCGTACACCCAACCAAATGCACCCTAAACCACATGCTTTTTCACTCCACCTATAAACAAAAACTTGATATGGCCCAACAAGTAATCTCTAGTGGACACGTGTCATTGATCCGATCTTTCATGGCACTTTGTGCTAGCAGCAGCTTCTCCCCGTCTTCTCCTCTCGGCAGCTAGCAGTATGGCTTCTATCTTCTCACGTCAACCAGGACACCGGCAAATAAATGAATCTCGCCCGCACACATCTCAACGTGCGAACAAGAACATACGATCAAAGATCCAGCGAGCAAACTCTACGTTCGCAACGAGCGGAAATCAACGATGGCCAACTTAGCTAGCATGAACATGGCGATTTTTTTGTTTATTAAAGTCAGCAAAAACTAATCCAAAGATACATGGGGAGCCGGCCTGGCTTTTATACGTACCCTATAACCCACGCATACAACTCATGGCCTCGGCCTGACCCATGACTCGGATTTAGTGCCTTTCCCAGCTCCAACTCGACCCAAAACAAAGAAAAACTAGTCCCTAACTTGATTTGGTTGTACTACAATATATAATCGACTCGAACTCCATGGCCTATCCGAACTGACTTAAAATAAATGAAGATTACTGGCGCTAGTACGTGATTGCAAGCAGCAAATTAACTTGGCTTCTTGACTCAGGCAGCAGAACCGATTGGCACCAACACACAGAACAATCATAGATCAACCCTCTAGTCCCTTTGTCTCTGAGTCCATCTCCTGTATAAGGACGGATATCACCTGAGCTATTTTTTACGTGCGCAACAGGAAAATCCTGAAGATAATAACCAACCTTAATTAGATAGGATACGATTGTAATCCTGACCGTTACCATGTTCAGCGGATAAGGATAGAGATAAAATCTTCATCTTATAACTGATTAGGACTCTCCCATGTAACCGCACCCCTCTACTATATAAAGGTGGGCGGGGAAACATCATGATCAGATCATCAGCAATAAGCTAGACATTCATAATCCCAGAGCGCAGGACTAGAGTATTATCTCCTTGTATAATTCATGAGTCTTGTGCTACCATCGAGTTTGGATCTAACGCTTAGCCCCCGTTTTCATTATTGCCGACAACAAACGTCTGTTGGAAATCTAGGTATTATTTTAATTTCAGATTTGAATAATAAGCTAATTTCCAAAATGATTAAAGATAATAGGCAAGACAACAAGCACCACATGCTATTAAAAAATAGATTGAGCATCGTCGCGCACGCGACCAACAGAGGGAAAAATGAAAAGAATTCTTACGTAGGGCTTGTGGACGGAAAGGAAGCAGTGCAGTCGCGACCGGCCGTAGAGGAAGTAGTCGACGTCGTGGATCGCGTCCAGAAGCAGGAAGAAGAGCTCGAGCGGTCGCGCAGTTGCGCTGCCCAGAAACCTTATTGCCGCCCCCGTGCAGGTTCTCACAGCGGCAACGGTTTGGAGATTCCGCTCTCCTTGCCTCTTGGTGCACACCGAGAGGAAGGTCGGTGAAGAACGAGCGCAGCACGAAGACACAACACAGGTCACAGAGAATGAACGCGAGTGCAAGAGACCAAAAAGTCACATCTGCGGACGCTCTCGAGTTTATAGTTCAAGATCAAGAACGGTCAATAAATTGACCGTTACAGCACCATTATATGCTAGTAAACACTGTCATCAAACAGACCGTTTCAATTGAAACTGACGCCATAATGATAATTGAAACTGACGCCATAATGAGGACAAACCGAAAATTTAAAAGGATTTAAACGTGCCAAGAATTTAATCCACGGCACGGCGACTCGCGACGTCGCAAGTCACAAGTCACGCTGAAAACACGCGAAATACGCTGTAATTCGCGAAATACCATAGCAGCGTCGTGTGACTTTAGCAAAGGCTCCTCACCCTCCATATGCCTCATTACAAGACATGGTGGGAGCTCTCCCTTTAAATTGACTTTCTCCTCACTAAACTAGCAATATGGTACTAATTTTTGTAGCTTTGGCATTAGAGATAAATGGGCCACTTGGGCCTCATTTCTAACAATCCCCACCAATGCCGAAGGCATAAAGACTCAAAAGTTTGATCATCAGATCAATCTTCGCTTAATATATCGGTGTTTGTGTAAGTCCCATACGGGTTGAACTTTCACCTAGAATAACGAGATCCATCCTCCCACAGCTAATGAATGGACTAAACCTTGAATTCATAGCTTTGTGCGGTTAGATTTCACCCGAAATCTTAACTGATACTAGGCTGCCAAAGAACTTCACCTCAACGGAGCGTTAAATGGTCATGCTCCCTATGTTGGGGAACGCGGTATGCTACACTAGCACAAATTAAAATTTCTACCGCATATCCGGAAAAGCTACCGCAAGAAAGGGATCACAGATTGTATTACCACTAGACGCGCAGCTGCGAATCCTTCGCTGGTGTAGTGGATCGCTCGCCGTGGATCGTCCCTCGCGGATCGTCCTCGCCGTGGATCGTCCTCACGCGGATCGCCCTCGCTGCGGATCGTCCTCACGCGGATCGTCCCGCCGCGGATCGCCCTCACGCGGATCGCCCTCGCTGCGGATCGTCCTCGCCACGCCCGCGAGAGCAGCGGCGTCACCACAAAGCAGCCCCACGCCCCGGATGGAACGCCGTGCGTCGGCGTGCAAGCACCGTGTCGCTCGGCAAGGGCAATGAGAGGTGGAGGCTAGGGTTCTGGACGTGAACAACAACATGCACGCCCACCCTTCCCCTCTCCTTATATAGCCACGCGACGAAACCCTAAGCCAGGGCCCATCAGAGCGTTAAGCCCACGAGGTCCATTAATTTACGGATCCAATCCGAATTAATGCGTCCCAGCCAGTTAAGTGTGTGACCCTGTAGGTTCATGTACATTTGGACATAGATTCGAAAAACCCTTTTTCCAATCCAATAGTTGGTAGCGGTTCTTGCGAGCATGCCAACTCCCAAATGCATATGATCAAATCGATGGAACCTTTCAAAAGTACTCATGTAATAATCCTTTGCCAAACTATATGAAGATCGAACTCAAGGCGAGAAGTATGTCATCCTTTGATAGTTCAATCCATCTCTCGTATCCGTGATATATTAATAAGTTGTGATTGACTTCTCAATCACGGCATGGCCATGCACTTCCTTAATCATATCACACGAGTGGCCTAGACATATATCTCCGCTTATCGGAGTGGCAAATTCCATCTTGATCGCTCACTTCCTCTCTGCATGTTTCATAGTAAACATGAAAGCTACCTTTATAACTATCCGGTTAGGAAATAGCGTTTGGTGGCTCCAAGGTAAACTATTACACATGTAGGAATGTGACAATCTCAGTCTAAGGATCATACATCCACTATGTATGAGATGCACCGATGACACATAAGAATGTAACATTCTCGCAGTGTCCCATTGCGGGTCTATCTAACCAATGTTTTTCATCATGAGTTCACAATGTATTGATGATATCTCCATATCCTATGATCTATGAAACATAATCATCGATCAATACATGTCTTGATCTATTCATCGTTGTCCTATACGATGATATCCGATCGAGATACTTACGAATTATATCAATAAGTAGAGATTTTCATAAACAAGTCACATACTTGCGATCAATATAATGATATACATTCATTGGACCAATAATCATATTATTATTCATAAGCATAGTCATGTTACAATCATCTATATGATCGCCTCTAGGGCATAACACCAACAATCTCCCACTTGCACTTGAGTCACCAATTAAGCATCTAATACCAATAGACCTTGTGTGCGCCTCATGCTTAGGGTCGTGGAAGAGGCTTTGTCAACGGATCAGCCACATTAGCTTCCGTATGTACTTTGCATATCTTCACGCCACCTCTATTCACAATCTCGCGAATAAGGTGAAAGCGCGGAGTATGTGTTTGGACTTCGATGTGATCGAGGCTCTTTTCACAGTGCAATGGCACCACTATTATCACAATAGAGGTCCATTGGATTAGAGGCACTAGCGACCACACCAAGCTCTGAGATGAACTTCTTTATCCAAACAGCTTCCTTTGCGGCCTCTGAAGCCGCAATGTACTCTGCTTCTGTTGTAGAGTCGGCCACCGTGTTTTGTTTGGAACTCTTCCAGCTTACCGCTCCTCCATTCAGTGTAAATACGAACCCGGATTGTGATCGGAAATCATCTTTGTCAGTTTGGAAGCTTGCGTCGGTGTAACCCTTTACAACCAGTTCTTCCTCACCTCCAAAAACTAGGAACATATTCTTAGTTCTTCTCAAGTACTTCAGATATTTTTCACTACCGTCCAATGACCATCACCGGATCCGCTTGGTATCTCGCCGTGACACTTAGAGCATATGAGACATCTGGCCAGTCAGATCATGGCATACATAATAGACCCAATAGCGAAGCATATGGTATCTTGCTCATCCTGTCTCGCTCATCAGTTGTCGAAGGACACTGATTCTTGCTTAGACTTATGCCATGTGACATTGGCATGAATCCTCTCTTGGATTCATGCATATTGAACCTCTTCAATACCTTGTCAATGTACGTTTCTGGCTTAATCCAATCAACCTTTTGATCTATCCTCAGAGATCTTTATGCCCAAGATATAACATGCTTCTCCCAAGTCCTTCATTGAGAAACTCTTTTTCAATGAAGTCTTAACGTCTTCAAGCATAGGAATATTATTCCCGATCAATAATATGTCATCCACATATAAGATCAGAAATACAAGTGCGCTCCCACTAGCCTTTTTATAAACACAAGGCTCTTCTTCATTTTTTATGAAGTCAAATCCTTTGACTACTTCATCAAAACGAATGTTCCAACTCCGAGATGCTTGCTTCAACCCATAAATGGATCTTTGAAGCTTGCATACCTTATTAGCATATTTAGGATCAACAAAACCTTCAAAGTTGTATCATGTATACATCCTCGATAGATTCCCATTAAGGAAAGCTGTTTTGACGTCCATTTGCCATATTTCATAATCGAAATATGCAGCAATAGCTAAAATGATCCGGACAGACTTAAGCATGGCTACCGGTGAGAAAGTTTCATCATAGTCAACTCCTTGAACTTGTTTGAAACCCTTTGCCACCAACCGTGCCTTGTATATCTGAACATTTCCATCCATGTCTATTTTCTTCTTGAAAATCCATTTGCACTCAATGGTTTTTACACCATGAGGAGGATCAACCAAGTTCCAAACTTGATTGTCATGCATAGACTGAATTTCGGATCTCATGGCTCCAAGCCATTTTTCAGAGTTTGGGTCCATCATCGCTTCTTTATAAGTCGTAGGCTCATCATTATCCAATAATAATATGTCATGTCCATATCTCATGGGTTCATGACGCGACCTCCCCGACCTACGTGGGGCTGGTGTCTCTTCCACAGGTTGTACAACATCTTGTACATCAAGTGAAGGTTCAATGGGAGTTGAAACAATTTCTGATGGTTCTCGAATTTCTTCAAGTCGCACCTTGCTCCCACTAACTCCTTTTGAAAGAAACTCTTTCTCCAGAAAGACACCGTTTCGAGCAACAAACACTTTGTTTTCATCTCTTTTGTAAAAGTAATATCCTTTTGTTTCTTTAGGATACCCCACAAAGAAGCATTTTTCCGATTTAGGTGCGAGTTTATCGATTGCAAACGTTTTACATAAGTCTCACAACCCCATATCTTGAGAAATGACAATGAGGACGCTTCCATCCACATCTCATATGAAGTTTTCAACGACTTTTGATGGAACCTGTTTAAAGTGAACGCAATTGTTTCTAGAGCATATCCCCGTAGGACAATGGCAGATCTGTTTGGTTTATCATTGACCGAACCATGTCTAACAAAGTTCGGTTCCGTTGTCGGATACGCCATTCCATCGAGGCGTTCTGGCGGAGTAAGTTTGAACGATTCCACATTGCTTTAGATGATCACCAAACTCTTGGCTCAAATATTCACCCCACGATCCGATCGTAAGTGTTTTATTGATTTGCCAAGTTGATTTTGTACTTCGTTCTGAAACTCTTTAAATTTTTCAAATGTTTCAGATTTATGCCTCATTAAGTAGATATATCCATATCTACTAAAGTCATCGGTAAAAGTTGCAAAGTACTGAAACCCACCTCTAGCACTAGAGCTCATTGGTCCACATACATCCGTATGTACTAGGGCCAACAACTCATTTGCCCTTTCACCAAAACTTGTGAAAGGGGCTTTTGTCATCTTGCCAAGTAAACAAGACTCACATGTTTCAAATGATTCAAAATCAAATGAGGTTAGAAGTCCATCAGCATGGAGCTTCTTCATGCGCTTCTCATTTATGTGGCCTAAGCGACAATGCCATAAAAAGGTAGGATTCACATCATTGGGCCGAAGCCTTTTCACATTAATGTTGTAGATAGGTTTTTCTTCGAGTTCAAGCACGTACAACCCATCTACCATGGGGCATCGGCCATAATACATATCATTCAAAAATATCGAACAAACAAAGTTCTTTATTCTGAAATCATAACCTTCATGTTCCAAACAAGAAGATGAAATAATGTTTCTACTCAAAGATGGAACAAAATAACAATTATTGAGTTCTAAAATTAATCCGTAAGGCAAATGCAATGGGTAGGTGCCAATGGCAACACCATAACTCTTGCTTTATTCCCCCGCCGAAGATCCACTTCTCCTTTTGCCAAGTCTCTACTCTTTATCAGCCCGTGATCGAATTGCAAATGTGAGCAACCGATCCGTATCATATACCCAAGAGGCAAGATTAGAAGTAGCCGATTAATTTCTACAACATGAATACCAAGTGGAAGTCACACTCCCATTCTTCTTATCCGCCAGTACTTCGCAGTTTAGTTTCCAATGTCCTAACTTCTTGCAATAGAAGCATCGAGCATCGTGTTTAGGGCCAATCGTAAGCTTCTCAAGCTTAGATTTGAGACTCGCGATCTCAACCTTGCCCTTGCCCTTGCCCTTTCCTTTGTTTCCAGCCTTAGCCTTCTTCTTGAAGGCAGTGGTTTTCTGAACCATCATCACATGATTAGGTTTTTTCTTTATGCTTTCCTCAGCAGACTTGAGCATCCCATGTAGTTCGGTCAGGGCTTTTCTCCATGCTATTCATATGAAAATTCATAATGAACGGCTCAAAACTCGAGGCGAGATCGGAGAATCACATCCGTAGCCAAACCAAGGTGAGGGAAAATCGAGCTTTTCCAATCTCCCAATGTAACCAATCATTTTGATTACATGAGGGCTGACCGGACTACCTTCAGCCAGCTTGCAAGCAAACAAAAGCTTGGAGATACCATATCTCTCAGCTCTTGCTTGGTTCCCAAACATGTCCTTTAAGCCCACAATCATATTGTAAGCATCTTGGTCCTCATATTGCTTTTGAAGCTCAGAGTCCATGGTGACAAGCATGAGATAGCTGACCTCTACAGAGGCATTAACATGTTTTTCATACTCAGCCTTTTCATTGCGAGAAGCATTTTCTGTTGGTTCATCAGAATTGGATTCTCTAGAACATAGTCTTTCTTTTCATGCTTGAGAACAATTCTCAAAGTTGCGATACCAATCCACAAAATTTATCCCATTAAGTTTTTCCTTTTCCAAAACCGATCTCAAAGCAAAACCAGGTCCAACCGAAGGAGTAGCAGGTGCCATTGAACTACAACAAAAACATGCAAAGTTTCTAAGCACTATGTTTATGTAAAACTTTCATTAAACATTTTAATAAAAGATACTCCTATCATGTGCCCTCTTTATGGACACATAGTGAGTATTCAAGATCCATATTCATCAAACACTAGTGAGCTTTGGCATCACCGCTAGAGATTTAATGACATAGGTAAGCAACATCTTTGCTAATTACATCTTATGTAACTCTTGTTGGTTGAGCATGAAAACAAGTAATGAATGACTCTCGTCAACTCGACTCATGGCCAGTCAACTTGCCCCTAGGGCTCACATGAGGAGGGAGCACTTCCGATTTGGTGCCAATTAAGAAACCTAGCCTCATGTGTGTTTTCCTAGACACCAATTGTCTTGTATTTGTTCCTTCATTATGAAATCAAAACTCAACCACTTATGTCCTCAAGCCCAAAACCGCTTTTGATAGCTTGATTAAATCTACCATTGTTATGCGTGATGTGTCCAACACATCCCTATCATCTATTAAGATAGTCATTGATATACTACTTTGGCGGTCATATCAATAATGATCTAAATTCTTGATAGGTGCAACAATAGGGTGGACATATTTGATTTAAAATTTGTTTAACTATGGGGATGAACAATATCTACTATGAACATGGCATCACATGCAATGAGCATAAAGAAAATAGCAAGGATTAACCACACATCCACGTAAAATCAAGATTAAGGCGTGAAATAGTATGGCCTTTAGCATTAGGATCTTCATCATCATGCTTGTTGGTTCACTTGGCCATCTTGCTTGATTGTTCACCTAGCCATCATGCTTGATTGCCATCATCTTCATCATAGTAGATGCAACTCCTTACAACTTAGATAATGAAATTTACATGAAGGTTTCAAACATCACAAGTCCACACGCAGCCGTTATACAAATTTGATAATGAAATAGCCTTATGGCTTGACACGCACTTGCAGCCATGTAAACGTTACATGCATCACATACACATAGGCCATACTATTTCACATATAACATCCCGCAAAAAGAGTTAAACAAAGCGATTCTACTTGTCGGGTTCCAGGCGGCGCAAGGGTCCATCGAGGCCAAGGCGCCCAGGCTGAATCTGAGGCGGGGTCCTGGCAATCAGGGCGGCGCCCACCTCCGTCACGGCCGGTCACAGGCGGGTCGAGGGCAGCGCCCTTGGAAATTTTTTTGGAGGCATGTCTTCTGCCAAAGGAAAACGTCCTCAAAATTTCCATGGATCAATCAAATTGACCTAATCTGATTCAATCTGATTGGCTTGGTCCCATATGGTCGCGATGCGTAGACCCTGATGGCGGTAACCCGACCGGTAAGGGCAACGTCGTACCATGAACGGACTCACCCAAATCAAGCTTGAATCGGATTGCACTTCCCTCTGATTCAATCTGATTGGCTTGGTCCCATATGGTCGCGATGCGTAAACCCTGATGGCGGTAACCCGACCGGTAAGGGCAACGTCGTACCATGAACGGACTCACCCAAATCAAGATTGAATCGGATTGCACTTCCCACAAACGCTAAACCGATCGATCTCATCGATAGCTGCCTCCACCAATTCATCACATGAACCGGCAGAACATGTAATAGATCTAATCTACTATCCCCACATATCACATATGTAACATCCAGATCACAAATCTACACGAGATGGCTCTGATACCACTGTTGGGGAACGCGGTATGCTACACTAGTACAAATTAAAATTTCTACGCGATATCCGTAAAAGCTACTCGCAAGAAAGGGATCACAGATTGTATTACCACTAGACGCGCAGTTGCGGAATCCTTCGCGCGTTGGTGTAGTGGATCGTTCTCGCCGTGGATCGTCCTCGCGCGGATCGTCCTCGCCGTGGATCGTCCTCACGCGGATCGTCCTCGCTGCGGATCGTCCTCACGCGGATCGTCCTCGCCGCGGATCGTCCTCACGCGGATCGTCCTCGCTGCGGATCGTCCTCACCACGCCGCAAGAGTGCAGCAGCCACGTCACCAGCAGATCCACACGTCCCGGGATGGAACGCCGTGCGTCCGCGTGCAAGCACCGTGTCGCTCGGCAAGGGCAATGAGAGGTGGAGGCTAGGGTTCTGGACGTGAACAACAACATGCACGCCCACCCTTCCCCTCTCCTTATATAGCCACGCGACGAAACCCTAAGCCAAGGCCCATCAGTGCGTTAAGCCCACGAGGTCCATTAATTTACGGATCCAATCCGAATTAATGCGCCCGGCCCGTTAAGTGTGTGACCAGAGGTTCATGTACATTTGGACATAGATTCAAAAACCCTTTTTCCAATCCAATAGTTGGTAGCGGTTCTCGCGAGCATGCCAACTCCCAAATGCATATGATCAAATCGGATGGAACCTTTCAAAAGTACTCATGTAATAATCCTTTGCCAAACTATATGAAGATCGAACTCAAGGCAGAAGTATGTCATCCTTTGATAGTTCAATCCATCTCGTATCCGTGATATATTAATAAGTTGTGATTGACTTCTCAATCACGGCATGGCCATGCACTTCCTTAATCATATCACACGAGTGGCCTAGACATATATCTCCGCATTACATCGAGTGGCAAATTCCATCTTGATTGCTCACTTCCTCTGCATGTTTCATAGTAAACATGAAAGCTACCTTTATAACTATCCGGTTAGGAAATAGCGTTTGGTGGCTCCAAGGTAAACTATTACACATGTAGGGAATGTGACAATCTCAGTCTAAGGATCATACATCCACTATGTATGAGATGCATCGATGACACATAAGAATGTAACATTCTCGCGGTGTCCCATTGCGGGTCTATCTAACCAATGTTTTTCATCATGAGTTCACAATGTATTGATGATATCTCCATATCCTATGATCTATGAAACATAATCATCGATCAATACATGTCTTGATCTATTCATCGTTGTCCTATACGATGATATCCGATCGAGATACTTACGTAATTATATCAATAAGTAGAGATTTTCATAAACAAGTCACATACTTGCTGATCAATATAATGATATACATTCATTGGACCAATAATCATATTATTATTCATAAGCATAGTCATGTTACAATCATCTATATGACTGCCTCAAGGGCATAACACCAACACCCTAATCTTCTCATGAGCTTTCTAGAGAATGCCCCTTTCTCGTGAACTGCGACCTCACAGTTAAGCTCAAGTAGGTGTATTCATTTTAGGTATCCTGTAGGCTGATACCTTTTCCTCTCATTAGGACACTAGAATACATTAAGGTTTTAAACCAGCCTTCCATACAGTTGAGAGTACTTAGAACATGGGTAGATTTTGTGTACTCTCTTGTTACAACCACAACTTGTTTTTCCCATTACCTAATTCACGGGATCTCCGATCGAAAGGATGGGTTACAATTGTGAAGTAACTCAAATGGGCCTCATTCCCATGTCCTTTGACGCAATAGAAATCGCATTTCTTGTTAGCCCCTTTGTAAAAGGGTCTGCCAGATTTTTCTCAGTGCGTATATAATTGATAGCTATCACTCCGGAGCATCTCAATTTTCTGACAGATTTAAGTCTACGTTTCACATGTCTGGAGGACTTCATATTATCCTTAGTACTCATAACCTTGATCAACACTGTTTGGTTATCGCAGTACATTAGGATCGCCGGGATTGGTTTCTCAACCAATGGTAAGTCCAACGAAGCTCTCTTAGCCATTCAAACCTCAAGCTGTGGGCGTGTCTAGTGCTACAAGCTCGGCTTCCATGGTTGATCGCGTCAATATAGTACATTTACAAGACATCCATGAAAGCTGCAGACCCGCTAATGTAAACACATAGCCACTAGTAGCTTTGATCTCATCTGCATCGAGATCCAATTTGAATCACTATACCCTTCTAATCTGGGAGGGTATCCAATTATAGTGAATTCCATAAGAGGTAGTACCTCTCGGATAGCTTAACACTCTCTCAAGAGCCTCCCAATGATCATCTCCGGATTCGATGTAAACCGGCTTAATTTGCTCACAGCAAATGAGATGTCAGATCTCGTTGCACCAGCTAAATACATAAGGGACCCTATTATTTGTGAATATCTCAATTGATCTTTCCCTAATTCATTATTTTTGCAAAGTTTTACACTTGCATCATAAGGAATTGGGGCTATTTTGCAGTTCTCAAAGCCGAAGCGGCTCAATAATTTTTCTGCATAATGGGATTGACTCAAAGTAATCCCATTCTCGGTTCTGATCAATTTAATATTTAAAATTACATCTGCCTCACCCATGTCTTTCATATCAAAACAATTAGATAAGAAAGACTTGACCTCGTCAATGATAGCAGTGTTGGTCCCAAATATAAGTATGTCATCAACATACAAACACAAGATTACTCCTTGACCCCCACCATAGCGATAATAAACACATTTATCCGCCTCATTCACAGCAAAACCAGCAGATGTCAAAGTTTTATCAAACTTTTCGTGCCATTGTTTAGGTGCTTGCTTTAAGCCATACAAGGATTTTAATAATTTGCACACTTTATTTTCTCGTCCAAGAATCGCATAACCATCTGGTTGCTCCATATAGATTTCTTCCTCCAACTCTCCATTAAGGAAAGTGTCTTTACATCCATTTGATGGATGTATAAACCATAGGAAGTCTGCTAATGCAATGAGCACTCTAATGGTGGTTAATCCGCAACAGGAGAATAAGTATCAAAATAATCCTCTCCTTCTTCTCGGTATAACCCTTGGCTACAAGTCTTGCCTTATACTTATCAACAGTACCATCGGGCCTCATTTTCTTTTTAAAGATCCACTTACATCCAACCTGGTTTGCACCCAAGAGGAAGTTCAATGATCTCCCATGTTCCATTAGCCATGATGGATTCCATCTCGCTACGGACAGCCTCTTTCCAATACTCTGCATCAAGTGATGCATAAGCCTCTGAAAGAGTTTTTGGCACATCATCCACAAGGTATACAATAAAGTCATCACCAAAGGTTTTCTCAACCCTTTGTCTTTTGCTCCTGCGAGGAGCCTCATTTGTGACAATATTGTTATCCTCCTCAGGGATATCACAAGCTGGTTCAACAATATTTGGTAATTCAGAAGTAGATGGAAGATCAGAAGTTTTAGAATTTTCATTAAATCCTGCTACTCTCATAGGATAAATATTCTCAAAGAAAGAAGCATCTCTAGATTCCATTATTGTGTTAGCAATAATCTCAGGAGAATCTGATTTTACTACTAAAAATCTATAGGCCGTACTGTTATGTGCATATCCCAGAAAAATGCAATCGACTGTTTTAGGTCCAAGCTTTCTCTTTTTCTGCAATGGTATATTGACTTTTGCCAAACACCCCCATGTTCGCAGAAAATTGACATTTGGTTTTCTCCCCTTCCATCCCTCATACGGAGTAATCTCACTTCTTTTAGTAATTACTCTGTTGAGGACAAAGGTTGCTGTTAAGATAGCTTCCCCCCACCATGACTTAGACATACCAGCACTCTCCAACATGGCATTCACCAAGTCTGTTAGTGTCCGGTTTTTCCTCTCAGCCACCCCATTAGATTGAGGTGAGTATGGTGGTGTCACTTCATGGATTATACCATGCTCAGCACAGTATTGGGAGAATTCCTGAGAGATATACTCTCCTCCACGGTCAGACCTTAGCCTTTTAATTTTCTTTTCTAGTTGATTTTCAACCTCGACCTTATAAATTTTGAAGTAGTTTAAAGCTTCATCCTTTGTTTTCAGCAAATACACATAACAATAACGTGTTGCATCGTCTATGAAAGTTAGAAAATATCTTTTGCCTCCTTTTGTCAACAATCCATTCATCTCACACAGGTCAGAATGGATGAGATCTAATGGTGCCAAATTCCTTTCTTCCTCTAACCCCTTAAAGGGTTTCCGAGGTTGTTTTGCTTGCACGCAAGATTGGCACTTTGATCCTTTGACAATATCACATTTTGGAATTATTTCAAATCTGGACATTCGAGCAATGGTATCATAACCAATATGACATAAACGAGAATGCCAAACATTGGATTCACAATTATTAACTTGAGTAGCAACATTTAAATTTAAACAAGACTCTAGTACACTTAAGCGGAACAAGCCTCCGCTCTCATAACCTTTTCCAACAAAGTTTCCAAACTTGGACATTACAACTTTATTAGACTCAAATACTAGCTTATAACCATCTCGACATAATAGGGAACCACTGACAAGGTTCTTATTTATTGTTGGCACATGCTGCACGTTTCTCAAGCGGACAGTCTTTCCTGAAGTGAGCTTCAGTTTTACCGTGCCAACACCACGCACAAAAGCATGCGACCCGTTCCCCATTAGGACGGAGGAAGCCCCTGCTGCCTGGTAAGAAGAAAATAGAGATATGTCAGAACATACGTGAACATTTGCACCCGTATCAACCCACCAATCAGTGGATTGACATGCTGAAAAATAACAGGAGAATTACCATACCCTCCTGAAGTAGTTCCCTCACTTATGGTCACGTTGGCAATTTTCTTGCCTTGCTCATTTGGCCTGTTCTTGCGGAAACGACAGTCTTTAGCCATGTGACCATCTTTTCCGCACACAAAATAGGTAATGTTCTTCATATCTTTCTTCTCAAACTTCTTCTTGAAGCTAGTATTTTTATTTGGTTTCAAGCCTTTGTTGTTGTTGCCACCCTTCTTCTCAATCACATTTGCATTGTTTGGTTCACGAGAAGAAGTTTTGGTGCATCTTTGGCTCGGCTTTTTCTTCCACATTGAGGGCAGAATGAGATCTTCGATAGAAATCTCTTCCTCTTGTGTTTGAGACCGATGGCAAAATTCCTCCAATATGGGGAAGTTTAGCCACAATGCCCGCACCACAAATTTTGCGGGTAAAGCACATCCCAAATGTGCAATCTACCACTAGTAGTGAAAGTCATGCGCTTGAGCAACAATCGATTTAGACTCATCCATGGTAAAATCGAATAGTTGCTCGTGACGTATACAACCAATGACCAAACCTCGACTTCGCATATTTTTGCTCAAGAGCCAACCACAACTCGATGGCGGATGTGTAACTCATATACACATCATATAACTGATCTGCCAAGATGGTCAGAATGCAGCCCAATGCGGTGTTATTCGCATACTCATACTGCGCATTCTCCTCATCCGTAAGCGGGTATTGGGGAAAAATCACCCACCACATACCCAGAGACATGAGCCAAAACTTGGCTCTAGTCTGCCACCTACGGAAGTTCTGACCATTGAACCTCTCAGGTTTCATGGCATCACTTGCACTAGCCATTGCTGAATCACAATCACACAAATAATACCAATAAGGTTTCTGGAATGTTGGAAATCTAGGTATTATTTTAATTTCAGATTTGAATAATAAGCTAATTTCCAAAATGATTAAAGATAATAGGCAAGACAACAAGCACCACATGCTATTAAAAAATAGATTGAGCATCGTCGCGCACGCGACCAACAGAGGGAAAAATGAAAAGAATTCTTACGTAGGGCTTGTGGACGGAAAGGAAGCAGTGCAGTCGCGACCGGCCGTAGAGGAAGTAGTCGACGTCGTGGATCGCGTCCAGAAGCAGGAAGAAGAGCTCGGCGGTCGCGTGAGCGATTCTTGCCAGAAACCTTATTGCCGCCCCCGTGCAGGTTCTCACAGCGGCAACGGTTCGGAGATTCCGCTCTCCTTGCCTCTTGGTGCACGCCGAGAGGAAGGTCGGTGAAGAACGAGCGCAGCACGAAGACACAACACAGTCACGAGAGAATGAACGCGAGTGCAAGAGACCAAAAGTCACATCATGCGGGCGTCTCGAGTTTATAGTCTCGCACGAACGGTCAATAAATTGACCGTTCTGACACTCATATATGCTAGTAAACACTTGTCATCAAAGCAGGCCGTTTCAATTGAAACTGACGCCATAATGATAATTGAAACTGACGCCATAATGAGGAGAAACCGAAAATTTAAAAGGATTTAAATGTGCCAGGAATTTAATCCACGGCACGGCGACTCGCGACGTCGCAAGTCACAAGTCACGCGGGAAAAACACGCGGAAATACGCGGTAATTCGCGAAATACGCGCGCGCGCGTGCGTGTGACTTTAGCAGTGCTCCTCACCCTCCATATGCCTCATTACAAGACATGGTGGGAGCTCTCCCTTTTAAATTGACTTTCTCCTCACTAAACTAGCAATATGGTACTAATTTTTTGTAGCTTTGGCATTAGAGATAAATGGGCCACTTGGGCCTCTTTTCTAACAACGTCAACATCGATTATTATTCTACTTCACTGTAGAATCAACAGTGAATAGGGACGTGTGCGCAGGGGAGGCCGGCTGGCTACCGTACCTCCCCAACAGTAGTGAGTAACTAGATGCGCAACGAGCCCATGCGTTGTTGTGGGTGGAAAAAATTATTGAGATAGGTAGTGATTTTAATAAAGAGAAAATATTTTTGGGGAATACCTTAAAAAAAGAAATAAAAAACATATAAAAGGTTTTTAATATCTAATATATATATATATATATATATAATATTTTTTATTTGTTTGATTTTTTAAAAGCACTGTAGCAATCATTGGTCTTGTTCATTGTAGTCCTGCAATGAACAAGGGACACATAGCGAGGAGGTCGCTAGCTATCGTACCTCTCAAGAATCATAAGTTATAACTTGTCTATTAAAGCTGAAAAGATTGGAGGCTCCCTGGCCATGCCACATCATCGATCTCATCATGTGGCCTTCAAAAACCAAAGTTACATGCATGTCCTTCAGCGGTTATTTTGCAAAAAGAACCCATAGTTTTGTAGATTCACGAACGAGACCTCCACCAGTTTTTTTTCAAAAAGGACCCATGGTTACACAAATTCACTGATGAATCTTTACTAGCACATTTTTAAAAAACCCCTCGACAAAATGGTAATTATGTTGAGGTCCTCCTATCATCTTTTTTTGCAAAGAACCCCAAACCAAATTTCACGTAGCGTGAGATCCTACTAGTATAGATTAGGCATGTACTGACCTCGCACCTTCTCCCTAGACACACATGCCACATGCACATACTACTACAAAAGGGGTTATATTAGACACATCATCACTGACTGTTTTTTACGAAACTGTCTGAGAAGAGAATCGGGCAAATCGCAGACGGTTTGTGGCTAAAACTATCTGTGATGGTGACTCATCATAGATAGTTTTATCCACAAACCATCTATGATGATAGGGAGAACTTCACAGACGGTTTGTAGATAAAACCGGAGAGAAATATCACATATAATTTTATCCATAAATCGTCTATGATGACAGAGAGAATTTCACAGATAGTTTGTAGATAAAACCATCTATGATGATGGAAATATCATAGACGATTTTATCCATAAACCATCTGTGATGACCAATTCTGATAAATTAATGTTGAGCCCTAGCTATTAGTGAATACTTCGGAATAGTAAAACGCGCGAAACATGCAGTACATATATTTAAGAACTAGCTTCTTGCATTATATATAAGAACAAACTTCTTGCATGCATCATGATATTATCTTGGTGGCTTGTCTCAGTCTCTTGTGTCTCATTTTTCTGGGATGATGAGCACATAGTTTGATATGAGTATGATGGCTGAGTTAAGCTACTTTCTTGGCTTCCAAATCAAGTAGACTCGAGGGGTATTTTCCTGCACCAAGGTAAGTACACTCGGGACCTCTTAAGGCGGTTTGATATGTCTGATGGGAAGCCTGTGATGACTCCTATGGCCACCACTGCTATCCTTGAGCTCGACGAGGATGGTGAGCCTGTTGATCAGAAGGAGTTCTGGATTATGATTAGCTCCCTCTTGTATCTCACTACCTCACGGCCGAACATACACTTTGCCATATGTATGTGCGCTCGTTTTAGGTTCTCCTCGTGCTTCTCATCGCTGGGCGATGAAGCGCATCTTCAGGTACCTTCGAGCTATCATTGATTATGGTATTTGGTAGTCTTCTTCCTCTTGTCTATCCTTTAGAGCTTTTTCAATGCTGACTTTGCTGGTTGTAGGATAGATAGGAAAAGTATTTATGGCACTTGCCAATTCATTGGCACTTCTCTTGTTTCTTGGTCATCGAAAGCGATGCAGAGTTGTACAATCTCTCGCTAAGGCGAATATATTACTCTGACCCGATTCTTTGTAGCAGTGCTGGATGAGATCGACCTTCCGGGACTTTTGGTTAGAGATAGAGAGTGTTCCACTTTTCTATAATAACACTTTTGCTATCTGCATTGCTAAGAACCCAGTGCAATATTCCAGGACTAAGCACATTGATGTTAGATATCACTTTTTTAGAGACCATGTGGAGAGACATAGTGCTTCAGTCTGTGGAGAGTGACCACCAGTTGGTTGATATCTTTAATAAGTCTTTGGATAGCTCTAGGTTTGTTGCCTTAAGGAGTGAGTTTGGAGTTGTATACCCTTACGACCTATTGTGAGGGGAAGCTGGTTTGTATATTATATATTATATATCTTCTTTTAGTTTTTTCCTTTCTTCTGTTTTGCTCTGGTTGTTTATTGGATTTATTCTCTAAAGTTATGAGTTTACTTCACTTAGACTTCTAGCATGCTTTGCATGGACATCTCATCTTGTGCTTTAGATTGCTATTATGCTTAATTAGCTATTCTCTCTTCTCTCTAGGTTGAGTTCCCTCACAGTCTTGTCTAGCACGTATTAGGCCCCCTGGGTAGATAGGGTCTATATGCACTTCTTAGTTTGGGATCTTGAGGTAGCTTTTCTATATCAGTCATTAGGGAAGATGAGAGTGAGTCTGAGCCGTAGTGTTCTCTACTATCTTTTCTATGCTCTATAGCTACCCAGTTTGCAGTTTCTTGACTTCTTCTCCCCATTCTATTTTTCTAGTTTTATTTGAGTTATTTGGATCTTCTTTGAGCTTAATCTTGGTAATAACTCAACTTAAACCAGTTTTATGCTTAAAATTGAATCACATGTTGAGGGGAAGTTTAAGAAACTGCT
This sequence comes from Guadua angustifolia, assembly GCA_036346375.1. NCBI lineage: Eukaryota > Viridiplantae > Streptophyta > Magnoliopsida > Poales > Poaceae > Guadua > Guadua angustifolia. The sequence goes on from CM070514.1 coordinate 17,134,357, forward strand.
TCATGTGTTGCATATAGAATTTATTTTCTATTTTATGGGCTTTGTCTATTATGCAAATGATCTTTTCTTCATGCTATACACCATGCTACTTTTTTTAAGGAATTGACTAACTTAGATATGTCCTAGTTCATTTATCTTGCTAAACTTGAAAAACTTAAAAATAAGCTTTAAAAAACTTGATGAAATATGTTGCTTTTACTTGCTAAGTTTCTTCTCTAGGTGTATTTGCTATGATTTGTGAAATTTTAGAGTTCTCTAGAGTCCCTATAGCAACTTGGGTGAAACTTGTGTGATTCATACTTGAGTCCTTCAATTGCTTATCAATCAATATGCTAAAATAAAAATTAGGCAAAATTGACTCCTTTTGTGCACATTAGACTCAATACCTCATATTCATAAGACAACCTCTCATTGCACTTGGGATGAACTTAGAATGTGTTGTGTATGATCAAGATCATTCTCTTAAGAATCCTTCTTGAGATGATCGAATATAGCTTGAATCAATTGCTTGAAAATTGTTGATAAAAAAAGTCAAACATATGTGGATAAAGAATGCATATAATGTTACACATTTGCACCCCACTACGTCTTTTAAAGTATTAAAGAAAAAATTGCTTCACATGGAAAATAAGCTCGAAGGACCTTGTATGTACTCCTAGATTCTCCAAAGTGTTGAGTAAGTTGAACTCTAGGTTTTCCATTTGATCATTTGAATGGTTTTACTTCTAGTTTTGAAAATAATGCGAAGTGTTTCTCATATCAAATCTTTCTAATAATGACATTTTCAAAACAAACCTTGCAAGTAAAGTTTTTTATTTGCACTTGGACATATCTTAGTTTAGTCAACTTTGAAATTGACTATCTTGGTGTCATATCTTATCTTCAAAATTATTTGGATAATTTTCAAAGCTTCATTAGGTTGCATTCCTTGCATATAAAAACAAAAAAGGAGAAGAAAATGCCATCTTGATGCCTATATTGCCAAAAGGGGGAGAAATCATAGAAAAAGGCATTATTAGAAAAATACGAATGCATTTTGGTTATTTTGATCTTGGTATAACGTTGCTAATTCTTGTGGATCATAAGAGCATTTGAACTTCTTGTTAGATTTTAGAGCTTTTGTGGAAAATTTGCTCTTTCTTGAGTGTAACTCAAAATTTCCTCTCGCCAACGTGTTTATGATTTCTTTTTCTTCCTTTTGAACCAAGTTTTGTTTTGCATTCAAATTGCTTTCTTCTATCTTTCTTCAAATTCAAAACTTATGCCTTTTCATGTGTTTATCAATATACTCATCAAGGGGGAGATTGAAAGACTATGTGGAGGTCTATACTTGTGTGTGATGAGTATTTGACTAAATTTGAGCTATGTTTATTTTGGAATTGAGTTTGATTTGAATTAGATTTTTAATTTGAAGCAATTTGAGATTTGATTGCCTTTTCCGGTGCTACCGGTCATGGTAGAGCTGTGCTACCGGCCGGGGGGTAGCACCGGATCTTTTGAGCGTTAATATTTTAATTAAGGATTTTGTCAATAGGTATATGCAATGGCCAACATTATAAAACTGATCATATCTTGTAGGTAAAAGTGTATAACCTCTGCAAAGTGTCAGTGTATTAGGATAGCCATGTCGCCGGTAATGGACAACACTTGGGAATTTCAATCAAGGGTTAGTTTTTATAAGATATACTTGGGAAGGGATGTTGTATACCAATGGAAGAGATGAATACGGTTTAGGCTATGTGCTAGTTTACTTCGAGAAATACATGAAACTTTATTATTGTTGCTGTTATTTGTTTTCCTATCATTTCAATCTAATTATTGTATCCAATTGAAAATGCTACTTCATTGTAAAATAACCATGATAGCCATTCATTTAGAATAAGCCTTGCATATAGTTATATTAAACTTGCATTTTATACACAACTTGTTGAATACTTTATGTATTTACTCACGTCATAACAAAATCATCAGTTGAAGATGAGATACCTGCCATGGAGTACCAAGAGGCGAGTTAATAGGAGGCGAACCTTATCAATTGCCTATGGCATATTGATAGGTTATCTACATAGTTTCCATTCCGATGCTACTTTATTTTTTAGAGTTTGAGTCCTCTTTGGCATAATATGTAAAGACAATCATAATGTCAATCAATTGTCTTCTATTTAATATATAGTCTTTTATTTTATTTTCGCTGTGTATAATTGATATTTTATCTATGTTGCCAGTACAGTATACACAAAGAATCCAAATTTATATATTCAAGTCCCAATAGCATCTATAGCGTATTATGTGTAGGCAATCACACGAGGGTGGAAAGATGAAAGACCTAGGCATTCTCCAGGAGTGGAGATTTAACCCCACATGAAAAAGGACAAAACATGGTTCATCAACGAATGGACACTATGCTATATTAACAAGTGAATACTCTGCTATACCGATATAAACTAAAGAGGAAGAGAAGTGCATGAACATTTGCATTTTTTTTAAAAAAAACATAAGGTTACACTGAGTTATGTGGAGAGTTGTAGAGCTCCAATTCCATTGACTCAATTCAATTCCACAAACCAAACGGACCCTGAATTTTACATGCTGGCCTGCTGCTACTGAGATCATCTAGATGGAAATGACGGTTACATTACTATTATGCATTACCATGCTTCAATAGAACCAACAAATATGGTTTTACAATATCCTTCGAGCAACTAAAAGTTACACAAACACTGCATGCAGGATACGAAAAAATTCAACAACAATAGGGTACAATTGAGCAAAAATTAGCAAACTACTACAGTCCACAAACATATTCACAAAATCATTGACAATACAAACTTCAACAGAGTAATTTACAGCACATCCACAACTCATGTCAGGGACTCAGGGTATAAAGGCCAGTTGCCCGATTACATGAAACTCTTATCTGCTCTTTACTTCAGCCGTGCACATCAAACAAACGCACAAGTAGTCATGTTGCCAGAATTCAAACTCCGAAAGAGAGAGCTAGAACCTTTGAGATACTTGTCATCACATAATTCACGATCTCCTGCCAGACTCCATAGAGTCTAATATAGGACTCGTGTCTCTCAGGGCAATGGCACCATGGCCCTCAGTGACAGGTTCAATCTCCGTTGGTCTCATGCCATACGAGTTTGCATTACCGTTACTTTGTGTTTCAGCTAGCTGTTGAAAGTATGCATGAGGCCATATAGCTGCAAATGCAAAGGAACAAAAACACTTTGTAAAGAGTATATCAAGGTCCAAAATATCATCAATATATAGGAGGGAAAATTACCATCAGCATCAAAAGGATATGGGAAGAACTGCAGATAACAAAACGAAGCAACTGTAAGACCTGAAAAAGGGAAAGATGAATGACAAAAACATCCATCTACACCTTGAGAGTGAAGATGTTCTAAATGGTTGCTACAGAAAGACATTGAAATAGAAAACCTATGGTGCCGCCTGCAAATACATCCTGCCAATGATGCCAGTAATCATCAACTCGAGAGACTGCCACAAGTGATGCAACAAGCAGAGGCAGAAATACCAAGCATAGTTTTGCAATATGGCCTCTGCGATCAAAAGCTTTAAGTTTGCCAGCCAAGTACCATGCAAGGAAACCTAGACCAGCAAAAGAACCTGCAATAGGTGACAGAGAACCGAAACAGATTTTTTTTTCGATAAAGGAAGCTTTTATTAATCTCAGTAAATTACATCAAGGTGATACAGATACATCAGATTATCTGCCAAAACCATAGGGAGAGATAAAATATTTTTGCCATGGGCCAATAGGGTCACCAAGTAGAGGTTCTCAAAGCCATATACAGAATGAAATGCTCATATGGTGATGCGTACTAGAAATTGAATATATAATTTGACAACCTATATTGCCAACCACTCACATGTGAGCTTTCTTTGCTGCTTTTCTCCGTAGTTACCAGATATATATTAAATTGCAGAGTGTTATTTCAAACAATGCTCAGGTAGCATACCTGAAGCAACCACTAAACCACATTGACCCAATAGAAACAATTATAGGAAATCCTTGGGAATGTAGTCATGTACACATAGGAGATGTAGGAGAAACTGATCTAAAAGTGCATGTTGTCAGGCATGTAAAGCTCCGGATCAGTTGGGCAGGCATTCCCCATGGCTGCCATTTGAAATTTAAAATGGCGAAATGATATGGAAGGTGCAATCAGCTGATAGTATGCATAGTTACTGGAAATGCAGTTCGTCCGAGTCACGGTACGGGATTCGGGTTCGCAATTTGCCACTTTTCTTCCAAATTCCACAGCGAACATGAACCGTGTAACCTAAACCGGTTCAGGTTTGATGAATCCGATTGTGATTTCAGAGGCTTATAGCGAATCCAGTAACTATGATACTATGTAAATCATTAGTATAGTTTCATGCATAAGAAGAAATTAACAATGAACAATTTGCTAATAGAGGCTTGCAACATGAACAATTTGCTAATAGAGGCTTGCAACATCACATGAAGGGTGGAAAGGTTAAGGAAAAAGTATATATAATACCTTAAACTTTGCACAAAAGTCTGTTCAGCACCCCGAAGGATTCCCTGAACTTTACAATCCGATTCAAATAACACCCCGACCCGGTTTCACATAGTGGTATTACCTACGCGGCGTGATGAGTGGGAATTTTGCCATGTAGAATGACACGTTAGGCAAGTTTAAGTAAATGATAGCTGAGAAGCCCATGTGGTCTCACCTGTTATTGATCTAATAACTTGCCAACATATCATTCTATATGGCAAAAATGTCCATTCATTGTGCTACACAGACAATACCATTATGCGAAACTAGGTCAAGGTGTTATTTGAACTAGATTGCAAAGTCCAAGAGGTCAAATGTATGATTTCATAGTTTGAGGTGCTAGATGTACTTTTGACCAAAGTTTCAGGTGTTATATGGACTTCTACCAAAGGTTAATAATCTAATTCACAGATGTAGTACTCATTAAGAATATGGACAACTGTGTTAGGAAGAGGAGCAGGAATTCCAAAGCACTTCATGGAACAGAGGATAGGTGCCAAGATACCTCAAATCCTCCCAAGTATATGGCTAATAAGGAAGGAGAAAAATGACAAGATAATCTCAAATCAAAGGAGAAATACAAATTTAGTTCCTGCAGCACATTCAAGGCTAGAGGTATCCGTGTGCAAAAATACTTGCTTCAGTACTGCAACAAAATCATTGAACTTTGCTTCAGTGCTTCCTAATGCTTACTATGTTTTATTGTATTGCTGATGTTTATATCATGTCTTCTTAGCTTAGGTTGCAATATCCATGTGTTACTTTACCAACAAAGAAGAATGGCATACATTGACCAAGTGAATGACAAGGAAAATGTGGGAAATAAATTAAAAAGTATGCAAAATACAGAATAAATAACTACTAGTTTGATGGCAGATTTGAGATTTCATTAATAAATTCTGAACTTTTTTTCTCTGATAAGAACAAATCTCCGAAATTCTTATAAAGGAGCATTCCAACAAAACAAACTATTCGTAATATTGATTAATGTAGTAGAAGATTAAACATAAACATGGGCTGAAATTAACTAAAGGACACTAGAAAGGATCAGAAGAATGTCTGTCATGTACTCATGCAATCAAAAGCAATATCAAAAAACAGAAACTTATTGGTTATGACATAACTGCATTGTGCAATAGTGAACCGATGAACAACTTATCTACATTTAACTTGTCAAAATACCCACAAGGAGTGCATCGGACATAAAATACCAAAATATTTTCTCTTACAAGAAGAATGTCCGCTTGGAAAGCTCTTGTGACCTTCCTTGATGACACTCTTTTCTCCATGGCATATGACATCAGTGGTGACATTGTCATAATTCTGAAACAAAATGATTTAATGACTTCCACATATACCACAGGAGGTTTGAATTTTGAACTCAGAACATGTCAATAAGAATGAACTTGTGTAAGGGGAAAAAAACTTGGCATTAGACAAAGAATTTTACAGCTTTTCCATCAGGGAAACAACGCCAAAAGAAATCTGGACGAGGGCGACCAACACCATCCTTAATTGCATCAGTAATCACAGCAGTTATAAGCACCGAATATAGAATCCCTGTACAAATTTTGCAGTTACGCATGAACTGAAGTTGTCCCTTTGATAGGTAACATAATTACTAATCAAAGTACCAAATACCAAGTATGCCATGGTGTAAATCATAGACATTTTTCCTTTTGAAGTAAATTCCACCAAAGACAATCCAGGGCAGCACAATTGCAATAAGCTGTAAATCAAGAAAAAATTACATGCCTCAAAAACACATTATGCATAACACAAAAGTAACTCAAAAGATTTAAGTCATAAGAAAACTTCAAGTGTCATAGCCAGAACATACTGGAACAGCCCAAAATGGAATTGTGTTGCCCTTTAGCGGATAACTCAAGTCAGTCATCATGTCACGTCCAACAAAGCGGTGAAAAGGCTCAATTATGTTTAACAGTCCATCAAGAACAGCGAGAAAGACAAGTATTATCCAGTCATACATGTGGAATCTTGCCACTTTGGTGCCATGGGACCTTACAGTGTGGCATCCTAACTGGATATCAGCCATTCTCCCCTGTAAACAAACAGAATGGAATTCATAATCAGCGAGAGAAAAATTTTAACTACCATGGAGGTGGTGGATGTAATTCAGCAGTGTTAGGAACATGAAAAGAAACAGAAAGAAAACAACCGAAGATCTCACTGTTGACTGAAATCAAATACTAGAATCAGTCTTCAAAAAGCATACAAATTTTGGTTCAATAAAGCATATATATCCATAAGATAGAAGCTTTTTGACTCTGAGCATATATTACACTAAATTTTAAAAATGGAAGCTACATGCTAGTTGCCATCAAAAAAGTGAAAAACGGTTCAACAACATTGCAGTTTCAGGACAAAAAAAAGGAAGCTGCAGAACTCATGCAATCTATTCATATACATGACACAAAAAATGGAACAAAACTTTTTGCACAAGTCCTAAAATCCAAATATCCATGTGCAGTTACGTAGAACTAAAAATTAAGGACTATGTCCAACTCCAAGTAGTGGCAAGCAGCAACCCCTTTTTCCATGGTTTAAGCCTTGTTCTATAAAATAGTATTAATTATTTTCATCCCTTCAGAAAAAGTATCCTACATACAGGTTGGAATTTAAAAGGTTTGATGTGGATCCCTGAAAAAAAATATCTTGCAACTTTGGAATGAGAGCAAATTATTTGGAAAGTTTGACACGATAGAAGCTTCAAGATCATAGTTATCGGATTCGCTGTAAACCCCCGTAAACCACAAACTGGATCCATTGAAATCGAACCTGTTTAGGGTAAGGCTTTTGTGTCTGTAGTGGAAATTGGAAGAAAAAGTGGTGAACCGTGAACCCGAATCCCGTTCTGCGACTCAGACGGACCACGTTTCTGGTAACTATGTTCAAGATTCTAATAATTATAACTGTTGTGAAATCAGAGAACCTACAAAGGCTAGAAGCTCTGGGAAGTTGACCCAAAAAATATGAACAGTATAATCTTCGGCATAGCTGGCAATTCGCACATCCATTTCAGTTTCAGTCTAAACCCAGCTAGAAAGCTAGCTAACCTATTGCAGTAACTCAGTCAACCTCTAAACTAAACCAGCCACCTCAATGCCACCAAACCTGTGAATTCCTTATTGATGCCACGATGCGAATGGCCGGTTAAATTTCCCCTCATTTAAAATAGTAAGCAGCTCATCTTTATTCCGTTTGATCTTTGTCAAATGGATTGAAACTAGTTGAGTACATGTACAAACAATCAAAGAAAGGGCACCATAAAACGTTAGCAGGATTGATTCAAAAACACGAGTCATATGATATTTTGAATTTGAATCCAACGTTAGACGAATCACCAAACTACAAATTACGTAATATTATTTGACGTGATTACACAATATCTAGAGCTGACCACCCCACGTCACACAAGTCCAAACCACATCCACCAAAAAGTAAATAACAAGCTTAGACCAAAACTTGTCCTGTAGTTTAGAAAAATCAAACAATAAAGGAAAAAGTGCACATAACACTTAAAAATCTGTCCAGCATCCCGAACTATGAGCCACACATTTAGAATCGTAAACTTTACAATCCGGTTCAAATAAAGGCCTAATCCTGTTTCGCAAGGGGTAATACACCCCGTGACGTGATGAGTGGGCCCACATGGACTTCTCTGCAGCGGAGCTTCCGGTCATACTTCCATGGCGGCCACTCTTTTGCTCCCTCCCTCACTGTTTCAATTTGGGGGAGAAGCCCATGTGGCCCAGCAATTATTCAACTAAACTTTAGGTGGCAAAACTCACACGGGTAATCCCACTATACAAATTCGGGTTGAGTTGTTATTTGAAGTGCATTGCAAAGTTCGAGGTGTGCGGTGCCTGGTTATACTGGTCTCGATCTGGATGGACTTTGGAGTAAATTTTAGGACGGACAATTTCCGACAGAAAACGCCAAACATACTTGAGCACAAAACTACCCCCAGAAGAACAACCCAAAAAAAGAGAGGCAGTTCTTTACCACAGAAATTAAACAGAGCACTATAAGTATAAATGCATCAAAATTTCCGAGGCAGAGCGCAAGAAGAACTAATCCCGCAAATTTCACAGAAAGCAACGAATTTCTTTTTCAAAAAAGTAACAGAAAAGAAACCAAGAACTAACAGGTTTATTGGCCCTGCGGTGAGATACCAACGGCTCCTCGAGCTCGCGCTGCGAGCCGCCACAGATCGGCGCCTCCTTGTGTTCTGCCAGGAAAGACCAAGAACAACGCTCACACAAGCGCAATTTGCAATAGAATCTTCCACAAGAAACATTAAAAAAAAAAAGGAAAGCGTGTTCGTGGGGCCAAGCTTTGCGAATACGCACCTGGAATCTTGAGATATCTATCTAGCCGCCGGAGCCGGAGCTGCGGGCAGATCGCGTTACCTCGCGCCGCTGATAGGGACGGAACTGCGCCGAGCGGAAGTTGGGGGCTGGGGAGTGGGAGAGAACCAGTTAGAGTAATTCCAACCCAAATCTCTATATTTTTCTCCTAAATCACTTATTTAGAATATCTTCAGCAGAGCCTCTAAACCAGCCCCTAAACCTTAAAATAGGGACTTTAGTAAAAAATACAGATCCAGCAAAGCCCCTAATCCAGCCCCTAAAATTAGAAGGCCTCTAAATTTGCTTCCTCAGCCCCAATTCCTAGGGAGCCCCTAAACCAGCCCCTAAACCTTAAAATATGGAGTTAAGTGAAGAATGACTTGCATAGTTATTGCAAATTGGCGTGTCTTTCTTTGGATGAGTTACAAGCTATTGCATCTGCATCTGTTCTTTGAAAATTTTGAAAATTTTAAATTTAAATTTTAAATACCATATTTTGAAAATTTTAAATTTAAATTTTAAATATCATGTTTTTAAATTGTAAATGTTAATATGCTTATATTTTATGTATTACAAATATTTTTGATTGAATTTTAGTGGTGTCAAATAAAGATTATATATAGTAGATATGTCAAAATAGGAGAAAAAATAAAATAGGAAATTTGAGATTTAGGGATGTTCTTTGGACTTGTGCTCTGAAAATAGGACCCCAAAAATAGGGAGTCCTAAATCCAAAATAGGGTCCTATTTTAGGGCCTTTCTTTGAAATGCTCTAAAAATACAGAGATCAAAGAGCCCCTAATCCAGCCCCTAAAATTAGGAGGCCCCTAAATTTGCCTCCTCAGCCCCAATTCCTAGGAAGCCCCTAAGAGCATCTCCAACAGTTTCTAATATTTAGACTCCCAATATTCTTAGATTGGGACCTTTCCAAAAAATTTTGGGTCTACAAAATACCTTATTCTCCAACAGTTCCTATATTTTCTCCCAAAACACCTTTGAATTGGTCCGGTGGGCCATCCCGGCGCGAAATAATGTTGATTGGGAGGCATGACAGAGCGCACAAAAATGAGTCGAGTCTTGTTTTTAGGCGTGCAAAATTTGAGAAACTAGAAAGAGGAACTGTTGGAGTACTTTTTTGTAATCAAGCCCAAAATCGGGTTTTGGGAATGGATTTTAAACCTTGTTGGAGATGCTCTAAACCAACCCTAAACCTTAAAATAGGGAGTTAAGTGAAGGATGGCTTGCATTAGTTATTGCGGTGAGCATGTCTTCTTTGGATGAGTTGCAACATTGTTGCATCTGCATCTGCTCTGAAAATTTTAAAATTTTAAATTTAAATTTTAAATATCATGTTTTGAAAATTTTAAATTTAAATTTTAAATATCATGTTTTTAAATTGTAAATGTTAATATGCTTATGTTTTATGTATTACAAATATTTTTATTGAATTTTAGTGGTGTCAAATGAAGATTATACATAGCGGATATGTCAAAATAGGAGAAAAAGTAAAATAGGGGTTGAGATTTAGGGGATGTTGCTAGATTTGTGCTCTGAAACAGGGCCCCAAAAAATAGGGGGAGTCCCTAAATCCAAAATAGGAGCCCTGTTTTAGGGACCCTTGCTGGAGATGCTCTGGGGTGGTGTAAAAATTAAGGACACACTATATCAAATTTGTTTCCAACCCACACTCCCTATTACTCACCCCTATTATTTTTCTAAACATTATTATTACTTTGCACCCATGAATTATTTACTAAAAATAGAAATAATGAATAAAAAAATATTGAAGAAAATAATAGGGGGAAGGAGTAAGCCCCTAGATGTAGGGGTGAGAAGAGGTCTCCCTAAAATAGGGGTTCCTTATAAGGGTTGGGTTGGAACTCACATTTTTTTAATTCTCCTTATAATTTAGGATAGGAGGAGGTTTAGGGGGTGGGTTGGGGTTGCTCTTAGGGGCTGCTTGGTTGGGTGCATGAGCCCTAATCTGGCTTTTGTGACGCAAGAAACTAGTATTTGGTTGCCTGTATTTACTATTACAGCTAGACTCAATAGATGCAAATTCACTATGCTGCTCAGACTGGAGAGGAACGCCCAGATCGGTCGTTCCAACGGAGCCAAGCCCGGCTTCCCTCCTGCATGCACAATGACAACATCACGATGTCGTCATTTGCAATCTATTTTCCATCTATTATCTGATATATCTTTTGATTAGCATCTTTGATCACCGAACCGATTTCACCTATGTGTTTTTGACATTTTTTTGAACAAAACTAAACCCCACTTGCTATATAAATTTCAAAAAAATAAAAATTTGAAATTTGAATTTATTGATTTTCTATTATTTGTTTTAAAATTTTTGTTTTTATTTTAAAATTTATTGATTCACTAGTATTTGTTTTTTAATTTGTATTACCCATCTCTTAAATTTACGTATCTCACTTACATTCTGTGCAGTCAACCAAACAATATCTCTGTGCATCTGTCCAATCTTATACAACCAACCAAACAACATTGCATTGCATCTACTCAGCTTAGCTCATCCTGGCCTAAGTAAGCTCATACAGCCTGGTTGAGCTCATACGGGCAACCAAACAGACCCTTAGCAACCAAACCCAACCACATATTTTTTTAGGAGAGGGGATGCATTAAATACCCTCTCTCTTCGGTTGCTATCTTGCTAGTCTAGAGTCTAGACTCTAGCTTATGTCTTCATTCCCAAGATAATTGTAACATATGTCGAGATATAATTAAACTCTCAGTCCTTCTTATGTAAATATGTATAGATACTATTTTGTTGTGTGGTGAATCCAAATCTTTTTCTTGCTATCTTCTACTATAAATATGGCACCTATACGTACAAGAGAACTAATATAATAAAGAGAGAAAATAGTTTTTGCCTCCATACGTTGTGTACATTCCCTGTTCATGCTTGCTATTCTATTGGTGCGTCATCATTAATCAAGGATGGGCGACATCATTTTATAACACGTTATCAGTGTTATGAATAGCACTTGTATTCATCAGGAGGCCAATGGGCCAGAATATATACATGTACATGAGGGTATAAAGGGAAAGCCTATATTAGGCAATATCTATACAAGGTATACCAAGATACTGTCTAACACCCCCCTCAAACTCATGGTGGATCTACAACACTGAGTTTGGATAGGTAAAAACTATGATAGGCTCTAGTTTGTGTCTTCGTGAAGAAATCTACTAACTAGAGCTCTGAAGGCACATACTGAAGAGCCACAACCAGATCCTATACCTGTGACATCATGTAGGAAGCATCCACACCAATATGCTTGGTGAGTTCATGCTTCACTGGATCTCGAGCAATGCTGATAGCCCCTATACTGTCAGATAAAAGAGGAGTCGGTGTAGAAACAGAAACACCAAAATCCTCAAGTAACCACCGTAGCCAAGTAACCTCTGCATCAAAAGAGCCATAGCCCGCAACTCACCTCGGACTTTCGAGAAAGCGCCGTGCGCTTCTTAGTCTTCCAAGAAATGAGAGAACCACCAAGAAAAACACAGTAAACAGAAAGAGACCGATGATCAGAGGGATCACTAGCCCATGTAGCATCAGAGTATGCCCGAGTAGAGAGAGTGGAGTGTGGAAAGAAAAGACAGCGAGAGATAGTTCCACGAAGATATCGTAGAACACGAAGAAGATGACTATAGTGGAGCTGAGTGGGAGCAGAAATGAACTGACTCAAGATATGGACTGGATACGAAATGTCAGGACGAGTGACACCAAGGTAAACAAGACTCCCAACAAGATGGCGATAGCGAGTAGGATCCTCAAGAGATTCACCATCAGTAGATCGAAGGTGAACATTGAGCTCCATGGGAGTCTCAGCTGTACGCTCATCAGTGAGAGAAGCACGATCAAGAAGATCCTGGATATACTTCTCTTGGGAGAGAAAGAAGCCCTCAAATGTAGAAGAAACCTCAATCCCAAGAAAATAGCGAAGAGGGCCTAGGTCGGACATGAGAAACTGCTCATTGAGACGAGCCTTTACAAAAGCAATATATTGAGAATCATCTCCAGTAATGATCATGTCATCAACATATAGAAGAAGAAGAGTTCGACCGCGAGAAGAAGTGTCAACAAAGAGCGCGGGATCATGAACACTTGCAGAGAAGCCAGCTGCAGTGATCACAGACGAAAAATGCTCAAACCAAGCACGAGGGGCTTGCTTGAGCCCATAAAGAGAGCGACGAAGCCGACAAACCATGCCCTCAGGAACAGAATACCCCGGTGGTGGCTGCATATAGACCTCCTCATACAGCTCACCATTAAGAAAGGCATTCTTGACATCAAGTTGAGAAATAGACCACTCACGGACAGAGACCACAGCAAGGAGAGTGCGAACAGTGGTCAAGTGAGCCACAGGTGCAAAAGTCTCATCATAATCACGACCATGCTCCTGCTGAAAACCACGTGCCATAAGACGAGCCTTGTAGCGCTCAAGAGAACCATCAGAGCGAGTCTTAATCTTATAGACCCACTTGCATGTAATGGGACGGACACGTGGAGGAAGAGGTACAAGATCCCACGTGCCAGTGCGCTCAAGGGCAGCAAGCTCCTCCGCCATCGCATGCTGCCATTCCTGATGAATAATAGCATCACGGTAAGAAGTCGGCTCGGCCAGAGCAGCACCAACAAAGCCAAGGCGCTCAGGAGGCCGAATAGACTGCCGATCGCGAAGAGCGTAACGGGGAGGAGACACTGAAGAAGATGGCTCATCAGAAGAGGATGGCACAACAGAAGAATCCTCAGCTCGAGGACGACGAGTGTAGTATAGAGGATAGGAAGGAACAATATCGGAAGAAGCCTTGGGAGAAGTCAGTGGTGAGGGAACCGGCGATAAAGGAGATGGGTGTGAAAGAGGAAAAGTGACAAGCTGGAGTATCGTGAAAGGTCGAGAAAGACAAGTGGTTCAACAAGGGATGTAGGTGAAGAAGAAGAACGAGGGTAGAAGGGACGGGACTCATCAAAAGTAACATCCCGTGAGATCCGCATGCGCCGACCAACAGATCCCAACAACGATATCCCTTATGCTCAAAGACTATATCCCGAAGACACACTCAACAGTGACGATCGACTTGGTGCATTCGCGAGGCGCAAGAAGAACATCGCACACACACCCAAAAAGGCGAAGTCCAAAATAATCAGGAGGCATGCCACAAAGACGCTCTACTGGAATCCCACCCTTTAGAGCAGAAGAAGGTTGGATATTGGTTAAGTAGGTGGCAGTGGAAACAGCCTCAGCCCAGAAGTGAGGCGGAACAGCAGAAGCAAGCATAAGAGCACGAGCTGTCTCAAGAAGATGACGATGCTTGCGCTTAGCCACACCATTCTGAGCATGAGCACCAGGACAAGAAAACTAAGAAAGAGTGCCCTGTGTAGCAAGAAAACCACGAAGAGCTCCTGACAGATACTCCCCTGCCGAGTCAGCACGAAGAACACGAATGGGAGAATCAAATTGAGTACGAATCATAGTGGTAAAAGTCTTATAGATAGAGAGAACCTCACTACGAGAGGCCATAAAATATATCTAAGTGTGGCGAGAAAAATCATCTATAAAAAGAATATAATATTTATGACCCCCTTTTGAAACAAAAAAAGTCGGACCCCAAACATCAGAATGAACAAGATCAAAAGGACGTTGTGATATAGACTCACTAGAATGGTAGGGAAGTTGTAACTGTTTGCCAAGCTTACAACCCATACAATGTAAAGAGGCATCACCAGACACAGAGCCTAAAAGACCACGATGAACTAAAGAAGACAGACGTGAACCACAAAGATGGCCCAAACGGTGATGCCACTGAGCAAAAGTCCCGGAGAAGAAACAACGGATGCTGAACCCAGGTAGGAAACAGAGACTGGAAGAGGCAACGGAAGGTAGATGAAGCAGATCAAGCTCCCAAAGACGCCGAGAGTCATAGCGGCGAGGCCGCCCCAACTAGAACCCCGTCGCGCGATCCTAAACACAACAAGAGTCGAATCAAGAATAACCCGACAACCATGATCGAGAAGCTAGCCGCCAGATATGATTTGCATGGTGGGTTTAGGAACATAAGAAACAAAGCAGAACATGAAAAGAGGACGACGAAAGAGTGCCTCGCCTCGCACCTGAAAGAGAAGTACCATCTGCGGTGCGCACAAAGGGTAGGAGCAACAAGAGGACTAATGGAATGTAGACTCGTGGGATCAGATGTCATATGAAAAGAAGCTCCAGAGTCAAGAATCCATGGTGTGTTACCTGATGAGGAGGGTGGTCTCTCACTGGAAGACTAAGTAGCAGAACCAGCCAAACCTGTCTGTGTAGAGGCAGCCATGCGACGCAATAGCATAAGAATCTCCTGAGTAGAGTCAGAACCAACAGAAGTCTGCTGAGGAGGAGCTTGCTGAGGAGGAGTCCGCTGAGAGGAGACGCCATAGCTTCCATTGCTTTTAGGAGGACGGTTACTTCGACGAGCAAGATCCTTCTTCTTCGATGTAATCGCTCCACATGGCCATTTTTATCGCAGTAGGCGCAGTGAAGACCTCCACCCCCAGTAGCCGAAACTGGAGTAGGCGCCACTAACGGAGGAGTAGAGCGAGGCGCCGCCAAGATTGAGGGAGACACCAGTAAACCTACACCACGAAGACGAGTTTTCTCAGTACGAATAGCAGCAAGAGCCTCCAACAGGGTCACACGAGGATGACGAGCAAGCAACTGGGCACGAATCTGCTCAAATTCAGCCCGAAGACGTGTCAAGAAGTCGTAGATGCGGCGAAGCTCCAAATGAGAATGCTGACGTTGACAACACTGGCAAGTGCGGCAAACCTCCGGACCCAGTGAATCAAGCTGACGCCAGACCGAAGATAGCTGCGCATAGAACTCATCCACAGTAGAATCACCTTGTCAGAAGCGATCGCTGTCGCCGCACAACAAAGAAGGTAAAGAGAGTCACCAGCAGGCTCATAGCGATCGCGAAGATGCGCCCACATCAACTGTGCCGAAGACAAAGCAACAATATCGCCAGTAAGATGCACCTCCATACTAGCAACCAGAATAGCAGAGGCACGAGCATCTTCATCAATCCATGTCTTGTGAGCAGTAAACTGAGTTTGAAAAGACTCTACAACATCAGCATA
This sequence comes from Guadua angustifolia, assembly GCA_036346375.1. Classification (NCBI taxonomy): domain Eukaryota; kingdom Viridiplantae; phylum Streptophyta; class Magnoliopsida; order Poales; family Poaceae; genus Guadua; species Guadua angustifolia. Next base: position 17,150,439 of record CM070514.1, read on the forward strand.
ATCATCAGAGGCCTTCTGGCGAGCAGCATCATCGGCCTCCTTTGGAATAACAGGCATGACAGGGGGAGCAGGACGAGGCGGACATGATAGCTCACCGGTAAGAAACTCCCAAAGACGCTGACCGCGCATGTGAAGGCGCATATGAAGAACCCAATCTCGATAATTGAGACCATCGAAGATAACCGGACAGCGAGGAACAAAAAGATCCTCGAAGAAGAGCCGATGAGCGATGGCATTTTTTATAAAGCACGTAAAAGCCGGAGCTAGAACACGAGCCGGACTTGAAGCTGAGTCGGACTTGAAGTTGAAGCCAACCGAATAAAACCGGACTCGATTGGTTTGAAATCTGATCGGGATGACACTCGGTCGTCTCTCGTTCTGCGGCCGCGCGATTGACCGTCAGCGATCGATTCTTGCAGAAGGAAGCGGCCGATCAAGGCACGGCGACTTCGACAGCGACGAGGAGGCCGAACTGGCGTTCGACGGAGGCGCGGAGGGCGGGCTTAGCGTCCGCGACGAGGAACCGCTGGCCGATGATCGATGCGAAGCCGGTCGGTCTGCAGAGGAACCAAAAGCCGTCGGCCGAGTCGGTGGCCGAGTCTTTGGAGGCGGCGGCGGATGAGTCCGTCGGGACGTCAGAGGCCAAGAAGAGAGTGAAGGGCGGCACCGACGATGCGACCAGTGTTACCTCCCCGCTGTTGCTTGACGGAAAAGAGGAGAACCAAGAGAAAGGTAGAAGGCCGATTTGGCCGGAGGAGGAAAAGTCAGATGAGAGGAAAGGGGAGCGCAAGTGCAACGCCCATAAGAAAACCCTAACCCTAACCTGGCTGCTCGATACCATGTTATGAATAGCACTTGTATTCATCAGGAGGCCAATGGGATAGAATATATACATGTACATGAGGGTATAAAGGGAAAGCCTATATTAGGCAATATCTATACAAGGTATACCAAGATACTGTCTAACAATCAGCACGAACCTCTACCGAACTCGACCGACAACACTGAAGGGAAATGGGTAGGCTACTCTAGTATAAATTCAAAATTTTTACCACATAACTAAGGAACCACTGCAAATTATAGATCACAAAATTACTACTGGACACGTAGACCCTTAGTGGGAAGTAGAGTCAATATAGCGTATTGGTGCGACTGTAATCGTACTAGCCTCGCGCACTACTCCAATAGTTTTTCGCGATTGTCACAGGTTGCGGATCGTCCTAATATTGAAGTCTCGTAGCAACGCCTCTAAGATATCCACATGTTACTCCAAAGTGCTAACATCAGCTATGCAGTTTTGGGCAAATGAGGTGTGATAGCTAGGGTTTTAGGAATTTTGAATTCCTATTGTATCTCTTAACTCTAAAGTCACTACTCCTCCCTTTATATAGACACCCCACAGTAGGTCTCTACATTAGAGGCCAATTAGAAACTTTAAACATATTAGAATTTGGATCACCATCAGAATTAAGTCCCAACCCTTTTAGGCGCGTGACCCTATTGGTTTATCTATACTTGAATATGATCCAAGTACTCTTACTTGACCATTAATCGATAGTAGTTTCTAGCAGAACGTGCTGACTCCTAAGTATATGTAAGGATCACATCAAACGAACCTAACAATACTTAGTTATATGCATTTCCCTTTGCCTCATGGTATCGTTCAAACTCAAGGCGAGTATGTGACATTCTTGTTTAGTTAGTTTAACCACTCTTTCTCAATTACATGACAGAATCCCCAACTACAATTAACTCTTTAGCTGCAAGTAACATGGCTATGTATTTCCGGAATCCGACCACTCGAGATGCCTAGAGATGAAGGATCGGGATGGCGAACAGAGGGGGGAATGGTCGTAATAAAAACTTTCCCACACACAGTATTCCAAAAGACTAACACAAACGATCACTAAAAAGGTTGAGGTTCTCGTTTAGAAAAGCTGGTAGTATCCCTTTGGAGTAGGTGAGAGTACAAGACTCAAAAGTTTCTCAAGAACAGACAGCTCAACCCAGAACAAGAATCAAGGAAACTTTTGATCGGTAGAACAAAACTTCAAGAAACTCTGTAGATGAAATCTTGGGTCAACGAGAAACTTGAATCTCAAACCGATCTACAAGATTGATCTCAAAAACTCAACCTTTCTACGAGAAGAAAAATTACTTCAAGAAAGGTAGAAAGAACAGGGAATTCGGTTAAGGCTTGCTTTTGAGAGCTAGAAGAACTAGAGGATCTTGGAAACTTATCACAGCAACCTAAAACCACAACGAAATGAAATACAAGGTTAACAACTCAAGAACGCAAAAGACGTAAGAAGGGAAGAATGCAGAAGGAGAAGAATCAACTTGAGTAAAGTAAATTTGTGTAACTTAAATTGCAGAAAGTAACTTGCATAATGTAAATGAAAGTAACTTGCATAATGTAAATAACTAAAGGTAAAATGCAAGTATTGAAATCTTTGAGATCTAACTTGTATTCCTGGAAGGGAGGTTACACAGCCACACACACAAAAGTGGGCAAAGCTCAACAGAGCGCTCAAACCTCTAAAACCCTTCTTGGGGATCCCTTCCCATCGAAGGTAACCCTTCCACACATGTTTATACAACTCTCGGCCATCTACCACCCTTAGATGCAGCCCTCAACCCTAGAGTCTCATCCAAGGGTTAGGAAGAGCCCACTCACACAGCCTGCAAGGGGAAGCCCTAAAACTACTAACACAGGGTTTTTCTTGCACGGTTCTCAAAGCATACTACTAGACCCGCTATTCCTATCAATTAGACTGTACACCAACAGTCCTCATTTATCCTCGCAGCATCTAGCTAGTATCTGCTCCTTTCCTTACCTTCTTGTCTTGCCCAAATTCTGTCTCTAGTCATCTTCCGGCGATCTCCCGACCATTTTGGACCTTTGACGCACCCCGCCTAGTTCCAGTCAACTTCTGTCTCACCATGACCCAGCACCGTCGTCCTACAACCATCAAAGACAAGGAAACCTTTCACATAGCAATGCTCACAAACATATCTGCTGATTATCTCAAAATAGTCAGTCCCAACTTAATCACAACCAGTCGGCAAACCCATATACTCTAGCCTACTCGGCTTAAAATGCTTTGCTAGCCACAAGACTAACCACTCGGCTAATCACCTGGTTAACCACTCAGCTAACCTCTTGGTTAACTACTCGGCTAAACAACAAACACCCTAGGGACGACTCTCAGCGCCCCAAAGATTTTGAGAGAGAATTCTTGGAAATTCAGACATGGTAACTTTACTGAGTCCTTGACAAACCTATTGCCTGCAGTAGAGTACTCAACCAAGAAGGAAACCTGTCAAGAAGCTAAAAACCATGCAGCAAAGACTGGAGGCACTCGGCCTTCACAAAAGGAAGAAAACCAGTCAAAAAGCTTAACGCACCTAGCAAAGACAGGAACCACTCGGAATACAAGATTACAGAGATGGCAAGATTTACAAGACTTAGCACTCAGCCAAGGAAGAAAAACCAGTCGAGAAGCTAGAAGTACTTAGCAAGGAAACACGACTTGGTTGGAAACGATTTTATCAAAATGTGTCAAGTCACACTTCAATTCGGATCAACCTTTAATCTAGTCTTTTACTCATCGGATGAACCTTTAATCTAGTCAATTACTCATCACACAATGGTATAGACCTCTACATGGTCTTTCAATCTCCCCCTTGATGAGTGTATTGACAAACACACAAAAAAGGCATCAACATGAGTTTGAGCAAGTAAAAGCATTTTGATTATAAAACCGAGTTTGATCAGGGAGAAAGAAGAAAATAACCAAAATCCTAAAACACCACACCAAAAGGACACACGCCAAGATGCCTTTTGGGCAACTTCTCCCCCTTTTGGCAATATAGGCATCAAGATAGCATTTTCTTATTTCCCCCCTTTTTTGTTGTTTTTATGCAAGTAATGCAGCCTGAGAGAGCTTTGAAGATTATCCAAGTGACCAACAGGGTAAGTTATGACACCAAGCTAAGTTATGAAAAAAATAGACTAAGCTAAGATATGGCCAAGAGCAAATAGATATTTTGCTAGCAAGAGCTTGTAAACGTGTTATTTTATATGAGCAATACTTGTCATTAGTTTCTAAACTAGAAGCAAGGCCTTTCAAATGATCAAATGGAGAATCTAGAGTTCAACCTACTCAACACTTTGGGTAATCTAGAAGTTCATACAAGGTCCTTCGAGCTTATATACATTTTGTAAATTTTCCTTGAAATCTTTCAAAGACATAGAGCGGTGCAAATGTTTGACATTATTTGCATTCTTTACCCACATATATTATATTTGCATTTGTTTAGCACTTAACACAAGCCATGTTCGATCATCTCAAAAAGAACTCTTAAGAGAATTTTCTTGGTCATACACAACACATTCCAAGTTCATTTTAAGTACAATGAGAAGTCGTCTTGTGAATGTGAGGTGTTGAGTCTAATGTGCACAAAAGGAGTCAATTTTGCTTCATTTTCATTGTAGCATTTTGATTGTTAAGCTAGTGAAGGACTTAAGTATGGATCAAACGAGATTCACTCAAGTTGCTATAGGGACTCTAGAGAATTCTAGAATTTCACAAATCGTGGTAAATACTCCTAGAGAAGAAACATAGCAAGTAAACACAACATGTTTTGTCTAGTTTTTTTTGTTTTGTTTAAACATATTTTTCAATTTTGCACGCTTAGTAAGATAAATAAATTTGGATATATCTAAGCAAGTAATTTTTCTTCATAATATAGCATGGTGAAACTTGGATTACCTGTATAAAATACAATGCTCATAAAATAAAAAATCAAGTCTATATGCAATGCATGAGATAGATTCTTAAACTCTCCCTCAGCATGTTGTTCAATTTTAAGCACAATCTGGTTTAAGTTGAGTTATTGGCAAGATTAGGCACAAGAATGATATCAATTTAATTAATTAGAGGTAACTCAACAAAAAGACCAGAAACTCAAAATAGGAAGGAAAAGATAAGAAACTGACTTCTGGGTAGCAAAAGAGAAGAGAACTCAAGATAATGCAAGAAGAACCAACAAGCACCCAGAGGAAGAAGACGGAGAAAGGAAAGACTGAAATAAGATATAATACATAATATACAGATCAGCTCCCCCTCACAGAAGGCCATAAAGGCACACGACCCCAAGCTCACTCCTCAAGGCAACAAACCTTGAGCAATCCAAAGGCTTGGTATCGGCCAACTGATGATCACTCTCCACAAACTGAAGCACTACGTCTCCTTTCTCCACATGGTCTCTAAGGAAGTGAAATCTAACATCAATGTGCTTGGTCCGGGAGTGCTGCACTTGGTTCTTGGCAGTGCAAATAGTAGAAGTATTATCACAGAAAAGTGGAATACTCTCTATCTTTAACCCAAAGTCCCACAAGGTCGATCTCATCTGGAGTACCTAGCTACAACAACTGGCTGTAACAACATACTCGGCCTAGTGGTGGACTGTGCGACTCTGGACTGCTTCTTAGATGACCAAGAAACAAGGGAAGTGCCAATGAATTGGCAAGTGCCTGAAGTGCTCTTCCTATCTATCCTACAGCCGGCAAAGTCTGCATCAGAAAAGGCTCTAAGGGATAGAAAAGAAGAAGAAGAGTACCAAATCCATAATCAATGGTAGCTCGAAGGTACCTGAAGATGCGCTTCACCGCCTGGCGAAGAGAGACGCGAGGAGAAGCCTGCAAGCGAGCGCACATACACACGGCAAAGTGTATGTCCGACCGAGAGGCAGTGAGATATAAGAGAGAGCCAATCATGCTCCGGAACTCCTTCTGATCAGCAGGCTCACCATCCTCATCGGGCTTGAGGATAGCAGTGGTGGCCATAGGAGTCATCACAGGCTTCCTATCAAACATATCAAACCGCCTCAGGAGGTCCCGAGTGTACTTACCTTGGTGCAGTAAAGTACCCTCCCGAGTCTGCTTGATTTGGAAGCCAAGGAAGTAGCTCAACTCACCCATCATACTCATCTCAAATTCTGTGCTCATTACCTCAGAAAATTGAGACACAAGAAACTGAGACGATCCGCCAAAGATAATATCGTCCACATAAATCTGAATAAGAAGGAAATAAGAATCTTAGTGTCTAATGAATAGAGTTTTGTGTACTAAACCCATTTCGAAATCATGACTGAGAAGATAATAGGATTTAAACCTTTCATACCAAGCTCTAGGAGTCTGCTTAAGTCCATACAAAGCTTTGGAAAGCTTGTAGACATGGTTTGAGCTTATAGGGTTCTCAAATCTTGGAGGTTGCTTGACAAAAACCTCTTCCTCGATGAAGCCATTGAGGAACACACTCTTGACATCCATTTGATAGAGATTGAAGTCCTGGGATGTAGAGAATGCAAGCATGAGAATTTCAACAAGATGCCCACAGCTCGTGAGCCAGTGCGTGAGAATAAGTATCGCAATTTCTCGAAGAACAAGAAACTCTTCCACTGCGTTCTCACCGCCCTCGATGACATCAGGCTCTCCGACACAGAGACGTGGAGCGACGAAGGCGAGAACAATCCATAAGAGAAGAAAGGCGACGATGACTTCTCTAGCATGTGCTTCATGGTAGACACTAATGGCATCAGCGACTCCGAGCTCTACATCGACTCGAACGAGGTACCCTCTTATGACCAGTTTAATGAAGCTTTCTGCAAATTAGGGAAATTTCATGCTAGAGCTAGAGCTAGGTATACGAAGCTTGAGAAGTAAGTAGGTACTTTGACTCAGGAGTTAGCTTCTCTTAGAGCTTGTCCCTCCCGAGTCACTGATGACTGTTCCTTGTGTGATGCATTGCTTGTGGAGTTAGAGAACCTAAGGACTATGCATGATAGTGTGTTGTCTGAGCTAGATAGTCTTCAGTTGAAGAATGCTAGTAATGAATCCGTTGATGCTATGTCTTTAGATGCTAGTTTTCTTCATATTCATTCTACTCCATCTTGTTCTAATTGCCCTAAACTGCTTACTGAAATTGATGCCATGAGCACTCATCTTAGAAAGTTTTCTTCTAGAAATGAACTTGAAATACATGCTTCTAAGGACTCAATCAGCTCATGTGAGGGCTGTAAGTAACTAAAACTTGACAATGAATATTTAAATGTCAAGTGTGCTAAACTTGCTAAGGACTTACTCGATAAGTCACACGAAAGTTGTTTGTGGTGTTCTGTGATTGAGGGGGACTTGGATAAAATCCAAATCAAACTTAGGAAGAAACTAGAAGACCAAGCCCTTAGGATTAGAAATGCTCCTTGCGTTTCTTATGAGTCCCTCAAGTTTAAGGCAGTCGTGCTAAGAGAGAAAAATACACGTGCTAGTAGTTCTTCTCCTTTTACCTCTTCTTCCTCTTCTCATCCCCGTTCTTCCTATTCCTCTCTCTTTCAGGAGTATGAGTATCTCATTATCACCCTTGAGAAGTTTGTAGGAGGCAAGAAGAAGCTCAATCTCATTCTAGACCAATCCAAGATTAGCCAATTTAATCAGGGTCTAGGATTTGACTACTTGAAGCACGCTAGGATTCATCCTCCTACTATTATGTGTAGCTCCAAGAGTAGAGAGATTATAGTTGCTCCCAAAGTAAGGACTACTATGTTTAAGTCTGCTGAGATTGTCCATGTGATTTCTGATCAGAAGGTTACTCCTCCTACTACTTCAGTCTTTGGTAAGGTGAAGTATACATGCACCTTTTGTCAAAAGGATGGACACCTGGTGGATTTCTACTTTAGGCATGCCAAGATCACAAGGCATCAATGTGTTGCTACTCTTAGGGGTATTCAGGGTCATTCTCAAACTCTAGGTGCTCCTAAGGCACACACTGCTACTAGATAGGTTAGAAAGTCTCCTGTTTTTGGGCAGCGTCTAGAACTTGGCTTTTATGCTGTTCATTCGAGGTTTAGTTCTGGAGCTGCTCGTGGTTAGTTTTCCATCGATGTAGGTATCAGTGGTGTGAGGTATTTTGTGGTAGGAGAGTTAGATAGCCTTACTGGGATGGTCCGGCATTTGCACCATAGCGGGTCAACCTAGTTTCAGCTTCTAAATCTTCTGCTAATGCTAATTCTGATCTTGTGAGATTTGAGTGTCAGAGAGACACTAGAATCCAATCTTCTTCTTTTGTAGTTGATTCTCTGAGGCATTGTGTGATTCAATATTGGGTTCCCAGGTCTTCACTTTATCCCAGTACTGAGTCATCTCTCTCTCCTATGTCTTGATTAGGTTTGTCGGATGGAGAAGGGAGAGGTTTGGATTGTTGACTTTGGTTGTTCTTGCCATATGACTAGATACTCTCGTTGGTTCTCTTCCCTAGTCCGATCACCTAGTGATGTGGTGATCACTTTTGGGCATGCTTCATTAGGTAGAGTCATTGCTAAAGGTACCGTTTGCATTAATAAAAATTTTATTCTTAAGGACGTTGCCTTAGTGAGTAAGCTGCAATATAATTTCTTTTCTATTTGTTAGTTTATTGATGACTCTTTTGAGGCAAGCTTTAAGAGTGGTGCTTGTAGAATCATTGATTCATCATGAGAGTTAGTTTGCACGTTTTCTAGATTTGGGAGAGTCTTTTATGCTGATTTTTCTACTTCTTCTGGAGGCTCTCTTCGCTGTTTGATTTCTTCTGAGCCACATGATCTCTCCTTCTGGTATAAGAGACTTGGTCACATTGGCTATGATCATTTAACCAGAGTTAGCACTCATGACCTCAGTCGTGGTCTACCCAAACTTAAGATGGTCAAAGACTTAGTTTGCTCTTCTTGTCGACACGGTAAGATGGTTATTGCTTCTCATCCTCTAGTCGCCGTAGTGATTACTAATGTACTATGGCAGCTTTTACATATGGACACTGTTGATCCGGCTAGAGTGCAGTCAGTAGGAGGGAAGTGGTATGTTCTTGTCATTGTTAATGATTTTTTGAGGTATTCTTGGTTATTTTTTATGGCATCGAAGTATGAGACTTTTTCTCACTTTAGGGGTTTTGTCAGTAGGTTGTCTATTGAGCTCACAGGTGCATTATGAGCTATACATAGTGATAATAGCACAGAGTTCAAGAACTCCTACTCTAAGAATTTCTATGTGGAGTCTGGGTTAGAGCATCAGTTCTTCTCTCCCTACGTCCCTCAGCAAAATAGCATAGTGAAAAGGAAGAATAGAACCCTAGATGAGATGGTGAAGATGATGCTGGACGAGTATAGTACTCCTAGGAAGTTTTGGGCTGAGGCTATAGCTACTGCTTACTATATTTCTAATCACGTTTTCTTAAGAGCACATGTACATCACGCTTCTTACGAGTTGAGGTATGGGCAGAAGCCCAGTGTTTCTCACTTTCGTGTATTTGGTTGCAAGTGTTTTATCTTGAATTCTGGTAACCTAGTTAAGTTTGAGTCTCGTGCTTCTGATGGTATTTTTCTAGGTTAATTGAATTTTTATATCTATAGGGTCTAGAGTTATGATGCGAATAGGATCATAGAGTGTTGTGACGTGACCTTTGATGAGGCTATCCCAGGAGCTAGACTTGATATTTCAGGCTTTTCTTATCCCTCCAAGACCATCTTCATAAAGGATGAGGATGATGGAGATGATGGTGTTCCATCTGATCCAGTCCTCTCTACACCTGAGGTGCCTCCTATCTCCATTTCTACACCTCAGGGAGACCAGCCCTTACCTTCCGACTCTCCTTCAACTAGTGGCTATGTTCCTGCCTCTTCTGTTCAAGAGGTAGAGGCCACTTCTGTTGCTGGACCTCCCTGCCATATTCAAAAAATTCATCCTCTTGATCAGATCATTGGTGATCTATTTGAGCAAGTCACTCGTTCAAAATTAGGCTTGTCCAGTTTCTACCTTCACTCAGCCTTTGTTGCCTCTTTTGATCCAAAGGATATTTCTCATGCATTATCCGATGAGTCATAGATTAATGCTATGCATGAGGGACCAAATGGGTATTCAAAAATAAGCAGAGTGAGGATGGATTTATCATTAGAAATAAGGTTAGGCTAGTTGCACAAAGCTTCACTCAGGTAGAGGGGCTTAACTTTTAGGAGACCTTTGCTCCTGTAGCTAGACTAGAGGCTATCCGGATTCTGCTTACATTTTCGGCATCCAAGGGCTTTAAGTTTTATCAAATAGATGTCAAGAGTGCATTCCTCAATGGCTACATTGAGAAAGAGCTTTATGTTAAGCAACCTCTAGGATTCGAGAATACTAAATATCCAAACCATGTCTTTAAACTTTCCAAAGCTCTGCATGGACTTAAGGAGGCCCCAAGAGCATAGTATGAAAGGCTTAAGTCCTATCTTCTCAGTCATGGTTTCAAAATGGGTGTAGTAGACAAGATTCTATTCATTAGACACCAGAATTCTCATTTCCTCCATGTCTAGATTTATGTGGATGATATCATCTTTGGTGGCTCTTTGCATTCTCTTGTGTTTTAGTTTTTTGATGTGATGAGCACAGAGTTTGAGATGAGTATGATAGACGAGTTGAACTACTTTCTCGACTTCTAAATCAAGCAGACTTGCTAGGGTACTTTCCTGTATCAAGGTAAGTACACTCGGGACCACTAGAGGTGGTTTGATATGTCTAATGGGAAGCATGTGATGACTCTTATGGCCACTACTATTGTCCTCAAGCCCGACGTGGATGGTGAGCCTGCTGATCAGAAAGAGTTCCAAAGAATGATTGACCCTCTCTTGTACCTCACCTCCTCGAGACCAAACATACACTTTATTGCGTACATGTGTGCTCGATTTTAGGCTTCTCGCGTATATCACCACCAGGCGGTGAAGCATATTTTCAGGTACCTTCGGGCTACCATTGATTATGGTATCTGATACTCTTCCTCCTCTTGTCTATCCCTTAGAGCTTTTCCGATACAGATTTTGCTGGTTGTAGGATAGATAGGAAGAGCACTTCTGGTACTTGTCAATTCATTAGCACTTCTCTTATTTCTTGGTCATCTAGGAAGTATGCAGGTTACCTGATCTCTGGCGAGGCCAAGTATATTCTTTGCTGACCATGTGCTCTGGATGAGATCGACCTTACGAGACTTTGGGGTTAGAGATAGAGAGTGTTCCACTTTTTTGTGATAATATTTCTACTATCTGCATTGCTAAGAACCCAGTGCAACACTCCAGGATCAAGCATATTGATATTAGATATTACTTCCTTAGAAACCATGTGGAGAAGGGAGACATAGTGCTTTAGTTTGTGGACAGTGACCACTAGTTAGCCGACATCTTTACCAAGCCTTTGGATAGCTCTAGATTTGTTGTCCTGAGGAGTGAACTTGGAGTTGTTTGCCCTTGCGGCTTATTGTGAGGGGGAGCTGGGATGTATATTATGTATTATATATTTTCTTCCAATTTTTTCTTTCTTTTGTTTTGTTCTAAGTGTTTATGGGGCTTATTCTCTAGAGTTATGAGTTCACTTCACTTAGACTTCTGGCATGTGTTGCATGGACCTCTCATCTTGTGCTTTAGGTTGCTATTATGCTTAATGAGCTGTTCTCTCTTCTTTCTAGGTTGAGTTCCCTCACAGTCTTATAAGTCTAGCAGGTGTTGGGCCCTCTGGGTAGACAGGGTCTGTGTGCACTTCCTAGCTTGGGATATAGAGGAAGCTTCCCTATATCAGTTATTGGGGAAGATGAGAGCAAGTCTAAGCCTTAGTATTCTTTTCTATACTCTATAGTCACCCAGTTAGCAGTTTCTCGCCTTCTTCTCTTTATTCTGTATTTCTAGTTTTGATTGAATTCTTTTAGACCATTCTTGAGCTTAATTTTGCTAATAACTCAACTTAAACCAGATTTATACTTAAAATTGACTCATATGTTGAGAGGGAGTTTAAGAATCTGTTTCATGCATCACATATAGACTTTATTTTTTATTTTATGGGATTTGTCTATTATGCAAATGATATATTTGTCATGACTATACACCATGCTAAATCATATGAAAAAATGCACTAACTTAGATATGTCCAAATTCATTTATCTGGCTAAGCTTGCCCAAACTTAAAAAAATGAGCTTTAAGAGGAAAACTAAATGAAATATGTTGTTTTTACTTGCTGAGTTTCTTCTCTATGTGTATTTGCCATGATTTGTGAAATTTTGGAGTTCTCTAGAGTCCCTATAGCAACTTGGGTGAAACTTGTTTGATCCATACTTGAGTTCTTCACTTGCTTATAAATCAATGTTCGCAGTCAGGGCAATAGCTGAACAGATCGACACATGTTCAATGCTAGGGCCAACAATGGTACTACTGTCGGAAGTTCCCAAGAGAGGGATCCAAGGGCAGAAACCATAGACGGTCAGGAGCACCACATCCCTCCATGCACACCCCAAGATCCTGTAGCAGCAGTAACTGCAGCGCGAGTAGCCACAAATGTTGTTGTTCCCAGTACAGTAGATCATCGCCGAGATCCAACCACCGTGGTCACTACTGGGATTGTGGCCAACCTGTCAAAGCAGCATAACCTCAACAATCTAGTGATGTCTCATCTGCAGGCGCCAAGTTTTCAGGGACAACAGACTCTTTGGCAGTGCGACCACAACTGTGGCCCCGGTCACATCCTAGAAACAGCATCCCAGTAGAGCCACAACAACGACATCTTCAATACTCCTGAGGCCAATGTCCAGTGCACTCACATGTTGCTGAAATATCTTCCACATTGGATCGTCCAACCTGATGACTCTAGTGTTCGACCAGATGAGGATGCTACTTGATGCAGTGCAAGCCCAAATTGCTCAAGCAGCCATCTCAAGGTTCGAACATCCTAGCCAACAAGATGCTAGGAGCCAGCTACTGGGACCATCTCACGATAGTCATCGGGCAGTAAGATCAGCTGTGGCTAGCTCTAGCCATCGTAATTCTATAACAGTTTCTTCCAACCCCCGCCAGAGACATCTTGGGGATCTTCGAGACCGAATCCCGCACGATCAATGGGATTTGCATGATGTGTTACAAGATTGAAGGGAAGAACATGACTGTGAAGACCACAAAAGGTGGAAAAGTGAGTCCCCATCCTCGAGGGTCCGATCTCTAGTGCGATAGGCTCTGTAAGGCTATTCTCCGCCCTCGAGGGGCCGCTCGCCACTGTGGCACAAGTTCCCTCATCGGCAAGACACATGCCAATGGTAGCGGCAAATGACTCCTAAGGACATTGATGAGGGGTGTAAGGCGTTCACTCCCTTGCTACGCGTGGTTAGATGGCCGAACAAGTTCAAACCTAGTTCGGTCGAAAAGTACTCAGGGAAGATCAACCCCGTCGAATGGCTGCAGATCTAGACTACGGTCATGAGGGCAGCTGGTGGAAATGAGAAGGTGATGACCAACTACCTACTCACCACTCTAGATGGTGCGGCAAGGTCTTGGTTACTCAACCTCCCACCTTAGTCGATATCGTCATGGGCAGAATTGCAGGCCTAGTTCATCGCTAGTCATTGTGCGGCTTTATCCGACGCTTCAGCGACAAGCACAACCTGATTCCTGACATCTCAGAAGAGGCAGTACTAGTGGCCTTTGAGAACAGTATCAAGGATGGAGATGTAAAGGAAAAGCTCACTGTTCGAAAGATCAGAACCACCAAGGAGATCTTCGAGTTGGCAGAAAAATAAGCCATACACGCTATGGCCCGCGATCATCTCGATAACACCAAGCTTGGCAACGACAAGCCCAAGTCGTCCAAGCAAGGGTCAAAGAAGAATAAAAACCACGTGGAGAAGCACAAAAGTGACTCCACCGTAGTTGCGGTCGAAAGGGGCAAATCACGCAATCTACGTGACAATAAAGGCTGGAGTCGTGGGGGAACATGTACTGCCTGGTCCATCATACGGATAAACACGACTTCGATGAGTGCTAGGTGATTAGCAAGAAGGTCTAGAAGATGCTCAAGGCCACCCTCACCGAGTGCAGAATCAAGCAGGCTAAGGAGAAGCCCTAGGACGATGAGCCCGAGTACCACAGGGTTGATCACAAGCTGGCACATATTTTTAGGGGATCCGCCGCGTCGAGTCAAGAGCAAGTACAAAGCGATCGAAGAGAGGTCAACTCGCCACGCCGACTCTCTCCCGGAGTTTCTCAAATGGTCAGAGGTACCAATCACCTTTGACTAGTCAGATCACCCATCTGCGTTCCGCATCCAAGGCGATGCCCCATGGTGGTCGAGCCCACCATTGTGAACATTAAGGTTGCTCAAACCATGGTCGATGGAGGAAGCTCGTTGAACCTCATCTTCGCAAAGATGCTGCAGAACACGGGGATTCCTGTAACAGCTCGATTTTCGTTAATCCGGTAAGTAAGGCTTGTCGCGCTAACATCTTCCATAATGTCGTTACATCCTTATTTAATGATAATCATACAAGTGTTAGGACATTCATCTTGCATAAAGAGGGAGTAGCAAAACCCTAAACATCATTTTCCAAACTGCACACATGTTATTTTGCCTTAGTCATTGACATGTGGGCCATATGCATATGAGAGAGGAGTGAAGGCTGCACATACCTACCCTACTAGTTGCTACATTACTCACCCCTACCTATGTACATGACAAGTCAATGACACATGGGACCTACCTTTGCATAGAAAATTGTGGACTGCACATCTTTTCCATGTCTTTTCTCACTTCAACCACCCATACCCACTCTTCCACCTACTCTATGACATGTGGGACCTAGCCCCACATGTAAGGCATGAGTGGGCAGCCTATATAAGGTCTCAACCTTGGTTTCTTCTCCCCTTTCCTGCTCATTTGCTTAGCTCAAGAACAGAAAAACAGCAAGGTGTTCTTCTCCTTCTTGCCATTTCTCCCCACAAATCCCTCCAAACTTGAGTTTTGGTTTGTGCATGTTGCACCCCTTGAAGCTAAGATCAAGAGCTTCAAATCCATCCAAATGGATTCTTGAGGAACCAAGTTTTGGGTGAGTGGCAACCAATTTCATTTCTTCCATGTTCTGAAATTTTGGCTATTGAAGCTCATTTCTTCCTTCTCCATGGGATCCATTATCACACTTGAATCGGGTGGCGCATGTCATATGGAAGCCGGAAGAGGAGGGCTAGTTGTAGTTGCAAGCTCGAGCAAGCGAAGGCATTGCCGTCTACGTGAGCTAGGAGGAGGTGAACCGTGAAGAATCGTTATTGTGACATTTTCATCATCCACTCGCCGAAACCAACATCCACTAAGTACACAAGCAACCCTAGTGTGGTAAGAATCTACCTAGCCCATCCTTAAAACCCTAGACCTTTCCTTTGAAATGTAGATGGCAAATAGGCAAACAAGCTGCTTTGAAGCAGAGACGCCCAGCTCGGATAGTCCGAGGTTTAGCTCGGACATTCGAACTATTCGGATATTCGAATGGTATTTGAGATGGTCGAATAGAACGATATGGCGTGGCCGAGAGGGCCTGCTCGGACATTCGAGGTAGCGTTCGGATACTCGAAACTACCTTGGATACTCGAACCAAATTGCGGATAGTCAGAATGGAATTTCACTTCATCCGAGAGGTCCACTCGGACGGTCAAGTGAAACTCGGATACTCGAACATAATTCAATAAAAGCTTTAAGACTTGAACTTTTAGCATAAAAACTCAATTAGTACTTTCATATTATGACTAGTGCTACACATCATGAGCATTTCATGCATCTTTTCATCATGTGCACCATTTGAATTCTTGATTTGGTGTTTATTGAATTGGATTTTCTCGTTAGGTGTTGGCGTTTGGAGGGCACTCCGAATGCGACTACGCTTTGAAGTCAGAAACGAGCAGCAAGGCACTATCTTACTCCTTGACCATGATTGCTCCTACTATTTGCAACTTACATCTTTGGAATTATTTTATCAATTGCATGCTTACTTTCAATTACAATTATGATTGGGTAGAATTCTTAGCTATTACCATGTTGTGTGTTATACCCTTAGCATGTTCACTCCATGTTCCATTGTAGCCCTAAGTGGTTGGTTTATTATTATATATGGGTTAGTTCAATTGCTTAGCCATGCTTAGATCACCGTTAGAAACCGCGATAGATGGATTTAGTCCATCGATCGCAATGATCAAGATTTATTATTACGATGATGATGTTTTTAATTGATGTTTAATGAGTAGAGATATTGGTTAAGGACCTAAGGTTAAATCTGGTGGCGTCTCTTTGAGTAACTATCGTGCGAACCACACGCCGTTTATGGGACCGGCGTAACCAAGTACTTATGTATGACTAGGTTATGTAAACCATGTGCCACGCCGAATTCCTTGGGCTTAGTGGGCGTCAAGGAATGACCGCGAATTCCCTAGGCTTAGTGGAGTGCGGGGAATGTCCTCGGAGTCCCTCGAACTTTGTTGAGTTGGGGATGTCCAACAACGGGTGTACTCCTTGATCCACACACACCGAGCACCTTCGGGCACGCGGGATCGAGGGTCACGATCATCCGGATGGTTTAGATACACTACCATGCATCTTTGGAAAATGGTTTGTCACGTTTCACCTCGGCCAACACATCTAAGGAAATGTGTTAATAGCTTGGCTTACGAGTGTGGCGTGTCATGTGGGTAAAGTCGTACCTCTGCGAGTTTAAACTATTGAATAGCGCGTCCATGGTTAGGGCGATCTCTCGATTTGTCAATCCTCGGGCGAGTATTAAGGACTTGGTAAGAATGGGATGGGAGTGGGAAAATAGACACAAGTATTGAAGTACTTGTGTGTGTGTAATTGAACATGGCGATGGAACTCATGGTTAGGAGAATGCTTGAAGGCATGATATGAATTAATTGAACATGAGCGATGGAACTCATGGTTCGGAGAATGCTTGAAGGCATGATATGAATGTGATTATGATGATGTTATATTATGTACTAGACTTTGCAAATGTTTACTAAATGCAAATCTTTCAATCTATACTTGCTTATGATTTATCTCAAATATTGCTTTATGCTGAAATTGCCATTATGCCTTCCTTTGATGTAGCAACCACATGTAGTTAGAAATCAACATGCAATGTATATTATTGTCGAGTACACTCTTTGTACTCAATCGGATTGTCCACTTGCTGCGGTGAGGATGAGGCCTTTGCCGGGGACTTTCTGAGGCGATTTCGACAATGCTAACGTTTAGTCGCCGTTCTTGCCCGATTGGTTGCACGAGGTTTGGGGGCATGCCATGCTGGCCCTTTTTTTGTTTATCTTGTGATTTCGCTGCTACTTGATGTAATAACTTTAAATATGTCGTTATGGACAGCAGTCCTACTTTTGGTATGTAATAACGTTTATGCTTCCGCTAATTATGTATGTGTTGTGATGTCAAGCTGTTGGATGAGAATGCTCGTGTTGGCGAACTATCACAGGACCAACACGGGTATAATCACGGGGCCCGAGGTTCCCTTGATTCACTTGAGATATGCCACGCGTTGGGTGAATCGGTGGAGTCCGGGACGGTTCCCCATGAGCTTGGTATCGAGCCATCTTGTTGTAGGTTAGAACGGCCATACTACGACTAGTAGAAGATGTTTTGAGTCAAAAATTATTTTGCTATCAAATAATTTCAGAACTGATAACATTGTGTGATTCCTTTATTTCTTACCCCTCTTAGTTCTGTATCTTACCCTTATGTTCATTTGGTTATGCAAATGAGTTTCTAACTCCTCTTATCCTTTCCAACATAATGAGATGAGTTTTGGGCCATTGGTTTTAGTCACCATATTTGAAGATGTGGAGGGCTATCCTTCCCTCCTGAGGGATATGCTGTGGAGAGCTAATTTCACATATGCATCGGAGTATGCGGTTTATGGTCATGCCATAGGACCCGGATTGAAGACCTACACTGCCACGGTTCATATCATTGCTAGGATGGTGACGGGGAGCATTCCTATCACTTTCAGCGAGGGACATTCGTAGGAATGGCTATCCAAGAGGTGGCGTATGTTGCCATGTGCCATCTCCGCCATGACTTGTGGGAGCTGACTTTACCTCCGTATCAATATTTCCCTCAACGAGGATCAGCGATGAAGTCAACAGTGTTGCTAAAATCGAGATGGGAGAAGACTCTTCGTTCGCCGGCTTGTCGGGCTTGGTCCGTGCCTTGGATCGGGCTAATCGTTGCCTTGTCCATTAGCTGTGGGAGACTTCGTGCCCGCCTTCATGAGGCACAAGGGCACCTTCACCAATTTGTCCAGATTAACTTGGTGCCAAGGGCGTATTGTATGGGACGCAACTCCACGGCGCCACGACGTAGCCCCACGCTTTCGGTTTCGCATGTGTCGGGGATAGAGACTGAGGACGTTGTGTCCAACACCACGCGCATCAATTCGGGAGGTGTGATGCGTCGGCATGCCCGGGAATCTCCGGGGGTACCTAGGTTCTATATAGGATCACCACAGCGTCTCACTAACCCCTTGGACTCCGAAGACACCGGATCTCCGGGATACCATCTTTTGGATGTGTTTCCCCATGGATTCCTTAGAGACATTTGAGTTGTCCCGATCAAGCTCATCATGGAGGGCAAGGAGAGATGAGCTGAACTGATTTAATTGATGTAATAGACTATCGTATGACCCTATGCTAGCTCTTATATATTTGGACTCGTCATCTTTAGCTATTGCTTTTGGTTAAGAACTTGTGCTATTGTATCGAAACCTTGTTATTTGCTCTCATGGATGATGTTGTGGCTCAAGAACCTTTTTATATTGATGTCTTTTGGAGTTGGTGCATGTTTTCTTGCTGCATACATGTAGAGTTTTAGTTGTGTGATTTGCTGTCCGGATATCTTTAAATTCAGCGTTGTTGTGGCTCTCCTGTTACTTGTTGCTAATTTGGCTTCGGCAACAGATGACGGGAGTTACCACTCATTCCCAAGCTCAGCGTGAGGCGAGGCCGCCATCCACCGGCTCCCAAGCGACTGAGGATCCGACTCAGGGGGTCACTCATAACCACCCGGAGTCCTCGCATCACCAAAATCAGCACCCCGCTCGCGTGGAGGAGGAACTTCCACCCCCTCCTACCATGGCTCAAGTCCTTGCTCTAATTGAGCAAAACAGGCAAGATCAAACCTTGATCTTGCAGCAGATCACCCGTAACATGGCCCCTGCACGACCCCTTTTCGAGGCGAGAGGGCAGACATCACGCCGCCGGCCGGACTTGGCGAGTTTCTCCGCACGCAGCCGCCAACATTCTCCCGTGCTGCGGATCCACTCGAGGCCGATGATTGGCTTCGGACTATTGAGCGCAAGCTGGCCATCGCTCAATGCCCGGACCATGAGAAGGTCCTTTTGCCGCATCAACTCGATGGAGCAGCGTGCGCATGGTGGGACAGTTTTACCGCCATGCAACCCGCCGATCATACCATCACGTGGGCGGAGTTTCGCGCGGCTTTCCGCGAGGCTCATGTTCCCACAGGCGTTATGGCAAGGAAGAAGCGTGAGTTTCTCGCATTGAAGCAAGGTGGCAAGACCGTCATGGATTATCTTCACGAGTTCAACTATTTGGCTCGTTATGCCCCAGACGAAATCTCCACCGATGAGCGCAAGCAAGAGCGCTTCATGGAGGGACTTTCGGAGGAGTTGCAGCTAGAGCTCGCTGCTCACGACTTCTGAAATTTCCAGCACTTGGTCCACAAGGCTATAGTGGTGGAAGAGAAGTGGGGAAAATTGGAGGATTCGCGCAAACGCAAACGAGCTGCACAAAATTCAGCAAGTGGCAACTTGCAGCCGCCACGCATGGTGCGCCCATCCTTTCCAAGCTATCAAGCTCCGGCACCACCGAGACCTCCAACATTCGTTGCTCGCCCACCGCAGCCAAGTCTTCCACCAACTGTAGGTGGAAATCAGCAAGGAGCCAGCACTCAAGCTCGTCCAATTCTTGTTTGCTTCCAGTGCAAACAGCCAGGGCACTTTGCACGCCAATGCCCACAAAAGAACCAAGCAACGTCGGGGATTCGACCCACTATTACACCGGGGGCAGCAACACCTTCACCTCGACCAATGCCTCCAAGAACCGCATCAACCCCACCACGTGGTCGCATCAACCATGTATTCGCGAAGAAGCTCGAGAATCTTGGGAAGTGGTGTTGGGTGCGCTTTCAAATCAACTCACACCCGACTCTCAGTATTATTCGATTCTGAGCATCTCATTCATTTATTAAAGAGAAGTTTGCTATGCATCATGAGTTCCCTATACAACCTATGCATCCACCACTTCTCATTAAAACCCCGGGATCGGAATTAAGGACCGATCGAATCTGCCGGGAAGTAAAGATTGAAGTCAATAGGGTAGAGTTCCTAGCTGATTTGATCATAATTAAGACGGAAGGGATTGAAGTTATTCTTGGGATGGATTGGCTATCCAAGCACCAAGGATGCATCAATTGTGCAAGCAGATCTATTTCACTTACCAGCATAGCGGCAAACAAGTCGTGTTTGCGTCAAGTCGATTATGCTCACCTTTATGCCTTGAAGGGTGAACCATTCCTTGGAATAAGTAGCATACCAGTGGTATGTGATTACCCGGATGTATTTCCAGAAGAGTTGCCGGGGATGCCACCCGACCGGAGGTTGAGTTAAATCATTGAGCTTTTACGGAGCGGCCCGATATCAAAGCGACCTTACCGTATGCCTCCTAATGAGTTGATTGAGTTGAAGAAACAACTTACGGAGCTGCAAGAGAAGGGTTTCATCATGAGCTCCTCACCTTGGGGATGCCCGGTGATATTTGTGAAGAAGAAGGATGATAGTTTGCGGATGTGTGTTGATTATCGTCCATTGAATGCAGTCACGGTCAAGAACAAGTATCCACTTCCGCGGATCGATGATTTGTTCGACCAAATGACTGGAGCCTGTATCTTCTCCAAGATTGACTTGAGATTAGGCTACCATCAAATCAAGATCAGATCTGGAGACATTCTAAAAACGGCATTCTCCACCCGTTATGGTCTATATGAGTATCTTTGTTATGTCTTCGGTTTGACCAATGCGGCATATTTCATGAGCCTTATGAATTCGGTTTTCATGGAATATCTCGACAAGTTCGTTGTCATCTTCATCGATGATATTCTGATTTACTCCAAGTCGGAAGAGAAGCATGAAGTACACCTTCGGGAAGTCTTGGAAAAGCTACGAGAGCACCAACTCTACGCAAAATTCAGCAAGTGTGAATTCTGGCTAAAGGAGGTTGCCTTCTTGGGCCATGTGTTATCAAAAGCGGAGTTGCGGTTGATCCCAAACAAGATCTGAACGGTACTTGATTGGGAGCACCTAAGAACATCACGGATATTGAAGTTTTCTCGGGTTCGCGGGTTATTACCGCCGATTAGTGAGAACTTCTCCAAAATCATGCCACCGAATCGAACTTTTGAAGAAGGAGAACAAGTTCGTATGGTCGTGAGAATGTGAGGCAAGCTTTCAATTGTTGAAGGTTCGCTGACCCTTGACTGTCTTAGTCCCTGCGGATATTCACAAGGGCTTCGACATCTATTGCGATGCATCCGCCTCGGTGGGTTGCGTACTCATGCAAGGAGGCGAGTTGTGGCCTATGCATCGAGGCAATTGAGACCCCATGAGTTGAATTACCCCACCCATGACTTAGAGTGGCAGCGGTGGTACATGCTCTAAAAATCTGGCGACATTTCCTCATCCAGAACGTTGTGAAGTTTACACCGATCACAAGAGCACGAAGTATATTTTTACTCAAGCCGATCTGAACTTGAGGCAAAGGAGGTGGCTCGAATTGATCAAAGACTATGATATGGGACTCCATTATCATCTGGAAAGGCCAATATTGTTGCCGATGCTCGAGGCGAAAGTCTCAATGCAATCGTCTTTTCGAGAGAACCGAATCGGACGCCATATGCACCGAATTTCGAAAGCTCAATCTAGAAGTGGTTAAGAAGGGATTCCTTGCTGTCATGGAAGTCAAATCTAATCTCTTAGACCAAATCAAAGAGGCTCAAAAGACAGACAAGGGCATAGCACTCATCCGAGCCCGCATCAAGCAAGGCAAGGCCAATTGTTTCACCGAGGACCCACAAGGTGTCTTATGGTTTGACAAACGGCTAGTGGTGCCAAATTGTAAGAAATTGAAGGCACTAATTCTTAATGAGGCTCACAATTCCACATTCTCCATTCATCCCGGGAGTACGAAAATGTATCAAGATCTTAAGCCAAGACTTTGGTGGACCCGGATGAAACGAGATTGCGATATGTCACCGAAAGTCGGCGTATGTTAGCGGGTGAAAGCCGACCATTTGCGTGCAGCAGCACACTTCAACCCTGCCCATTCCTATGTGGAAGTGGGAAGAGATTGGTATGGATTTCATCACGGGTTGCCCAAGATGCAAAAGGGTTTCGATTCCATATGGGTGTCGTTGACCGATTGACCAAGGCGCTCATTTTCTTCTGTCAAGGCGATAGATCAAATGAGCAAGTTAAGCGGAATTATATCTTAATCGAGTTGTGTCTCTTCATGGTGTTCCCAAAAGGATTGTCTCGGATCGAGGTACTCAATTCACCTCGCATTTTTGGCAATGCCTCCACAAGGCCATGGGGACTCAACTCTCTTTCAAAGACCGCGTATCATCCTCAAAGCGATGGACAAACCGAGCGAGTAAACCAAGTTCTTGAGGATATGCTTAGGGCTTGTGCCCTTACCTACGGCAAGCTGGAGAAATGCCTGCCTTTCGCAGAGTTCTCCTACAACAATAGCTATCAAGCTAGCCTTCAAATGAGTCCATTCGAGGCTCTCTATGGGAGATCTTGCAGAACTCCACTTCACTGGTCTGAGTCTCGAGAGAGACCACTCTTTGGTCCCGAACTAG
Source organism: Guadua angustifolia (assembly GCA_036346375.1). Taxonomy (NCBI): domain Eukaryota; kingdom Viridiplantae; phylum Streptophyta; class Magnoliopsida; order Poales; family Poaceae; genus Guadua; species Guadua angustifolia. The sequence goes on from CM070514.1 coordinate 17,173,235, forward strand.
TCGCCAAGCGGAAGAACAAGTTCGATTTATTCGAGCAGTTGCGGACAGCGCGATCTCGTCAAAAGAGCTACGCTGATCGTCGCCGCCGTGAACTCAAATTTGAAGTTGGTGATCACGTCTATCTCAAGGTTTCACCAATGAAAGGTGTTCGTCGGTTTCAAGTGAAGGGAAAGCTATCCCTCGTTATATCGGACCTTTCGAATTTTAGCAAGGCGAGGAGCAATGGCATATCAATTGGAGCTTCCATCTTCACTAGCCGATATACATGATGTCTTTCATGTCTCTCAATTGAAGAAATGTCTCCGTGTCCCAACGAAGCCACAGTGGGACACCCTCGATTTACAACCCGATCTTTCCTACAAGGAGCGACCTATTTGTATTCTCGGCGAGAGGGCGTGTTACAAAACCACACCATCAAATTCTTTAAAGTTCAATGGAGTAATCATACCCCGACGAAGCCACATGGGGCGTGAGGACCATCTTCAAGCGAATACCCTACCTCTTCAATGAAGCGGTGTAATCTCGAGGCGAGATTCTTTTAAGGGGAGGCTTGTAATGTACTCGATTTTCGTTAATCCGGTAAGTAAGGCTTGTCGCTAACATCTTCCATAATGTCGTTACATTCTTATTTAATGATAATCATACAAGTGTTAGGACATTCATCTTGCATAAAGAGGAGTAGCAAAACCCTAAACATCATTTTTCAAACTGCACACATGTTATTTTGCCTTAGTCATTGACATGTGGGCCATATGCATATGAGAGAGGAGTGAAGGCTGCACATACCTACCCTACTAGTTGCTACATTACTCACCCCTACCTATGTACATGACAAGTCAATGACACATGGGACCTACCTTTGCATAGAAAATTGTGGACTGCACATCTTTTCCATGTCTTTTCTCACTTCAACCACCCATACCCACTCTTCCACCTACTCTATGACATGTGGGACCTAGCCCCACATGTAAGGCATGAGTGGGCAGCCTATATAAGGTCTCAACCTTGGTTTCTTCTCCCCTTTCCTGCTCATTTGCTCAGCTCAAGAACAGAAAAACAGCAAGGTGTTCTTCTCCACTCTTGCCATTTCTCCCCCACAAATCCCCTCCAAACTTGAGTTTTGGTTTGTGCATGTTGCACCCCCTTGAAGCCAAGATCAAGAGCTTCAAATCCATCCAAATGGATTCTTGAGGAACCAAGTTTTGGGTGAGTGGCAACCAATTTCATTTCTTCCATGTTCTGAAATTTTGGCTATTGAAGCTCATTTCTTCCTTCTCCATGGGATCCATTATCACACTTGAATCGGGTGGCGCATGTCATATGGAAGCCGGAAGAGGAGGGCTAGTTGTAGTTGCAAGCTCGAGCAAGCGAAGGCATTGCCGTCTACGTGAGCTAGGAGGAGGTGAACCGTGAAGAACCGGCATTGTGACATTTTCATCATCCACTCGCCGAAACCAACATCCACTAAGTACACAAGCAACCCTAGTGTGGTAAGAATCTACCCTAGCCCATCCCCTTAAAACCCTAGACCTTTCCTTTGAAATGTAGATGGCAAATAGGCAAACAACTGCTTTGAAACAGAGACACCTAGCTCGGATAGTCCGAGGTTTAGCTCGGACATTCCGAACTATTCGGATATTCGAATGGTATTTTGGATGGTCGAATAGAACTGATATGGCGTGACCGAGAGGGCTCGCTTTCGGACATTCGAGGTAACGTTCGGATACTCCGAAACTACCTTCGGATACTCCGAACCAAATTGCGGATAGTCCGAATGGAATTTCACTTCATACCGAGAGGGTCCACTCGGACAGTCCGAAGTGAAACTCGGATACTCCGAACATAATTCAATAAAAGCTTTAAGACTTGAACTTTTAACGCAAAAACTCAATTAGTACTTTCATATTATGACTAGTGCTACACATCATGAGCATTTCATGCATCTTTTCATCATGTGCACCATTTGAATTCTTGATTTGGTGTTTATTGAATTGGATTTTCTCGTTAGGTGTTGGCGTTTGGAGGGCACTCCGAGTGCGACTACGCTTTGAAGTCAAAACGAGCAACAAGGCACTATCTTACTCCTTGACCATGATTGCTCCTACTATTTGCAACTTACATCTTTGGAATTATTTTATCAATTGCATGCTTACTTTCAATTACAATTATGATTGGGTAGAATTCTTAGCTATTACCATGTTGTGTGTTATACCCTTAGCATGTTCACTCCATGTTCCATTGTCGCCCTAAGTGGTTGGTTTATTATTATATATGGGTTCGTTCGAATTGCTTAGCCATGCTTAGATCACCGTTAGAAACCGCGATAGATGGATTTAGTCCATCGGTCACAATGATCAAGATTTATTATTATGATGATGATGTTTTTAATTGATGTTTAATGAGTAGAGATATTGGTTAAGGACCCTAAGGATTAAATCTGGTGGCGTCTCTTTGAGTAACTATCGTATAACCACACGCCGTTTATGGGACCGGCGTAACCAAGTACTTATGTATGACTAGGTTATGTAAACCATGTGCACGCCGAATTCCTTGGGCTTAGTGGAGCATCAAGGAATGATCGCCGAATTCCCCAGGCTTAGTGGAGTGCGGGGAATGTCCTCGAGTCCCTCGAACTTTGTTGAGTTGGGGATGTCCAACAATGGGTGTACTCCTTGATCCACACACACCGAACCTTTCGGGCACGCGGGATCGAGGGTCACAGTCATCCGGATGGTTTAGATACACTACCATGCATACTGGAAAATGGTTTGTCACGTTTCACCTCGGCCGACACATCTAAGGAAATGTGTTAATAGCTTGGCTTACGAGTGTGGCGTGTCATGTGGGTAAAGTCGTACCTCTGCAGAGTTTAAACTATTCGAATAGCCGCGTCCGCGGTTAAGGGCGATCTCTCGATTTGTCAGTCACTGGGCGAGTATTGAGGACTTGGTAAGAATGGGATGGGAGTGGGAGAATAGACACAAGTATTGAAGTACTTGTGTGTGTGTAATTGAACATGAGCGATGGAACTCATGGTTCGGAGAATGCTTGAAGGCATGATATGAATTAATTGAACATGAGCGATGGAACTCATGGTTCGGAGAATGCTTGAAGGCATGATATGAATGTGATTATGATGATGTTATATTATGTACTAGACTTTGCAAATGTTTACTAAATGCAAATCTTTCAATCTATACTTGCTTATGATTTATCTCAAATATTGCTTTATGCTGAAATTGCCATTATGCCTTCCTTTGATGTAGCAACCACATGTAGTTAGAAATCAACATGCAATGTATATTATTGTGCGAGTACACTTTTTGTACTCAATCGGATTGTCCACTTGCTGCGGTGAGGATGAGGCCTCGCCGGGGACTTTCTGGGCGATTTCGACAATGCTAACGTTTAGTCGCCGTTCTTGCCCAGCTTGGTTGCACGAGGGTTTGGGGGCATGCCATGCTGGCCCTTTTTTTGTTTATCTTGTGATTTCCGCTGCTACTTGATGTAATAACTTTAAATATGTCGTTATGGACAACAGTCCTACTTTTGGTATGTAATAACGTTTATGCTTCCGCTAATTATGTATGTGTTGTGATGTCAACTGTTGGATGAGAATGCTCGTGTTGGCGAACTATCCTGGGACCAACACGGGTATAATCACGGGACGCCCGAGGTTCTCTTGATTCACTTGAGATATGCCACGCGTTGGGTGAATCAGTGGAGTCCCGGGGACGGTTCCCCACAATTCCCCGAACGGAGATAAAGGCTAGAGCTGAGCCATTTCATGGCATTACTCCACGATCGTCGTCAGTACCAGTGGGCTAGATCGAGCTGCTAGTCATGTTCGACAAGCCGGACAATTTTTGCACTGACGCTGGGCCGCCAAATGCTAGCCAAATTTATGGCAGTGGTGCAATATGTGTGCCAGACCATCAAGATGCCAGCATCAAAGGGAGTCTTTACAATCAAGGGAGAACAACAGGCTGTGGTCAAATGCGATAAGAAGAGCCTGGAGATGGCTAAGCATCTCTGCGGATTGACAGCCATTGCTAGTGATGAGGGAGCTAAACGCCAAAAGTCCAAGAGCAATGATTAAGCTTTTACGTCCAAAGTGCTGCCAATGACCCGGTCAACGACAGCAGGAAGGACAAGAAGACCAACAGAGAGGCCAAGACGATGCCCCTAGATCTATCAGAGCCTTCCAACACAATCAAGGTGGGTGCTGACCTTGATCCCAAATAGACTCTCGAGCTCGTCACCTTTCTTTGGGCAAACCATGATGTGTTTGTGTGGTAACCGTCCGACATGCCCAGGGTCCCCAAGGAAGTGATCGAGTATCGACTGGATGTGGAACCAAGCGCCAAGCCTATAGTGCAGAAGCAGCTCAGATTCGTAGAAGATCAGAAGCAAGCCATACAAGAGGAGGTCGGCAAACTCCTTGAGGCTGGCTTCATCTGAAAGGTCCGTCACCCAACATGACTGGCGAACCCGGTCCTTGTAAAGAAGCCCAACAGCAAGTGGAGGATGTGCGTCGATTACACCGACCTCAACAAAGCCTGCCCTAAGAATCCTTTTCCTCTCCCCCGCATTGACCAAATAGTGGACTCTACTGCGGGTTGTAAATTGCTTAGTTTTCTTTATGCTTATTCGGGGTATCACCAAATTAGCATGTCTGCAGAGGACAAGGAGAAGACTGCTTTTACTACTCCTTTCAGTGTATTTTGTTATATAAAGATGCCTTTCAGGTTAAAGTGTTGCTGGTACTATATATCAATGCTGCTATATTCAAAACTGTTTGAAGTCCCAAATTGAGTGAAATGTAGAAGCGTACGTCGATGATATTGTGGTGAAATCGAAAACCAAGGGTACCTTCATAGGTGACCTCGAGGAAAAATTCGACAACTACATGAAGTATCGGATGACGCTTAATCCCGAGAAGTGCATGTTCAGCGTTCCGTCCGGCAAGCTTCTTGGCTTCCTAGTGTCCAATCGAGGCAACGAGGCCAACCTGTACAAAATTGAGGCAAACAGCCAGATGCGTCCTCCACGAATGCTAAGAGAGGTGCAAAAGCTCACAGGCTGCATCGCAGCCCTTAGTCGATTCATCTCTCGAATGGGCGAGTGAGGACTACCTTTCTTCAAGCTGCTCAAGAAGCAGGACACTTTTGAGTTGACCAAGGAGGCTGAAGAAGCTTTTTAAGATCTAAAAATGTACTTATTATCTCTATCAATTTTAATTTCACCTAACAAAAAAGAGGAGCTCTTTCTTTATAATATTGCAGCCAACCCCAAGTAGTAAGCACAGTCCTGGTGGTCGAACGGGATTGCCTCAAAAAAAGACCAAAGTCCAGAAGCTAGTAGACTACGTGAGCAAAGTCCTACACGACGCCAAGTTGTGGTATCCGCAAATACAGAAGATGTTGTATGCCGTCCTGATGACCTCCCGGAAGCTGCGGCACTATTCTCAAGCGCACAAGATTACAGTCATGACGATGTATCTACTCAAGGAGGTATTACGCATAGAGAGGCGACAGGGCGAATTGCGTAGTGGACGGTCGAACTCAACGAGTTCAAGGTCGATTTCACGTAGTAGACCAGCGTCAGGTCAGGAGTTTTGGTAGGCTCCATCGCAGAATGGACACATGTCGAGGAAAAGGAGACCAAGGCGGTCAATGATCACTAGACTATGTTCTTCTATGGATCGCTTACGCTCCAAGGCTTGGGGTCTAGCATCATGCTCAAATCCCCAACAGGTGAGGAACTCAAATATGTCATCCAACTCGATTTTCAAGCTTCGAATAATATTGCAGAATACGAGTGACTGGTCAACGGGCTCCAAATAGCTGCAATACTTGGAATCAGGTGGTTACTCATAAGAGGGGACTCACATCTAGTCGTAAACCAAGTGTAGAAGGAGTACTAGTGCTCAGATGACAACATGACAGCATACTTGAATGAGGTTATGTGGGGAACCGTCCCCGGGACTCCACTGATTCACCCAAATACGCGGTACATCTCAAGTGAATCAAGGGAACCTCGGGCGTTCCACGATTATACCCGTGTTGGCCCCAGGATAGTTCGCCAACACGAGCATTCTCATCCAACGGTTGACATCACAACACATACACAATTATCGGAAGCATAAACGTTATTACATTCCAAAAGTAGGACTGCTGTCCATAACGACATATTTAGAGTTATTACATCAAGTAGCAGCAGAAATCATAAGATAAACAACAAAAGGGCCAGCATAGCATGCCCCCAAACCCTCAGGCAACCAACTAGGGCAAGAACGGCGACTAAACGTTAGAATCACCGAAATCTGCCCGGTAAAAGTCCCCGGTAGTGCCTCATCCTCACCTGCAGCAAGTGGATAATCCGGTTGAGTACAAAGAGTGTACTCGCACAATGATATAAGTTGCATATTGATTTCTAACTACATGTGGTTGCTACATCAAAGGGAGGCAAAATGGCAATTCCAGCATAAAGTAATATTTGGGATAAAGTATAAACATGTATAGGTTGACAAATTGCATTTAGTAAACATTTGGAAAATCTAATACATAATATAACATCATCAAATCCACATTTATATCATGCCTTCAAGCATTATCTGAACGATGAGTTCCATCGCTCATGCTCGATTTCACACACAAGTACTCCAATACTCGTGTCTTTTTCCCACTCCCATTCCATTCCTACCAAGTCCTTAATACTCGCCCAGTGACTGACAATTCAAGCGATCGTCCTTAACCATGGACGCGGCTATTCAAATAGTTTAAACTCTGCAGAGGTACGACTTTACCCACATGACATGCCACACTCATAAGCCAAGCTATTAACACATTTCCTTAGATGTGTCGGCCGAGGTGAACGTGACAAACCATTTTCCAGTATGCATGGTAGTGTATCTAAACCATCCGGATGACTGTGACCCTTGATCCCGCGTGCCCAGTGCTCGGTGTATGTGGATCAAGGAGTACACCCGTTGTTGGACATCCCCAACTCAACAAAGTTCGAGGGACTCCGAGGACATTCCCTGACGCTCCACTAAGCCCAAGGAATTCGGCGGTCATTCCTTGACACTCCACTAAGCTCAAGGAATTCCGAGTGCACATGATTTACATAACCTAATCATACATAAGTACTTGGTTACGCCGGTCCCATAAACGGCATGTGGCTCGCATGATAGTTACTCAAAGAGACGTCACCAGGATTCAATCCTTAAGGTCCTTAACCATATCTCTACTCATTAACCAACATTTGAAACCATCATCATTAAATAAATCTTGATCATTGCGACCGATGGATTAAGTCCATCTATCGCGGTTTCTAACGATGTTCTAAGCATGGCTAAGCAATTCGTACGAACCCATATACAATAGTAATAAACCAACCACCAGGGCGACAATGGACATAGAAGGAACATGATAAGGGAATAACATCACAATGTGGTAATAGCTAAGATTTCTACCCAATCATAATTGTAGTTGAAAGTAAGCATGCAATTGATAAAATAATTCCAAAAATGTAAATTTCAAATAGTAGGAGCAATCATGGTCAAGGAGTAAAATAGTGCCTTGCTGCTCGTTCTTGACTTCGAAAGCGTAGTCGTACCCGGGAGTGCCTTTCGAAGCATCAACACCTAACGAGAAAATCCAAATTCATAAACACCAAATCAAGAATTCAAATAGTGCACATGATTAAAATATGCATGAAATGCTCATGATGTATAGTACTAATGGTAATATGAAAATACTAATTGAGTTTTGCGTCAAAAGTTCAAGTCTTAGGGATTTTTTTCTTGAATTATGTCCGGAGTATCCGGGTTTTAACCCCGGAGTGTTCGAGTTGACCCCCTCGGTCTCGCGTATTCTGCCCTATCCGGAGTATCCGGATAAAACCCCGGACTATCCGGGTTGAAACCTCGGACTATCCGGATGAAATCCCCAGACTATCTGGGCTGACCTGATCTGTTTCAAAATGGCTATTTGTCTACTGGCTTCTATACTTCATAGAAATGTACTAGGACTCCAAAAGGGAGGACTAGGGTAGACTCTTACCACTATGGGGTTACTTTTTGCACGTGGTGATGGTTGGTTTCGGCGAGGGAATGACAAAAGGGTGTCACCGGTTCTCGCGATTCGCCTCCTCCTAGCTCGTGTAGACGACGATGACCTCGCTTGCTCGTGCTTGCAACAGTAACTAGCCCTCCTCCTCAAGCTTCCATGCGACATGCGCGACCCGATTCAAAGTGTGATGATAGATTCCATGGAGAAGAAAGAAATGAGTTGCAATGGCAAAATTTCAGAACATAAGAAGAATGAAAATTGATTACCACTCACCCAAAACTTGGTGCCTCAAGAATCCATTTGGATGGATTTGAAACTCTTGATCTTGGCTTCAAGGTGGTATAACATGCACAAACTCAAACTCAAAACTTGTGGGGATTTGAGAGGAAGAATGGCAAGAGTTGGAGAAAAGAGTTCTTGTTGTTTTCTGGTTTGGGGCTGAGCAAATGGGCAGTAGGGGGAGGAGAAACCAAGGTGCATCACCTTATATATGGCTGCCCATTCATGCCTTACATGTGGGGCTAGGTCCCACATGTCATAGGGTGAGAAAAGGGGTGGGTATGAGTGATTGGAGTGAGAAAGGTCATAGATAGGATGTGCAGCCCACCATTTCCTATGCAAGGTAGGTCCTATGTGTCATTGATGGGTTAAGTAAGTGGGTAGAGGTAGGTAAAGTGAGAAATGTTATGGTAGATATGTGCAGCCTACTCTCCTCTCTCTTTTGAACACGGCCCACATGTCATTGACTAAGGTGAAATAACATGTGTACAGTTTTGGAAAAATGATTCATTAGGGTTTTGTTACTCCCTCCTCAAGCAAGATGAAGGTTCTAACACTTGTATGATTATAATTAAATGAGGATATGTAATGACATTATGGAAGACGTTAGCATGACAAGCCTCGCTTACCGGATTGATGAAAATTGGGCTGTTACAGGTTAGCAAGCTGGAGCACAAGTTCGAAAGGCTCGAGGTAAGGCATATACGACAAAGTGATAACTCCAATGCCAACGAACTTGTCATGCTCGCTTCGTCCCGTTCACCCACGCCCACAGGTGTCTTCATTGAGAAACTCCTTAAACCATCTGTCTCCCTCCTGCGGGAGACAGATGTTGCCCAACTCGACAAGCAGCCTAGTTTAGTCAGCGAGACGAACTCGTAGAAACGAAAGCTACACTACTCGAATGTAAGCCAACCTGGATGACCACATTCTAGGCTTATCTCGAAGGTCAAGACATCCCTAACGATGATGCCTCAGCCAAGAAAATTGCACATAAGTCCAAACTCTATGCATTAATAGACGGCAAACTTTATCGAAAAGAGAGTAACGGAATCTTGATGAAGTGCATCACTCAGGAAGAGGGCAATAAAATATTGCTTGATATCTATGGAAGCATCTGCGGCAACCATGTTAGTGTTATGCCTTTGAGGCAGTCATATAGATGATTGTAACATGACTATGTTTATGAATAATAATATGATTATTGGTCCAATGAATGTATATCATTATATTGATCAGCAAGTATGTGACTTGCTTATGAAACTCTCTACTTATTGATATAATTCTGTAAGTATCTCTGATCGGGTATCATCGTATTGGACAACGATGATAGATCAGCACATGTATTGATCGATGATCATGTTTCATAGATCATGGGATATGGAGATATCATCAATACACTGTGAACTCATGATGAAGAACATGGGTTAGATAGACCCGCAATGGGACACTACGAGAATGTTACATTCTTATGTGTCATTAGTGTATCTTATACATAGTGGATGTATGATCCTTAGACCTGAGATTGTCACATTCCCTACATGTGTAATAGTTTACCTTGGGGCCACCAAACGCTATTTCCTAACCGGATAGTTATAAAGGTAGCTTTCATGTTTGCTATGAAACATGCAAAGGGAAGTGAGCAATCAAGATGGAATTTGTCACTCCAGTGTAATGGAGATATATGTCTATGCCACTCGTGTGATATGATTAAGGAAGTGCGTGGCCATGCCGTGATTGAAGAAGTCAATCACAACTTAATAATATATCACGGATACGAGAGATGGATTGAACTATCAAAGGATGACATACTTCTCGCCTTGAGTTCGATCTTCATATAGTTTGGTAAAGGGATTATTACATGAGTACTTTTGAAAGGTTCTATCCGATTTGATCATATGCGTTTGGGAGTTGGCATGCTCTGCAAGGAACCGCTACCAACTATTGGATTGGAAAAAAGTTTTCCGAATCTGTGTCCAAATGTACATGAACCTATAGGGTCACACACTTAATGGGCTGGGACGCATTAATTCGGATTAGATCCGTAATTAATGGACCTCGTGGGCTTAACGCGCTAATAGGCCCTGGCTTAGGGTTTCATCGTGTGGCTATATAAGGAGAGGAGAAGGGTGGGTGTGATACATGTTGTTCATATCCAGAACCCTAGCCTCCACCTCTCATTGCCCTTGCCGAGCGACACGATGCTTGCGCGCTGACGCACGGCGTTCCATCCCGAGACGTGTGGACTATTGTGGTGATGCTGCTGCTACTGCAGCATGGCAAGGATGAACCGCAGCGAGGACGATCCGAAGCGAGGACGATCCGTAGCGAGGACGATCCGCGTGAGGACGATCCGCGTGAGGATGATCCACTACAACAATGCACGAAGGATTCCGCAATTGCGCGTCTAGTGGTAATCAATCTGTGATCCCCTTCTTGCGAGTAGCTTTCTGGTTATGCGGTAGAAATTTTAATTTGTACTAGTGTAGCATATGGCGTTCCTCAACAAACCATGTGTCCTATCGCACTCTATTCGGGAAAGTTTTTCGGCAAGGGTTCTATTGGCTGACTGTCCTCCAAGATGCTTGCAAGCTGGTGAAAAGTGTGAAAGCTACCAATTTTATGGCAAGCAAACCACCTGACCAGCCTAAACTTTGTAAACTATTCTTCTATCTTGGCCTTTCTCCGTCTGGGGCTTGGATATCTTGGGACCTTTCCCTAGAGCTCAAGGAGGTTACAAGTTTTTGTTCATGGCAATCGACACATTCACCAAGTAGATCAAGGCCAAACCCATCATAAATATCACCTTAGAAGCGGCCAAGAGATTCATGAGGAGCATCGTTACTCGATTTGGTATTCTGAATCGAGTGATCACCAATAACGGTAGCTAGTTCAAGAGTAATACTTTCACATTCTTTTGCAAAGAATTGGGTATCAAGCTTTGTTTCACTTCCATAGCTCATCCTGAGAGTAACGGTCAAGTCAAACGAGCCAATGGCATTATCTTGTAGGGAATCAAGACCTGCATATTCGATGGGCTCAAGGCTTACTTGACCCAGTGGGCAAAAGAACTACCCTCAATGTTGTGGGCCGTTCGTACGTCAACTAGTTGAGCCACTAGTGAAACACCATTTTCTTATTCTATGGAGCAGAAGCAGTGCTCCAGACCAAGTTAACATCCAGATCACCTCGAGTGAACAACTACTCAAAAAGGAACAAGAGCAAATGCGAATGGATGACGTAAATCTACTCGAAGAGTACAAAGATCGAGCATCCATTCGAGCAGGTAAGTATCAACAGGCCTTGCGCAGATACCATGGCATAAGAGTTCAAAAAAGAGCGCTTGTTGCTAGGGACTTAGTACTACGAAAGGTGCAAAAGCAAGATAATCGTAATAATCTATCACCTAAGTAGGAAGGTCCCTATGTGGTAGTCAAAGCTACTCGACCAGGGTCGGTGTGGTTATCTATGGTAGAAGGTGTGATACTGGACAATTCGTGGAATATCAATCGATTAAGAAAATTCCATACGTGAAAGAGAACATTGTGAACAACAAAAACTTCAGGTAAGTAAAACATTATTGATTTTACTAACAAAAGTTTACTCTACTACATTTTAAGACAGGCACCTTATAGCTACTTGCCTTCAAAGGCATCTCATCTCCTCTTCTGCTCGTTTAGGGGCTGGAAGAGGAGGGTCTTTAGGATGGTCCTGTACCCTCTCTAAGGGCTGAAAGAGGCAGCAAAGACCTATCCACTAGTTTTGGGAACGGCGACTCCCTTGCCGCCAAAAGCTTCCGACAATCATGATGGTTTGGAGGGCGAGCAAGTGCTGGACTGATGAAGCTGTTTTGAGCTTCACCTCCGCCGTCGGTGTCAACAACCTTGCCTTTTTCTTCTTTGATGTTGGAGGCGGCATGTGCTCTAGCGAGGGAAGTAGAGGTGGCATCGTCCTCCTCAGCAGTAATGCGTAGCTTGCTGGTGACCTCATCTTCCTTCTCTAGCCACACCTTCTCGATGGCTTCCCAATCGATCTCATCACCCTCATTAGAGAAGATGATGATGCGCCCTGGCGAGATGATAGCCAGCAGCGTCAGAGGAGGAGAATCCTCAAGGACCTCAATGGTCGAGGAGGGTGTAGGAGTTGAAGTTATGAGGATGTTTGAAGAGGTTAAAGCGTTGCAAGACGAAGGGAAGATAAAAGAGATAAGTTGTGGTAGGTGACTACAAGTCCCGTCTATTTATAGCCCACGGAACGTGTCACTCTGAAACCAAAACCCATTTGGATTCGCATCGGTCCTGGTCCACGAGGCATCTTTTTGCACTTCTGCATAAATACGAAGAGATGCTAATTTATGAAATACTGCGTGGAAGCTGAAGGGGCACGAAGACCATAACAGTATTCACCCATTATAACAAAACAACACTTAACTCCACCAAGTATGCTGGGGGCTCATGCACCAAAGTGTACGGTCGAGGGTTATCGTTCATGATGCTTATGCTCTACTTCCTCCTCGAAACGGCCATTGAGCAGAAAGTTGGGGGCTAAATCATTTAGCACATTTGCTCTACTATCGTCTCGATGTTCAAATTGAGTAAAGAGTCAGGAGCTACATCGCTCGATCTTCTCAAATGCTTTTAGATGCTTACGCTCCACTCTTTCCTCAAGTTGGGCAGAGGGTCGCGAGCTACATCATGCATGTTGGTGCGTATGCTCTCCTTTCTCCTCGAAGCACTTATCGAGTAGGAGGTTGAGGGCTACGTTGCCTAATTTCTATCTTCACCTAGCTCTACTCTCAGGTCAAGATGCCTATCGAGTAAGGGGTTTGGAGTCGTAACAGGTGCATGATACTAATGCTCCACTATCACCTTGATCCAGTTATTGGGTAAAAAGTCAGGGGCCACATCACAGCATTGTGTTTACTACACTCTACTCCTCATCCGATGGTCTCATCGAGTAAGGAGTCGGGGGCTACAGGTAACCCGATGCCTCTTTTTAGTTTTCTTTTCGTCGATATCGAGCAAAACACACTGAAGGCACAAAATTCTTTGATATCAGCTTATATACGACTCTTTATTTCCTATTTTACATGTGAATTCTTTTTCAAGCATTTACTTGATTGCGTACTTAGCTTGTCAACAAGCAAAACCAAAGCGAGGGCCATGCCTAAACTTGATGACAAGCAATTCTATCTTGCACGCATACAAGCACAAGATTGTCAGACATCTAAAGCTCAGCGACCGATAGGAGATGAGGCCTCTAGTAAGTTCTACATGCACTGCTTAGCAAGTTCATGTTTGATACATAGTTTAAGTCATATGGTCGATAAAGAATTGCAAAAAAAAATCACATAGCTCTTGTTGTAATCCACATAGCACCAATATTATGCACATCCTCTCCGGGAGTAAGTTCGGAGGCTTAGAAATTTGATGAAAGTTTTCTCTTAAGCCTTGTGTGCAGATATAGTCAAGATGCGTGGGTAAAAAGTTTATTGCTAAGTGCCTATGCATGCTAATCAGAAGTGCATCTACTCGTGTTTTGTCGTCTCATCGACAAGGAGAAAAAAAGGCAAAGCATGATAGACAAGTGTAACGTCCCAAATTTTGGTCAATTTTAAATTTTGGAGTTATTTGAATTTTTACGAATTTACCAACCTCTATTTGCATTTAATTGCATTTAATTGAATTTATCTAATTTTTCTGGGATTTATTGGATTTAATTAACATTTATTTAAACTATCCTTCTCTTGATTAATTAATATCAGAAAAATTATTTATCAAAAATAAATGAAAATATTTTATTTAGGCTCAAAATGCTCTGAAATATTTTCTAGAATTTTTCTAGAATTTTTCGGGTATTTTTAGTGCCCCAAATAATTACTTTGAATTTCTGGAATTATTTTTATTGTCAAAATCTGGAAAATTGGCTAGCTACAGTGTTGGGCGGCCCAACACCGTGTTTCGCCTCGAGAAACCCTAAGCGCCGCCCGATCCTAGCCGTCGGATCTCGTCGAATGGCTGCGATTAGGTCTATCGCTCGCCATGGTCGTGATTCAATCCACGTTGGATCGCATCAGACGATCGATGTGACGAGACGACCTCGGGAGTGGGCGTTGCACCGCCGCTCGCCGTTGGCCTCCGCAGATATTGTCAGAGATTGTGCGCGTTGTCCAAGGCGTGTCCGAGCGGGTGAGGTATATCTCCGTGCTCAGCACTTCACCCCGCTCATTTCGCCTCAACTCTCGCACGCTCTCGCCCTCCGTAGCCCTCTCGGGAGCTCGCCGTAGTTAGTACTCTTCCCGCCTCGGTTTTCCTCGTGCCCACCGCCGTCCGTCATTCCCGCCATCGCTAAGACCCTCTCCGAGTTCCTCGTGCCAAAGGCGCATCCGGTGACCACTTCTTTCGACCGGAGAGGCTCGAACCGCCGTCGACAAGCGTCATCTTCTTCAACTCCGGCGACCAGCGCCACCACTTCTTCCTCGACGCCATGAAGCTTCAGCGACCGTCGGATCTTCATCGGACGCTCGAGGTGAGGCCACGTGGTCGTTTATTTGAATCACGGTAGAAAAGGTAGGATTAGATCGGTCGTAGGATCTTGATCGTAAGGTTCGTAGAAACACGCGTCGGTGTATGTATAGTGAACTGCTCGGTATGGTTGCGCCGTTGGATCTTCATCCGACCGCATCTGTGTGTCCACGTCGCCGTAGCCGTTGCGTTGTAAATGGCCGTCGATGCTTGGATGCTCGGCTCGGATGAGGCCACGTATGTTAGAGAATAGTAAACCGCTCGGTTAACCGTAGCCGTAGATCTCTAATCTAACCGTCAATATTGCGCCACGTAGGCCTTGTAGCAGTGCATCGCTCGGTAACGACCGACCGTTGGATCTAAATCCAACGGCGAGATTAAATTCGTCGCGTGGCCAGACGTTTCTCCACCGCGTGTCGATCCGCCTGAGTGGCCCAAGCACATTCACCGCCCACATGTCGATGGGTGAGTCACCGGCGTGTCGACGTCGGCATGGCGTCATCCGCCCACCTGTCGCGGCCAAGGGTGGCGTGGAGGCCCTGGTGCCGACATCGTGTGGCGGCGGAATTAATCCGGATTTTCAGTATAAAAATAAAAGGGATAATTCGGTTATTATTTAATTGAATTTTAGTAAACTTGAAAATGCTGTAACTTTTGCATCTTAACTCGGATTTGGGTGATTCCAGTGCCCAAAAATTTGTAAAAATGTGAACTATTTATTGGTGATTTTCATTTGATTTTTAGAATTTGTCTTGCTGTCTGTATTGAGTGCTATTGTATGTTGCTTGCGTCGCTAGACTCAAGTTGCGGATTTGCCGAAGGAATTTGAAGACCGTCGCAGAACCTCGACCAGAACCAACTCCTCTTGAAGGCAAGTCATGCTTTGATCATTTCGCGCCTAGTTTTAAAAGTATATTTTGATTTCCATATTGCATGCTATGTTAAGTACAACCACTATTGATTAAATTGGGAAATGGTAGTTAAAAGCCAAACTTGTTATGCCACCTTGATTATAAATGTTTATATGCCCCGAAACCTTGTCCACCCTAAGATGCTTAAATATGTTGGATGCTAATATGATGCCAACACGGGAGGCTAGACCGTGATTAGTCATTAGCCTTTGCTTGTATGCGTGGAATGACTTTCAAATATCAAATGAATATTGACTAAACAATTATGGAACGATTTTGGAAAATGCGATGATGTCATGAATTGAACGGGATAGTGACCGTGTGGTGCTATTCATGAACCGATGTGGAAAATGGCATGTGTTGCTTAAGTATAAAGTGGGGTGGGAAAATGATTTGAACCAGGGCAAGTGGCAAGAAGGCTTCGTGCGTGTGGGCTGTGTGGCAATGGGATGTATGAAAAGATTGTGAAGGTTGTGTGCCGAGATGTATAAAATGGTTGTCTTGCCCGGGACAATTAAGGACTTAACCTTGCGAGCCTTTGAGTGAGTTAGTGTACAACCACTTATGCGGAATGGGACGGACCTAGTTAAGTAGGTTTCTAATATCTTTCCTTTGATACCTCGGGGTGTGATTACACCAAAAAATGTAATCAGACGGGAGCGTACTATCTTTCTGGCTTGGTACCCATCTAACGGTATGTGCCTCGTTCTAAACTTTGGCTCTGTGTGAGGAAGTGTTAGGAAGGCAATCTTCGAGAGGATCATCGCTAAGTGTTAGTCTCTGAAAGACTTTGTTACAATCAATCGCTTTGTGTGGTGAACATCAGATCTGTGGGTAAAGTGTCTGACCTCTGCAGAGTGTGTGTGAATCTATTGAATAGCCGTGTCATGATCTTGGACATTGCTCGGTGATTACTGATCAAGGGTTAGATTTTCAAAATGAAAATGTGGAATGGGTGGTGTGTGCCAAAAAGTCAGTGTGAATGAAATTAGGGCTATGTGCCAAACTCTTGGAAAAGAATTGAGAAATTAATTATTAAATATTATTGATCTTCTTGCTTTTAATCTAATAGGATTACCTATCAAAAGAAATTTGCTTTATGCAAAATAACCAATTAAGCCTTTCCTTGGAATAAGCCTTGCATATAGTAATAGTCCGCATTGTGCATGACTTATTGAGTATGTTGTATACTCACCCTTGCATCGACAAAAACCTCAGAAGAAGAAGAAGCCGTGCCAGCTTGGAATGAAGAGTTCATCGAAGGCCAGGAGGATTAAGGGGTTGAGCCGCACTTAGAGCTTTGTGGTCATGAAGAGTTCATCGCTTTACTTTTGCTTCCGCTGCTAAACCTGTTTACTGGATATTTATCGCCCTGCGTGGCGAAGTACTGTAAGGTGGCCATAAGGCCATGTAACTCGTTATTATTAATGCTTGAAGTACTTTATTTACTTAATTCATTGTGTATGATTGTGGTACTTCAACTGTTTATCCTGTGTGTACTAGCGTGATCTGGACTAGTACTGGAATACACGAGTGTCCGAATCCGCCAAGATTCGGGCACGACGAGGATGGTATCGAGCCATCTTGTTGTGAGGACTTGACCCTAGTTAGATCGCCATTTTAATGGAGTCCAAATTAATTTCTAAAGAATAAAATCTGGACAAGAATAATCAATGAAATCTTGACTCATCTCTTCTTCTTTACTTCATACCTCTCGCTGTATTTTTGCTATTACTTTCGTGTTCTTTAAAATTTGTTGTTACGACGTTGCTTTGGCAGATGCGGATGGTTCACTCCTTTGGAGAGCGCCACGGTACGCTGTTGCGGAGCTCTGGAGGATGCTCCAGGTGTTGGGAGGCTTCACCGACCACTCTACAAGTCCCGCACCTGGATAGTCAACGGGATCGCTCGTGGATGGGAGACGACTCTGACCTTGTACGCTCGGGAGCACGCTCGTGCTAGTCGTCCGCTTCGCCTCGCGGTGAAGCGAGCCAGCTACGAGGCGGGCATACAGGAGTGTGCCCGAGTTGCGCTGCGCCGGATCAGCCGGGACCACGGCTTTGAGCTGTGGGATACCGCCTTCCGTGTGCACCCGCACGCGGGTGGACCCCTGCAGGCCCGCTTGGACCTGGAGGATGACGCCGCCGTCGTACACCTGGGCAGGTTCGCCGCTACACAGGAGGAGGTGATGGACGCCACGACTACGGAGCTGCAGGCCGTCTACCGCGTTTTGGAGGAGACCGAGGAGGCCTTACGAGAGACCCGCATGCACGCCGTTCAGAGGATCGCCGAGCTGGAGGAGGCTCTTCTGGCGAGGGAGAGCGAGCGATGTCATGGAGCTCGGCGACGACGACGAGGAGCCATGAGCGAGCAGAGAGCCGCTTGGCCACGCCAGAGGACCAAAGAGATGGAGCCCCCAGCTGCACCCGTGGGAGGGCATGGGGACCAGTTTGCCTCCATGCCAGCACACCCGCCGGTTTACGTGATCGGCGAGCCAGAGCCGGGTTGGCTCGATGAGTGATGCTTTGTCAGAATATCTGTGGCCAGCTTTTGCGTCGAGACTTAGTTGTTTTGAGTCGCGTCTTTATTTTCGAACTTTAGTATGCGATGTTGTAATGAACAATTGGATGTGATGGTTGTGATTGCCGTATGGTTACATAGTCCTTAGACTATGTACTAAACCATACTTAATTATTATTTATGCTTGAATGCTTAATGGTTCTATTTAAGTTACACCTGTTTCCCCATATAAGTTCCATACTCACCTATTCTTTTTCCCTCTTATCTCTAAACCCCGAAGAATCAACAGATGGTGAATACTCGCAACAACGGAGCAGGAGGCAGTGGATCACGCCACGGAGGCAGTCAGGACCATACACCACCACCGCAGGCAGCACCGCCAGTCGATATGCAGAACTTAGGCGCATTTCTCGCAAAGACAAAGCGCATTAATGCAAACAATGATGGCAATAAGATAACAACAAAGACTTTCGGCCGTCGCTAACAACCAAGCTGTGAACAATGGGCCACGTCCCTACTCAAGATTATCTGAGTTTATGAGGACCCGACCGCCCACATTCTCGGGCAATGCCAGTCCACTCGAGGCAGATGATTGGTTGAGAACTATCGAAAGGAAATTGCACATAACCAAGTGTGAAGGACATGAGAGGGTGCTTTATGCCTCTCACCAGCTTGAGGGAACAGCAGCTGAATGGTGGGAGAATTACTGCGCGTTGCAGGAGAACCCGCAGGAGATTACTTGGGAGGAATTCACCCTAGCTTTCCGTCAATACCATGTGCCGGAGGGTATTATGGAGCTGAAAAAGGAGGAATTCGGCGCTAAAGCAAGGAGGCGGCAAATGGCCGACTATCTGAATAAATTCACTCGTTAGCACGCTATGCACCGGATGACGAGCGACAGACAAGGCAAAAGCGATCCGTTTCTGAAGGACTTAACATCGTCTCTGAGTGGGACTAATCACCCACACTTTCACTGATTTTCAAGAACTGGTAAACAAGGCGCTCATACTGGAAGACAAGCGCAAAGAACTGGACGACAACCGTAAACGCCGCATGGCATAGCAAGGAGGACGCCATGGTCCGCAAAAGACTAGAATGATACCTCAGCAATTCCATAGGTTTCCGCAGGGAAACGTTGTCAGGACGCCGCCACCAATGCCAAGACCAGTCGGACAAACCCCTCAGACTCCCATCAGAATTAATAATCGTAATGGTGGAAATCGGCAAATGGCGTGAAGGCTTGCTACAATCGCAACGGACGGGCATTTCGCCAATGCGTGCTCAAAAAAGGAGGCGTGGCCAAGATGCTTCAATCTAGGAGCACCCCACCAAGACCCTACCCAAGGAGGAAGCCGAGTACTGCTCAAGTTGGAGCTACGCCACAGCATTCACACGAGGCGGATTAATCATATCTCCATGAGCGAAGTCCACAATGCTACGGACGTCGTGCTCGGTAAGCTCCTAGTCAACTCGATTGCC
Organism: Guadua angustifolia; assembly: GCA_036346375.1. NCBI lineage: Eukaryota > Viridiplantae > Streptophyta > Magnoliopsida > Poales > Poaceae > Guadua > Guadua angustifolia. The sequence continues at coordinate 17,193,023 of CM070514.1, forward strand.
GCCACCGTACTATTTGATTCAGAGCTTCGATTCGCTCGCTTCTCGAGATTTTGCCATGACAAATGATCTGGATATTGTTAACCTTAAGAGTACACTCCTAGTTCAATCACGGATCCGAACTCCGTTCTAAGGTCGGATGTTCGGAGTTAAGTTATTAATAAAAGGAGTAGAGTTCCTAGCGAACCTTATTATACTAGATACCCAAACCTGGATGTTATCACGGGAATGGATTAGTTGACTAAGCATAAGGTCAGATAGGCTGTGGATGGAAAGTTGTGTCTATTGAGAGCCCGAAGGTAGGAAAGTGGAATTTCAAGCGATGGCGATTCGAGGAGGGCAATTGTTGGTAAACAATTTGGAGCTGTCAATATAAGAGATGTACCGATGGTCGATGAATACCGGATGTTTTTCCCGAGGAATTACCGGAATGCCACCGAACAGAGACATAGAGTTCAGTAATTGACTTAGTACCGAACAAAGACCGATAGCAAAGAGACCATATCGGATGTCCACCGAAGAGTTGGTGGAGATGAAGAAACAGATTGAGGAGTTGTTGGAAAAAGGATTCATCAGACCGAGCTCGTCACCATGGGGAGCACCGGTTCTATTTGTTAAGAAAAAGGATGGGAGCTTTCGGATGTGTATAGACTATCGCAAGACTTAGCTAAGTGACGATAAAGAATAAATACCGTTACCCGAATCGATGATCTTTTCGATCAATTAAGAGGAGCAGGAGTATTCTCCAAAATTGACCTTAGGTCAGGATATCACCAGCTGAAAATCAAGACAGAGGACATACCCAAGACCGCATTTTCCTCAAGATATGGACATTATGAGTTCACCGTTATGTCATTTGGATTGACAAATGCGCCCGCATACTTCATGAACTTGATGAATAAAGTATTCATGGAATACTTAGATAAATTTGTGGTTGTGTTCATAGATGATATTCTGTAAGGCCACATGAAGGAAATTACCCGACACACGATCTAGAATTAGCAGCCGTAGTGCACGCACTGAAGATATGGCGTCACTATCTTATTGGTAATAGGTGTGAGGTGTATACAGATCATAAAAGCCTTAGATACATTTTCACCCAATCTGACCTAAACATGAGGCAAAGGAGATGGTTAGAGCTGATCAAGGATTACAACATGAGAATCCATTATCATCCTGGCAAGGCCAACGTAGTGGCTGATGCCCTGAGTAGGAAAAGCCATGGACTAAGTTGAAAGTGGAAGAAAGCCAGGAGAATCGTGCAAGGACCTTCAGAGGTTAAAGCTGGAAGTTGTTCCCGAAGGATTCAGAGTGCATTAGAAGTAAAGCCTATCTTGGAAGATCGATTAGAGAAGTCGTCAAGAATGATGAGAAGATCGAGAGAATCAAGGCCAAGATGGAGGAAGGATAGGCAAAAGATTTTAAATTGGACGAACAAGGTACATTATGGATGAAGGAACGTATTTGTGTACCCAACAAAAAGGAATTAAAGCAGTTAATATTGGAGGAAGCTTATGACTCCAAGTACTCAATTCACCCAGGGAGCGCAAAAATGTACCAAGATTTGAAAGAAAGGTTCTGGTGGCCGAATATGAAGAGAGAGGTTGCTGAACATGTAGCACTATGTGATGTATGCCAGCGAGTCAAAGCTATGCATCGAGACCCAGCAGATCGCTGCCATTGAAAATACCATTGAAAATGGGAAGAAATCGGAATGGATTTCATTCTGGGATTGCCAAGAACGCAAGGAGGTTATGACTCCATATGGGTTATCGTGGATCGATTGACTAAAGTCGCACATTTCATACCAGTGAAGACAACCTATTCAGGAGATAAGTTAGCTGAGCTATACATGGCAAGGATCGTATGCTTGCATGGAGTGCCGAAGAAGATAGTATCGGACAGAGGTACCCAATTTACCTCAAGATTTTGGGATAAATTGCATACAGCAATGGGCACCCGCTTGAATTCGATCTGACTTATCACATAAGCGGATGGAATGATGAAAGAGTCAACCAGATATTGGAAGATATGTTGAGAGCTTGTGCGTTAGCATATACGTCGATTTGGGACAAATGTTTGCCATATGCAGAGTTTAGTTACAACAATAGCTATCAAGCAAGTCTTCAGATGTCACCTTTTGAAGCCTTGTATGGTCGACCTTGTAGGACGCCGTTAAATTGGAATGAGACCGGAGAGCGTCGTGTCTTCGGACCAGACATACTTCAAGAAGCCGAAGAGCAAATAGCACTGATCAGAGAAAGGTTAAAGATTGCACAGTCAAGATAGAAGAGCTACGCAGACAACCGCCGTAGAGATTTGAGTTTTGAACCGGAGGATTACGTGTATCTCAGAGTTACGCCGCTTAAGGGAGTCCAGAGGTTTCACAAAAAGGGTAAACTTGCGCCAAGATATGTAGGACCATTTAAGATCATCGGTAGTAGGGCTAAGTCGCCTACATTTGGAGTTACCACGATCGCTAGCGAGAGTGCACAATGTTTTTCATGTATCGCAACTCAAGAAGTGTCTCCGAGTGCCTGAAGAGCAAACACCACTAGAAGAAGTTGAACTACAGGAAGACTTGACTTACAAAGAGCAACCGATAAAAATTCTGGACACAATGGATCGGAAAACAAGAAACAAGACAACCCGTTTCTACAGAGTTCAGTGGAGCAATCACACAGAAAGTGAAGCCACCTAGGAACGAGAGGAAGATCTGAAAAAGGAATTCCCAAACCTATTCTATAGTTAAGCCTCGAATCTCGGGGACGAGATTCTGTTAAGGGGGGTAGGTTTGTAACGTCCCAAATTTTGGTCAATTTTAAATTTTGGAGTTATTTGAATTTTTACGAATTTACCAACCTCTATTTGCATTTAATTGCATTTAATTGAATTTATCTAATTTTTAAGGATTTATTGGATTTAATTAACATTTATTTAAACTATCCTTCTCTTGATTAATTAATATCAGAAAAATTATTTATCAAAAATAAATGAAAATATTTTATTTAGGCTCAAAATGCTCTGAAATATTTTCTAGAATTTTTCTAGAATTTTTCGGGTATTTTTAGTGCCCCAAATAATTACTTTGAATTTCTGGAATTATTTTTATTGTCAAAATCTGGAAAATTGGCTAGCTACAGTGTTGGGCCGGCCCAACACTGTGCTCGCCCGGGAAACCCTAAAGCGCCGCCCGATCCTAGCCGTCGGATCTCGATCGAATGGCTGCGATTGCGTACCGCTTCGCCGCAGCCGTGATTCAATCCACGCCGTTGGATCGCAATCGGACGGTCGATGTGACCGGACGACCTCGGGAGTGGGCGACTGTTGCACCGCCGCTCGCCGTTGGCCTCCGCAGATATTGTCAGAGATTGTGCGCGTTGTCCAAGGCGTGTCCGAGCGGGTGAGGTATATCTCCGTGCTCAGCACTTCACCCCGCTCATTTCGCCTCAACTCTCGCACGCTCTCGCCCTCCGTAGCCCTCTCGGGAGCTCGCCGTAGTTAGTACTCTTCCCCGCCTCGGTTTTCCTCGTGCCCCACCGCCGTCCGTCATTCCCCGCCGTCGCCAAGACCCTCTCCGAGTTCCTCGTGCCAAGGCGCATCCAGCTGACCACTTCTTTCGACCGGAGAGGCTCGAAACCGCCGTCGACCGCGTCATCTTCTTCAACTCTGGCGACCAGCGCCACCACTTCTTCCTCGACGCCATGAAGCCCAAAGACCGTCGGATCTTCATCGACGCCGAGGTGAGGCCACGAGTCATTTATTTGAATCACGGTAGAAAAGGTAGGATTAGATCTGGTCCGTAGGATCTTGATCGTAAGGTTCGAGAGCCACGCGTCGGTGTATGTATAGTGAATCTTTCGGTATGGTTGCGCCGTTGGATCTTCATCCGACGCATCATGTGTGTCCACGCCACCGTAGCCGCGCGTTGTAAATGGCCGTCGATGCTTGGATGCTCGGCTCGGATGAGGCCACGTATGTTAGAGAATAGTAAACCGCTCGGTTAAGCAGTAGCCGAGATCTCTAATCTAACCGTCAATATTGCGCCACGTAGGCCTTGTAGCGATGCATCGCCGAGACGACCGGCCGTTGGATCTAAACCAACGGCCGAGATTAAATCGTCGCGTGGCCAGACGTTTCTCCACCGCGTGTCGGTCGCTGAGTGGCCCAAGCACTGTTCACCGGGCCCACATGTCAGTGGGTGAGTCACCGGCTGTGCTGACGTCAGCATGACGTCATCCGGGCCCACCTGTCAGCGGCCGAGGGTGACGTGGAGGCCCCTGGTGCCGACACGTGTCGCCGGCGGAATTAATCCGGATTTTCAGTATAAAAATAAAAGGGATAATTCGGTTATTATTTAATTGAATTTTAGTAAACTTGAAAATGTTGTAACTTTTGCATCTTAACTCGGATTTGGGTGATTCCAGTGCCCAAAAATTTGTAAAAATGTGAACTATTTATTGGTGATTTTCATTTGATTTTTAGAATTTGTCTTGCTGTCTGTATTGAGTGCTATTGTATGTTGCTTGCGTGCGCTAGACTCCAAGTTGCCGGATTTCGCCGAAGGGGAATTTGAAGACCCGTCGCAGAACCTCGACTAGAACCAACTCCTCTTCGAAGGCAAGTCATGCTTTGATCATTTCGCGCCTAGTTTTAAAAGTATATTTTGATTTCCATATTGCATGCTATGTTAAGTACAACCACTATTGATTAAATTGGGAAATGGTAGTTAAAAGCCAAACTTGTTATGCCACCTTGATTATAAATGTTTATATGCCTCAAACCTTGTCCACCCTAAGATGCTTAAATATGTTGGATGCTAATATGATGCCAACACGGAGGCTAGACCGTGATTAGTCGCTTAGCCTCGCTTGTATGCGTGGAATGACTTTCAAATATCAAATGAATATTGACTAAACATTATGGAACGATTTTGGAAAATGCGATGATGTCATGAATTGAACCGATAGTGACCGTGTGGTGCTATTCATGAACTGATGTGGAAAATGGCATGTGTTGCTTAAGTATAAAGTGGGGTGGGAAAATGATTTGAAGGGGCAAGTGGCAAGAAGGCTTCGTGAGTGGGCTGTGTGGCAATGGGATGTATGAAAAGATTGTGAAGGTGTGTGCCGAGATGTATAAAATGGTTGTCTTGCAGGGACAATTAAGGACTTAACCTTGCGAGCCTTTGAGCTGAGTTCCGTGTACAACCACTTGTCTCGAATGGGACGGACCTAGTTAAGTAGGTTTCTAATATCTTTCCTTTGATACCTCGGGGTGTGATTACACCAAAAAATGTAATCAGACGGGGAGCGCACTCAGGCTTGCGCTTGGTACCCATCTAACGGTATGTGCCTGTTCTAAACTTTGGCTCTGTGTGGGAAGTGTTAGGAAGGCAACATCGAGAGGATCATCGCTAAGTGTTAGTCTCTGAAAGACTTTGTTACAATCAATCGCTTTGTGTGGTGAACGATCAGATCCTGTGGGTAAAGTGTACTGACCTCTGCAGAGTGTGTGTGTGAATCTATTCAATAGCCGTGTCATGAGATTGGACATTGCTCTTGATTACAAATAAGGGTTAGATTTTCAAAATGAAAATGTGGAATGGGTGGTGTGTGCCAAAAAGTCTGTGTGAATGAAATTAGGTACGTGTGCCAAACTCTTGGAAAAGAATTGAGAAATTAATTATTAAATATTATTGATCTTACGCTTTTAATCTAATAGGATTACCTATCAAAAGAAATTTGCTTTATGCAAAATAACCAATTAAGCCTTTCCTTGGAATAAGCCTTGCATATAGTAATAGTCCAGATTGTGCATGACTTGTTGAGTATGTTGTATACTCACCCTTGCATCGACAAAAACCTCGAAGAAGAAGAAGCCGTGCTGCTTGGAATGAAGAGTTAAATCAAGGCTAGGAGGATTAAGGGTTGAGCCGCACTCAAGAGCTTCGTGGTCATGAAGAGTTCATCGCTTTACTTTTGCTTCCGCCGATAAACTTTCTATCGATATTTATAAGCCTGCGTGGCATTATAAGGTGGCCATAAGGCCATGTAACTCGTTATTATTAATGCTTGAAGTACTTTATTTACTTAATTCCGCTGTGTATGATTGTGGTACTTCAACCTGTTTATCCTGTGTGTACTAGCGTGATCCTGGACTAGTACGGAATACACAGAGTGTCCGAATCCGCGAAGATTCGGGGCACGACAACAAGCAAGTCAATTAGTATTTTCATATAAGGCAACAACATCGGCACAAGTTTGATTACATTGATTAGATAAGCCTAAGGTTTCTATCCGACGCCGTCATCGCCAAGAGTTAGCTCTAGGTGGGCCATGAACCTCTCAGCAAAGCCTTTGAAGGACTCAATGTGATCGGTGGCCTCTCCTGCCTCACATGTGAAGCCCTCATCTAAGACCGAGAAGTCTAGGCCCAAGTGGTGGTTCTTCACCAGACCGAGTATATGTGAGGTCGCGTGTCGAGTCGATGAAATCATGTGGTCGAGGGTTTCCAACTGCAGAGTGGCCAGCGCCGTGTCTTCTGTAGCCTTTTCAACCTTGATCACCTTCAGGTTCTCCTCTGCCTTAAGCCACGTGGTGTCGGAGGTGGTTTTCTCAGCTCTTAGCTTCTTCGTGTCCGCCCTCAGTTTCTTTACCTCCCCTCTCTGTGTTTTGGCCTCAGCCTTGGCCGCCCTCAACTCAGCCTGGAGTACTGCCAACTTGGAGTCTTTCATCTTAAGCACTTACTGGTTGGAGGCTATGAGTCGCTCATTTTGTTGATGGGCTTGCTCACAGAATGTCTCGACCTGGCATAGCATCTCTGTAACACGCTGTCGAAAGAAGTCGAAAAGCTTCAAAATAGGGCAAAGCAGGGAAGAGATCGAGGCGTGGTGAAAGTAGGGTGAGGTTGCATACCTACAACTATGGCTTTAGGACCGACCAGTATTCCAAAGGTGCCAGTGGAGTCGGAAGAGGCAAAGCCGCTACTATCGTGGACGGAGTGGTCGCAGCAGTGGTCGGAACAAGCGCGACTGTGCCCAGATGTGGTAAGGCGACATCAGTGACATCGTCAGTAGTGCCGCCGGATGCACCCTTCCTCCAAGGAACTTTCTATGAGATCTCCCCAAAAAGAGAAGAAAATATGGTAAAAAGAAAAAGGAAGTAATGTACTCTACCAGCCAAAACTTCGCCTTCACAGATATCTTTGGGATAGTAGCCTTCGTCAAGATCGGTTTAGTCCCAGCAGCTGACTTCTCGTTCAACCTAGCTGGTTGAGGAGATGGTGCCAGCAGATCAGCGAACAGAGACAGAGCCTGCACCCACATGGTTATTATGGACCAACGTCAATTTGCAAAACAGACTTAAACAAGTACTCGATAGTGGTATTACCTGTACGACCACTTTGGTCAATAAAGGCTCCATTCGAGGAGATGCCTAGGTAACAGCCACTAGTCTCTATGTGTCAACTCCCCATGTGGTCTGTTGTTCCTCTAGAATCTATTGGATTATGTCAGAAGTGATCTCATAGCATCCAAGCGAGCGATTGAATATCACCTTGCCGGATGGTCTCGCCGATGAAGTCCGAGGTCATTTCACCAGTCGATGGAGCGCTGGAGACGTCAACCCCCTCACTTGAGGAGATTCGACTGCCTCTCGCTCCGGGGATAGTTCGATCCCGCTGGGATCGATGACGGGTTCTGCATCATCCATGGATGGAGCCACACTGGTAGGAGCTGAACCCGATGCTTGCTCATCGTCTCAAGTTGGCTTATCATCCAAGCCGATAACTCCCTCAAATTTCCCTTGATCATCATCGAACTAACCCTCCTGAAGACAAACTTGGGTCAAAAAAGACAAACATGGATTAGTCATTATTCCGTACATTCCTCCGGTCGAGGATTGGCTAGTGAATATGCCTCGACACTACAAGGGCCAGGTTCTAAACCTTGGAATATCTTGCTCAACCTAAAGGAGATGTTCACATCTAATAGGACTAGCGGTCAGCAAGTTAGTTCATCAAATATCAGAAATGGCAGAAGAACAACATACAATATTACTACTACTTACCTTCAGGGCTATCCCTGGTTGCATCATCGACTCTGAAATAGTCCCAGGCCAAGTGGTCCTAGCACTTCAGCGGACTCAATCGTCGTGTTAGAAAATCCTAGGCAACATTCCACCCAGTTAATCCTCTCTTCCTTAGCTCCTCAATCTTCTGAGCATAATGCGCATTGCGTGCAGTTGATGGAGGGACTTTTGTCCAAAGGTCGATAGGATTCGGGAAGAGTGGTTGATAGGCCAAGGGGAAGTTCACTATGTCCGAAGAGGTGATCTAAAACCACCGTTTCTTCTAGTTCGACTGCCAAGAAGAAGTGACTGGAATTGAAATGTCTGCACCTGCTTCGCTGTTTGGAGGTGAAATCCAGCACCTTCGGCAACTTCATTTTTAATCACCCTCTTCAGACTACAAAAATGGTGAAACAAATTGAGACTAGGTTTGATACCCTAGGAAGGCCTCACAGAGGTGGACAAATACACTGAGCATCGTGATCAAATTAGGGCATAGGTGCAAAAGCTGAACTTGATAGAAGTCCAAAATATCAAGCAAGTATTTGGAAGGCGAAAGCTAAGACCGCAGCGGAAGAAAGACTCAAAAACTACAATTTCTTCCTCATCCTTAGGGGTGGGATAGACCTCACCAACACATGACCTCTAGTGGAAGAACTCCTGAGGAGGGTGTTGGCACCAAAAACTTGAAGTAGGATTTTTGACTTTAGCACACCGGACGAACACCTGGTTCAGAGCATGCCAATCAAGTTGACCCTGCAATCGATAAGGTGGCAATCGTGAAATCCTTGTATGCCGATATCGGACGATAATCGGCGTAACTCTAATCAGCCAAGAGCCGATGGGGATGAAATGAAACTAGCCAATAAAGACCAATCGAAAGGTAAAGGTAGATTTAACTCCGAGAAGGCGATGCGCAACAAAACAGAGCAAACCAAACCTGGGTGAAATCAACGAAGATCAATAATCGGCGATGCGCAACTTTATTGATCAAAAATTGATTTACAGGGAAGTATTACAAGACTAAAACTACGAAAGGGAAAAGACTAGTAGGTATGATTTTGTTGTGGATGATCATTTCCGTAGCCAGCCTGAGCTCATCTTATATACCCTCAGGCCGATCCGAGTCCAATTACAACATGGTAACAGAATCCGTGTTGGCTTGAGTTTCCTAATCAGACTCCTATTTCCAAATAGTCCTATCGTACACATTCTGATTTCTTGTTTATCTTGACCTACCGATTATTCCGTTCCTGCTAAATTTTGACGCAAACATATGCCCCCATTTTTGGAAGATAATTTTTTGTCTTCCAAAAATCCTATCGGCTTTCTCCACCATCGGCTTTCTTCACCGTCGGCTTTCTTCATTAGTTTCAAAGAAACTCTTCGATAATCACTGCATTAATGGCGCCGTAAAAATCTCGATGCATTTTAACTGCGTGTCGCTTCGAAAAAAAATTCCCGCTATTTCAACTTTTCACCATGCTATAAATATGCGGGACCCCCATGGTCATTTTCACGCTTTCGAGCTCCTAAATCATCAGCAATCGGCTTTTCCTTCCTCTTGCGATCAAGCTCCTGGATCAACTTCCCAAGTCGGCTGAATGGAATCTTCCAAGGTACTCATCCTGATCCCTGAAAGCAATGACCAATACTACCTAGGACCGGCAGGGAACCTAGATGCCGATACAATAATAAATGAAGAAATCCCGATACTTCCCCTATTGGCCAAGGGTTATAATGTAGAAGAGTGGGGTAAAATTTTAGAGCCTGGGCAATAACGCTGAAAGGGTGGAGAAGTTGGTTCATTCGAGTATCGGCCCAGAAGAAATCAGAGTGGGAGAGAATGGGTATAGCCGAATGTCTTCCCTTATGCTTAGCCAATCTAGAAGCCAATGAGCCCTTGGTGGCCACGGCATGCTATTTTTGGTCGGATACCTTCAACGCTTTCTTTTTTCGCCCCGGTCCAATCGGCCCAACTCTCTTAGAGGTAGCCGAGTTGTGTTTCTTTAGGCCTGATGGCAAGCAAATATTAGCTTTCAGCGGGAAGCCTAGATACAAACTAATCCGATCCAAAGGTGAGGGATGGACGAAGTATATTCAGCATAACAACAAGGTAAATGGGCTGGTATCGAACGAGGAGCACGTCACATTTCTGAATCTGTGGCTGGAGAGATTTTTATTCTGTGGAGCTTCTCTTGGACCAACACAAGTCTATCAACTCGTGGCAAAGCGGCTAGTAGAGGGTCATCAGCTTGCTCTTGGCAAGATGCTTTTGGGAGCCGTGTACCAAATGATGCATGTCATAAGGAGTCAGCTATTTTCTGGGTTCGCCAAGTTTGTCGTCAGCAACGTAGGTGGTCCTTTATGGTTTATCCAATTGTGGCTTTATAGCACCTTCAACCGATCACACTTCTCTGAACCTCTGGAAGATTCAGCTTTTCCTCATGAAGATTACCCTGAGAACGCCATCCCGCAGTATAGAGCTAGCCGATCTCATGGAGAGAGGCTCACAATGTGTTCCAATGGTGACACCAAGATTTACCTTGCCGGCTTGAAGAAGTATTTATCCTTTTTCCTGAATCTGGACAGCGTGATCTTTGGTTAGTAATACTTCTTCTCTTACAGCGTTGTGGCCGATTTCCAATGGCCTTCCTTTCTCCACTTAGACACCGACAGTTCCTCAATACCTGAATCGACTTTGGACCTATTCCGAATTTTTATTTCACCTTGCATTCTTCACGTCGGCCTGAACTCTAGAAATAGGACCTTTCAACCCTCCTATGAGTTCTATCATCCTTTGGTTTGATGAGGACATCACTCCTTTGGATACGTACAACACGACTTCTCAAGATATCCAAGGACCAATTACAAGAGCACGTGCACGACAATTAAACCACCAGGTGAACTCGTTCCTCGCTACTCATGATTTTTTGGATGGGTTGCTACTAAATTCTTGCGATGTCTTGTTACTTAGGAATATGGGAGAAGCATTACAAACTTACCTAGACGTCATCCTTCAAAGTGCAAGTCTAATTGGAATCAAAGTTGAGCTCAAGTCGGACTCCAATTTCGTTTCGGGGTTTCAGGACAGCACATCAATAAAATGACCATATCTGGGTCATACGAAGTCCAATTGAGGCGTTCTTGGACTCTACGGAGAAGCCCATGACAAGAGCTTTCCAATGGAAGTGGTTTCACATTAAAACTCCTTCTGGATCGATGGGAATCATCAAAACAATATGATATTCAGAATCTGCCAGGTACTGCGACACCTCCACTTGGGCCCAAAGGCCTTGTACGACCTAGGGTTTCACGGACACCCCCTTGGCCTGTCTATTTGGAGTAGGGCTATGCCCCAAACCCTAGCCACCACCCCTCTCACATATTAAAACCTCGTAGCTGTCATTGTTATGCTTTGGGTTTTGCTTAGATTAATCTGTTTAGACAGTTTCACCGTACATCGGTTTGTAGAACCCCAACTTTGTGCTTAATCATTCATCAGTAATTCATATTACGTTCTTCTGTGTTCTTGCTTGTGTTCTTCGATTTGCAAGCAGGGATAAGCCTTCTTGGCGAGGTCAATCGTGTTTGTGCACGGTTGATAACTGACGAAGCAGAGGTGTAGCAATTGCAGGACTCAGATCAGTTCTGATTGGAAGCCGGATCGTTAACGACGAGTTCTCCACCAATTGAAATTCATACCTTTCAGAAGATCGGGCACCCCCGTGCGCATCAAGTGGTATCAGAGCCTCGGTTGCCCGATAGGTATTTGCTGTATCCCCACTTTTTTTTGCCATCGTCCTAGAGTCCAGAAAAATTGCCCCACAAAAAAAAGTTCATCATCAATTCCGCTGTCCTACAACCAATTGTGCCTTGCAATTTTCGTTTTAGTATAGTATTGTTGAGTATTGATCCATAGTCATCGTCTTGTTGCTGGTTTGAGGTCATGATCCTAGTTTCTAGTTGTCCCTTTTCGTTGTCCTAGTTCTTGTTTTGCATCAATTATCATCCCATCGTCACCAACCCTAGAACCGAACCGAATTCTTCTCGGTTGGTCCTTGCTGCCGCTTTGCATTATATAGCCATTCTGCAAACCCTAGATAGGTCGCAAGCCGCCTTGTGTCAATTGCCTTGCACTGCTGGCCTTCCATTTTCACCCGCAAACCTAATCCTATTCTAGCCCTAACAGGAAGAAGGAAGTGAAGTCGCGAGCAAATCCTGATTGTGCAGTGTTCACTAAAACTAGCATAACTTTTGCATATGAACTCCGATTGGGGCGTACTTTTTTTTTGTTTTGAAGAGGACGACGAAGTGCGTCTGAAAAATCCACAAGTCAAAAGACTTGTGCAATTTTTGACCCTCAAAATCGGACTCTAAGATCGAGTTCTAGAGCCTAGAAGTTTCCTACGCTATTTTTGCTGATTTTTCGGTCATCTGTTTAACTGTTTCCCACATCCCAACTCGTGAGATTTTTTATTTATCTTTGAGTTAAAACAAAGGAGAACAAAAAGCAAGTGCGAAAAAAAAGAGAAGTGCCGCACTGAAAAAATCAGAAGAGAAGAAAGAGAAGCAAAAAATCAGAATTGCTTGCATCCTTTGAGTCCTTTATGCTTTGATATATCCCTTGCTAGGTTGAACTAGTTCTAGGAGCACGCTTAGGCTAGCAACTGTGATAAGAACTTTGAATCTTTATTCAGCTTTGCTAACTATTTTCGAAATTTGCTAATCCTTGCTACTATACTTTGCCTTCCAAGCTCCACCTTTCTTCTGGTCAGTTCAGGTTCAATCCGGCAATCGCTACACTCAAGCTTGTCATGGTATCACGAACTAGCCATCGGTTGTACCACCTATTACTTTGGTAAGAATCTTGTAAGAGCGTGGTAAGACGTTTGAGTGTGAGCGACTCTCTATCAACACATCCTAGTAGTTAATAGGGGGTAATACTTTTGTGTTATCTTCTATTTTATTACTAACAATAACAGGACCCACTACAAGAGCTAGAGCTGCGGGAGACGACGATGATTTCTGTAAGCTCTTTGAAAATCTTAGGGATGATCTCGCAAAGAGGGACAAGGAGCTCAAGGAAACCATTGCCATAGCAAACCGAGAAGCGGCCAAGAACATCCAAGAGATTAAGGATGATGTCATGAAGGTCCAGCAAGACAATCAAGAGAACTTTGAGAGGCTAGATCATCGAATCTCAGACCTCGCCGGCAGAGTTCAGATTGTGGAGGACCAGTTTCCTCCCAAAGGACCAAGGGATGAAGAAGTGGATGAGGTAGCTGAAGAGTTAGACGCAATGGATGCTGTGGATGAGGAAGACTACAACCGAAGCTGCTTTGCCAGAGAGCAGACTTCCTCACGACTTTGGGCGCCAAAGAACCTTCGCCCAAGATGAAGCGGCAACAAATGACACCAAAACTTCAACCGACAAGATATGGGAGGTCACAATTTTAATCCTCGTAATAGTCGTGGACATGATGATTCTTTTGCTAGGGTTAAATTTACCATACCATCTTTTTCTGGTGCTTATGATGCTGAAGTTTACTTAGATTGGAAAATGACAATTGAACAAAAATTTAACTCCCATCTTGTTCCTAAGATACATAGAGTTAGACAAGCTACTAGTGAGTTTAAAGATTTTGCTATCATTTGGTGGAATGAAATAGTAAATGCTGGATTAGCACCTGATACATGGGATAGATTAAAACAAGCTATGCGTAGACAATTTGTTCCTCCTTCTTATAAACGTGATATGCGCTAGAAATTGCAACGCTTAAATCAAAATAATAAATCTGTCGAGGAGTACTACCAAGAGCTACAAATAGGCATGTTGCATTGTGAGGTAATTGAGGACGAGGAAGATAAGATGGCTCGTTTTTATGGGGGTTTACGGCGCGAAATTCAGGACATAATTGATTACAAAGAATATATTCTATCAATAGATTGTGCCAGCTTGCTATGTTGGCAGAAAAAGAATTGTAGACAAAACAGCAAAGGCCAAGGAGCAATTTCGGCAACATACCCACACCAAGGACGACGCCGAGAACAACCAAATCAACTCCACCCCTCCTGTTCGGTCTGCTGCCCCCTCCATGAGTAGGGCGCGTTCAGCAGCACCATCACCGCCATCACGAGCACCCGAGGTGAGTAAATCTTCTAGTGCGCAGGCCCCAGCAACTAGCTCTTCATCGGTTGTTTCCACTGGCCGTACAAATGGAAGTGTGCCACCGTTGCAAAGGGATGGGCCATGTAATGAGGGATTGCCCAAGCCAGCGAGCGTACATTGCTACAGAAGACGGTGGGTACATTAGTGCTAGTGATGTTGAGGATGAGTTTGTTATTGCAGCAAACCATGCAGGTGATGATAATGAGACTGATAGCGACGGTGAGGAGATCTTAGGCACCGCTGCCACGGAAAACTACAAGACCTTAGTTCTGCAGCGAGTGTTGAGCACCCAAGTGGAGCAAGCGGAGAATATACAATGCCATAATTTATTCCAGATGTACCTCATTGTCAAGGATCACCGAGTTCGTGTCATAATTGATGGCGGGAGCTGCAACAACTTGGTGAGTTTAGACTTGGTTAAGAAGCTTGGCTTGACCACACATGTGCATCCACATCTATACCACATTCAATGGTTCAACAACAGCGGTAAGGTCAAGATAACACAAACCATGAGAGTGCACTTTTTCATTGGCGCTTACCATGATTATGCTGATTTCGATGTGGTACCTATGGAAGCATGTTCGCTTTTATTAGGACGCCTATGGGAATTTGATACTGATGCCACCCATCATGGTAGGAGTAATAAATATACTCTTATGCAAAAAGGAAAGAAAATCACCTTGCTTCCTATGACACCTACTGAAATTGTGCATTGTGAAAGAGAAAGCGCTAAAAATGACAAGACAGAGAGTGAACTACAATATAAAAATCAGCAAGTAGCTAATTCAATTTTCTCACGTAAGAAAGAGAAGAAAGCACCTAGTTCTAGGGCTGAGGGAATTAAATTGAAGGGTGGTGTTATGCTTACTACAAAATCTGATCTTGTTGCTATTAATGAGCTTGATGTGACGTGCTATGTTTTGATATGCAAAGAAACTTTATTTTCACTTCATGATATGTCTAGCTCTTTGCCTCCTGTTGTCTCTAACCTTTTGCAGGAGTATGAGGATGTGTTTCTAGCTGAGATACCATCGAGGCTGCTACCTATTTGAGGTATTGAGCACCAAATCGACCTTATCCCGGGAGCGACTTTACCAAACCATGCTGCATATAGGATAAATCCGGAGGAGACTAAGGAAATTCAGTGACAAGTAAAAGAGCTCTTGGACCGAGGGTACGTACGACAAAGCCTTAGTCCATGTGTCGTTCCTGTTCTTTTAGTTCCTAAGAAAGACGGTAGTTGGTGTATGCGTGTGGATTGTAGAGCCATTAATAATATTACAATAAGATATCATCATCCTATCCCTAGGTTAGACAACATGCTTGATGAGTTGAGTGGTTCTATTGTTTTCACAAAAATTGATTTGCGTAGTGGATACCACCAAATTAGAATGAAATTGGGAGATGAGTGGAAAACGACATTTAAAACTAAGTTTGGATTATATGAGTGGTTAGTAATGCCTTTTGGGTTAACTAATGCACCTAGCACTTTCATGCGCTTGATGAACAAAGTTTTACGTGCATTCATTGATAAATTTGTGGTGGTCTACTTTGATGGTATCTTGATATTTAGCAAGTCTCATGATGAATATATCAAACACTTGCGTGTTGTTTTTAATGCTTTGAGAGATGCATGCTTGTTTGGTAATCTTGAGAAGTGCACCTTTTGCACCGATCGAGTCTCTTTTCTTGGCTATGTTGTTACTCCACAGGGCATTGAGGTGGATGAAGCAAAAATTGATGCCATCAAGACCTGGCCAACCCCTGAGACAGTCACACAGGTGAGAAGTTTTCATGGTCTTGCAGGGTTCTATCGGCTATTTGTGAAAAATTTCAGCACCATTGCTGCCCTGTAGAATGAGTTGACAAAGAAGGGAGTTTCTTTCCAATGGGGACCAGCACAAGAACAAGCCTTCAACATACTCAAGAAGAAACTTACACATGCCCCTTTACTACAACTTTCAAACTTCGGTAAGACTTTTGAGATTGAATGTGATGCTAGTGGAATTGGAATAGGAGGAGTGCTACTACAGGAAAGTAAACCTGTTGCCTACTTTAGTGAGAAATTGAATGGTCCAACTTTGAATTATTCTACTTATGATAAAGAGTTGTATGCTTTAGTGCAGGTATTAGAAACATGGCAACATTATCTTTGGCCTAAGGAATTCATCATTCATTCTGATCATGAATCTTTGAAGCATATTAGGAGTCAAGCTAAATTGAATAAACAACATGCTAAATGGGTTGAGTTCATAGAATCTTTTCCATATATCATTAAGCACAAATGAGGAAAAGACAATGTCATTGCCGATGCACTATCTAGGCGATATACTATGCTTTCTCAACTTGATCATAAAATCTTTGGCCTGGTGGCCACTCCGATCCAGAACCTACATGCGGTCCGTCCCCTCCTGGACCACCCTCCGGTGGAACTTGCAGGAGACACCCTGGCCACGCCGTGGCTGTGGGACATTGCAGGCCTCATAGACGTAGCTCAGCTCCACGTGGGGATGCCCAACCGGTCAGGTACCGTCGGCACTCCTCGACCAAAGGTGTGTGCTGACCGCACCCAAGCTTCCAGCCACCCTAGCGGGAAGCGCTCTGGCTAGGAGGGCCAGAGTAAAGGAAAGGGCGTACAAGATGCTAGTCCCAGTTCCGCGGGGAACCGTGAGGACATGAGGGTTCATCTAGAGAAGCATCGTCGATGGCACAGCGATGATTTGCGTGATCACCTGCAGCGCCGTCGCGCCCAGGGGCAGGGCCACGACCGGCGGATGGCTCCTGGGGATGAAAGCTACTCCCTTGGCTCTCACCTTCGGAGCAAGGAGGAGGTCCACTCCTCTGACTCTTTGGGGAGTCGAGATCCGCACTCCCCAGCACGGTCTCCAGGTCGGGGTTTAGGTGGATGGCATGACTCCCCCTACGGCGTTGGGCGCCAGGCGTTTTCCCGACGGTTGTGCCGCGTGGTGTGGCCCGAAAGGTTTCTCCCGACGTCCATCGAAAAATACGACGACACCACCAACCCGGAAGAGTTCTTGCAGATCTACACCACGGTGGTGCGGGCCGCTGGCGGTTCTGAAAAGGCCATGGCCAACTACTTCCCAACGGCCTTGACGGGATCCGCTCGGTCTTGGCTGTTGAACCTCCCGCGAGGATTGGTACACTCGTGGGAGGAGTTGTGCGGCCTCTTCGTCGCCAATTTCCAAGGCTCCTACACACAACCGGGCGTGGAGGACGATCTCCATGCCCTGGAGCAGGAGAGAGGGGAATCATTGCGCGACTTCATCCAACGATTCAGCCATTGTTGCAACACGATCCCCCGGATCTCTGAGCAGTCAGTCGTCATCGCCTTTCGGAGAGGCGTGCGGGACCACAAGATGCGGGAGAAGATGGCCACCCGCAACATCACCACTACCTCCGAGCTTTTCTCTCTGGCGCACAAGTGCGCGCGGGCGGCAGAAGCTCGAGGGCCGGTGTCAGGTCCCACAAGCAGTCGCGACAGAGATGAAGCCGAGACGTCGAGGGGTCCCGGCCCTGCGAACAAAAAGGCATGGAGGCGTGAGGCGGTTGAGACTAGGCGGGTCTTGGCCGCTAAGCTCAAACGCATGGATACCAGGCCGCGAAGGCGTGATCACCGAGAACGGCGACATGATCACCGTGGTCGAGGAGATGACCGCCGCGAGGAGAAGAAGAAGGCAGGCCCTACTGCCCAATCCAGCGGTCCAACACCCACGACCTAGCCAGTTGCTGGGTTGTGAGTGAGATGGAGCAGTGGCTAAAGGAGCGCCGCCCCCGCGATGACGACTAGGATGAAGACCCTACTGTGCTGGCCTTCCAGCAGCCAGATAAAACCGTGGCGTACATCCATGGTGGCACAGCCACCAACCCCTCCAACACGACATACAAATGGCTGAGGAGGAGGTCTGCGCCACGGCCCCGAGCTCAGGGGTGGGTCGGATGCTTAAATGGTCGGAGGAGCCGATCACTTTCAGATGGGACGACCACCCTGAAAGCACTGCCAGCCTGAATCACCTTCCGATCGTGGTTTCGACCACGATTCGAAATGTGAAGCTCGGGCGAGTGCTAGTGAACGGAGGGAGCTCCATCAACCTCCTGTCCTCTAAGGCATTTCGGGTGCTCCAGATATCATTGCAGAGCTGCACCCAGCCTTGCCCTTCTATGGGATCGCCCCGGGGAATGGCTCCGTCCCCCTGGGCCAGGTGCGCCTCCCCATCACCTTCGGGGAGGAAAACAATTACCGTATGGAGATGGTAGACTTCGAAGTCACCGACTTCGACCTCTTATACAATGCCCTGCTTGGCCGACCGGCGTTGGCCAAGTTCATGACGGCAACCCACTATGGATACATGGTGGTGAAGATACCAGGGCTTGGTGGCCCCATAGTCATCCGGGTGGACAAGCAGAAAGCCTTGCGCTACCACAAGCACACATTGGACTTGGCCGGCGCCACCTGCGTGAGACCGGCTGATGCCGCCTGTCCGGGAGCCCCTCTGGCGAAGACCTGTGCCTCACTCGGCTCAGCCAGTGAGGTTAAGGTGGTCTCCCTGAGCATGGGCGAGCCCGGGAAGACCATCACCATTGGTGCCAGCCTTAGCGCCAAATAGGAAGACGCGCTCGTCACCTTCCTCCGGTCTAACTCTGACGTGTTTGCCTAGCAACCGTCCAATATGACTGAGATCCCCAGGGAGGTGATCGAGCACCGATTGGCAACTCTCCCAGGAGTGCGCCCGGTCCGTCAAAAGGTCTAGAGATAGGCACCAGAGCGGCAAGATATCATTCGAGAGGAGGTAGAGAAGCTACTACGCGCAGGGATTGTTAGGGAAGTCTCTCACCCTGAGTGGCTTGCCAACCCTGTGCTTGTCAAGAAATCCAACGGGAAGTGGCGGATGTGTGTCGACTTCACCGACCTCAACAAGGCCTGCTTTAAGGATCCTTACCCCCTGCCGCACGTCAACCTCATTGTCGACTCGATGGCAGGGTGCGAGCTACTGTGCTTTTTGGACGCGTACTCTGGGTACCACCAGATTAGCATAGCACGCGGAAGATGAAGAAAAAACCACTTTTGTAACCCCGATGGGTGTTTATTGTTATATCAGAATGACTTTTGGGCTAAAAAAATACTGGTTCCACTTATTAACGTGCCATGCATATTACTTTCCATCCACAGATAGGGCGAAATCTTGAGGTGTACGTCAATGACTTGGTTGTGAAAGTTAAGAAGAGCGGAGAGCTGATCGAAGACCTAGAGGAAACCTTCGCTAACCTTCGGAAGAATTGCGTGAAGCTCAACCCCGAGAAATGCGTATTCAACGTGCCCTCTGGGAAGCTATTAGGATTCCTCATGTCCAGTTGGGGCATTGAAGCCAATCCTGACAAGATAGCGGCCATTGAGCACATGAAGCCGCCAGTTCGGCTCAAGCAAATGCGGTGCCTGGCTGGTCGCCTGGCATCCCTTGGGCGATTTATCGCCCGGCTGGGAGAAAGGAGCCTGCCCTATTCAAGCTGCTAAAGAAGACCAACCACTTCGAGTGGATTGGAGAGGCTCAAGGAGCATGTGAAGACTTGAAGTGGTACCTCTCCTCCCCGTCGGTGCTGGTCGCCCCTAAGACTGCCGAACCATTGCTCCTGTACATTGCCGCTACCCCTGCGGTGGTGAGCGCGGTGCTAGTGGCGGAGAGGGAGGGCATCCAGAAGCCGGTCTACTACATCAGCAAGGTGCTGCATGAGGCGGAGACTAGGTACCTGCAAGCACAGAAGATGTTGTACGCTGTCCTGGTGGCGTCCAGGACACTACGGCACTACTTCCAAGGGCGAGAGATGATGGTGGCCATTGCCTACCCTCTGCGAGAGATCCTCCACAACCGGGAAGCGGAAGGCCGTGTCGCTAAGTGGTCGGTGGAGTTAGGGGAATTCTACCTCAAGTTTGTACCCCGTACAGCCATCAAAAGCCAGAAGCTGGCGGAGTTCATTGCCGAGTTGACACCCGCCGCTCCTAAAGCTGAAGAGATGCCCGCGCCTTCTCCCTGGACTTTGTTCTTCAACGGCTCCTTCAGGCTCGAAGGCGCGGGGGCTGGAGTTGTCTTGGTCTCCCCGACCAGCGACGTCCTCCAGTATGTGGTCGCCCTGGATTTCAAGGCCACCAACAACATCGCCGAATATGAGGGCTTGCTGGCGGGGCTGCGTGCCGCTTCGGTGTTAGGCGTCTAGTGCCTCCAAGTCAAAGGTGACTTCCTGCTAGTCATCAATCAGGCGCGAAAAGAATTTCAATGTTCAGACCCCACCATGGCCGCGTACTTGGCGGAGGTCAGAAAGATGGAATGCCATTTCGAAGGATTGAGATATATCCATATCCCTCAATGTGACAACCATATGGCGGACAGGCTTTCACAGCTCGCGTCCTCAAGAACCTCTGTCCCGGTCGGGGTCTTTGAAGAAAGACTAATACGACCGTCCGTCGCTGCCCCCGTTTTAGGTGGGGACGACGGTGCAGCCGTCGAGGCCTCCGACTTAGGCAGGAAGGGCAGCGCAGCTGTCGTGGCCTCCAGTTTAGGGAGGGAAGGAAGCACGCCCGCCTCAGCCCCCAGGTCTAGGAGGGAAGGCGGCGGTGTCGCTGGTGCGACACCCGGGGAAAATCTTGGCCAAGTGGAGTACCCTGGCGATCACCACGTGATCACCACACTTGGCCGGGAAGGGCAGTGGATGGATCCTATCCTAGCCTTCCTGCGAGACCAAGTAATCCCTAACGATGATGCCTCAGCCGAGAAAATTGTACGCAAGGCCAAGTGCTATACTCTGGTAGGTGGGGACCTATACCACCAGAGTACAAACGGAATTCTTCTGAAGTGTATCACTCGGGAAGAGGGGAGCAATTTGCTCTCTGATATCCATGGAGGCATGTGCGGGAGCCATATGTCCAGTCGGACACTGGTCGACAAAGCGTTTCGCCTAGGATTTTATTGGCCTACTATCCTCCAGGATACTTGCAAGTTGGTGAGGAAATGCGAAGCATGCCAATTCTTTGCCAAGCAAATCCATCGACCAGTCCAAGCCCTGCAAACCATCCCACTCTCTTAGCCGTTCGTGGTCTGGGGCTGGATATCCTGGGCCCGTTCCCACGAGCCACAGGGGGCTTCACCCATCTGTTCGTCACCATCGACAAGTTTACAAAATGGGTTGAAGCCGAAGCAGTGCGCGCCATCACGGCCTCCGATGCTGTCAAGTTCATGCATGAATTCTTCACCCGCTTTGGAGTTGCCAACCGCATCATCACCGACAACGGCACTCAATTCACCAGCGCGGCCTTCCTGGAATTTTGTGATGAGAAGGGCACCAAGGTATGCTTTGCTTCGGTGGTCCATCCGAGGAGTAATGGCCAAGCTGAGCGCGCCAACGCGCTGGTGTTGAGGGGCTTGAAGACCAGAGCATTTGATCGGATCCATAAGCGGGGGGCACGGTGGACGAAAGAACTCCCGGCTATGTTGTGGTCATATCGAACCACGTTCAGTCGGGTGACTGGAGATATGCCCTTCTTCCTGGTCTACAGAGCAGAACCTGTCCTTCCATCCGAGCTATCGCTCGGCTCTCCGCGCATCTCGGCATTCAGCGAGGAAGGCCAAGAAGACCATCGTGGGGAAGAAGTCAATCTTCTGGAGGAGGTGCGTGACCGGGCGGCCTTGCGTGCCACTCGGTACCAGCAAAGTCTCATGCGGTACCACGCCACCCGGGTCTATGAGAGAACACTGGCAGTGGGCGACTTGGTCTTGTGCAGGATCTAGACGCATGCCAGTCGCCACAAACTGTCTCCCCTGTGGGAGGGCCCCTTTAAGGTGGTCTTAGTCTCTCGACCCGGGGCGGTCCGGTTGGCCCCTGAGAACGGCCAAGAGCTGGCGAACTCCCACAACTTGGAGTTGTTGCGGAAATTCTACCCATGAGAGGTTGTAAGCGTCAGGCTGCTGGCCTCGGCCGGCTAGGGGAGGAACTCTCCTCCTGAGAGATGACCAGTGATGGCCTATGATCAAGATAAGTTGTTTGCATTATGTATTATCGGTCTATCCATCGTATCTGTGCCCTGTTGGGTCAAATTGTGCGTGGTTGTCACGGGCGCCGGTAACCCGACGGCTCCTTGCTGATAAAGGGAAACACCCAGCGTCCGTGTCGTGCAAGGACAGTTGACCGGAGAGCGAGTTCAGCACGGTGCCCAAACGCGGCTAGCACACCTCGAGTTGTCACGTGGGCACCGCTAGCCTAAAAACCACTCTTGGGGACCCGCTGCCTTGCCGCGCTGCGCTGCGGTCGGTTCCAAGAGATCACTGGGATATAAGTTCCAAAGGGCATGGTCCAGTGACAACCTCACGCAAGGACTTAAGACTCTATTTGTCTTTCCTACTAGTGCCCCGTTGGCTAAAACTTGGCTTGGGTGTCATTGGTACCGATAGTTTGGCAGCCCCTTGTTGATACGTAGTAACACCCGGCGTTCGCGTCGTTCAGGGACGAGCGACTAGGGGGCGAGTGTGGCACAGTGCTTCAAAAGCAGCTAGCACACCTCGAGTTGCCACCGCGAACACTACAAGCCCAAAACCACTCCTGGGAACCCGCTGCCTTGACACGCAGGGCCACGGTCTGGTTCTAACAAAAACACTAGGGCTTAAGATCCAAAAAGAAAGGGTCCATGACAACCCCGCGTGGGGACTTATGTTCTTTTGAACTACTTCCTATGTGCCCCGCGTAACGCCTACTTGTGTTTGCAGCGACTGCGTGCGATCACAGATGAAGTGCCAAAGCGTTGGCCTAATCTAAATGTTCGAGATTGCATCGCAGCAAGCCTGGGGGCTAGTTGCCCGACGATTGAATCAAGCAAACACAAGCGCTTGCGATCAAACAAACACGCAGGTAAAGCCAAAATATGCTAATTTCACTTTGATTACTAAGGAAGTATTTTGCACACAGAAAAGCTAAACAAGGAAAAGAAGAAATGAAAGAAATAAGGGAAGTAGCCCGGGCCATCAGTTGTCATTGGCAACTTGGATGTGCTTGTCGACCTCCTCGGCTTCCTCCTCCGACAATGCGGCGTCGGTGCCGGGGTCTTCCACCTCCATCATCCTGGCCACGTGCTTCGCTGCCTCACGCACGCACGCCTGCGCCTGAGCCTTGTCCCCCTCAATGCCGGCCACGACGGCCATCGGGTCGAAGGACGCGTCACGGCTGGCGCACGCCAGCACGAACGCCGCGGTGGCAACCGCGACCTCCCGCCCTTCTCAGGCGGAGCGAGCGGCCACGGCGGCCAGCAAGCCGCTAAGGGCCTCGGTGAGTCGAGTAACACCATGGGCATACTGCATGGCCGAGGACTTGAGTGGCTCGGAGGTCCACCCCCAGTGGCTCCAAGGACATCGCCATGCGCTAGTAAGCAGACCGGAGCAAGACGGCGAGGTTGTGCCTCGTGCGACGCAGCTCCACCACCGCCTGCTTCTGCACTGCCTCATCTTCCTGCGTCTGGATGAGCAGGGCCGCTCCAGTCGCCCTCTCTTGGGCCAGTAGTGCCTCCCCCTTCGCCCTCTCCTGTGACAGCTCCTCGCGCAGTTTCACCATCTATTGTGATGTCTACGCTTCACGCTGGATGGCTACCGCAAGGAGAGCGCCCGAAGACGTGTGCGCCTCGCCAAGCCTGGCGAGTAGCGCGGCCAAACCAGAGGATGGAGCGGCGGGCATGACCAAAGTAGGGTGGATGTGAGAGCTGGCATCAGCAACGTCCACTTGGGCTACTTCGGAGGCGCTGGGTGGCCCTCGGGCAGAAGTTCTCATTGCGCCTGCTAGCGCAGCGTCTGTTGGCATTGTGGACTTCTGCTTGGCCGAAGCACCTTGGGCGGCCGCCCTTTGAGGTGACTGGAAATGGAAGGAGGCCGCCGGAAGCATGAGCCCGCCTTGGCGGGCGGTGGCAGCAACTGGAGTCGGTGTCGCAAGAGTTGGCGCTGTTGAGGTCGGTGCTGGTGGAACCGGTGCCACAGGAGTTGGCGTCGGTGGAGCCAGCACCGGAGCAGGGGCGGCGGACATCGTCACCCCGGATGAAGATGCCACCACTCGGGCGCATCTTGTGGGGCGACGGAGCCGGTGGCGGCGGGAGTTTGATCCCCGGTGCGGGGCCTCTTGGGGTCCGCACTCGAGGCGTCCGAAGCGTATGGCCACTTGCCTGAGCTCCGATCATCAGCCGGGGCCTGGTCCTTGATCACCAAGGGACCGCGGGCCAGCAGCACTGAGGGGCCAGTGGAGTTCAACGCCGGAAACAACTTGACGATCCGGAGGTGCTCTGCGGACTCCAAATCACAGAGTGGTCGATCGGGCCACAGCGGGAAAATCCCGGATGCTCGGCATTGGCGGGAGCAGTCCGGCCAGCCATTTGGAGATGGTAGGGCCGTCCAAGTTCCCTATGCCTGGCGAAAAGAAAGAAGACACGATGATTGGTTGAGGGCGACCACGGAAGAATATGTATTCATGAGAAGAATAAAGAACTTATGGCCCGGATTCATGCGGGTCATGTCGTCGTCGCTCGTGTACTGCCATGCAGGGCGGACGTGTCGACAAAGGGGCTGATCCTCCGGGCTACGAAGTCCCGGACTACCAGCGCCTCGATCAGGCTGGCGTCCCATAGTTGGTTGATGCGGGCCGCCATCGCCAGGAGCTCTGTCGTCTCCTTAACGGGCGAGCTCCAACTGTCGTGGACCTCCGCCTATGCGCAGGGCATCCCGAGGAGGTCAACCTCGGCTGGAGGGGAATGTAGCGGCAGGCCAACCCGCCGAGACGAAAGTGGTAGCTCCTGACGATCTCGCCATCAGAGGAGCTGCGGAGGATGTAAAAGTAGCGGAAGAGAGGAAGGTTGGGCATTACCCCTATGAACATCTCGCAGAGGTATGCGAAGGTGGAAAGGATAAGAATGGAATTGGGAGTAAGATGAAGATGGTGGATTTCATAGAAATGAAGGATGGTGAGGAAGAATTCAAAAAATGGCGGCACCAGGCCCGCCAGGAGTCCCCAGGCGAAGATGACGATCTCCCTCGGTTCGCACCGTGGTGCAAGGGTTCCACGGCGAAGGTGGAGGGAACCCTCGGGCGCCATCTTGGAGAGCGTTGCCACCCTCTCCTTGTCAACGGTAGAAGACAGAAAGGGTTGAACCATGGGAGCAGGAGCAAGGTCTTTAGACAAGGAAGATGAAAGGCAAAGAGCAAAGCATGCAGAAATCAGAAAGCGTGAACCACTGGTCAGGGGTGCGCGTATATATAGGCTCCCCACGCAGACGGTTCGCTAAAAGGCACGACGTTTTGGGTCCCCAGAAAAATTAGCTAAAGTGGGGAGGACAGAGGCGATTACATTCTCAGAAGTGGTGGGTCCATTCAGGAATAAATCGACATTAAATGAGGCCAAAAAGAAATTGGCGTTCGTTCCAGGACGAACCCGGGGGCTACTGTCAGCGTACTTTACGCCAGGGTACCCTCTTTGCCACAAATAAGTAAGACCACGTGGCGGCCTGGCAAGCAAGTGGGCGATCAGGCCCCTCTCGCCGGGCGAGTAGCCCACGTGACGTCCTGACGAGCAGTCCGGTGTTTAGGCCCCTCTCGCCGGGCGAGCAGCCCACTTGGTGGCCTGGAGAGCAGGTGGGTGTTCAGGCCCCTCTCGTTGGGCGTCGCCTGTGGCGGCTTTGGCGATCAGTGGGAGATCAGCCCTCTCGCCGCATCGGCCAGTGGCGGCTGGTGAGCGGTGGCATTGAGCCCTCTCGCAGTGAGCGACCCACGTGGCGTACGTCCTGGCGGGTAGGCGGGCGAATCAGGCCCCTCTCGCAGGACCACGCGGGCAATCAAAAGAATGAGAAGAAGGCTTCGCCTCAAAGTCTCCTTCCCGACACCCTGTGTCAGGGCCATTGATTGTGAGGAGTTCTACTGTCGACACGACGACGGCCCATCCCTCTGACGCCTCACACCTAACTCGTCGCAGGAATGTCACGTACCGGGCTGCCCAGGTGAAGCAACACAACAATATTTAATGGGGTTTGAAGAATAAGGCTACAATGATGGGTGTAATAAAAGAGTCGTGGATCAGTATGATAAGACCACAGTGATGGGTGTAATAAATGAGTGATAGATCAGTATGAGGTCATCTTCTCACCTGCCTGAGCTGGCCCAGTCTATATAAGGGAGCTCTGGGGCATGGAGGAAGGGGGGCTCACTCTCTCTCGATCCGAGTGAGCTAAGATTTAGAGGACGGCCTGTCAATCGAGAGAAAAAAGAGAGAAGAACGAACTGAAAAAAGCAATGTAACCCACTCAATACACATCAACAAAGATCTAGCAGGACGTAGGGCTGTTACCCACACTGCGGGCTCGAACCTGGGTATATTGCTGTGTTCTTTGATCTGTTGATCCCGGGATCCCTCACGCGAGAGTCATTAGGGTTTCCAACTGAGAAGACGTCCTCTACCGAACCTTAATCTCCATTTTGGGAGACCCCCTGTCCGCTGACAGGGTCCTGGCCGGCGAAATATGCCGACAATGGGGAATAAAGTTTCTTTGAAGATTGGTGATGCTAGGGTTGGAAGAGCACGACGGAGGCTTCGAGAATAAGGCTAAAGGCAAAACAGAAGGGAATGGTTACAATCCCAGATCTTAGATCAGGTGAACGGTTCACTCCTCACGACATAGCGTCTCGATCAGCGCGAATGGTAGGATGATGGTGCTACGACAATTTTGGCGCTGTAGACGAGAGCAATAAGTGCTCAACAACCCAATGTTTGGATTTCCTATTTTTTTCTAAATTTTGCTCAGAGTTGAGTCGATGAGTCGAGTAGCATGTGGTTACCCTAAGGACTCGAGATGGGCTGATGGCAGGGCACTCGACCCAGCACATCCCTACTCGATACTTAGCGATTCCCATCCTACTCAAATAGTTGACCATAAGTAGGTGAGGCATCACTCGACCAAGCTAGAGCTTGGCAGTAATGGACAAGACGCTTAAATGGACCCTCCAGTCAACAAAATGTGGGGGCTACTGTTGAATATCTAAATATGGGATATGGACATACATCAAAAACTCAAAGACTATACCATATATGCTCCGTCAAGCATCTGGAAACTCCAGATATCGTGGGTCCAATTCTATGGGATAAGATATACATGGAGGGGGTATCTTCATATAGGATAGGACTCGATCATTTTCCCGTTACGAGGAAACCAACTCGAGTACACCTGATATTTAGGGAAGTTTGGATACATTACAAAGATTGTGCAATGATGGACTCCTCATCGGCTACGA
This sequence comes from Guadua angustifolia, assembly GCA_036346375.1. Taxonomy (NCBI): domain Eukaryota; kingdom Viridiplantae; phylum Streptophyta; class Magnoliopsida; order Poales; family Poaceae; genus Guadua; species Guadua angustifolia. The sequence continues at coordinate 17,220,574 of CM070514.1, forward strand.
TCTAGTATCCCAAACCAACTACAACTCGACCTGAGGAAAGACTACCACAACTATATAAGGACGGAGGTAGGCATCCCTAGGAGGACAACCAATTCTTAGACTACAAGCAATTCTCATACTACAAGCCATTCGGAGCTAGACAAGCGAGAAGACCTTTTGAGCAGAGTATCCAAAAGTCGGTAAACTACGCTTCGTCAACCCTTAGCTATAGGTTAGCCACCCCCAAAGTTCAGTCTTCATTGTAATTAGAGCTAGGCATCCTGCTTTGTACTCTGTTCATCGACTCAATACGTGTCAGGACCCGAATATGCAAATACGAACCCTTTATGTATTCTGCACTAGTCCAAGATCACGCTAGTGCACACAAGATCAACATAGATGAATATCACAATCATACTCAGCAATAATATAAATACGACTTCATCAAGTTTAATATAACTGTTAAAAGATCTTATGGTCCACCTTACATGAATATGTTACGTAGGGCTAAGACTGAAAATAAATGAATAATCTGCTGTGGAAATAAATAAAAGCGTAGAAAAATTTCAATTGCCACAGGCAACTGACAAGGTTCGCACCCTAGTAGTTCGCCACCTTGTGGAACTCCACCTCAAAAGCAAGCATTGCTTCTTCTTCAACTGATGATGTTTGATTGCAAAGGGTGAGTACATAAAGCACTCAACAAGCTGTGCGCAGAATGCAAGTCTATTTACTACATGCATGGCTTATTTCAAAGGAATAGCTAATATGGTTAATTTGCAATAAAGTTGTATTTGTGAAAGAATAGCATAGATAGATTGAAAAGACAGTAAAACAAATAATAATAGTAATAACTTTGGCATTTATTTTCAATGACCAATTCACCACCTATTTCCTCAACATTCCATCCCCACATTTGTTTTAATAAAGATCTAACCCTTGACTGTAATCACGGAGTAATGCTCAATACCACGAGCACGGCTATTCGAATAGGTTTTACACTCTGCAGAGGTTATACACTTTGCTCACAAGATATAATCAAACACCACAAAGGCGAGTGACCATAACAAAGCCTTTCAATGCTTATCTAAACCTAGTACTATTCGCTAAGGTTTCAACACTGGTGGGACTGGTTACCACAACCAGGACCCCCCTCTTGCGCCATGTGGGCCAACCCATGCGAGGACTAGTTACCACTACCCAAGCCCACACCACCACAATAGTGCTAAAGTTTAGACTCAACAAATTAATCAGTTAGGTATGTCCCATTCCAGACTTGTGGTTGTATGAATGACTCAGTCCAAATTTTTGCAAGGTTAAGTCCTTAATTAACCAAGGCAAGACTAACCAAAAATCATCATGTCCAAAACCACAATCGTCATAAAAAACAAATGCGACCGCCCACGTGCCAACATTAGCCCACCACAAATGCTTGCCACTTGCCTCAGTCTAAATCATTAGACCACCCCAGTTGATTTACCATGCACCACGTGCCATCGACAATACCAACATTGTGTGACAACACTAACACACAATTAATAAATATGTTCCATAATCATTAGCAAGATTAATCATTTGTACACGAAATGATGACTCGTTGTATGGCTAAGCATTCTACTTGCATTCTAACTACCCACATTGGCATATATAGCTACCAATTAATATTAAACCATTCTAGGATGACAAATGAACTATGGCATACGACATGGCAAGGGTGAATGTAACTCAAGTGGACGATTAACTACTCCCAACATGCGACAAACATTTGATAATTGAAATAACATGCAATATATTGAAACAACATATATTTAAAGTATAGGCTCAACATGATCAAATCATGACTTGCCTTCGAAGGGATCTGGATCCTACTTTGCAACCTGGTCAAGTGCTGGCTCCTCGACAACAAACTCACCCAGCAACTCAACGTCTACGCGCAACGCAAGAGAAAGCAATAAATGACCAAAACAAAGAGAAAATCAACTCCAAAAATTAAATAAAATTCACCATTAAATAGAGCACAATTTTAAAAAATTTTAAAGACTAGAATCACCTTAATCAAAGTTCGGATGCAAAAGATATAGCCTTTTAAAGTTTTAAATAAATGGAAAAACCCTAAAAATCAGAAAATCCAAATTATTTCTATATGGGAATTTCATATTTATGACGTTAGCTTGACCTAATGATGACATCATCACCGAATTTAATTTTTTGCTGAATTATTTTTCGACTGGAAATTAATTATGACGTCATTACTGATGTCAACAAGACACATGGCCTAATCATACGCAGACGCGTGTCGCAACTAGAGGCTACCACGCGTCTCGGTGCATGGACTCGGTCCATGGTAGCTCTGATCCATGGTGGATCGACTGTACTGTGCCCGTGCACTAGCTAACGCAAGCACTGGTGTCATCGGTATGGCTAGACCAATCAAAAAGCGACACGCGACGCAACGTGACTAGCCGAAAACTCGGCGCAATCTCGTTCGCCCGATTCAAATTGAACGGCTGAGATTGAGCAATGCGATGTGGTTCTGGGTTTACCATGGACTCGACGCATGGCTGCAATCTGGCCGTTGAATTCTGATCGAACGGCGATGGCAGGGGAAGCGACAACGCAATACGCGGCACAATATGGACTGATCGACACGCATTTGACGGCGACAGCGAGCGGAGCGGCAATGCGCTAACGTGGCAATGCCTCAACCCTTGGTCCTAGATCCGACGGCTAAGATCTATGCTAATACAACTACACGCGATGCAATCCCTGCCGTGCAATTGAAATCTAACGGTGAGGGGTGATGGAGATGTTTAATATAGATGCGGCGACACAGCGGGATCTGGGGCGTTCGATGAAGATTGAACAGCCAATGAAGCTCAGCTCAGCGGAGATGGTGCGGTGGACGTGGCGCAATCTGCATGGTTCGCAGAGGATCGAACGACTGAGAAAGCTTGCAGGGTGAATGGCGGAGCGACGGTGGCACTCACCGGAGATGAAGAAGACGACGCGCACGACGACGCTAGAGGGCGACTCCGGTGACTAGGAGTGGATCAGTGCGGGCGATGCTCTGGTGACCTCAGGCACGGTGGAAGCGGACTGGCGGTGACGGAATGAGTGGCGGAAGGCTTTGGGATCTACGGCGAGCTCGTGCGGGCAGGCGAGGGCGTCTCGATGGGCGTGCGTTGACCTGAAGGTGCGGCGACTTGCGAGGGATACGAGGGTGGCGGCAGCGCATTAAATAGGGGGCCTGGGCGTCCGTGCCATTGCGAAAAACATGGAAGAGCATGAGGCGACGGCAGAGACTGGCGGCAACACGGGTCGACGATGTGGCGGCATCACGTGCATCCGATCGGCAGCAGATCAACAGTGCACAAGCAGCAGCGATGCGGTGCAACCATAGACATTGGATCAAGATCCAATCGCAGTGATCTAGGGTTTCAAGCGGAGCAGGCTGTGGCACAGAAAATGGGCTGGGCTGATTATGTTTCGGCCCAAACACTAAAAACAAATCAGGAAAATCAATAAAGCCAAAATAAATAGCAAGAAATTCCAGAAAAATTCTAGAAAATACCTCAAGACCTCTAAAACCCAAATAAAATACTTCCAATAAAAAATCAACAACATATTGCACAAGACAATTAAAAGACAACAAATGGCCTATTTAACAAATACAAAAAGAAATAAAGAAAATCTCAAAAAATCAAATAAAATTAAGAAAAGCACAATAAATCCAGAAAAGCAACATTTGGGATGTTACAAACCTCCCCCCCTTAACGGAATCTCGACCCTGAGATTCAAAGCTGACTAAGGAATAGGTTTGGAAACTCTGACTTCAGATCCTCTTCTCGCTCCCACGTAGCCTCGCTTTCTGAATGATTGCTCCACTACATTCTACAGAAACACACTGATTTATTCCAGGTTCTTCAATCAGCTACATCCAGAATCTTGATTGGTTGCTCCTTACAGGTTAGATCCTCCTGCAAATCAATTGACTCCAATGGTGTCTGCTCTGCGGGCACTCAAAGACACTTCTTCAACTGAGAAACATGAAATACATCATGCACCCCCCACCAATGACTGTGACAATTCCAACTGGTAGGCAACCTCTCCTTTGCGACTCAAGACTTTGAACGGACCAACATATCTCGGCGCAAGTTTCCCTTTAGCATGGAATCTTTTTACTCCTTTGAGTGGGGTTACTCTGAGATACACGAAATCCTCAAGCTCAAACCTTAATTCTCAGCGACGGTTATTAGCATAACTCTTTTGCCTCGACTGAGCAGTCTTCAACCTTTCTCTGATCATGGCGATTTGCTCTTCAGCTTCCTTCAAAATATCTGGCCCAAAAATAAATCTTTCTCCTGTCTCATTCCAATTCAGCGGTGTACAACAAAGCGACCATACAAGGCTTCAAGTGGTGACATTTGCAGACTGGCCTGATAGCTATTGTTGTAGCTGAACTTGGCATACGGCAAGCATTTATCCCACGTAGCCGCATAGGCTAAGGCACAAGCTCTTAACATATCCTCTAAAATCTGATTAACTCTCTCGGTCTGACCATCTATTTGAGGATGATAAGCCGTGCTGAAATTCAAGCGAGTTCCCATCGCTTCATGCAACTTATTCCAAAATCTCGAGGTAAATTGATTACCTCTGTCTAACACTATCTTCTTCGGCACACCATGTAAGCATACAATTCTTGACATGTACAACTCTGCCAGACAATCTCCTGAGTAGGTAGTCTTCACCAGTATAAAATGCACAACTTTAGTCAAACGATCAATTATGACCCATATGGAATCATATCCACTCTGAGTTCTAGGTAACCCAGTGATAAAGTCCATACCAATTTCCTCCCATTTCTATTCAGGAACTTTTAAAGATTGCAACAAACCTGCTGGCCTTTGATGCATTGCCTTCACTCTCTGACATATATCACACAAGGCAACATGTTCAGCAACTTCACGCTTCATGTTCGGCCACCAAAATCTCATTTTCAGATCTTGATACATCTTTGCACTTTCTGGATGAATAGAGTACTTTGAATCATGCGCTTCTTCAAGAATCAACTGGTTCAACTCTCTTTTATGCGACACACAGATTCGAGTCCCCATCCATAAGGTTCCTTGTGCATCCATAGCAAAATGCTTGGCTTTACCTTCATCCATCTTAGACTTAATCCTCTTTATTTTGGCATCATCTTTCTGCCCTTCTCTAATTTGATCCTCCAAGGTAGGCTTTACCTCCAGGGTAGCTAGAAATCCCTTCGGTACTACCTCCAATCTTAGCTTCTGAAATTCCTTACATAACTCAAATTGACTTCCTTGAATCATCATGTTAACACTGTGACTTTTGCTACTTAATGCATCGGCTACTACATTAGCCTTTTCAAGGTGATAATGAATTCCCAGATTATAATCTTTAATTAACTCTAACCACCTCTTTTGCCTCATATTCAAATTTGACTGAGTGAAAATATACTTTAAACTCATATGGTCCGTATATATTTCACAACGATTTCCGATAAGATAGTGACACCACAACTTTAAGGCATGCACTACTGCTGCTAATTCCAAGGCATGTGTCGGGTAATTCTCTTCATGTGGCCTCAACTGCCTTGACGCATACACGACCACTTTGCCATTCTGCATCAGCACACATCCAAGACCTTGACGCGAAGCATCACAATAAATATCAAAACTGCTTCGAATATCCGGCAACACTAACACTGGTGCAGAAGTCAACCTTTTCTTCAATTCTTGAAAACTCTTCTCACAATCTAGCGTCGATGCAAATTTCTTCTTCTTCTTTAACAATTGCGTAAGGGGCCCAGCAATTGAGGAGAACCCCTCTATAAATCGACGGTAATATCCCGCCATTCCAAGAAAACTCCGAATCTGGGTCACCGATTTTGACTGTTCCCAATGCAATACTACCTCAATTTTACTAGGATCAACTACAATACCCTTGGCAGTCATCACATGACCAAGGAATTCCACTTTCCTTTTCCAAAAGTCACACTTACTAAACTTAGCATACAGTTGCTGTGCTCGAAGCTTCTCTAGAACTAGTCTCAAGTGTTCTGCATGGTCTTCTTGTGTCTTGGAGTAGACAAGAATGTCATCTATGAAAACGACGAAAAACTTATCTAGGTATTCTGTGAAAACTTTATTCACTAAGTTTATGAAATATGCGGGGCCATTGGTCAACCCAAATGACATCACTATGAACTCATAATGACCATATCTGGTGGAACGTTGTCTTGGATATGTCTTCTACTCTAATCTTCAGTTGATGATATCCTGATCGAAGATCTATTTTTAGAGAAAATTTCAGCTCCTCTTAACTGATCAAACAGGTCATCAATCCTGGACAATGGATACTTATTCTTTATTGTCACCTCATTTAAAGCTCGATAATCAATGCACATTCTCATGCTTCCATCCTTTTTTTGAACAAACAAAACTGGTGCTCCCCATGACGACGAACTTGGTCTCACGAAACCTTTTTCTAGCAACTCCTCAAGATGCTTCTTCATTTCTACTAACTCATCTGTCGACATTTGATACGGTCTCTTGGCTATTGGGGTTGTACCAAGCACCAATTCAATCACAAACTCAATATCCCAATCAGGTGGCATTCCCGTTAACTCTTCAAGAAAAACATCTAAATATTCATTCAGTACTTTGGTACTAACCATCTCAATCTTACCACAATCTAGCATGGCCTTGTGCTTAGATAGCCATCCATCCCAAGAATAATATCTAGTCCGAGTATCCAAGCTATATTAACCTACTCCCATACATCCTAGGTTAGATCGCAACTTTGATCCAAGGGATTCCACACTTAAGATTCTTCTTCTCAAAGAAAATCTCAAGGTGCTAGTAGGTGAATTAACCAAAACTTACCTGCGATGCTCATGGGGCATTGATCCAAGGTTGCTCCACGGTTTCCTCCTGGTGCAGGTGTCTTGGCCGGCATTGATCCAAGGTTGAAGCGAACAGGTGTGACACCTCCTCTCTTAGGATAGTTATTGGTGAAATGTCCAGGCTCATTGCGGCTGAAACAACACCTCACTATCGATTGCTGACCTCCTCCTAGGGCATTATTGGTCTGAATAGGCGTCTGAAAATTCTACCCAGTAGGACGGGGCGCAGGCGAAGGCATTTTAAGGACTACCCTCAGCTGAAACCTGACAAACTGCTGCGGTGCAACCCTCATCCTTTGCTGCCCTTGGCAAGTTCCCTGCTGTGCCATTCTATGCTTGCAGTTGTCATCCAACTCTTTGCGCTTATCTTCCAGAATAAGGGCCTTATTCACCAGCTCCTGGAAATCAGGAAAGGTATGAGTGATTAGCCCAACTTGCAGTCCAGAATTCAGTCCCTTCATGAAGCGAGACTGCCTTGCTTTATTAGTCACTACATCCTCAGGTGTTTAGTGAGCAAGCAGGGTGAACTGATTCAAATATTCTGCCACAGACTGGCTCCCCTGCTTGATGGCCCTGAATTCCTCCTTCAAATCCATAACACCTTCAGGAACATGGTACTGGCGGAAGGCAGTAAAAAATTCTTCCCAAGTGATCTCTTGTGGGTTCTCCTATGATGCGCAGTAATTTTTCCACCATTCAGCAGTTGTACCCTCAAGCCGATGAGAAGCATAAAGCACCTTCTCATTCCCTTCACACTGGGTGATATGCAATTTCCTCTCAATAGTCCTCAACCAGTCGTCAGCTTCAATTGGGTTAGCATTCCCAGAAAATATGGGTGGATGAGTCCTCATGAAGTCAGAAAGCTTCGAGTATGGACGGTTTCCATTACCAGCAGCTTGATTAGAGTTGTTGGCCGCTGCTTGGTTAGCAAAGTGTTGCATCTGCTGCATCATAGTTTGCATAAGCTGCGTTTGTGCAGCAAGAAAAGCTTTAAAGTTACTCATATCCACTAAGGGTGCTGCCTGAGGAATTGACAGAGCATTCCTGTTCTCATCCTAACTGCTTCCACTTCTTTGGACTCTGTTGTTTCCACAAGTCTGAACCATCTGTTGACCACTCCAAGGTTTAGAGAAAAGAGGGGAAAATAGCATAGACAAGTAATATAAGAACTTAAGTGGGAAAAAGGTTCTTATCCCAAACTCCAAACTTTATTAACTTTATTCAATACTTGGTATGGCTGCTCACAAGTGTCTAAGGCAATGCAGTGCATACTGCACACTCAAAAGAACACAAGGACTTGGAAATTTGCAAATAACCTAATATGCAACTCTAACCGACTAATGGCAAGACACTAACTCAGACTCATGCGACTCACACTCGAGTCACAACTACTACTAGACTCAAACTATGCCTACTCACTAAGGTATCTCAGATGCGCACATCCTTGCTAACACGGCGGCGGGCGACTCGGCTTCAGGGCAAACTGATTCCAATGGCCTGGAGTCTCATTGGACGGCACTGATCCCTGACTCTTCAGCTCTGGCTTGAGCTCCTCCGGGTCCTCATCAGACTCCTACAGATCAGCTGCCTCCTCCTTGAGGTAGAGAGCCTCCTCCAACTCGCCGATCCTCTCTACAGCCCATCCTCCTGGTCTCCTAAAGATCCCTCTCAGCCTTTTCCAAGGCCTCATATGCCTCAGAAAGCTCCTGGTTGGTAGTCTTCGTGTGCATCTCCTGGGCTGAGATGAGACATGCCAAGTGGACGGTAGTGGCGTTATCCTCCTTCCTGACTCTCTCCTCAGTGACGGTGACCCCATTTGGATGGTACTTGAATGCAGTGGTCTCCAACTCCTGAGTGTAGTCACGGGCAAAGCGGTGAAGAGCAAGATGAGCAGTCTCTTGAATCTCAGCTTCAAAAGATGACCTTCTCGCGGAGATGTAAACTGGACGACTCCCGATAGTACCCTCCCGAGCATATACCATGAGCTTGTGAATCGTTCCTCTCCTCCTTCCATTCACCACCCAGTTGGTGCTGCGGTAGATTGGGCGATCAAAGCCTCCCAACGTCTGCAACATCCACCAGAGCTCAGTAGCAAATCCTCCCTTGCGCTCACCATAAAAGCAATCCATCTCAACCTGCAGTAAAAGCGACTCTCTCAAAACCTGAACTCAAAAATAAAGAAAAGATAGAAAAATTCAGCAAAGGTAAAGAGCAAGAAGAAGGGACAAGGTAAGATTTTTTTAACCTTCCAAGTTAATTTTTGCCTTTAGAAAATAGTTTTGGACACTCCTAAAGCGACAACCAGCTAGGGCTTAACCTACAGTCAGTATGTCTCTGATACCACTTCTGTCAGGACCCGAATATGCAAATTCAGGCCCTCTGTGTATTCTGCACTAGTCTAGGATCACGCTAATGCACACAGGCTCAACATAGATGAATATCACAATCATACTCAGTGATAATATAAATACAACGTCATCAAGTTTAATATAACTGTTAAATGACCTTATGGTCCACCATACATGAATACGCCACGCAGGGTTAAGATTGAAAATAAATGAATAATCTGCAATAGAAATAAATAAAAGCGTAGAAACCCTTCAACTACCACAGGCAACTGACAAGATTCGCACCCTAGTTATTCGCCTCCTCATGGAACTCCTCCTCAAAAGCAAGCGTTGCTTCTTCTTCAACTGATGATGTTTGATTGCAAGGGGTGAGTACATAAAGCACTCAACAAGCCATGCATAGAATGCAAGTCTATTTCATATATGCATGGCTTATTCCAAAGGAATGGCTAATATGGTTAATTTGCAATAAAGCTGCATTTGTGAATGAATAGCATAGATAGATTGAAAAGATAGTAAAACAAATAATAATAGTAATAACTTTGGCATTTATTTTCAATGACCAATTCACCACTTATTTCCTCATTTCAACATTCCATCCCCACATTTGTTTTAATAAAGATCTAACCCTTGACTATAATCACCGAGAAATGCTCAATAGCGCGAGCACAGCTATTCGAATAGGTTTTACACTCTGCAGACGTTATACACTTTACCCACAAGATATAATTAAACACCACAAAGGCGAGTGACTATAACAAAGCCTTTCCAATGCCTATCTAAATCCAGTATTATTTGCTAAGGTTTCAACACTGGTGGAACTGGTTACCACAACCACGGCCCCCCTCTTGCGCCATGTGAGCCAACCAGTGTGAGGACTGGTTACCACTACCGGGTCCTACACCACCACAATAGTACTAAAGTTTAGACTCAACAAATTAATCAGCTAGGTTTGTCCCATTCCAGACTTGTGGTTGTATGAATGACTCAGTTCAAATTCTTGCAAGGTTAAGTCCTTAATTGACCAAGGCTAGACTAACCAAAAATCATCATGTCCAAAACCACAATTGTCATAAAAAAAATGCGACCGCCCACATGCCAACATTGGCCCACCACAAATACTGGCCACTTGCCTCAGTCTAAATCATTTTACCACCCTAGTTGATTTATCATGCACCACGTACCATCAACAATACCAACATTGTGTGATAACACCGACACACAATTAATAAACATGTTCCATAATCATTAAGCAAGATTAATCGTTTGTACACGAAATGTTGACTCGTTGCATGGCTAAGTATTCTACTTGTGTTATAACTACCCACATTGGCATATATAGCTACCAATTAATATTGAACCATTCTAGGGTGACAAATGAACTATAGCATATGATATGGCATGGGTGGATGTAACTCAAGTGGACATTTAACTACTCCCAACATACGGCAAACATTTGATAATTGAAATAACATGCAATACATTAAAACAAGATAGTATTTAAAGCATAGGTTCAACATGATCAAAGCACGACTTGCCTTCAAAGGGGTCTGGATCCTGCTTTGCAACCTAGTCAAGTGCTGGCTCCTCGATAACAAACTCACCTGGCAACTCAACGTCTACGCCCAACACAAGAGAAAGCAATAAATGACCAAAATAGAGAGTAAAATCAACTCCAAAAATTAAATAAAATTTACCATTAAATAGAGCACGATTTTACAAATTTTTAGTGACTAGAATTGCTTCAATTGGAGTTCAGATACAAATGATATGGCCTTTCAGAATTTTAAATACATGGGAAAACCCTAAAAATGAAAACCCAAATTATCCGTATTATTTCTATACGGGAATTTCATATTTATGATGTCAACATGACCTAATGATGATGTCTGCACCGAATTTAATTTTTAGTCAAATTATTTTTCTACTGGAAATTAATTATGACGTCATTGCTGACGTTAGCATGACACGTGGCCCAATGAGACGCTGACACGCATCGCAAACAGAGGCTGCCATGCGTCTTAGCGCATGGACTTGATCCACAACAGCTTTCGTCCACAGTAGACCGACCGACTGTGCACCGGCTGACGCAATTGCTGGCGTCATCGGTACGGCTGGACCAATCAAAAAGCGACACGCGGCGCAATGCGACTAGCCGAAAACTCAGTGCAATCTCATTCGTTCGATTCAAATTGAACGGCCGAGATTGAGTGATGCGATGTGGTTCTGGGTTTACCACGGACTCGACACGTGGCTGCAATCTGGCCGTTGAATTCGGATTGAACGACGATGGCAGGCGAAGTGGCGGCGCAATACGCGGCACGATCTAGACCAATCGACCGCATCTGACGGCGACAACAAGCGAAGTGGCGACGCGCTAATGTGGCAATGCCTCAACCCTTGATTCTAGATCCAACGGCTAAGATCTATGCTAATACAACTACACATGATGCAATCCCAACCGTGCGATTGAAATCTAACGGTGAGGGGCGATGGAGATGTTTATTGTAGATGCGACGACATGGCCGGATCTGGGGCGTTGGATGAAGATCGAACGGTTCGCAGAGGATCGAACGGCTGAGAAAGCTTGCGAGGGCGAATGGCAGAGCGGCGGCGGGACTCACGGAGACGAAGAAGATGACGCACGTGACGGCGCTAGAGGTTGACTCTGGTGATAAGGAGTGGCGCGTTCGACGTGGCTCGGTGCGGGCAATGCTCTGGTGACCTCAGGCACAGCGGAAGCAGATTGATGGCGACAGAACGAGCAGCATGTAACATCCCAAAATTTGGCTCATTTTAAATTTCATAAGTTATTTTGAATTTTTGAGAATTTTTGGAATTTATTTGGATTTAATTGGAATTTCTGGAATTTAACTCTTCTTTGGAAATTAATTAAATAATGATTATGTTTCTGCAAAATATAAATGGAAATATTTTATTTGAGTCCAAAATGTTCTAAAATATTTTCTGGAATTTTTCTAGAATTTTTCTGATATTTTATAAGCCTCAGATGATTTAAATGAATTTTGGGAATTATTTTTATTTGCAAAAGGATTAAAAATTTCCTAAACAGTATTTGGGTCAAAACCCAACGGTCCGGCCCATCAACCCAGCCCGCTCAGCCGGGAACCCTAACGTCATCTCACGCCAACCGTGCGATCTTGATCGCACGGCTGAGAAACCTCCGCGCTGCTTCACCGCACCGAGTCGTTCGATCGACGCCGCGTGGACGGTCGTGATTGCGCCACGAAGCGCCACTGAACGTTACCAGGAAGCGCCGCCGTTGGCCGTTACCACCGAGGATTCCGCACGTCGAAACCGCCGCCGTGTCCTCTCCCCATCTACATTAACCGGCGCATCATGCAGGGCACTTCTTTCCGCGCTCATTGATACCTTTCACACCACCCGAGGATCACCGTAGCCCCCGCACGCACTCGCCGTAGTTCCGTAGCCATTCCGCCGAGTTTGCGCCCTCTCCAGTAAGTCTTTGCCGACGTTGAGGCCACCGGAGTGATCTTCGTGCCAAGCCGCATCGTGGAGTCACTTCGTGTCGCCGGAGAAGCTTCGCAACGCCGTCGACATCGTCGTCTTCTTCCTCTCCGGCAACTCATCCTCGCCGTGCCATCGCCGGGACTTGGAGCTTCACCAGCCGTTGGATCTTCGTTCAACGACTCCGATCTTGCCACGTCTTCTCTCAACAGTGAGTCCCATCTTCTAACCTTGGCCGTTAGATTTTGATCGAATAGTTCACATCTTGCCATGTAGTTTAGTTAACCATAGCCGTTAGATTTGCATTGATAGCGTAGGATTGAATCAATTTAGGCTGTAGATCTGTGGATGTGTGGTCTAGATGTTGCCACGTGCCCGAAGCCGGGATTGCCCACGTGTGCTCAAGCTGTGCTAGATTATAGCCGTCGAATTCGGTGACGGATGGTCTAGATTCGCCCACGCGTCGCGCATAGAGGTGACCACGTAGCCGATTGTGTTGCGTGAATGAGATTCAATCTAGACTGTCTGAATTTGAATGAATGGATCGGATTTTGCCGCACGCCGGGCCAGTCCTGTGTTGACGCGTGTTGCGTAAAAATCGAGGCATCAGAGCTGTCGCTGACCCGTCGACGTCGCCGATTTGGTCTGAGCCGTCCGATCGTGATCCAACGGTCACGGTGAAGACATGTGTTAGATTAAAATCGAAACGTCACTTAGATCCTAGCCGTCCATTTTGAATCGGACAATCGAGATTAGATCAACCTTTCGGTTGATAATGTAGCGCCACGTGTCACGACAAGATCACGCCACATGTCATGCTGACGTCAGCAGCTGACGTCATCAATGGGACCCACATGTCAGACATGGCACTGTGGATGCTGACGTCATCAGTGACATCAGCAGTGGGGTCCACGTGTCAGTGAACACACTGTTCCGTAGACCAAGTCCACGGTGGACCGAACCGAACCGTAGACCGAGTGCATACACCGGCTGACGTCATGCTTGCGCAATAAATCGATTTTTCTTTAGAAAAATAATTTGGTGGAAATTTAATTCATTGCTGACGTCATAATTCCGAATTTTCCGTATAAAAATAAATAAAGAAATTCGGTTTATTCTTTTTGATTTATTTTCAAACTTCAAATGGCTATAACTTTTGCGTTTTAACTCCGATTTGAGTTATTCCAATTTCTAAAAATTGTAAAATCAAGATCTATTTATTGGTGAATTTTGTAGAATTTTTAGAGATGATTTTTCTCTCTGTAAAATGTATTTATTGTGTGTACATATGATTTGGGTAGACGTTGATTTGTCGGAGAGCTTCGATGGGGAAATTCCAGCACAAGAACCAACTCCAGATCAGGATCAGTCGCTGTTTGAAGACAAGTTATGCTTTGACCATATTGCTCCTAAGTTTTTGAAATGTATTTTGATTTAAACTATGCATGCTAAATTAATTAAAAAAAATGGATTAAACTAATTTGGGTAATTAGATAATCAACCCATCTATTATTATCACCTTGACTGTAACAATTGTATGCCATGATCATTTGTTGCCTTAAGTGATATTATTAGTTGGATGTATTGATATGTCAACACGGGAGGCTAGACCGTGAATAGTTGCTTAGCTTTGCCTAAATCGTGAATAATCCCTTTTGGAATACAAAAGCAATATTGACTAAAGGTGTAGTGAATGCATTTTGATAAAGGTGGAATGTTGTTGGTAATGACAATAGAATGTAGAGACCTGTGTGGTTCTACATGAAGGGAGATTGCAAGCATGTGTTGCACCGATAAATAATCTGGGTTGGGAAATGTTTTGGATGGGGCAAGTGGTTCGAGGTTGTGTGTCGAGGAGCACTGTGTGGCAAATGAGGGCTGAGTGCCAAACTTTTTGGGAAAAAGGAAGTCTTGCCTTGGTCACTTTAAGGACTTAACCTTGCAAGCCTTTGATCTGAGTCATTCATACAACCACATGGCTGGTATGGGACAGACCTAGTTGAGTATGATTCCGAAGTCTTAGCATGTGAGACCTCATGTGGTTTTTGGTATCTGTGGATGTGGGAAGAAGGGTGTAGTGTTTACCATTGCTGTCTTACATCTCTTCAATGGTATACAGTGGCCCTGTACTTCTGCTCTAAGGGAGAGAAAGGACAGTGGGAACTATATCGGGAGATACTCATGCGAGGATGGAAGTTTCGGAAAGACTTTGTTATGGTTATTCGCTTGAGTGGTGTTTAATTATATCGTGTGGGTAAAGTGTATAACCTCTGCAGAGTGTCAAAACTATTCGAATAGCCGAGTCCACGGAACTGGACAATGCTCGGAGTTTACAGTCAAGGGGTAGAGTTTTGAAAATAAAATGGGGTGGAAGGCTGTGTGCTAGAGTTAATGATGAAAGTTGATTAGGGATTGTGTGTCCAAAATTATGTGGAAAAACAATTTGAGAAATATAATAGTTATATAGTTTTGATGCTTCCAATCTAAATAAATAATAGTTCAAAATATTGATGCAATGCAAAATAGCCAGTTGAGCTATTCCTTTGTAACAAGCCATGCATATAGTAATAGAACTGCATTTCGTGCATGACTTGTTGAGTACGGTGTGTACTCACCCTTGCGGATAAAATTTACCAGAGGAGGAGACTACGCTAGCTTATGAGGAGGAGTTTGTCGAAGAGCCAGAGAATTAGGGAGCAAGCCTCTGTCAAGGCGCCTATGGAGAAGATGGATTACCATGACGTTTACTTTCCGCTGTTGTTTATTATTACTCTGAATAATATAAGACCTATGTGGCAAACTATTGTAAGGTGACCTTAAGGTCGTACAACTCGATTATATGCATGCTTGAAGTACTTTGTTATTATTCCGCTATGTATGATTTGGTAATTTAAACCCTGTTTAGCCTGTGTGCACTAGCGTGATCTGGACTAGTACAGAATACACAGAGGGTCCGGATTTGCAAATTCGGGTCCCGACACGGCAGAAGGCTTCGGGATCTATGACGAGCTCGTGCGGGCAGGCGAGGGCATCTTAGCGTGCGTGTGTTGACTAGAAGGTGCGGCGGCTTGCGAGGAATACGATGGTGGTGATGACGCATTAAATAGGGGGCCTAGGCGTCCATGCCGTTGCGGAAAACACAAAAGAGCACGAGGCGGCGGCGGAGTCCGGCGGCAACACGGGTCGACGATGTGGTGGCATCACGTGCGTTCGATTGACAGCAGATCAACGGTGCACAAGCAACAGCGACGCGCAACCACAGACGTTGGATCGAGATCCAACGGCGGCGATCTAGAGTTTCGGGCGGAGCGGGCTGCAGCACAGAAAATGGGCTGGGCTGAATGGGTTTCGGCCCAAACACTATTTAGAGTATTTTTAATCATTTTCGTATAAAAACAAATCAGGAAAATCAATAAAGCCAAAATAAGTAGCCAGAAAATCTGGAAAAATCCATAAAAATCCAGAAAATACCTCAAGACCTCTAGAACCAAAATAAAATACTTCCAACAAAAGATCAACAACATATTGCACAAGACAATTAAAAGACAACAAATGGCCTATTCAATAAATACAAAAAGAGATAAAGAAAATCTTAGAAAATCAAATAAAATTAAGAAAAGCACAATAAATCCAGAAAAGCAAAATTTTGGGATGTTACAATACGCCATCCACATAGGAGTAGGATGTTACTCCATTCAGGGGTCTGGACATGATGTCTACGTTGTGTGCCTCCGATTTCGTGCCTAACTTTGCTAATCCGAAGGTACCTAAAACTATAAGTTTATTGTCAATTTCTAACCATCAACAAGCATGCACATTGTATTTGAGACCAACTGATGATAAGTAAGATTACAATGCTCTCGCAGTGTCTCAAGTTGGGTCAATCCAACTCCATGTTCCCTAACATGTGTCCATATTATTGGTTTGATATCTCCAAATCCACAACCCATGAAACATGGCTATCAACCATTACATATGCTATTCTATTCATATGTGTCTTTATATATTTATCGACTAGGGATCACATTTCCAATAATAATCACAAGGTCATATATAGAGTTTTAAACCAAGTTGCATGGTTGATAATAAACAATAATAACATTATTTAAGAGACAAGATAATGAATCATGAACATAAGGAAATATAAACATCTCTATGATTACCTTTAGGGCATATCACCAACAAACACGCAATTAAATCTACTACAAACTATACGTAAGTTTGAGCTACGTATGTTAACCGTACTAAAAGACCATGTGGAGGTCTATACCTGTGTGTGATGAGTAATTGACTAGATTAGAGGTTGATCTGATGAGTAGCTGACAAGATTGAAAGGTTGATCCGAGTTTAATTTGTCTTGGAGCATTTTGATAAGTTTTCAACCAAATCGTGTTTCCTTCCTGAGTTCTTGTAGCTTCTCGACTGGCTTTCCTCCTTGGCTGAGTGTTATGTGCCTAGTGCTACCAGCCTTTACTGAGTTTCTCTAGGTTTCTGACTGGCCTCTTTGCTAAGTAATGTATTCGAGTGGTTCCTGTCTTTGTTAAGTGTGTCTACCTTTTTGACTGGTTTTCTTTCTTTCGTGAAGGCCGATTGCCGAGTGCCTCCAGTCCTTGCTGCGTGTTTTTTTTGGGTTTCTTGACAGGTTTACTTCTTGGTTGAGTACTCTGCTACAAGCAAAAGGTTTGTTAAGGACTCAGTAAAGTAGCCATGTCTAAGTTTCTGAGAATCTTCTTTAGAGCGTTGGTAGTCGTCCTTAGGGCGTTTGGTGGTTAGCCGAGTGGTTAGTCTTGTGGCTTGCCGAGCAGTTTTTGCCGAGTAGGATAGATTATATGGGTTTGCCGACTGGTTGTAATTTAAGTGTGCTTGACTATTTTGAGATAATTAGCAAATATGATTGTGGGCATTGCTATATGAAAGGTTTCCTTGTCTTTGATGGTTGTAGGACGACGGTGCTGGGTCATGGTGAGGTAGAAGTTGACCGGGACTAGGCGAGGCGCGTCGGAGGTCCAGAACGGTTGGGAGATCACCGGAAGATGACCGGAGACGGAGTTAGAGCAAGCCAAGAAGGCAAGAAAGGAGCAGATACTAGCTAGATGTTGCAAGGATCAATGAGGACTGTTGGTGTACAGTCTAATTAATAGGAATAGTGGGTCTAGTAGTATGCTTTAAGAGCCGTGCAAGAAAAACTCTGTGTTAGCGGGTTTAGGGTTTCCCCTTGCAGACTGTGTGAGTGGGCTCTTCCTAGCCCTTGGATGAGACTCTAGGGTTGAGGGCTGCATCCAAAGGTGGTAGGTGGCCCGAGAGTTGTATAAATATGTGTAGAGGGGTTGCCTTCCGAAGTGAAGGATCCCAGAAGGGATTTAGAGGTTTTTGAGAGCTTTGTTGAGCTTTGCCCACTTTTGTGTGTGTGGCTGTGTAACCTCCCTTCTAGGAATACAAGATACATACCAAAGATTTCAATACTTGCTTTTTTCCTTCTGTTATTTACTTTCTGCATGTTACTTTCTGCAATTTAAGTTACGCAAATTTACTTCACGCAAGTTGATTCTTCTCCGTCTGCATTCTTTCTCTTTTGCGTTCTTGAGTTGATTGATCTTGTATTTCATTTCTGTGCGCCTCTAGCTTGCTATGTTTAATCTTCCCAGATCTTTTCGTTTTCCTAAATCAGGAGCAAGCCTTCACCGAATTCCCTGTTCTTTCTGCTTTTCTTAAAGTGTTCTTCCTTCTTGGACAAAAAGGTTGAAACTTTGAGATCAATCTCGGTGATTGGTTCGGGAATCAAGTTTCTCGGTGAACCAAGATCTCATCTACCAAATTTCTACGAGTTTTGTTCATCCGATCAAAAGTTCTTGTGATTCTTGTTCTAGGTTGAGGTTTCTGTTTGTGAGGAACTTTTAGGTCTGATACTCTCACCTACTCTTGAAGGGTACTACTAGCTTTCCCTCTCAAGAACCTCCACCCTTTTGGGCGATCTTTTGCGTTAGTCTTTTGAAATATTGTGTGTGGAAAATTTTGATTGCGACCATTCACCATGTTCTGTTCGTCATTTCGATCCTTCACGTACCTAAACAGTCCCTTAAGCCTATAGATTATTTGTCGCTAATTTCCTAGTTTAGTCATCTTGGATTAAATCAGTAAATTAGGGTTAGTCAATGTACTGTTCATCATCCAAAAAAGATTTTTCACCATCAGATGAAACTGTAGCACAATCAACGAGATGCAAGCTACGTCGACCCTGCGCACCGTTGCCTGTGCACCGCACCAGGCCACTGCTGTGCACCCGCATCGGCTAGCACCCATGCGCCAAAGGCCTGCAGACGTGCCGGCAGCCCGATCCTGCCTACCCCTATGCCGGCGTCATAGCTCTCTGCCCTCCACCCCCTGTGTCGGTGTTGCAGCTGTTGGCATCTGCACCCCAACGTCGATGCCACAGCTGCTAGCCTCCGTTGCTGGTTCCTACGCCCGTGGCCCCATCGGCTGCCCTGTTGGCATGCCACCGCATCGACTGTCCCGTCAGCAGCCGCTTGAGCCTATGGCTCCCCGCGCCCTTCACACGCATGTTTTTCTCGTGCCTAAGCCTCGCGTTTTCCTCTTGCCTGAGCCTCAAAAGCCGGTGCACTGAGCACACAGTTCCTTGCATCACGACGCGGCGCGCGCCTGCTGCCTTCTTAACAGCCACACCAGCTATCGTGCTACATGTGCACCCGCGTCGTCACGTCTACAATAGTGCACGTTGTCTTGCGGCCGTCGTGTCGAGCTCGCAGCCAGCTGCCTATGCCTAGTGTGCCACCACCAGGGGCTCGTCGCGTACACTCAGTGCGTCAACACCATTGGCCCCGCCGTCTTTGCACCCATCGCGCGCCATCATCGAGACAACAGCGGCTAGGGTTTTAACGCCTAGGCAGCATAGCACAAGTCACATGGGCTGGCAGCTCCCTGCATGGAGCACAGGTTGTGTGGCCCATCTAATAATTCCTAAAAATTAAAAAGAAAAATTTGTGTTTTAACCCCTGGAGTTCTTTATAATTTTGAAAATAATTAAATAAATTCTGAAAATTTACATTAAATCCTAGATATTGATTTTTTAAATACATGGGCTTCTATAAATTTATTGAACCTCGGTATTGGATGCCCCATATCTTTGGGTTTATTTTTCATGGCATTACTCCATATTTATATATGCTGAAATTTATTTTTGGTTAGATGGTAATTCTAAAAATTGCTTAAAATTAACAAAAAATTATGAAAAATACTAGAAAAAACTAAATTTTAGATAATTATCTATTGATAGATTTAGACCAAACTTTGCTTGTAGTAAAATAAGCACATAAAATAATATTTTGCTTATAGTAATATTTTGCTTTTGCTTACATATAGGATATGTTTGACATCGCTAAGAGGTAATTTACTGAACTCACCATGAATGGTAGCAATTACTTCACCTAGGAATGGATGCCAAGATTAACCTGACAACTTGATCTCTTGGAGTTGTTATTACGCCACCTAAAGATTATACCCCTACTCTTTCTAAATCCACCAAGTGTGTAGCTCTAGACTTCCTAAGACACCATGTCCATGCGGACATAAAGGCCGAATATTTGATGGAAGAGAACCATTGACACTATGAAATTCCTTGAATGAATGAAATAACAGCAAAGGTTCATCCTATTGCCCAAAGCACAGCGATAATGGACCCTCTTATGCTTTTAGGATTTTAAGGCCATTGCAGTATATAACTCTGTCGTGCACAAGCTTATCGCAAAACTGACAATCAGTAACTAGAAAGTTATCAATGCAGAAATGATCGATAAGAAATTGTACATCTTCCATCCCAATATGAGAATACTACATCAACACTACTGTTTTGCCAAGTACCAGAAGTACTCTGAGCTTATTTACATTTTGCTAGCAGAAAAGCATGATGAACTACAATGAAGAATAATCACATCCTTCCTAATGGGAATCAAGCAGTGAGTACCTAAAGCACATGTAAATGCTCAGCAGACTAGCAATAGTCGAGGCCACAAAAGAGCCAAAGGTATAAAGGGGATAAATAAAGCTAGCTTAACCTTATCAATGCAGTTGATGGATGCAATAACTGCATATTTATATGGGTCACTAGATACGGATATTTATACGAGAGTCCCTAAAAGGGTCATAATTCTGGATCCTAATAAAGGAAATTGCAACATGTATAGCACCAAAATAAAGAAATCACTATACAGATTAAAACAGTCAAGGAGAATATGGTATAATCGAATTAGAGAGCTCCTCCTAAAGAAGGGATATTCTAATAATGATGATTGTCACTATATGTTCATAAAGAAATCCCATAATAGATTTTGCATCATCTCAGTTTATGTCAATAATGAATATCATCGGAATTACGAAAGAGATAAAAAAAGCAAGTTCTCACCTTACGATGGAGTTTAAGATGAAAGATTTGAGGAAAACCTAATATTGCTTAGGCCCATAATTAGAGCATTTCTTAGAAGGAATTTTTGTACACCATTCTACCTAAACCAAGAAGGTATTGAAAAGATTTAATATTGATAAATCTCATCCTTTTAAAAACCCCATAGTGGTAAGATCCCTTAAAGTAGATAAAGACCCTTTCAGATCGAGGATGGAAAATGATGAAATCTTAGGACCTAAAGTGCTATACTTAAACGACATTGGAGCACTTATATATCTTGCGAATTGTACAAGGCCTGATATTGCATTCATAGTAAATTTGATAGCTAGACACAATATAGCTCCAACCAGAAGATATTGGACTAGTATCAAGACTTTACTCAGATAACTCCAAGGTACACAAGATCATGGATTATTTTACTAAAAGGACCAAGACTTGACTATGATGGGATATACGGATGCTAGCTATTTGTCTGATCCCTACAGTGCCAAATCTCATACTGGTTTTATGATTCTCTACGGTGGTACAACAATTTCTTGATGGTCTTTTAAGCAGACCTTGGTAGCTACTTCTACCAACCATTCAGAGATTATAGCTTCATATGAAGCAAAATAGGAGTGCGTTTGGCTGAGATGTGTGATTAACCATATCTAGAAGTTAGGTGGTCTTAATACTGTCGATACCCCTGCAATTATCTATGAAAATAATGTTGCTTGTATTGCATAAATGCAAATGGGTTATGTAAAAAGCAATATCACGAAGCATATTGCTCCTAAAATTTTTTATCCTCACAAACCACAGAACAATGGTGAGGTAAAAATACTGCAAAATAAGTCATGTGAAAACCTAGTAAATTTAATCACTAACTCTTTGCCAAAATCTAGTTTCCAAAGATATGCTAGAGGTATTGAAATGAGATGACTAAGGGATATGCAGAGTTTAGGAAAAGTAAATCCTTGAACCATGACCCTTAGCACAATCTTGAAGATCCTACTTTAAATTTAGAAGATTATAAGTTGCATTATTTTTCCCACATTGAGTTTTTCTAAAGTTTTTCATATGAAGGTTTTTAATGAGACAAATAGTATAACACAATATGTGAGTGCAATGTACTTTTTCTCTATCATTTTTTCCCATTGGGTTTTTGGGAGGAGCTTTTGACGAGATATGTGCATTACGTGGTATTCGCCCAAGGGGAGTATTGAGATATGGTTAGACTTTGAGTTCTAGTTATCCCAAATATGTTTGGACTCCATCTCGTTATAGGCGAATTCGAATCTATCTCTTGCTACTTTCTATTGTAAATGTGGCACCCCCTATGTACAAAAGAATCAATCTAATAAAGAGGGAAAATAGTTTTTGACTTCCTACATCGTGTGTGCTCCCTGTTCATTCTTGCTATGCTATTGGTGCGTCGTGGTTGATAAAGGATAGACGACAACGTTTTATAACAATATACTTTTTAATAGAATCCTTGATTATATACCATATTTGTATTATTTGATAATTAATTTTCTTTCTTTTCTCCCATTTTGGTTTCGCTAAGAGACGAAATAGCCCCTTGCCTGGTCCAACATTCCTGCTCGATGTGTTTGGGTCGCACTGCCACACAAAATAGTGCGCTCGATGAAGTAGTATGTGTCAGCTGTCTCGTTGGCTCGCAATGTGGACCACGGAGCTCTCATCATGCATGTCCACCTGGGCACGTCTGGCATGGAATCTGTGTACCTAATCCGGTACACCGTGGCAAGGATGTTGTCCATGTCTCTCCATGGGGTGTGGCCAGTGGCAATCCCTATGACAGTGTAGCCCAACACGCAGATGTCGGGTGCCAGACCTTGCTCCTCCCATGCGCCACCTCCAGTGCCATGAAGGTTGGCATGCCGCTGATCGACCACACAAAATCCATGGCCCTCGTAAAACTGAAGTCAGTTAGCCATGCCCAGTTGTTTCCACCAATGACACATTCCTTGCCTTGACGGTAGCCCAGAATAACAGCCTCCGAGTGGCAGTCCATGCTCCATGTGGCCAGGTAGGCAAGTGATCGAGTGAGTGACCCACTGGGTGCAAACTCGAGGATGAGTTCGTACTCACCACCCACGGCAACACATAGCCCGAGAAAGGGGACGATGTGTAGGGAGCAAAGCCTAGAGTCCTAGACAACACGCATCCCACATGCCGCAGCTACGTTGCACCAACGGTGTCGGTCAACTTGATGGCCAAGAGCTTCCTAGAGTTGTCATCAGAGGCGAGCTGCATGACGGCTCTAGACATACCATGGCCGAGCATGCAAACCCTAATTGTCAGACATGAGAGGGGGGAATGCATATAAAAGTGACGCGGTCAGGTAATCCAACGCTATTTGGTGTGTCCAGGTAGAGGTGGACGTTGTGCCATACCAGAACGACACGGTATGGGTTCATCGTGTTTCATGTCTAAACCATACCGAGTCGCAACGGCCCGTCATACCCACCATGCCATGCCAACCTGGCTCGCCTTTGGCGAGCTCAGGCATGGTCTATTTTCACTTCGTGCTATGCTGGTCTAGATCTGACTCATTTGCATTATTGCAACGAGGGGAAAGGAGCCAACGATGCATGGAGTTGAGGCAGTGGACATAAATATTATGGGAAAAGAATTAAAATTTATTTATTCTTGAATAGTTACAGAGAGTGGATGTGCTGAATACAAATGAGAGAGGGGACAATGGGCGAGAAAGAGAGTGAGGGAGACATGCGAGAGAGATGTATGAGAGAGGGAGAGATTGAGAGAGATGTGTAAGAGAGGGAGAGATTGAAAGAGACGGGTGAGACAGAGCTGAGAGAGATGGAGCTTCTTGCACCGTCTCTCAATCTCTCTCCCCTCTTGTCTGTCTCTCTCAGGTGTCAGCGGCGGGGGTGGTGTCCATGCTGTTGGGTGCGTCCACACTCCACAATGCTTATGCTCTGTGGGTTGGTGACCTTCATGCTGGGATTCTTTGTCATGCCTGGGTAATCGAGCCTGGTACGGCTTGTGCAACAGTGTTGTGCTAGGCTAGGCCGCCCATCGTGCTAGGTTCTTAGGCCCGGCATGGCCTACTTCATGTCGGGCCAGGCTTTACACTGAGCAATGCCTGCCGTGCCTCTGGTCAGTCCAAAAAAGCCTGGCTCGAGTGTCCACCTCTAGTCCTAGGCCCTGTTTGAGGGCTTTAAGCCAGTTTTAGCTTTTGAAAAGCCATTAAGCCCTTCAAATAGCTTAGCTTTTAAGTGATTTTTTGCATAAACTATAAGCCACATATAATTAGTAAAAGCCAAAAGCTAAAAGTTGAGTAGGACTTGCTTTTGCAGCCTATTGCTGATCGAAATTAGTTGTTTGTCCAACAGTCTCTTACAAAAAGCTATAACTACTTTTCAGCCTAAAAAGCAAAAAAAAATAGTTTTTCGGAAAAGTTACAGCTCCCCCAAATAGTCCCTAGGCGTTGAGCAACATTGCACTAGGCCAAGGGCAATTTTGTTTCTTCACTCATATAATCATTGATTTAATGTAAAGAGGGGTAAATTATCAAATTACTCTCTCTAGTCACAAATAGTTGTTATTTTAGTCATAGGGGCAATCAAACTTTTGAAACTTTAACTATCAATATCTTTTTAAACATTTAAATTAGATACATGAAGATCATATGTGTAGATTTTTCTCAAAAAATACTTTAAGTTTGATATGAACGTGTTTAGAAAAAAGAACGACCCCTAATTCCTACAGGTGCAATTAGAGTGGCTTTGACTGAAATCACTCATTTTGTATTATATTCCATATTTTTTCCCTTGGAGTTGAAGTTGGACACAGATACAATTGGATACTTACGGATAGTGTAGGATATCCATTTCTACCTTTCGTATTCGCTCCACAAACCTTCGGTCCATCAGACGGACGAAAACATGAGCAGATCCAATAAATTGGGTTATTGGTGTCACTACATGCTTATAGCACATGGACAATTAGGGTCATCTCCTGCATATATAGAGTTGTACCTTGGATTATGCCGAGGTCACTAGGGTTGCAAGACCCAAGTGGATGGAAATTATTTGCTTCTTTTGCACCTTGACATAAGACAGTAGAGGTACTATTATCGGTAAAACAGCTTTTTTGAGCCAATGCCCTATGCAACTTATGACTCAAATCGGTAAATTCCTATCCACCGAATTTTTCCTTCAGCTAGAGAATTAACCCTTGGAAAGCTAAATCGGCTAATTGATAATCAGACAAAGTGACATTAAAACTCTAATTTCTTATATCCTTAAATATCTTAATATAATCTGTAACCGATTCCCTAAATTTTTGGTGGACAGAATTTAAATCAGAAATCCTAAGCTCTAAACTTCCCGAGAAAAGTACTCGTGGAACCGGCTTTCCAAATCGGTCCAGAAATTGATCGAATTCGGGGGTAAGCTTTGTGTACCATGTAAAGGCAACTCCTGACAAAGATAACGGGAATAATCTAATCTTTAATCGATCGGATTGAGTTGCATGTTTCATTGCATTGCGTGATGAAACATCCGACGTGGTCCAAAGTGGTGATGGAGTCATCCCGTGAGAATTTTGCAAAATTAGGAATTTTGAAGTTATTAGGGTAAGGCATCCGATCAATATAATCAAGGTACGGCTTTTGATAGTCAGTAACCTTCCCTTTAGGTTGTATGTCAAATTAGTCGCGTAGCACCACAGTAATCTGATCAACCCAATTCACTGTATTGGTTGATAAAGTGCTAGAAATTTGCCAATTATGTTCGTAACTGCCATTCTACCACCCAAGCGTAAGCTCAGATTGATAGGTTGCTTGAGCTAATGGAAGCCGATAAGGCTGCTCGTAGCCTACGTTTGTTCCCTTAGCAGTCGGCTTTGATATTGGAACAAAAGGTTTCGAGTATGTTACAATCTTGTATAGGGCCATATTCCTCTACGGAATTGGCTTGGTGAACTATGGGCACATAGGGGTTTCAACCGGTTGTGGAGCCGATTGGGGGAAGGCGTAAAACGGAGCTAATAGTGGTAAGTTAGCTAGTGCATCCAACTTAGCGGCATCGGTATATGCTTAATAATACACAACTCCACTTGTACGAGAATCTCACGACAATATTATGGTTGGCTATGTTGGTATTATGATAGGAGTTGTAGCCGATGGCTTAGGATCGACCACTAACACCGGGTTCTACATGCTTGGCACTACCGAATAGACTTGGTAATTTGGTAGGGTTTGCATTGGATCGATCAGACTTCTAGCCGATGCCAACTCTTGAGCTATGGTTTTAACACTATTGGGAATCATCGGCTTAAGAGTTATTACCAATGCTAATGACTAATTAATAAAAGCATGGTGCACAAATTGATTAATCATAGCTAATACTTATGCAGGCATGTATCAACTTACCGATGTATCGATAATCCTTGTGTCACCGAGGGGATTGACCGACGATAATGCGGTCTTTTTGGTGACACCACATCGAGTTTTTTGATAACAACTCAGCATCATCTCCTCGGGCACAGTCTTCCGATCCTTGATCTCCTTACATTGTTTTGGTGTTAAATAGTTCGTCATTGGGATGATTATAGATTTGGCGTTGAGGTCAGACTACGGAATTAATTTTCCCATAAAAGACATATTGTCCCACCAGGCATGCCAAAATTGTGTTGGCGCTAAAAACTATGACAACAGATTAATCGACTCAAACACACGTGAACACTGGGTTCAAGATGTTCGAGGCGTGCCAGTCGATTTGATCCTCCAATAGGCAAGATTGATAGAAATTATGCTCAAAGACGATCTAATGTGATAGTCTGCAAGAGTTTAAACAACTATTCAAAGCCAATTAAATTGCATGTGACGATAAGTCTAAACAATTTGTTAGAGTTGATTAGATGGTTGATAAATGTAGTTTTCTCAAAAAAGGCGATGCGCAATAAGATTAGAGAAAACGAAACCTGGTGTAATCGGAGAAGATCAACAATCAGTGATGCGCAACTTTATTGTTCAACAACGAATTATAAGAGATCTAAATTACAAGGATAATCCTAGGTGACAGTAAAAGGTAGATAAAAAGTAGATGCAAGTTGTTTGATTGTTTCTTCAGCTCACCCTTAATCCTCCTTTTATAGCATGCAAACCAATCATATCCTTCTCCAATGCATTGCCAAAATGACACATATCAGCCTCTATCTCTTGCAGATAAAACTCCTTATTTGGACTGATATCGGCTACACATAGAAATATGTCTTACTTCCCAAAATCAGGCATATATTTCCAAATCTTCAATTTCCATATTGGAATCATCCAGATCTGGACTCCATCATCCAAAGTGGCTATCCTGACCAAAATTTGATGCAAACAATATGGTATATCAACGTTAGATGTATGTGGTAGCAATTGATCATGAGACTAACATGATATACACATAAGGGATGGATTCACTGTATCCTATTCCGTATTTTTTCTTGGAGTTGGAGCTGAACACCGACAGTGTCATATACCCATTTCTCCTTTCCATATTTGATCTGCAAGCCTTCGGATGGGTGGTCAAACAAAAATTTTCTGCTCTGTTTGCAGCCTTGAAGCATTTAGGCCCCTAATTTGTTTTGATTTTGGTAATTAATGACAATCGTGATTAAATGGCTAATATTTTTCTCTTGAGATTATGCAAATAGATTGGTCCTGGACATGGCACGTAATTAAGTAAGGAAATGAGGTTCAAAGAAAATCAAAGCATCAATCTCAATTGCCAAGGTATAAAATTTAATGATCTTTCATATCTTTTGCTAATGTTGGTGTTTTGGAGAAAAAATCGGGCTACTAGATTAGGTGTTGTACTATTAAGGGAAATCTTAGCTAGTAGCTTAATGTGGATCAAATCTTATGGCTCAAATCATGCTCGTACTAAGTTGTAGAAGTTTCTCATTGAGTCATTTAAAAAAAACTAAAGAAAAGCTGTCAAGGCCAGTGCTATTGACCATGTGAATGGTCGGTGTGTTTTTAACATAACTCTATTTTTTTTGGTCTCTACTTGGCCGATGCTACCATCCATGTCGGAGCTGTACTACTATAGGTGTGGTAATACCGACACATATGGTGGTGCATTTTTACAAAGAAGGCCTTTTTGGCTAATTTCTTCTGGCCAATGCTACTAACCATATGAGGGTGGTACTACTGCAAGTGCGGTAGTACCGACCTCAATGGGCGGTACATTTTTCCAAAATAGCTCTTGAATCGGAGGTCCTGTTAATTTTCAGGCCGATGCTACCAAACCTACATGGGCGGTAGCACCGGCTCTCTATAGCAACGACTACATTCAATGCATTTAATACAATATTTCGACCATTGAGTTGGGACCGATACTATCGGTCCTACATGGCCAGTAGTACTGGGTTTGCTAATTTTTTATGGATTTTATCCCCAATGGTTAGAATCTTTGGTGGAGACTATAAATACCCCCACACCAACATCTAGAGCTCTTCTTGGACACTCAATGAATACCTTGTGAGTTCTAACAAGTCTCTTTTCTTCTTTGTGCATTAAATTCTCATTTTGAGAGAGTTAGAAGAATTCAAGTGTGCATTTAAAGTTTGATCCATTTAGACACTTGACCAATCTCAAGCAAGCGTCAAGTTCTATTCTCTTGGAGGTTGCCGCTTCCTAGATGGCTTGGAGGCGTGAGAACGGGTAATCTTCTCAAAGGAGTTTGTGAGAAGCCCTTAGTAGTTTTTAAAGGTCGGAGCTCGCCTACCCAAAACGGGGAAGAGCATCCAATAGTGATCGTGGAAGGCTCATTTGTGCAAGGAGACGGCTTGAGTTAATTTAATCAAGGTACTTCAATGTGGATTAGGGGAGACCGGAAGTCTCCGAGACTATCGGATAAAAATTTGTGTTTATCTTCTTGTGGTTTGACATCTTGTATTTAATTTGAGCAATTTACATTTCATGTTTTCTTATCAATTGATCGTGTACCTAGGATTGCCAATTTCCTTAGATATAACTTGTTGGTGCACTTAGTGAAATTTAGACTATTTAGACTTTAATTGTCAAAAATCTTAATTCTAGCTTTGCTTAGTCGAAGAACTTTAAAAACCTTTTATTCACTTCCCTCTAATCGGTTATCTTTAATCCTATAATGCCCTGCTAACTCCTGCAGTCTCCTTTGAGACTCCATTTTGTAGTTCGTTTTTTGTGCTTTAAGTTCATGTAGTATTTAAGAGAATATGACATTATATTCATCTGTTCTTTTGTTTCACGCGTTCCAAACATGCCTCAAGGAGCTTCAACGGCCTCGTACAAATAGGGTGTGGCTCTTGAGTTTCTACCGAAAACTTAAGAGCTATTTGTACTGAGAAATTAAACCGCATCTCTTTCCACCGGCTTCTTTTTTTCTTAAAAAAAATGGGCTTCCTCAAACAGGTCCCTAGCTTATAACACCTCTGTCACGAGGCCCTTTGAGCTCAAAATATGGAAGAATATCTTGTCTTGGGTGCATCAAGTCTACGAATACTCGAGTTCAAAGTTCAAAAAAGAAAATAGGATCACAAATACCATTTCGCTCAAGCATGTTGGACCTTCTTCTTCTTTTGACCAAGTGCAACTCTCTTCATTTAATCACTAGGATTACAATCATGTGTAAGTAAGAAACCAAGCGATGTTTGGATTGCACATAAACTAAATCAAAAGAAGAGAACAACAAACTTCGAGAAATTAGCATGTTCAAAATTGCCTCAATCAACAAGCTCGTCTTTCAGTCTAACAAGCTCCTGAGGACTTTGAAACAATGCCCGCAGTAACTACTTTAGAACGAAATTACCAGTTTAGCCCGCTGGACCATCTGAACCGTGCGAAATCGTGCAGTGTTAGACCGCATTGATCCAACAATGGACAGCTCGAAAACAAACTCCAAACTTGAGTTTGCCATGGTCATACGTATAGCAAAAGGATTACTTCCCTGCAATTCAAAACTGGCTGGACAGTATACACCAATCCTACTTTTTTGTACTTCTCCTTTTCCTGTATCATATTGTACTACTTAAAATGTGGAAACACTCAATTTCATAGCCGTATGTAATAGCATTTGATATTGAAACCCATCGGAAAGATCGGGCCCCCACGTCGCCTCCGCGCAGGCGACTCGGGTGGCACCCCAGTCCTAGCCGTCGCCACACCTCCTCCCCACTCTTTCTCTGCCACGCCGCTGCCGGAGCGAGCTCGCGGGAGGCCCGTACAGCTTCCGAGGAAGGCGGCGGCGAGACCAATCACGCCCCATGGACTCAAGTGCCCAGATCTGCGAGGGGACGACGGGAGGGTGCCATGGCGTCCCCTCCACGCGACGGGGACAGCCAAGGAGAGGGGGCCGCGCTCGGCTTGTCACGGAGGAGACTGCATCCGCCGATTGGAGTCAAGGCTCGAATCCGTCTTTGCCAGTCGGCGAGGGCGGATCTGGCGCCCACGGCCGATCTCCACCTCTCCCGCCGGTGGTGGCAAGACGGCTGGGCGCTTGGTGGAGGGGCTCCTTCCCCACCCTCAATCCCTCTGTGGTTGCGCTCTCCTCTCCGTGGTGGAGCTCGGTGGCTGGCGCCGGATCTTTGGTGCCCCTCTCCGGATCCGTGCTCTCGGCCCCTGAATTTAGCTGTTCTTGGTGGGAGCCTTGCCGGCCGGATGTCTGTCGCTGTTCCCGGGTGCGGCGCCCCACCTATGCATCGCTTGAGGGTCGACGTCTGGTCCTTCACAGTGGTGACGGCTGGGTGGCCCAGCGGGCGGTGGTAGCTGTTGGCCCCTCGGTGCCTTATGGTGGTTTAGGTTGGATCCCCTCACTTGTTGTTGCCAACACTGGTGCTGGTGGCTGGCTTCGACAACTTGTGGATGATGGGCGATCTAGGTGACTACTCTTCGCTTCAGCGTCTTCATCTCTTACTAGCGTTGTTCATACATTTCTTTTGACCTATGTCATCTTAGCATCGATTCACGGATTCGCTTTTCTTAGGCGACACAACTCATTTTTTAGATGCACTCTATGGACTTGATGATCGTGTGCCTATTGGCAAGCTCGCGAATCTGTCATCGTAGAGTCGAACATCTAAAAATTATTTATCTGGCCTTGAGAAGGTGTCCGTTGCTATTGGCTAAGATTAAGTGGTATGGTGGTACTAGCTTGGAATGAGGGTGGTTGCAACACTGAAATTTTCGGTACTTCGACTTCTGGGAGAAATCCCTAGGTTTGACCTTAGTTAGTTGTGCTTGGCAATGGCCTTGTTGAAGGCATTGTTTTGTAGTCTGAGGATTTACTCTCCGAGGTGAAAACCTTTGTTCTGGCCTTCACTGGTTGGATCATGGCAATGACGGTGCGTGTGCGTATCGAGTCCTTCTTGGAGGCGTTGTCATTGGAGAGCTTTTATCGCGGTCCAAGTGTTGCTATGATGGTGGATAGCCTTGGAGACAATATTGCGTGATGTAGTTTGCCGCGACGGTTCCTTTGTCTTTTCTTGTGTGTGTATGTTTGGCTGTATACACCCTAGCTGTGTAGAGGCCAAGAGTCTTCTTAATATAATTGTATCACCTTGATGTAATTTACTAAGATTAATAAAAGCTTCTTTTATCGAAAAAGAAACATAAAAGAGAATGTAACAGCAATTGTGTATTTCACATATGTTCGATACCGCTTGTTTGTTTTGTGTACACCAATACTATCAAGTTTGGTACTGAATTTTTGTGTGTAGTTTGTACAATGATATAATACATCCATGAATTATTTTGATATTTTTCTACTCTTTTAACACCAAAAAATCCTGTCCAAGCGTAATAGGCCTTAGCTGGATTATCTATTCAGCAGGCATGTCTTGGAATAGATTTCTGAAACTTGTAGTTATAATCTAAAACGCACATGTAAGAGATACTAGATGTGCCACCCATGCAAGTCCATGGAATAGCCTTTCGGTGTTTACATTTCAGATTGCTCATTCGCTTCACTTCTATCTCAAACATCTACCTTGGAATGGACTATTTTCTGAGGTACGGTAAGAACGTACCCATATGGGGCAGAAGAGACAAATACACCATTCGTATAATGGTCCTTAGACTATTTCCATCAATTTCCCTTCATTCCTTTTTCTTCCCCATATTTATTCCCTTCATTTGTATCATCTCCAGCAACATCCCTTCGAATGGTTTTATATAGGGATTGAAGAGAGAATTCTTTTCTGAAGAGATTCTTACTCCAAATCTCTTTCAAAGGGAATCGTGAAGAGAATTCGTTAGAGTGCTTGAGTTTTGTCTGTGAAGAGATTTGGAGATTGAAGGATACCGCTGGAGATAGTCTTATGATGGTAACAGCAAGCATGAGCTGGGCATCGCACATGACAGGGCAAGGCCACGTTGCGTCCTTTCGTGTAGGTAATCAGGAAACTAGGATCTCGATCTTAATATAAGGCCCCGTTTGGCAACTTGGAACCGGACTGTTTTCCTAGAATCTAAAATAAATCCAACCAAACGGAATAGGACTCGGAACGTTTCAAAGCGAATCATTTCTGATTTTTACACACCGTGGTCGAATCGGCTAGCAACCCGTTCCTCCGGATTCTAATTCTACCTGAAATATTTCTACCAAGAATCCGGAACCGTTTCCGTTTCTACTAGAATCTGGAACCGTACCAAACGGGGCCTAAAATAGCAAAGCAAAAAAGGACACCAAACTGCCCACATGTCATATCACTTTCCAAGCTTTGTGGCTGGGTAGCATTATTCTTGTGGAAAAGAACAGAAATAAAAGCCTAGTCACAATTATTATTAGTGGTACCTTATCCTTAATTATGTCGAGGATGGGATGGGGCCCATTCCCTGGGAGAGCATAAAGCATTAGCAATGTGCTTTGCAACAAAAGACACAGCAAGAGGTAGTTGAGATGGAAGCTGGACAATGCTTGCTTGCTTGCTCATCAGAGTATCACACAAATCATATTCATAGATGATAACAACAAGGCGGTATGTCAGATAACCCTTGAAACATCCACAACAATATATGTACTAATGTACATATCAGGGTGCCATCTCACAGATTGTGTTAATCACATGCACAAGGAATGCTCCTTCCATTACTTCCCGAATGATACATTAAAATCGTACAGCATAAATGTAGTGTCTTAAATACTTGCGTGTCTATCCCACCTTTGATTTTGAAAAAGGATGCAGCAACAAGTATATACGAAGTGAGGTCCAGGATACAATTTCTTTGACCTCAGTTTTTTCTTGGTGTAGATAATTTACAGATATATTTCTAGTTTCCGCATAACAAAAGACACTGACACATGGTACACTTGTTTACAGGAGTACATCCTACGAGCTGTGTAAATTAACCTACTTTTTTGCGTCAGATACAGATCTTGGAAAAGTTTGTTGTTCAGCTCAACTTAAAAACGTTCTGAGATGAACATGATGTTGCATCAGTTATTCAGTATTATATTTTAATTGGAGCTTTATAATTAAATCAACGACTGATCATGGCGAGAAAGGAACTCTATGATACACGGGTAAACTTCATCCGTTGCCTGCAGGGGACACAACATGTATTATTAAGTGATATGAGTATGAGCAGATTCAACTGGGTGTGAAGAGACAGAATACATACCAGACGGCCTCCAACTAAGTCGTAGTGTGCATAATGATAACCTTCTGGCTTTCCGAACACTCTATAGTTAACCATGCGATGAGGAATGAGTTTGACAGTTTCTGCCAGATGAGAGTATGAGACCAAAATGAGACTAGCAATATGCTTATAAGCAATTGAGCTAGCAGACGGCAGAAGTCATGTACACGCCCTACCGTAAACAGCTTCTGGAGGGCAGATGAGATCCTTATCTCCAGCCAGTGCCAAGACTGGGGTCTGACACTCTCGCAAATGATCCTTATATGAGAAAGTACCAGTTCTGTTGCATAGCCCGCCTTCCCGGAAAGCGGTGGTAAGTTGCAGCACAACCTTTGCAGGCACTGTACCTGCAAATTTTACGATGACAACTTCTATGAACATATGCACCCCCATTGACAAGTGTTAGACAAGTATTGTTGCAGAAAGATTATTCTGTATTGATGCACATGCGTGTACATTTATAGGCTAGCAGCCCTGGGCGCAGCCTGAATAGGAGGAGTCCAGTTAGGATTCCATGCTAAGAATAGATAGGACTCCTACCAAATAACAGATCAATACTATCTATGAATAGACTTTCTATCTATAAGCAAACTGCCTTAACAGATGCGTACAGCATAAGAGGATATTCTAACAACAAGAATCACAAAGATGCATCCCATGCATTCCATGTTGCTCGGCTAGGCAAATAATCAAGTCAAGGTCCTCTAGTCGTGCTACCAGGCCGACTTGGTGACTAATCATCGATTTGTCGCGACTAATCACACGACTTGATAACAATGATTTCCATGTAATAACTATCAGAATTAGTGAAATTTACTGAAGCAACTCGTAAAATAGAAAGTAGTTTGTTTGGATGTTGGAGAGCAGACATCCCATATTTAGATAAGACGAAATGTTGTCAATGCAGTGTGTTATGGAAGAATTCTGGAGAGCAGAAATCATGTATTTAGATATCATGACATGTAGACAATGCAAGTGTTATGAAAGAATAATGTTCAGAAGAAATCCTATATGTAGATATCATCACATGTAGAGAATGCAGGGTGGTATGAAAGACTACTTACAAAAGTTATTAAAAACAAGCTTGGACAACAACTCCGGATGCATCATGTCCTGAGCTGATATTTGAGGATTAAGCCAGGAAAAAAGATATGGTGGACCAGATGCCCAGGGATATGCTGCTGCTAATAACGTACCCAATGGAACAGCAGGGACATTAAGAGCCTGTGCAGGATGCACCTGACAAACAAACTCATTAGCCTATTGTTAGCGATGAGAACAAAGGAAGGAGGCACATCAAAATTGAACATTTAAGCATTTTTCTCAAGGTGCCAATTAGCTTTTAACTCACAAGAGGAAGTAACATCTTAAGTGATGAATTGGACGTTGTGTAGTCAACAGATGAAGCCAAAGTAACAATAGCTGCTAAACTTGATGGAACTCCTTCAAAACCTTGATGATTAGAGGCAAAAATAAATAAGATATGAGTTTGAGAATCTAGTACTGAGCACAATACTCCATCAGATGTGATAAGTGAAATTGTGAAAATGTGGTTCTCGTGTTTAGCCGATGCACAAGAAGTATAATTTCATAAGAAAAAGGGATTAGGGAAGGTCAGACAAACAGTAAAATAGCAAACTACAGTGCAATGTCTCACTGGATTTTGACAGCATTGCGTATAACAAAATTCCTCCCATTGAGTGTCCAATGGCAAGAAGCTTCCCATCTTTTGCTTTGCTATATTGTCTAATATAGTCCACCTGTAGTAAATATGTAGTCATGCGATATTCCACAAAACAATCATAACTACACCAATTATGAAATAATCTGATGGAGCAATTAAAAAAACCAGAAAACTGTTTTGAGTTCATCAGATGAACCAAAAATTAACCAAGCCTACTATTCAACAATTTACTTTACAAAAGGACATGTCAGCTCACCGCAGTAGGTATATCCTCCTCCAAGTAGTGATCAAAATCCCAATTATATTCAGAAGTCAGGTGCATCTGTGTTTCCACAAAGCGTTCCCATGAGTCGATCTGCTCTTGAAAATTCTTCAAAAGACGCAGGCTTTCTTCTCTCATTGGACCAATAATGGCAGAGCTTTCTGCCATTTCTGAGAGAACTGAAATTTTTTCAGTAATCTCATGAAAATTTTTATTTAGACTAGCCTCTTCCAGAAGTTTTGAGATTCGATCAAAAAAATTAGACAGTTCTGTCAGTAAAGGTGGTTCATCCAAAACAACTATTCCAAGGTCATCACAATCAATAGCAGAGCCACCAGAACTTTGAAGTGAAGCAACCTCCAATGTGCTCTGTTTATCAAGAGGTAGAATTCCACTAGCAATATCCTCAAAAGTGGCTGACCCAGACCCAGATGCAGTAGAATTATCATATTCGCGTATACTCAGACCAGCACCTCTTACTTCAACTATCCATGTATCAAATCCTTGGTTTGACATGTGACGGGCAAATGAGGCCTGAAAATTATTGATGAACAACATTAATATCAACATCACACGCATGCACACATAGACGCACATGCACACGCAGTGAGAAAGCAGAATCCTAGTAACAAAAGAACAAGATAAACTTGTTAGCAGAATACAAGGGTATCCTCACTTTCTTCAATCATTGGTACCCTACTGTTTTGCTGCTGGAACAGCTCCCCACTTTGTTCAACTAAAGCTGTTCAAGTAGAAGAGCTAGTTGTGTAGGATGAAAGTTTAATAGCTCATGAGAAAAGAAAATTAGCCAAGCCTAACCAAACTGAATATTTAGTATCCCCAGCTCTGTTTTTAACTATGAGAAGGCAATCTCATCTCAGACCATGAATTCATACTATTTTCCTTATTCGTGAATATTGGCATTCACAGGGGCAATTTTCTAACGTGTGCCAAGTTCTCAAATAAAATACGTAAGTATTTACCAAAAAGTTCAGTGCTTAATAAGAGGCAAATTTATATGATAGCCCATGTTCAAGGCATGACATATTTAACTGTGAATATGAACCTATATGACATTTTAGCAATGCGATTTCACTCAACCTTAGCAGAAAAAATAGAACTTGCTATACAATCACCAAATTGTATTTATGGTCCTAGAAGTGCACCAAAGTCCAAATATGTGCTGTACACAGACATTGCTCTCATATGGTTGAGTTACATGACTGTGGTGCACACCAGATGATTAAAACTGATTTTTCCATTTGGACATGCTAGGGCACCACCTGTGATACGGATCAACTAGTGGGAATCGCCAATTAATGCATGAGATGCCCGATATTTCACGGTACCACACACGATAA
Source organism: Guadua angustifolia (assembly GCA_036346375.1). Classification (NCBI taxonomy): domain Eukaryota; kingdom Viridiplantae; phylum Streptophyta; class Magnoliopsida; order Poales; family Poaceae; genus Guadua; species Guadua angustifolia. The sequence goes on from CM070514.1 coordinate 17,257,684, forward strand.
CTTGCAAACCAATCTGAAAAGATAGAATTGCAAGGGCTTCCATCGGCACAATCTGAAAATGACTAGTCTTCAACTTGCACAATCAATTATATCCCTCTTCTCTCTTGTGCAGCAATTCTCTCCCTCTCTCAAGTCTCAACTCACAGAAAGCACACCAATCATAGTGCCCAAAGGCTTTTCTTTATTTAATATAACTCAATTCATAATTTCTAATCTCTCCCTACATGGGGTACACCCTTGGCCTTATATTGGTGCTCATGCACGGCCAAACACATTAAAACCAACTCAAACTTAGCTCCTAAACGTATACAACTTAGACTCTAAGGGATAAAAAGAGATTGCAAGTTAAAACTTAAATTCGGCCAACTAGCAGGTTAAAACATGTCGGCCAGATTAAAGATAGAAGGAAACAAAATAGTAACTTCTCACAATGGAAAGATATAAAGATAATCTTCTAAGCTTTAGAAAAGTTTAAGAAATCACCATCCAAGCTCGGACATGAGAATTATAGACATTTCAATTCGGCATGTGCTATCAATTCGAGTTGACTTCTTTCTTTCTTTCCAAATCGAGTTAGACTCTTTCCTTTCTTCTCTCCCATGACTTAGCTCCTTTTCTCTTCCCAATCACAAGCAAGCTCACATACCATCCATTCATGCAACCCATACAACCTTGGCAAATGTGGTCATGCCCTTGGCTAGCCTATGCGGCCATAGCGCCTTGGCCCATGCGGCCATGCACTTGGCTGGATCATGCAACCATAGCTAGCACATATGTTTCCTCCATATGATTTACGCATTTCCAGCACGTTATATCCTCCCTTGGCTTCCTCCCTCACCTCCCTCTTGGCCATGTGCTTGAATTGTTCTTTGTTGCTCAAAACAACACCATCTTGTTCTTCGATCTTGATTTGGACAAAAAGAAAACAATCTAACATGGTGTTGGCAATTCGGGCCGTATCAACCTGAAACATTTTAGGACACGGCCATAGGAAGTCATTACCAGGGGAACGAAGCTCCTCCCTTCCTCAGTTCCTCCTTCCCTACCGTCACTCCCTCCATCACGAACACATTAGCACTCAGATCTTGACCATTTCTATCACAATAGGATACTGCACCGGGTGGCTCCCTTCACTCTCACCCTTGAGCTTGCCCTCACCTCTTGCATCTCGCATCCGTCTTCTCTCTCACCAAGTTTGGGACCTTCAGCTACCCAAGTCCCCAATCTCTACTATATAAAGTGAGAGTTTCTTCCCACGTCACTTCAACAAAATTACCCACATTTGCCACTGCTCTTTAATTACCCACATTTGCCACTGTTACTTCATCAAAATTACCTAACTTTGCCACCGCTCTTTAATTATCCACCTTTACCACTATTAGTGCTCTTTGCAAATAAACTTTTTATCGCAAATTGAGTTTCCGTTGCAACGCACGGCACATGGCTATCTATTGAATTTAGGTCTTTTCCATGGGAAAATTGTAACTTAGACCCTATAACGTAGTTTCAAGAATGAGGCCTTCCGTCATACGGAAATTTGCAGAAAGCACCTTAAAATCTTTCTGATTATTATGGTTTACTCTTGTAGACTTTATATAATTACTAGAAATTATTGTTCATTGCTTTAATTAAATGCGTAACTTATAGTTCCAAGTACAAAAGCTTTTGCATACGAAAATTTGCAAATTGCACCTTGAAACTTTTCTTATTATCACGGTTTAGTCTTTTAGATTTCTGCCAAGTATTATTTTTCTCATTGTTTTAATTAAATGCATGAGCGATTTGTCGTTCGCCAACATTATGTGCCGAACCGAAATTTGATTAGGCGGTGTGCTGACTGGCGATTAGGCCATGGCAAAGTAGGAGTCCAGTACTAGTCGGATTAGGTTCCGGCTTGAATACGAGTTGAATTGTGCAACAAAGCGGTTAGGCCATGGCAAGTTAGGAGTCCAGTACTAGTCGGATTAGGTTCCGGCTTGAATCTGAGTTGAATTAGGTTTATAGCGAGAAGGATATTTCCATGTAAGGAGAGGCTATTTAAGCATGAGCTGAGAAGAAATAAAGATCAAGGAAGAGAGTATTTCTATTACCTCATCTATCTCACGTACGAAGCTCCTCGGCTGCGTCCTATCTTTTCCTCGACGGTGCCGACACGGCGACGTCTAGGGTGTTCGTCAGCTCTCGCACGATTACAACCTCCGGAGCAGAGTTCGTGACAACTTGGTATCAGAGCCAATCAACGCTGACATCATGGCCAGCGATGAGGTTCGAGGCCTGACAGATAAGATCGATCAACTTCTCCTAAGCGGAAGATATGTCCATGGTCGGGATGGACATCTGACAGCTTTGCAACTCTTACTACACTTTGGATCGCCATGACGCTGCAGACGCCAAGGTCGACGACTTGATGAGCGCGATGGTGGAGAGATGAAAAAGGAAAGGCGGGGAAACCACCTATGTTCCTCCGGCGGCGACGCGAGTCCCAGCCAGCAGTAACAGCAATGAATTGGCGGAGGCGCGCCATACAAAGATTTATCGGAGGCATGCAGGCGGCCTTCGGCCCACGTCGAGGCGGGCTCCTTGCGCCCGGAGGGTCGACCCCTAAACCTCTTCGATGGGATTTCGCAACTTATGAAGGCGCGATGATCCATTGCCTGGTTAAATTCTTGCGAATTATTTTTTGGGGCGAAGCATACGCAGAGGAGACAAGGTCAAGACCTTTGAAGCATATCATCTGCGGAGAAGCGCAAACAATGGTACATGCTCTCGAGGAAGAGATGGGCGTCCTTCGGTGGGTGCACTTCAAGGAACTCATTCATCTCCGTTTGAGACGACACCGGCGCAATCACTGGCGGAAATCAAACAACCGCCAGACGGAACAAATGTCTCAATACCGAAGGAGTTTGAAGCCTTACTTCGCGTCTGCGGCAGGCGAATCGAAGATCGAGATGTTTCTTCTTTGGTCTCAAGGAGAAGATCGCCATCGCCGTGGATCTGGCCGCCCCGCAGTCCTTGGCCATGGCCATGAGCTTGGCACGGGCCCATGAGCGCTTGCAACAAGCAGAGACCGAGGATAGCAGGCGCGTGATCCCTAAGGGCATCGGCATGAAGACCGCGACCAGCACGTTGACAGCCGCTAGTACGGCCACCACAGTCGGCGCGACTACTGCACATAAGGGAGGCGACACCAGTGTTTCTGGGACTAAGTTCATCAAGAAATTGACCCGAGCACAGATGGAGGAACGCCGCCGCTTGGGGCTATGCTACAATTGTGAAGAGAAATACACCCCCGGGCATTCTCGCCACGGCTCTTGACTGGAGGTAGTTTGGATAGCGGGATATAGGGGCGATCTTGAGCAGCAAGGCGTCCCCATCCATCTCCGTTTCATACGGCCGGTATTGTCGCGCCGCACGCGATCGTCTTCTGTCGCATAGGCGATCACCACTTCATCTGCGCTCATCGACTCGGGTCCACCCACAATTTTATCTCGGAAGATCTGGCGGATCGAGCGGCGTGGCGGTGGCGGCAAGAAGCCCTTCTTCCGAAGTCGCGAGAGCTAATGGCGGCGCGATCGATGGCGATGGCGAATGTCGCCGGGTTTCTCTGGACATCACCAACTACACATTTGTCATTGATTTCTACGTGCTTCCACTTCCAGGGGTTGACATTGTCCTCGTTGTTCAGTGGCTTCAAACGTTGGGACCCATTACTTGGGATTTCCAACGTCTCACGATGACATTTTGGCGGGAAAATCATCAGGTCCGACTCCATGGAGTGTCATCGTAATATCCTTCCTTGGCAGCCATGACCACTTCACCGACCGATTTGATGGGTGCCTTACTAGCAGAATTCCCTGCTGTGTTCGCTGATCCACAGAGCCTCCCGCCTTCCCGCACCTTTGACCATCGGATCCATTTGAAGGCTGGTACGGATGCAGTAGCTGTGCGCCCATATCGTTACCCGCAGTTGCAGAAGGATGAATTGGAGGCGCAATGTCGGGATATGCTGCAACAAGGCATTATACGTGTCAGCACATCAGCATTCTCCTCACCGGTATTGCTGGTCCGTAAGAAGGATAACACGTGGCAATTCTGTGTTGATTATCGCGCCCTCAACGGCAAGACTATCAAAGACAAATTCCCAATTCCAGTGGTCGAAGAACTTTTGGATGAGCTTAAAGGTGCGCGTTTCTTTACTAAACTGGACCTTTGTTCTGGCTATCATCAAGTGCGCATGCATCCCGATGATGTTCACAAGACGGCATTTCGCACGCATCATGGGCACTTCGAGTTTTTGGTGATGCGGTTTGGGTTATCCAACGCCCCTGCAACATTTCAGGCCCTCATGAATGAAGTCTTGGGTCGTTTTCTTCGCCGTTTTGTGCTTGGTTTTTTTTATGATATCCTGATTTTTAGTCAATCATGGGCCGAACACCTCTGCCATGTTCATACCGTGTTACAGGAGTTATCTCGGCATGGGCTGGTGTTGAAGCGCTCCAAGTGCTCTTTTGGTACTACTTCTGTGGCATATCTTGGCCACGTCGTCTCCGCCGAGGGTTTTACCATGGATCGACAGAAGGTGGCAGCAATTGAGGATTGGCCGATTCCTACCACTGTCCGAGCTGTGCGTGCTTTCCTTGGGCTAGCTGGGTATTATCGGCGTTTTATCAAGAACTATGGAGCTATTGCCGCGCCCCTTACACGCCTTCTGCGCAAGGAAGCTTTTTCATGGACTTCTGACACAGCAGATGCATTCTCTTCACTCAAAAAAGCATTGGCATCTGCTCCGGTTCTTCAATTACCGGATTTTGGCCTTCCGTTCATCATTTAGTGTGATGCCTCGGGTTCCGGATTTGGGGCCGTCCTCCATCAGTGTTCGCCCATTGCTTTCTTCAGTCGGCCTATCGCTGCTCGCCACGTTAAGCTCGCCGCTTATGAGCGGGAGCTAATCGGCCTCGTCCAAGCCGTCCGTCATTGGCGTCCGTATGTGTGGGGGCGCTCTTTTCTTGTCCGCACCGACCATTATAGCTTGAAATTCCTTCTGGATCAAAGGCTGTCGACTATTCCCCAACATCAATGGGTTAGTAAATTGGTGGGTTTTGATTTTACAGTGGAATATCGGCAGGGCCGGCTTAATACTGTGGCCGACGCTCTTTCCCGGCGTGACAGTGATTCTCCTGCGGCCATGCTCACGGTTCTTACTGGTCCATCTCTGACTCTATTTGATGATTTACGTCGCGATCTACCAGGCGACGCGCAATGGCGCTCCATACTGCAGGATATTCAGGAAGGCCGCCTGTTGGACCCATGGACTATCTGTGATGGGCTTATTTTATTCAAAGGTCGCATCTTTGTTCCCCAGTCCTCTCCCTTTGTGACCACCATTTTCGCTACCTGCCATGAGGTCGGCCATGAGGGAGTCCAGAAGACACTTACGCGAGTGCGGGCAGATTTTCATATTCCCCGTGCACGGCAATTACTTCAGACATTTATTCGAGATTGTATGGTCTGCCAGCGCAACAAGACGGAACACTTGCATCCTGGAGGACTCCTCCAATCCCTCCAGGTGCCCCATACGGTATGGTCTGATGTTGCTATGGATTTCATAGAAGGTTTGCCTAAATCGGGAGGAAAGACCGTTATTCTTACTGTGGTGGATCGCTTTTCTAAAGCGGCGCATTTTATTCCGTTGGCTCATCCCTACACAGCAGCTTCTGTGAGCCGGGTCTTCTTTGATACGGTGGTGCGACTCCACGGTATTCCTTCCTCCATTGTGTCTGATCGTGATGTGGTTTTTACAAGCAATTTTTGGCAAGAGTTATTCCAACTGGTTGGGTGCCGCCTTCATATGAGTACGGCCTACCATCCTCAGTCCGATGGTCAATCGGAAGTGACAAACAAGATTATTTCTATGTATCTGCTTATTTGCTTTTGCGGGATCGCGTAAACAATGGATTAGATTGGTTCTTGTAAATTTGAATATTGCTACAACACATCGTTTCAGTCGTCCTTAAAGGCGACCCCCTTCAAGGTTGTGTATGGTCGTGACCCACCGAGCATGCGTTCCTATATCAAAGGCGAAGCACGTACTCCAGCAGTCGAATCTCAGATGTTCGATCGTGATGAATTTCTGGCGGAGGTGCGTGATCGGCTCCTACAGGCTCAATCTGTTGCTGCCTCTTACTATAATCGCACTCATCGGGAGGTTACCTTTGAGGTGGATGATTGGGTATGGCTTCGTATTTCTCACAGGCCGGGGTTTTCACTTCCTAGTGTGACTCATGGCAAGCTCAGTCTGCGCTTCTACGGACCGTATCAAGTCGTGCAGCGTATTGGGACGGTCGCATATCGTCTTCGTCTTCCTCCCGGAGCTCGGATCCATGATGTTTTTCATGTTGGGCTGCTAAAGAAGTTTCATGGCACTCCTCCCGGCGATATGGCACCTCTGCCCCCACTTGTTCATGGCCGGGCCATTCCAGTTCCCGAAGAAGCACTTAAGGGGCACGTTGTTCGTGGTCAGCGGCAAGTACTCATATCGCTGGAAAGACCTTCCGCCGGAACAGGCTACATGGGAGCATGTCGACGCCTTCCAAAGAACAAGATGTCGATTTCGGCTCGTGGACGATTTGTTTTGGAGGAGGAGGTGATGTCGAGTTCGCCGAGATTATGTCTTGCCGAACCGAACTCGATTAGAGGCGGTGTGCAGACTGGCGGTTAGGCCATGGCAAAGTAGGAGTCCAGTACTAGTCGGATTAGGTTCCAGCTTGAATATGAGTTGAATTGTGCAGCTGGCGGTTAGGCCATGGCAAGGTAGGAGTCCAGGTACTAGTCGGATTAGGTTCCAGCTTGAATACGAGTTGAATTAGGTTTATAGCAGTAAGGATATTTCCATGTAAGGAGAGGCTATTTAAGCATGAGCTGAGAAGAAATAAAGATCAAGGAAGAGAGTATTTCTATTACCTCATCTATCTCACGTACGCAGCTCCTCGGCTGCGTCCTGTCTTTTCCTCGACGGTGCCGACATGGCGACGTCCAGGGTCTCCCGTTCGTCAGCTCTCGCACGATTACAACCTCCGGAGCAGAGTTCGTGACACAGTTGTTGTTCCGTTGCAACGTACGGGCACTCGGCTAGTCTAAATTCTAAACTACAGCCAATGGATGGGCTCTTTGCTGTTTGTCTTTTTCTATTTTGGCTATTCTAGATGGTCAACGCTCTTTTGTTTTCTGCTGAAAAAAAACAAAATATCTCCTTTTTTGTTCCAGCAAAAACTTGCATTTTCTTGTTTGGATTCTTCTCATTGTGTAAACAGTATGTAAAGAAGCATTGCGACTTTGGAAGCAGGAGACTTCGGTGTGGCTGGCATCCTTCAAGCCACTAACATCTTGCTTGGAGACAATGAATGTGCTGATCTAGGACAAAGTTCACGATGCTACTACATATTGTTAGCTTTCTTTGTTTGATGTTGTGTTATGTTGTTGTCTGGAACTCCGTGGATTTATTTTGGTAATGTCTACGACTTTTGGTTAACCTATGAAACTATAGTTCATAAGGGATCATACTGATTTCATCACTTTGTAGTTGGATATGTGCAACTAATGTTTAAGTTGGAAGATATGCCTAACTTCCAACTTTTTCAACACATATAGCCATATCGTCCATTCTGTATCATGCCATATACATCCAACCTAGCACATGACAGCCAATATGCTTCTTAATTCAGCGTTTCCAGAGAAATTCCAAACTAAACTAAATTGATCAATCACCATTACTCCCCCCATGCCAAATGGCCCAAATCAGATTCCGAACAGTTGAGCTAAACAATATATGACGATCACATTCCAAGTCTAACTACCATTTTCATTTCAGGCAAGGAACTTTTTCTAAGAAAAGAGAAGCAGAAAAGAAATTTCTACTCACCCCGGGGGAGAGGTCGAATCCGATGGCGTTCGTCCCGACTCCAGACAACAGCATCAGCGGGTGGTTCCTCACCGGCGCCTGCACACGCACATGCGTCACCAAATCAAACACGATTCTAACAACAACTCCAAGAAGAAGAATCAAACGAGCTGGGACATACGTGAAGGGGAGGCCTGTATCGCCAGAGCGCGAGGCGCCACCCGGCGCCGGAGACGGGGGCGTAGTGGAGCTCGTCCGCGGTGCATACCGGCGGCTTCGCCGGCCGCGAGGGGGCGGAGGTGGACAGGGAGAATGAGATCGGGGGTGAGTCCGCGCGGATGGGGCTGAGTACGCGGCGGCGGAGGCGTGTTGGAGGAGGAGGAGGAGGAACAGAGAAGAGAGCGTCAGCGGAGCTCCGGCGAGCGGCGGCGCCGGCGAGGTCGGCGGGGATTGGCTGGAGAAGCATAGGTGTTGCCGTTTTGGACCTTTCGTTTTTCCTTTCGAAGTTTTTTGGTCGTTATTAAGGGCCTTTTATGCTTGCTCTGACCGAAATTTCTTCGGTCAAAATGAAATAATAAATGCATATTCATATTCTAAAGAGAAACATGTTTGGCTTGGTAACCTTGGTTTATACTTTATACGAGTGCTGGTCATAAAAATGAACTGAGAAATTTTTGATCTGCGCCCTGTTTTAGATGGACTTTTGCCTGTTTGTCAGATATTTGCAAATGCAGCTACTCCTTGTGAAATTTAAAAATTCCATCGCTCCAAATAGACCGCTCGTTTACTGCCTTCTGTTTGAACGTGATTGATTTTGTGCTATAGTTCCCTACATAAAGAACAACAAACAATGGATAGGCTATCCCTACACAAAGATCAGCAAATAGTGGATAAACTATATATCACAACCATTCTGTACCAAATAAGGTCCTATATAGCCGAAATGTTGTGTAGTTCTTTTTATTTCGTGATGCCAAAGTATAGACTTAAGATGACAAATCATGGCCTCTTTTTTCCATTGTGGTCTCTTCTTTTTTGTTGAGGGAGAGAGAGAGGCATTATGATCATGTTACAATTGGGTATCTTAGTTGATAGCAATGGACGCTGGCCACGTTATTACTGTTGTCTCGGTCGGATGGTTGGAAGTTGGCAGGAAGCGTTCGAAGCCAAAGCGGTAGATGGGCAGCGACGGATGCGATGCGGACTTGCGCTGGCCACGGGCTCGCTTTTTGGGCCCACACGGGAGAGAAAGAAGCCAACGTAGGCAAACTACCAGCTCGAGTCGAGCTCCCGACGTGCGGGCGCAGAAAAAACACGTGTTTGACTCTTCTCCGGCTATAATCTTTCAAAAAAACAATTACTCTTCTTGGGCTCTTTCTCTTGGGGAAAAGAGATCAGAGTGAGTGAGCAATTCTGTCGGTTGCTCATGGGCCAAAGTTTAGCATATGTCTAGTCCAAATGTAGAATTTGGTTTCTTCGATAAAATCCAGCCTAGGCCCAAAATAAAGAAGCACATTTAGTTCAAGGCCGAACAAAGTCTAGACGTTGATCCAAATGTCCATACATTATAGTGGCAAATGTGATCATGGTTATATCCCCAAGGCTGTGGCCCATATCATAATCACTAGAAGATGTTGGCCCATTTTGGAGTCTAAGAAAGATTGAATCGTACGGCATGACGAAGCGCATAAAGTTGCTAGCGTCGTCTTGGATGCCATCGGCAAGGACATGCAGGACGTCGAGCTCTAGGGGGCTTGCAGATGCGATCGCGATGGTGTCGCAGAGCACGCTCGGTGTGACATGCTTGGTGGTGCCAGCGTGGTTGTTGAATGAGGCATTGGCAATTTTGAGGCCCATGGCATTGGCGGTGAGCTCGCACTGGGCAAGCTCCCTAGGGTGGGAGCTCCTAGGAGGCCGCGAACGCGAGGATGCAATGGTGAATGGGTTGCTATGTCTCGTCGATGATGTGGAGGTGTCAAAATAACTTCCATGTCATCTAGACACTACAGGAGTGTTTGGGACAGCTCCAACTCTACTAAAATCTGTAGAGTTGGTAGAGCAGGATATTTCTAGCTCTAAAAATTTATGGAGCTGGAGCTGTGGGTACATTAAGAGTGTTTAGATAGATCATCTTGTTTACATTTTAGACTAAAAATATAAACTTAATTCACTTTATTTTAGCTTATAAGTTTCAGATCTAAGCTGGAGCTGGGAGTTGGAGCTCTCCCAAACAGGGCCTACATGTAGAAACTGTACTCCCAATGGATAGTTTCTTCAAAATAAACTCTTATCCAATCTCCTCTTTTCTCTTATTTTCTCACCCAATCCCCTTTTTCCCTTTCTTGGTACTTGTGTAGAAATGGTTTCCTGCATGAGAAATGGTTTCCTTCTCTTTCATCATTAACTCTACATCCACATCACCATTTTACTTACATAGCAACCTAATTAATGCTATAGAAACTATCCTAGTCATCCCATTGGGATTGCCCTAAGTTTGGATAAAACGATTGTTAAGGAACCGAATAAATGTACGAGGTAGAATATGTAGAGCTAGATAGGCTAAATTTATTTCCTATGCAATCTATTGTGAGTTTGGGATCCCGATCTTTCGGTGAAAGTGACAACTTCGATTTGGTGGAACTGATTTTAATGATCCGATTACAACGTACGACGACGACGCGTCTTAGCAATCGCTAAACCAACTCCGAAGGGTTATTGATCTTGTCGTTAGCACAATCAACCTGAACACGAGGTTCAATTCCTGCAAACAATTGAAGAACAAGTAAGAACAATAATAAAAGCAATCTGATAATTCTAGTTTTTATAATGATAAGTAATGACCCAAACTAGATTTCACAAGCCCTAGTTGCCGATCTCAAAAATATAAGTGAATTTCAAGACAACACACACAAAGATAATGAAATTTAATGCAACCAATGGAATGAGCTAAATAAGAATAATTTCAGCACCAAAACTCGTGTTGCATAAATTACGGAGAAACGCTAGCTAATTGCTTCCGAAAAGGTAAAAGGGCACAAGATTGCTCACTATTTAATACAATTGCACAATTTAAAAATAACAAATATAAATTATGGTTTTGTTCAATGTAGTACTGCCAGCCACTATTCTGTTTTGTTTTCTTTTTTTCCTTTTTCTTTTTTTGGCTTTTGGCTCTTTCTTTCTCTTTTCTTTTTTTGGTGACTTTTGGCCAACACTAGTATGAGAAAAGTTTGGGATCCCTAACTTGATTTGATAAGATAGTACAATATGATAATTCAAGATAATGCAATGTATCAAGTGGAGCAGCCCCAAGCAATATCAAATGGCTAGTCTCAATTGGGATAAAAGTATTCGCAAATGATGAATTGGTTCCCAAAGGTATGTGCATTAATATTTTGGACTTTTATGGTTGTGGATGTTACTGGACTCAATCATCTCAAAGGAACAAAACTATAACATAAATTGAAGCAAGAAACCCAAATTCGGCCAGAAAAGTGCTGCAAAGTTGTCGCTATAATTAAGGTATGAAAATGACTGAATCTAGTTTGCTCACAATGTAATAAATTGAAGGTACTGTTTTATGCTTTAAAATAAGTATATGAACACACAATTTCGAGCTTGAATGTAGAAGTTATAGCCAAAACACTATGGTGCACAGATTTGACAAAATTCGGCCGATCTGACCAAATCCGAATCCGAATCAAATTCGGTTTGAAGGAGTCCGAATCACGAAGGATACCCAGAAACGTTTTTGTAGAGGACTTTTAAAGGATTAAGGAAAGTATAAAAACTTCTCGATCGGAGTTCGGATGTTAGAGTTATGATCAAAATACCGAACCAATCTGGATTTGGAAGTGCAACTTGCTTCTCCAATTTAACGTCCATATTAAACAAACTTTGATACAAAATTAGAGTCCGCACCCAACATGGTTTTTGTGGAGTTCGTCCCAAGGTTTTAGAAAAGTGGAAAAACACTAGAATTCGAGCTCGTATGTGAAAGTTATGAACGAAACAAAGAACTGGACAGATTGAAATAAAAGCTACACAAAGGAAAAACGATTATAAAACAAGCACTCTAATGGATCAAAACCTAACAAAACACACTAAAATACTAGATTGAATCTAAAGGTTGAAGTTTTGTGGAGAATTTTCAATTTTGGACAGAAAAAAACTAATCTAAGGTACTAAATCTCTCACCGAGTAACTTAGCACTCTGATACTACTTGATGTGAGTTTGGTGTCTCGATCTTTCGATTAGAGCGATAACTATCGATTTGGTGGAACTGACTTTGACGATCCGACTACAACGTATGATGATACTGCGTTTTTAGCAATCACTAAACCAACTCCGGAGGGTTATTGATCTTGCTATTGGCACGATCAACCTGAACATGAAATTCAATTCCTGCAAGCAACCGAAGAACAAGTAAGAACAATAGTAAAATTAATATGAAATTGTGAATATGAATGAAGGCAAAAACAGAGTCGTATTCTATTGAAGATCTTGACAAGGTTGCTATTCAGCACAACTTGAAGAGTTAAAGTTTGCACTTGGCTAAACTAATCAAACAAAACCCAAACCATAGATGACCATGTGGCTGGCTATTTAAGGTGGAGGAGGTCATCCAAAAACCTAGGAAAACCGAATAAAACTTGATTACAAGTCCCAAGGCTCACTTTGACTCGGACTAAAAAAGTGGCATGATTTGTTTTGCAGTTTCCGGATAGCTCAGATAGAATATGGAGGTGGAACTAGATCCATTGGAAAGAGGGCATTGTAAGCTTTCAATCAAGTATAAGAATTCTCCAATCGGACACCGTATGCAAAAGTTATGCTTATTTTTCTTTAGGCTGGTTTCGGAGGCCTAATTAGATTCCAGAACGTAATGAATTTGATCTCTTTCTTCTTGGCCTATGGATGACATGTTGGAGTTGGTCCAACTAGGTGTGGACGTATCTATAGTAGCGATGTCCTCATCAAATGGACATATTATTTTTTTCGTCTACAAATTGCATGTAATTTAAGTGCAGTAGTACTTATAGCATAACATGTAATAAGGTCCATATCGTCAGAGTGGGGACAAACTACCAGTTATCATCACTGTTCCACAGTTTACATTTACCATGTAAAGAGAAGTTCATATTGTGTCTCTTGTTAACAAAAATAACTGTGCTGCCACTAGAACATTTCCTGTTTCTAGATGTTTCAAAATAGACCCGTTGCAAACTAACATCTAGTCATGTGCATGAACTGCTTGTAAATCATCCTTTTCTTTTGTAGACTATGATTTGCATAAGTTGAATCAAAAGGGTAGAAAAAAAAGTACATAGCATACCGTGATCATCTTCTTCCACCCATTTGTCCCAATCAACTTTCACAAAGTATGGTGCCTTTTGATCATCTCGAGCAAGTTTCTTCCACCATTTGGCCTAAGCTTTTTCTACTATACAGAATATGGACCTAACACCTGTACTTATTTTGCTTGTCTGTTAAATCAAAAGCAAAGAAGCAATGGATAAGGAAAATACATCTTTACAACAAGGATTCAAAATTTAGGCCTAAAGCTATTGATACTAAACAAACATGCATTACCTCAATGTTTACTTTGTCATTCAAATCTAGTTTCAACCCATATAAGTTCCCACTAGTTCCAACAGTGGCAGAAAATGTGAATACACCATCTGGTTCCAGATTGACCTTAGCATCATTTGCATCGGACAATTGTACGGTGATGTAGACCTTGTCAATCCTCTGAGCCCACTTCACTTCAGGCTGCCAACTACAGAAAACAGTGCTACTTTTCAACAAACATAGACAAAGAAATTTAAATCTCCAAAACCTTGCTAAAACAATGTGTTGACACCAAAAACGTGATGTAGGGTTTTTGATCGCAACACACTGGACGAACACTGGGTTCAGTTTTGCGCGAGCGTGCCAGTCGATTTGACCTGAACAATCGACAAGGGGAACGTGAATCGTTAAGGCCAGTACCAAAGTGCTGATCGGCCTAGATCGATCGGCTACAAGCCGATGGAACGTAAGGGTAGCAACTAGCCGATGAAGGCTAGCTGGAAGGGTAAAAGGCAGATGAACTCTGAGAAGGCAATGCGCAGCAAAACAGAGCAAATCAGACCTGGATAGGAGTCAACGAAGAACAATAACCGGCGATGCGCAACTCGTATTATTCGACGAAGATCGTGACAAGACTTGAGTACAAGACTTGAAGAGGGATTGTTCTAATCTAAACCTAATGCAGAAGGTAAAAAGTAATGTGTAAATTTGTGGGTTGGCTCTGGGCATCCTTTCCTCTCGCCTCTGGACCTCTTATATAGCACTCGGTCCGAACATGTCCTTCTCGGTTTCCTCGATCACCCGTATCGGCCTCAATCTCTCCTTACCATGTAAAGCCCGATCGTATCCTTCTCAATCTCCTATCCTTTCCATATTGGACTCGATTTCCTTGGGATCGAGGCCTTCCAATCCGAAACCACATCAGCTTGCTATAGCCGACATATCCCTTGCCAAAACCGATTTCTACGACATCAGACCTGCCAAATTTGGGTGCAAACATATACCCCCCAATTTTGGGGTATGTTTAAACATGCCCCAAAATTACATGTCAAATCGGCTTTCCAAACGCGCTTCTCTTGGTAAAATGTCATTCAATTGCATCATCGTTTACTTTCGAGACCACCGCTTTTGGAATACTGCACTCATGAATCCTTCGGCAGCTCATGCGTGGTACCGCTCCATCTTCCTTGCTTCGTTTTACACATGACGCTTCGTTCCTTTGTTTTTCCTAGTCGGCTTCGCACAATTCTTGCGTCCGGAGGCGTTGGAGTTGATGCCTCTGTATCGGCTTCCTTAGTGGTACGGATCTCTCAGCTTTGTATCTTTTGTCGATTTTAAGCTCTTCTTTTGGTTTAATTATCTTGGAGTGCTTGCCTTCACGGTCGGTCTCAATCCGAATTGAACCGACTGTGATTTGTATCATCTCCTTACCGCCGTCCATCTTCATATCGGTTTGTTGACTGGTTTCAACCGATGTTGACAATCGCATTTGTCAACCAGATTCAAGATCTTGTATCGCCTCTTTCCTTTTGCATAACAAAGGAACCATGTTAACAAAAACAGTGCCGATCCAACTCAATCGTCGGCTCTTCTGCAAATTGTAATCGACCACCCTCTATAGCCGATTGTATCTCATTTTTGTTATATTCGAATTCCTCCCTGAAGCCGTCATTGATAGATAAATGACTTTCTTCAGCCGATACTCGGTGTAGGAGGTGACTCAAATCAGTGAATTCTTGTCCGCCAAATCATTCCTTTAATGGGTAAATTAACCCATGGAAAGCCAACTCGGCCAACTGATTATCGGGCAAAGTTACACCAAAACATTGATTCCTAACCTTTCGAATCTCTTAATGTACTCAATTGCCGATTCTCCATACCTCTGCTTGACCGAGCTCAAATCGGCGATCCGAGTTCTGGCTTCGATGAAGAAGTATTCATGAAATCGATTTCTAAATCGCTCGAAGTGGACCGAATTTGGAGGAAGATTTATGAACCACGTGAAAGCGATTCGGACAATGATAATGAAAACTATCTAATCCTTAGCCCATCGGACTGGGCAGCTTCACCGCATTGGGCAATAAATCGTCTGATGTGTTCTAAAGTAGTAATGGAATCGTCCCCTGAGAATTTGGCAAAGTCTGGGACTCGGTAATTGCGTGGATAGGCCATGTGATCAATGTAATCTAGGTACGACTTTCGGTAGCCGACCGTCCTACCCCTTGGTTGCAGGCCAAACTGGTCTCTCAATACAGTCGAGATTTGGTCGACCCAGTTGACATCCTGCCCCCCGAGTGCCAACTCGGGTTGTCGATTAGGCCTTTGGCCATAAACGGCATCCTGCCCCCCGAGTGCAAACTCGGGTCGCTGATTGGGTATCACCTCCTGGTATTGTTGTGGTGCTTGATCACGTCTATCGCTCTGGGTGCAGGTGGCTCTGGCACAGGTGCAAAGGGTTCCGTGTAGGCAACCACTCTGTGAGTCGCCTGATTCGCGGTCGAAATCGGCCTGTACATGTGCTCGTTCGGCTGTGTAGCCGATTGGGTATAGGCACCAAGCGATACCGAAGGCAATAACGTAGCCGACATGCTGGGTTTTGCAGCGTCGGTATATGCATAGTACTGAGTGAATCCATCGGATTGTTTCAGCACCGTGGGTTGAGTCGGCATTGCAGGAATTGCTGATGCCGACTTAACTGCCACGTTAGTTGGCGCCCCCGCGTAGGTAGGATACGTCGGAAGTTGTTGCAATGGTTCTAACAGACTTCCTGACGTGGCCAACTCTTGAGCGATTGTCTTAACGCTGTTTTCTATCATCGGCCCCAAAGTTGTGACCAAGGCCGATGATTGGTTGATCAGCGCATGATGTACCGACTGCTCAATCATAGAAGATAACTCGGCCTGAGCCGGCATGTATCGACTTACCTGATCGGCTGGTTTGTTGGTATCGCCGATAGGGTTGAGCGTCGGGAGAGCTGTTTTTTGGATAACCCCTCGTCGGGTTTTTTGGTAGCAGCTCAGCATCATCTCCTCGAAAGCAGCTTTTCTTTCTTCGATCTCTTGTCGCTGCTCAGGAGTCAAGTCCTCCATTGTGGCGGTGATGATCGCCTCCGTGTTGACGTCGGCTGGAGCGATGGACTTGTTTGCGTTCATCCTGTAGATTGGTTCTTTGGTCCCACCGAGCGTGCCAAAAATGTGTTGACACCAAAAACGTGATGTACGGTTTTTGATCGCAACACACTGGACGAACACCGGGTTAAGTTTTGCGTGAGCGTGCCAATCGATTTGACCTGAACAATCGACAAGGGGAACGTGAATCGTTAAGGCTAGTACCAAAGTGCTGGTCAGTCTAGATCGATCGGCTACAAGCCGATGGAACGTAAGGGTAGCAACTAGCCGATGAAGGCTAGCTGTAAGGGTAAAAGGCAGATGAACTCTGAGAAGGCGATGCGCAGCAAAACAGAGCAAATCAGACCTGGATAGGAGTCAACGAAGAACAATAACCGGCGATGCGTAACGCGTATTTTTCGACGAAAGACTGTACAAGACTTGAAGAGGGATTGTTCTAATATAAACCTAATGCAGAAGGTAAAAAGTAATGTGTAAATTTGTGGGTTGGCTCTGGGCGTCCTTTCCTCTCGCCTCTGGACCTCTTATATAGCACTCAGTCCGAACGTGTTCTTCTCGGTTTCCTCAATCACCCGTATCGGCCTCAATCTCTCCTTACCATGTAAAGCCCGATCGTATCCTTCTCAATATCCTATCCTTTCCGTATTGGACTCGATTTCCTTGGGACTGAGGCCTTCCAATCCGAAACCACATCAGCTTGCTATAGCCGACATATCCCTTGCCAAAACCGATTTCTACGATATCAGACCTGCCAAATTTGGGTGCAAACACAATGTTAGAGCATTTTTAAGCAAAATCCAACATAAATACACAAGTGAACCTGCCAAAAATGCAAAAGTTTACTATGCAGTGCCCACAAGGGATATCTATTCCTATATCAGAGCAAATCCAGTGCAATTATTAGATGAAAAGGATGTGTATCACATGGAACCATTAAGAAAACTTACCATAAAAAATAGGGAAAAAAGATAGAAGAGAAGCTGAGCCATGCTTGGCTGTTGGCATCAGTATGCATTTTAACTATCAAAATTAATTTTACCACCAATTATTGCATCTTCAATTGAAGAAAATGGATGAATATGACAGTGAGAAAAATCAATGCCATGAATTCAAACAGAAAAAGAAAATTTACAACTGTCTGTAGCAAAAAAGCAATCTTAGATACTCAGCTGCCTCAATATATATAGTTTCATTAAACCATTTAAGAAAAAAATTTAAGGATCATTATATTATATACTGCATTTATTCAATAGTTAACTCCAACATGGTCTTATCCCATATAAAGAGGTAATTATAGGCCAAAGAACAAAATCACCCAATTGCAAACTTTCTGCATGTCCAGACACCTTCTTGACCCATTGGCACATTGGTGAAAATACTAATAACCAACCACACAAAAAAGACACACAACACCAATACTGGCCTCCAAACATATCGAAAACTGCACCAATTCATGAATCACCCAAATTAGCTTAGCTCGCCACAGTCACAAAACCCTAAATACACCCAACTACATTCTCAAACCCTATCCCCCTCCCATGCCCGAGGGAGGATGATGACACGCGTGCCGTGGAGCCAAGAATGAGGATGCCGGAGGGAGGAGGACGATGAGCGC
This sequence comes from Guadua angustifolia, assembly GCA_036346375.1. NCBI lineage: Eukaryota > Viridiplantae > Streptophyta > Magnoliopsida > Poales > Poaceae > Guadua > Guadua angustifolia. The sequence goes on from CM070514.1 coordinate 17,275,896, forward strand.
GCCACTGGGCCATGGTCATGGGCGACGGGGGGATTCGCATCGAGAGGCTTCGGTCCCGGACGCTCAACGGGATGAGCGCCTAGAGATCGTGGTAGGGTTTGGAGGGAGAGAGGGTTGGTGTCGCGTGTGCGGGAGGCAAGAAAATCGCGTCGGGAGGAAGCAAGTCGCACGAGCGGTTTTGGTGAATGGCAATTTGCGGGTAATTTTAGGCGAACTCCAAGGTTAGTCTTGTAATGAGGTCGGAGATTCATGTGGGGACCAGCCTCTCCTCTGCTCCACAAAAATGAACTACAGCCTGCTTCAGATTCGCCTGACTCCGGATTCGATTTTTTTTATAGCTGAACCGTTTGGCATGGCTCCATCAACTTTAAACAAGAATCTATAATCTAGAGCCATGCCATACAAGACCTAAGCAGAATCTAGAATAGCAGGACGAAATGGGCTGAGCTCTGACTACAGGCCCATGGTTTTGTCTCTTCGGTGGGACTAGCTACTTAATGGCCTCAGCTGTTTAGTCGTTGTGACCCCCGAGTCCCTAACCAGGGCGGCAAGCGAAGGGTAGGCACCAAGCGGCATTGCGACTAGCGAGGTGCAAGCGATGGCGACTGGGGAGCGATAGGCAAGTCTTCACTCCCCACGTGACCACGCCTTGAGGTTAGGAGGTTATTGCTGGTTGTAGATCGTGTTCAATGGGTTGGATTTGGGTGGGAAATGAACTTAATTTCTTGTTGATTTTTTTTAAATAATATTATTTTATTTTGAAATTGCGACATTAATACACGTATTTTAAAAATTGCAGAAATAATATCCGGTCGCCAAACCGTTTGGCGATAATAGGGTAGTCGCCAAACGGTTTGGCGATAATAGGGTAGTCGCTAAACAGTTTGGCGACAATATCCTAATCCGCATTTGAACCGCCGACGACCGATTGTCGCCAGTCAGAGTGGTCGCCACACCGCTCGGCGACTACTTAGTAGTAGCCAAGCCGTTTGGCGACTACTAGTAGTCGCCGAGCGGTGTGGCGACTACTCGTGACTAGTACTCGCGCCGCGCGAGATCGATCGAGCACTCGGCTCGATCGGAGAAGACAGAGAGAGAGAGTGAGCGGCGGCGGCGACGACGAGAAAAGAGAGGAGAGGGAGAGGGAGAGAGGGAGAGAGAGAGAGAGGGAAGGGGAGAGAGAGAGCGGTAGAGAGAGGGAGAGAGCGCTGTAGAGAGAGAGGGAGAGAGCGCGGTAGAGAGAGAGGGGAGAGCGCTCGGGAGTGAGAGGTGGAGAGAGAGAGGAGGGAGGAAGAAGAAAGAAGAGGAAGAAGAAGGAAGAAGAAGAGGAAGAAGAAGAAAAAAGAAGGTAAAATCATCGATTTGTAATTTTTTTTAATTTGATAGTGACTATTATAAATAGTTAGATGTGTAGTTAATATTTTTGTGAATTAGCTATTCAATGTTAGCTATTTAGATTTAGATATTCAATTTAGCGAGAATATTAGCGATTTAGATATTCAATGTTAGCGAGAATATTAGCGATTTAGATATTCAATGTTAGTAATATTAGATGTGTAATATAATTAATTAGTTGTAGTTAATATTTTTGTAAATTAGCTATATTAGATGTGTAATAAAATTTTGTCATTGTAGTTAATATTCTTGTTAATTAGTGATATTAGATATTCTCGATTCGTGATATTACTTGTTAATTAGTTAATATTCTTGTTAATTAGTGATAAAATGTTGTCATTGTAGTTAGATATTCTTGTTAATTAGCGTTGTTTAGTTTAGATTAGCGATATTAAATGTTAGGAGTGTTATAAAAATTAATTTTGTTTAGTTAGTGATATTAAGCGTTAGTGGTGATATAAAAATCAATTTTGTTTATGTCGTCATGATAATATCGGATCTGATGAAATTTAGGGTATATTATGGCGATGGTGAAATAAAAATTAGGCAAAATGGTGTTGATTTGAGCGGTTTTGCGATCACAATGGCGGAACACTTATGCCCGATAGAGTTAGCATCCGTGATATAAAGCTTTGGTTGACCAAATATTTTTCACGGATCCAAGTGTTTACTCTGTTACCATTCAAGCCGTATTCACGTGTAGTAAGGGTGACCGGCTCTGTGGGAGTTGAAGAAAATAGATCGGACGTACTTGTGGCATAAATGGTTAAGGTGGTGCAAGGGATCTAGCCTTGAATATGTAATCTTTGGTGCGGCGCACCCTAGAGAAGAGGTGAATATTAGCGACGTGGGCGAAAGCAGCACGTCGGCTACAGCTGAACAAGTTCGGTAGTGGTGCCGGTTGAGGTAGCAGCGGAGGATGATAAGAGTGCAGCAAACGTGGAAGGTCGGGCAGATGAAGGGAAAGAAATCGAACAACTTGTTGATCAATTGGAGTTGGTGGACCATATGGCGATGCATGATGAAGCTGAAATGTTGGAGTGTGATGATGACATCGACGAAGATGAGGAAGGGGGAGAAGATGATGATGAAATGCATGGTAGTACTAGGGCAACGGATGGGTGACAGGTCGTGCAGCTTTGATGATGGGTGACAAGTCATGCAGCTTTCACAAAGAATGCCACGCCATCAAAATGGACAAGTGCTGTAATTGTGTGGAGTAACCCCTCACCACCACTATAAAACAGGGCCGAGGGGTAGACATCCAACACAGCCTAACCAGCAATAAACGTCACCGAATCTACACAAATTAGGGCACAATGTCGTTCTCATCAGTCGCCTCTTGAAGCGAAGTCATCCCGCCGAATATCTGGATGCGATGGCGTCGGCCTTGATTCTGCCGGAGTTTCCCCGACCCAAATGCGACTGCAACCTACCGGCGAAGATGGAGCAATCTACCCATGGAGAGACGGCCGCCCGCGCTCACTACTGCTGTGGCCGCACCTACAAGGTAAACCTACTGGTGTCCACACAATACAGGGTAACACCACCATCTCATGCATCGTTTTTTCTTTTCTCAGCACAAGGACCGGTGTTGCTTCTTCCAATGGATCGACGGGCCGGAACGACGTGATCTTAATTTCTCTACAAGCGCCACGACGCCTACCCCGCTTCGCCGAGAACTTCACCCGGTGGGAGAGGTGCCGCCAGATATGTCCTTTTCTAGATCGACTGAGCTTAGGGCGGTGGGCAAAGGCGAACCAATCGGTGAGTTTCATGCGACATACTCATGTTAAACTCACAAAGTAGTAGTTCTAAACCAGTTCATCGCACACATGAGTTCAAAAGGAAACTTGCGAATTTGCTCAAGTCAAAGGAGAAACCTCCTCGGGGCCACCCAAAGCCCGACGTTTGCGAACATGACTGCAGCAAAGTGGTTGATACCTACCACGATGATCTAGCGGACCGGAGATTCTCCGGTGCCCTTGGCCGAGGATGAATGGTCTTTGGTACTTCAACCGGGTGGACCCGAGAGGCACCACCCACATCTCATGCTTCCTACATGGGATAAGCGGGGAGCAACCATCTCCGTGGTGCCACTACCGAAAAGCTGACCGAGTACGCCTACGGTGTTATTCAACGACCAAAGCGGGCATCTTGCATTGATGCAGGCACGCCGGTTGTCAAGGATAAGCCCAACACACACCTCCTGCACCATATAGTGGAGTGCGAGCGAAAGCAAGCAGGCGTCTCGCATGCCTCCGCCTAATGCACCAACACACGAGAGGTGCAAGAGGGTTCCTCCTCTCGAAGAAGGGACAAGGAAGCGGTAGCCGAGGTCCATGAGACGCAACAAATCCTTAACGCGTTGCGCAAACCAATCGGGAACCGGGTGGTATTAACATAGGGGACGCCGAATCGGGATAACATGCCCATATGGGAGGCGAAATCCACATAAAAAGACCAAAAATTTAAATGTTACACACAGGAGACGCGTCGACATAGGCCACCCATTCGGCGATAGCTGGAGAAGCTGCGGATCCCCATGGAGTTCTTTCATAGTAGGGATCGGCGGTGTCCGAGGACTAATCGCACAATAAAAGCGGACGGGTAATATGCGAGAAAATGTTGGACATCATTCGGTGCGTACCGGATAAATTTGAACGATCATTTGTTCTACCATGACGAACATTGCTTTCGTTAGTTAGTTAAATCAAGCAATTTAAATCCTTGTTGTAATGCCCTTGTAATATCATCTAATCTATTGCTTATTTTATCATTTGAACTTTCTTGTATGTGCCCTTATATATGTTCAACAAATAATTTAAGTGTTCATAACATAAGTTGTTGTTGACTATAAAATTTTGAAAATTTTTGTCTATGATGTTCATAATAATAACAATGAAATTTTGAAATGTTCATAACAATCAAATTTTATTGTTTGAATTTAAAAACAATGTTCAGATCTTCAAATCATTTGAAATTTTTATGGTAATATCACTGATTTATTAGGAACCTCCATAAAAAATTTCAAAATTTTTCGACGTCGTGGTTGTCCAATTTTTTTTTATACGTGCTCGCTGATTCTACCCGCGAGTGCCTTTTCCAATTTTCGCAACAAATGGCGAGAACAGCGTCTGGCTATCTCGCCCATATCGTAAGTGGTAGCCCGCATTGCGTGAGGCGCCCTTGATTTTTTTCGTATTTTTTGGACCGTGTACGGCTTTGTCATGAGCAACGAAAACCCTTAGTGTCCACGATTTCCGTGGTTTCGAGCCGTGAATGCCTTTTCGATTTTAGCAACAAAGCGCCGAACAACGTCTTGCTATCTCGCCCATCGTAAGTGGTAGCCCGCGCTGCGTGAGGCCGTCCTTCATTTATTCCATATTTTTTAGACCGTGTAAAATCTGTCCGGGACTATAAAAATCATAAGTGAGATTAAATACGCTAACGAACTAAAATAATTCTTCCGTTTATTACATGACAAGAAATTTTTTAGTTCTTCCGGTTTAATACAACAATTATTGCACAAAAAGTTCACAACAAAATTTACCCAAAAAATAAAAAATATGTACAGTATTATCGCCAAACAGTTCAACGACTACTAATGGTCGCCAAACGGTTCAACGACTACTAGTGGTCGCCAAATGGTTCGGCGACTCTTGGTGGTCATAAGCGGTTTGGCGACTATCGATAATCGCCGAGCAGTGTGGCGACAATTACTGACACAGCTATTAACGGTTCAACACGCGGGATTAGGCAGTTGTCGCCAACTGGTGTGGCGATTACCCTATTATCGCCAAACCGTTTGGCGACTACCCTATTATCGCTAAACGGTTTGACGACCGGATATTATTTCTGTAATTTTTAAAATACGTGTATTAATGTCGCAATTTCGAAATAAAATAATATTATTTTAAAAAAAATTCATTTCTTGTTTGACTTTAAAGCTTGTATATATCTAAACTTGTATTGAAGTGCCTTTTGTCGCTAAAACTCGGCTTGTTAGTTTCGATACGACAGTAGTCTCTGCTTAATTCAGCTAGGATTTTTCAAAACAAAAATTTTTATATTAAGTTTCTATTTGGATAAGTGATAATTCCTCGAGAGGTTTTGAGATTTAGTTCAAATTTAAATTAGATACTAAAATATTCCTATGAAATAGGTCGAATCCAAATACCCCCTAAAGTAAAACCTAATGAACCGAATTCCCACCCCTCTTTGCCGCAGCGTGAACTCACTAGTTGCCTCACGGCGTGCCAATTGCCAAGGGCGCTCTCGAGAATCGGCAATAAGCGCACCGAGAGAGAGAGAGAGAGAGAGAGAGAGAGAGAGAGATTCATCCCAAGATGCTCGCGACGGCGGCACGGTGGGCGGCGAAGAAGGGGAAGCCCAAGATGGCGCCGGTCGAGTTGACGGCGCCGCCGGAGCAGGCGCAGTCCATCACCCGCGCTATCTTCGACGTCGTCAGGGAGCACGGGCCGCTCACCATCTCCGACGTCTGGGACCACGTTAAGGTAAACGCTTGGTATGTATGCCTAGTCGCCTCACGCAACGCACGCAACCTGCTCGACGGAACGCCCCCACAGGGAGCAAACCCATCTTCCATGGATAGTACCATGTCAGAGACGATGTTGGGCCTGCGCGGGTAGTGGGAGACGACAGGGCCTCACTTACTTGTATCACTGCAACTGTGTTCTTCTATCTGCCGCCTTGTCTCGCTGAAAGCAAAAATCTTGTCTTTTTTCGTCAGGGAGTTGGGCTGAGGGGCTTGACAAGCAAGAGGCAGATGAAGATCATGCTGCGATGGATGAGGGAGAGGCAGAAGCTCAGGCTCATCTGCGACCACGACGGGCTTCACAAGCAGTTTCTCTACACCACTTGGTTCACCAATCCCAAGAACGCGCCGCAGAGGCCGGCCAAGAGGGACCTCAAAGGGGAGCCTCCCAAACCATGAGCACATCACAAGCGTATCCGGCTACAGTCAGCGGTATGTAATTGCTTCTGCTGTTCTCGACACCTATGTTGAGAAACATCAAGTGCTAAATAGACTTGACGGGAAATTAGGCTTGTTATATTGCTGTTCCTATTGCTTCCCGTTGCACAAATCTGCCGTCTGCAAAGTTCCTGCTCCTAGCAATAGATGACACATCCTCGGTCTTGCTTTTCCTAGCACTAGGGTTCATGTGTTTCTACTTTCTACTGTTGATTGCTGCTAATGAGCTAATCAGCATCTTTTTTTCTAGCATGCAACAGGAAAGAGAACAGGGCAGTGCTTCAACTTTCGCCGAAAAAGTGAGGAGCGCAATCCATCACCGACCCTAGCTACTGACTAAATATTTGGGCACTTCAGTTTTTAGGCAAGCATACAACTGCTAAGCTTGTGCAGCAACCTCTTTGGGCCTTGGCCCACAACTAATAATGGATTTGCTCCAAAACAAACGATTTTTCATTTTTTTTTTCATGAAATGTTATGGTTAGACGTGCTGAAGTGGCATATAGTATACATCAACAGAAAATTATATAGCTGTACACTTGCAACAAAATCCATCACGGGCTTTACAAAATCATCCCAGATATGGAAGCTCCAAGGCACTTCGTAGGTTACCAAAAAAAAAAGGATGCAATTATTATTCCAAATTCTTAACGAATCATGTGGTTAGTTTCCTAATTTGCCTTGTCACATTTCCTGTAGCATAAGAACAATATCACTACATTAATTTCAAGCTACAAAAGTATATGAACATTGATTTCATTCTGTTGATAGTTCATTGATGCCCCTGACAGTCTAGATACAAGAGAAGTGTTGTTGTAAGCTAACCAGTCTCCATTTCAATTCCTTAATGGACTTTTGTCTCTCCCAAGCAAAGTATTTCATTGACTGCAAATTGAATGACAAGTGAGTTAGTGGGCAACGGTTAACAAAATGGAAAAAGAAAAAATAGAATTCTATGCGGATGCCTACCCTTCGTCGTTGAACCTCACAATGATCTGAGTGCTTCTCTTTTGGTTAGGAGATTACTGGGTGATGATTTTGTTGGGCGGCGATAGTTCTTTCCACGCTAGCATGGCTTTTTGTGAGCTTTTCTACTGTTATCAATATTCCTCCTGTCCCAACCTCAAGCAGCAACGATGTGTATGTTATTTGGCGTGCTTGATTCTGCTTGAAAATTACTTTCACAATATCTCTATGTTTCCAGTGTAGATGAATCTTTTCAGTTACACCATCAAAGATACCTCGTCTTCCTGTGAGGGAAAGCAAAAGATAAAAATAACTTTTATGATCATTGAAGGATAAATAGATTTTCTTAGTTACAAGCACAAGGATAAGAGCACATATGAACACAAAATACTATACTTAAATGGAGAAGTTATACCAATGAGCACTTGTTCAGCCATTTTTAGGCCAAGCTTTCGGAATATCCCCCTTTCGTCCTGTGTCAAGAGCTCTCTATCTGAATTTCCAAGAACTACGAAGCTTTGCCAGCACCTGATTGTATCTTTCAGTCTTCTTGGTAAGCTGCAACACATACCGGTCTTATGTTAGCATTATAATTTAAGGACTTAACAAAAGCACAAGATGTGGCTGATCAGGGCATACAATGAAAAGCCTCCATTCCCTCGTCTTTCAGTTCCTTGTCCAATCTATGCTTCTCGGCCTCTAGTTCAATTATGGCCTTGTTTTCAGTTGTTCGACTCGCTTCAGAAGTTCAGCGGTTTACCATCTGAGTCGATCACCTTTAATCGGGCCTCTTCTTCCTTCACTTGATGGTCATGTACCTCAATGTCTCGTTCAATAACAGATTGAGTAACTCTACCAGGAAGAAAATCCTTGCTAAAGAATAACAAAAATCCTTGTTTCTCAATATGATAGTCCCGCCGGTAAGACGCTGCACTGAAGATATTCAATGTCAAAACAGATGAAGATATGAAGAAAGTGCTAATCATCAACAAAAAAGATATGGATTTTTATTAAGAACCACAGAACTTGCAAGTAATCAAGAATCCATGCTCAGTCTAGTTCAGTATCATAGATTAGTTATGATAGCATAGATACAGCAGGCAATCAATATTTAATACAAGGTATTACATCGCGATTTTCGTGGCTTTGTGGCAAGGTTGCAAAAAAGCTACAACACTTATCTCCAGCTAGTATTAAAAATATATATATATATATAATATAAGTCACCTCTAAACAAATAATAAAACATGGTACTTTAGAATGTACTAATATTTTTATAATACTAGTCATATACCCGTGCGTTGCAACGGAAACTCAATTTGCATTAAAAAGTTTATTTGCAAAGAGCACTAATAGTGACAAAGGTGGGTAATTAAAAAGCAGTGACAAAGATGGGTAATTTTGATGAAGTGACGTGGGAAGAAACTCCTGTTTTATATAGTAGAAATGAGTCAAAAGTCCAGAATCAAGAAACATATTAATACACGTCCAAACACCATAAATGGTAACTATATCCTAATATTCTTAACAACAAGCATTTAATTACTAAGAAATATGAATGTTAGATTATTGAAAAAGGGGGAGATGAGATCATTTACTAAGTTTTTCCATAGTTCAAGCTCATAAGAGATGCATCTTAGACTTTCAGTAATGTTTGATTTCAAAATAAGGCCAATGTTTTGGCATATGGGTACCTATGTAGAATAGCGGAGTTATCGCCAGTTACAAGCTACATCAAATATCAGAGCTATTACTAGCTATAGCGCTTATAGCTACTATAGCGAAACTTTGGTCCATAACTTTGCATTTGGGGTCCAAAAAGCTACCTATTTAGAACATTGGTATAATAACTACCAAAGCTACCTATTTGGAACATTGGTATAATAACTATCAAAGCAAAATGGAACAAAATATTGTAAACTTTGCTCATCACTTTACCTGACTGTTGGATAGCACTCTGTACAATAGATGTGGGAAAACGTATACTTACATGAACTGACTATTTGCACAGAAATATGATATACATGTACATAACAGAAATACATTTCATGAGGAACAGTACTTGCCTTAAGGTTCCAGGCCATTTGTTCATTTTTGGTATTTTGGATACCCACTTTCACCGCAATCTTCGCTATAAGTTTTTTTTTTCCCAAAGCTTTATTATAGCAGCAGCCAAACCCTATAGTTTTGGGACGAGTATCGTCTGCCGTTGGGCCTGCCGTTACGACAGACGATCTACAATCATAGTTTTGTATTTCTACCTGCTAAAGATTAGGCAAACTTATAGTTGTGCTATATTTATAAGCCTATTATGACGGTTTTCTTGTGACTATAATATCTCGTGTGAAACTTTTAAGGTGATGTACGCATCAGATGGTAAGAACACAGAAAGCCGAGACAGTTAACACTTGATCAGGCTCGGAAAGCATAGTCATTTAGAACTATCTATATATTGAAATGAGAGGTGCAGAATCTGGGAACTACATAAATACATAATCGAACAGCATACTCACCTAGTGCAAAAAGTGTAGGTAAAGGACGTGCAAGCTTGCGCAGGTATGTCAGCTCCTTGTCGCTAGTGTTGGTCTCACACCAGGAGGGCATTGTCTAAATGGAGTCTTGAAGCCTGGAACAACTTCTGGAAGGAGATCCGCGTCCACAGGCAATGGTGTGTTCCACCACCAATCAATAAATCGAGGGCCCAAACTGTCCAATAGTGTCGGGACCCGGAGTTACAACTCGAAAACTCTCTGTATATACTACACTAGTTTAGGATTAAACTAGTGTACATAGTGGCAACATAGATAACATACCATACCATACAACGACTTAACTAAAAAAGGTGGCAAATTATTTTTAAATAAAGCAACAGATTTTATAGTTAAAGTTTACACAACTATGCCTTAAGATCTTAAGGAAAAAATAAACTCTTGCAGTGCAAAAGAAATGACGAGCTATTCGATATGCTACAGGCAATCGTTTAGGGAACGCCTTCCTAGTTCACATAATACCCCTTCTTATAGAACTCTGTATTTTCTAGTCATTCCTCAGTAACTGATCTACAAAGTCGTATAGCCATGGGTGCAAAAAGTACTCCGCAAGTCGTGGAGAAATGATACAAATATATTCATACAAAGCTTGCCTAAGAATGATCATAGGATTATTTTTGCAGAAAGTAATAACTTGAATTTAAATACTATAAATAGATTAAAAGTATGTTTATGAAAAATAAATAAATAACTAGTAAATCAATACTAGATAACATAAACAGGTTGGTAAGGCGTTACTTAACACCATCTAAAACCATCATCAAACCACTAAATTCATTAGTATTAACTTTACACATCAAAATCAGCAGTGAACTCCCTGTTCATGCCACAACAATCCCACCTTCCAATATTTTATGAAACACTCTATACCTCACATCTAGGGGAGAAGGTAATACCCAAGGACAAAAGTCAACCAAGGACATAGCCAGAAAGGCTACATAATAAAGAGGCAAATAAAACTTTCAACTTGAGGTATGGTTGCAACACCGTGCTTGAGGCAAGTGTACAATATACCTGGCACACAAAGCAATGAAAATCCTAATGTACACGATCTATATGCAACTAAACTGAAAGGGCTGGGCATGCTCAAACACCACTGAGAACCACAACCTATCTTATATGGTAGTCTTCTTGGATATACTCTTCGACAGCTTGACCATCGTCTCCCTTGATTTGATTCCTTGCAGAAGACCTAAGGCTTTAAGAAGTTTCATGAGATAAGATCAATTTAAAATTTAAAGCAATGTTTCAGCAAAGGAGAGGGATAAGAACCTAAGGATATGATGAGAGACAAACTATTAAATACCAATTTGTTGGTTTGATTTAGAAAATAATTTTGAAGACCATGCTAACTAGGATAGCGACTTACAGTCGATATTGCTTTGATACCATCTCGATCTATTGGTTTCAGATTTGCAATCCGGATCCCAACAGTGAGCAACCTTGAAGGATAATGTGTAGTAAGATATTTATGTCAAATTGATGGATTCCACTTAGATTATCACATCTAGTGAAGAATATGACTTACATAGAGGTGCATGTTCTTTTGAGTGGTTGTCCTAGGAGTTGAAAGTTAGTGCTCACATCATTCTCATGTGCATGACTTATTGTATAGTGCTTGTATCTGTTGGTTGTACATGAAGAACAGTAACTTCATATTTGTTTACTTCTATGACATGTTATTGCTGGAGTGTACATGTAAATTATTAAATCATACGAGAGGTCTAGGACTATATGATGTAATTGTATTCCGATCAACCACAACAAGATCAAGTGTTCAACAAGCAAGGCAAGTACTTCCTTTGACCATATTGATCATATTATTTCACTTAATTTATATTGTTTTACAAATTTATTTATGCATGTGAGTACTTTTAGTAAACTGGCTATTTCATGTGTATAAGTAGATAGTCCTACTTATTACATGGAACTTCCTTAACAAATAAGAAAGTCTTAGCATTGGAATCTATAAGATAGGGGTTAGACAATAACTAATGCCAACTTTGGGTATATTCTATTATATGTGCTTATGCTTAGCCATGGTTTTTAATTAGGAAGAACAAAGAGTCGGTTGAAACATTTGTTCGGAGATGGGAATTTTGACATGATGGATCAGAGGGGTTACTTATGTTATTTTGGTATTAAATCAAAACTAAAAACTTGGTTTTGGCATGAGCGAGTTACTATTATAATCTGTAAGGTGCGAGGGGTAGACTTACATGTAGTGTAGGAGGGTTCTCGTACGGGTCGATTAAGGACCAAACATAGTATTATAAAATCCAAGGTATTCTGCAACCACAAGTATTGTTTATGGGGTGGTTCTAACCTACTAAGTTGTCTAGCACTAGCTTTGCAGAATGGAAGACTAAAGTAGTACAGGCATTCTAGTTAAGTTTGCTCGAAAGGATTCCCTCACCGAGCTATTGGGGCTAAAACTTGCCGATACAACGGTCTATGCCTTTCTATGGGGAAAATGGTTATGGCAAGGATGAACTACCATTAGTACTATGTGTTTGAGAATTTTTATTTCTGTCGCCACAGCGATGGTCAAAAATCACAAGGCTGATGCAAAGTTAGGTCTAGGTTTTGTAATGGTTTTGAATTTTAAGCAAAGATTTTAATTCAAAAATGGTTGGTAGCCATGATACAGATGTTATGCCAAGTGTGTGGCTAGGAATGGATCATTGATCATAATCATGGAGGATTGTGATTTGCTCATATTTATGTTATATACTTATTATATTTACATACTTGATAAGTGCTCTTTACAAATTCCGTTTAAAATCTACTACTTGCTATTGTCAAATAAATCTTGCTTTATACAAAACTGGAAACCTGGTAGGATAACCATTCTTAGGCATAGCCTTGCTTTATGCTTGTATGCATAGAGCCTTCCCGTTGATAAGTCGTGCATTTACTTATATCTGTGATACAAGTCTCGTTGAGTACAAATGTAATCACCCTTAATTACTTGTTGATACTTATTTAGAGGATGATGAAGAAGACTGTCATACGATTACCTTTACACCATGGGTGTCGGCAATGTTGATGTATTAGGGTCATAGCCGTACTCAGACCTTTTTTGTGAGTTTTCAATTGTTGGCTTGTAAGTTAAACTCTGGGCGAGTGGCCTATAATACTCTTTATATTTTCAGCCAATATGCCATATTTTACTCTTCGACTATCGTAAGTAGGTGAGATTAGTGGCGGAGCTAAAAATTTTTAAAGGAGGGGGTCTAAGAATGAAATGAACCTCTACTAATGATTGATTCATTGATATTCAAAGTTTAATATATAGTAAGTACAATATGTAACACTTGTAGCTTGCAAAGATTTAGGGAACGTACCACTTAATATAGTAAGTACAATATATAAACACTTTGGAAGGTATAACTGCAGCTTAAGAATTGGACTTTTGTGCGATCTTGCCGACGTTAACCCTGTACATTCTATATGATACTTCTCTAACCAGAGAAAACAGAGGATACATATACCTACATATCTACAATTCCATACTATCTATTTATAGCATCAAATTCTAATACAAATATGTACCAGTCCAAATGTTCTTAAATTAGCCTACTTATATACCCTTACGCCAGCAAATCTAAACTAGGTTCTTTAATATGAGAAATAGAGCAAAAATATATGCTAGGAGACATTTTTCCTGGTTATCCTTGTGATTTGTTGGAACACATCGATTCAGTGTTGTTTTATAGTCTGCTCTGATCATCAAAGCCATTAGGTAATTAATTAATTACTAATCGATGGAGTATGTATATGCTAGAAGTAAGCAATTGAATTTTTATTGTGAGTTAGTCAACAATCTTTACAAGCTAGCAAATGCGGACGGCGGGGGCAGGCCCCATCACGCCCCCCCATACAACTTCTACCTGCAATTGAATTCTAGGGTGAATGTGGGAAAATATGATGACCTTGGGTAGTTCTGAGTCGTGACACAAATTAAATTTGATTTAGGTTTTGAATTTACAATTTTAAATCTAAGAAGGTTTTGCACACAAGGATTTTACGATATTCTAAATAGCACCAATATAAATTCTATAATTTTGAAATTTGATTTTTGAGCCAAGGAAATTATTTTAAAATTTTAAATCAAGGCAAAGATTTTTTGGGAAATTTTTCACATGCAAATAAAGTTTTTGAAAATCATGCAAGTTTTAATTTGAAGCCAATTTTGGGCTGCTACAACTAACAAACAAGAACTCACATGTCGCTCTTGCTCGTCGAATTAAACATGCAGGGCACACGGAACTCATTCCAAGTTAGTCTGTTCAGGTTTCAGAGATGAAATTATCTGCGAAAGGTTAAGGATTGAATAAAATACAAAAATATTGTAAATGAAGCACATTTAGAAAAACAGCCACAGCCCTGTTGTGAGACACCTAAAGCCTAGTAACTACACACAGCTACGAAAAGTTCTGCTCCTAACTTCTACCAGCGTGTCTTCAAAAGAAAAGAAAACTTTTACCAACGTACGCATGTAAAGACAACGTGAATTCCATGCTAGAAACACAGCACATATCTCGCTACTTAAGCCGCTTAATTGATACCAAAACACAACTGCATCAACAAGACAACGAAGAGCATCATTCTCACCTCTGAAGCTAGCTAATTAAACATGGAGAAATCCCTAGCCACCCTAGCTTTGCTACTACTCTTCACATTCCTGACACAGCATCAGTCAGTGAATGGTCAGGTCTTCTGCCGGTCGCAGATCAGCCTCGCCAACGAGGCGTGCAGCCTGAGGACCTTCCCCGGGATGAGGCCCTCCGTGCCGCGGGAGCTCAACGAGTCCTCGTCGTCGGTGACGGCGGTGGCAGGCGGCAGCGGGTACGTGCTGCAGTCCAGGGACGACGACGACGACGAAGGGGAAGAAAGCGAGGGGCGCCAGCGCCATCACCGGCGGCGGAACCGCCGCGGCGACGGAGAGGAGGAAGACCCCTACGACACGGCCTGCTGCCGCCGGCTGATGGCCCTCGACAACTCGTGCGTCTGCCAGGCGGTGGCGCGCCTCCCAGTGTTCATGACCGCGGTGCGGCACGTCGTCAAGCTCACGCCGGTCGACGGCTGCCACGTCTCCTTCGAGTGCCCCGGCTCCTTCTAGCTAGACAGTTGAACATTATAGCATATCCCCAGTATCACTGCGTTAATACTCGCTGAGATTAAAATTTACTTCTGATTCATTGCAGCAAGAAAAGAAGATAATAACATGCATCATTAAGAGACGGAAATGTTGCATTCATAAGTCATAATTAATGGAAAATTGGCCGGATCAAGCACATATGTACAAGGTTATCAAATAGATTAAGGGTCTGTTTGGTAGAACTCCAGATTCCAGCTTCTCCTGAAATCTGAAACTTGTAGGCTAAAATAAAGTGAATTTAAGTTTATATTTTTGGTCTAAAATGTAAACAAGATGATCCATAACACTCTTAGGGTCTATTTGGTTGGGTGTATGAGCCCAAACCTGGCTCATGTGATGCAAGAAACTAGTGTTTGGTTGCCTGTATTTACTGTTACAGCCAGACTCAATAGATACAAATTCACTGTACTGCCTAGACTGAAGAGAAACGCACGGATCGACCGTTCCATCTGAGCCAAGCCCAGCTTCCCTCCCACCTTGCATGCAAGCATGATGACATCATCACGATGTCATCATTTGCAATCTATTTTCCATCTATTATTTGATATATCTTTTGATTAGTGTCGGCGTATTCCACCTGACAGGCCCTAGTCTACAGACCGGGTTTTATTCGATAGGAGGGCGTCTTCGCAGCTGGCAAACCCTAACGAGGGGAAACCCTCGAGACTCCCTCATGAAGGACTTTGGTGTTTACGAACTAAGTTGACACAGTGATTTTACCCAGGTTCAGGCCCTCTGTTTGCCTAGGGTAACAGTCTTACTTCCTGCTGGATTTTATGTAGAGTGTTCTAAGCAAGTCAGAACTTGGGGATTACAAGTTCTTCCTTAGACTCTATTGCTTGAACTCTTGGTTCTCCGTCTCTCGACCTCTCGACCCCTTTTCCCCATGTACCCGAATGCCCTTATATAGGCCAGGCTAACGGGGGTAGGTAAAAGGGGGGTCATCATGCTGATCTATACACATTTATTACTCCTTCCGTCTTGTCCGTTCCCTGACCTCATTAAATGCCGACGATGGCCGCCTGGGATTCGCCGGGATGGGACCTCTCTGTGACGGGTAGGTGACAGGCGCCAGAGGATAGGGCCTGCCGTAGAATTCCTCGCAATCAACGAACTCGACCTGACATGCGCACTCACGGGCGCGATGCGATAGGGAAGGATGCTTGAGGTGAAGAACCTCGTACCACCTTTTGCCTTCTTGCGGCGGCGGCGAGCGTCTCGCCCACCTGCCGCCCGCCGCTACCCTGGGCGGGCTGGCGGTGGCGTCTCGCCCCACCGCCGCCAAGCCGCCACGTGGTGGCGCCAAAGGCGGCAGGCGTCCTCACCCACTGCTCGCCCGAACGCCACGTGGACCAATGCATGGCGGGTAGGGCGTGCTCGCCCACCTGCTCGCCAGGCTACCACGTGGGCCACGCACACTTTTGTGCGGCGGAGAGGGTACCCTGGCGCAAAGTACGCCGATAGTAGCCCCTAGGCTCGTCCTGGAACGCGCGTCAGGTCCTTTCGGGTTCTCCATTAAATGCCGGTGCGTTCTTGGATGGGGCCACTACTCATGAGGATGCGACCGCTTCGGTTCATGTGCTTCATTGCATCCGCCGATTTTTCTTGGGACCCGAAACGGCGCACGATCTTGTCTCTTCACGAACCGTCGGTGCGAGTGGTACATATGTAAGATCCATCTGTATCAAGCGGTTTACGCCTTCTGCTTTCTTTGCGCACTTTAACTTTTCGCTCCTTCGTCTTCCTTACTCGAAGCCTTTCGCCTTGTTCGCCTCCATGGCATGCTCCATCCCTGCTTCCACCGCGGACTCCGCCACAGTGAAGAGGATGGCCATCATCGCGCCGGAGGGCACCTTTCGCTTCCGGGCGGGGACCTCCACGCCACGGTGCCTCTTCGACGACATCCTCCTCCACACCTGGGCAATGATGGCGGGCCTGCTCCGACTTTTTTCTCACCGTCCTCCATTTTTATGGGATCCACCATCTTCACCTCACCCCTAACTCCATAGTCTTCCTCGCCATCTTCGCACACCTCTGTGAAATGTTCATGGGGGTGATGCCAAATCTCCCTCTCTTTCGCCACTTTTTCCTTTGCCGCGCCTCCAACGACAACGAGGTAGTGGGGAGTTGCTATTTTCGCCTTCGAGATGGAATGGCCTCCCGCTATATTGCCTTCTAGCCCAAATCCAATTGGAAGGCATGGCGCAGCGACTGGCTGTACATCAATGATGATAGTGGGGTCGACGCCTTGGGGGTGCCCGCCGAAGCAGCGGAGGCCTCCGAGAACTCGAACTCACCGGTTGAGGAGACGGCGGAGCTCCTCGCGATGGCGGCCCGCATCAACAGACTGCGGGACGCCGGATTAACTGGGGCGCTGGTGGCCCGGGACTTCATGGCCCGGAGGATCAGTCCTCTTCGTCGACGCGCCCGTCCTGCATGGCAATATACGAGCGATGACGACATGACACGCACGTGGCCAGGACGTAAGTCTTCGTTTTCCTTTAGCTTTTTCTTGCGCACATGCTTCTTTTTACGGCTCCCTACCAACCGGCAGCCATTCTTTGTCTTTTGCCAGGCGCGGAAAACTTGGAGGAGCCAGTTATTAGCAGGTGGCTTGCCGCGCTAATGCAGCTGGCTCCGGGTGGCTCAGCTTTCCCGGCGGCGGCTCGGCCGTTCGCCGACTTGGAGCATGCGGGCGCTGCGAGTCTTCGAGTTGCTCCGCCGATGGACTCTGAGGCCTGCCGTGGGTGCGGCCCACGGCCCGTGGTGATCGAGGATCGACCACCGCCGACGATCGGACCCGCAGGCAAGCGGCCAATGCCCGGGCGCCACGGGCTCAGAACCCAAGAGGTCGGGCCATGGACGAACTTCTGCCGCGCAAGCCACGATCGGCGGCGTCTTCTAAAGGCGGCGATGCAAACCGCCCGGCTATGACTTCATCACGGTGTTGCCGCCTCATGGCGCCAAAGACCACCGTCCTTCACCGACGCTTCCTCCTCCGGCGCCGGCCCCAACGACCGCGGCGCCAACATCCTCGGCCACGGGAGCCCAGGCCACCGCCCACCAGGGTGGCCTCACACTCCCGATGTGGCCTTAACGAGGTGCCGCCAAGGTGGCCCTCAAAACAGCGCCAAGCGACGCTAACACCCCAGAGGCGGCGGTGCTTCGCCAGTGCCTCCGGCCGCTACCGCAGAGAGGGCCAAGGAGGACGACCCCAGCACCAGCGCTTCCGGACGCCTCACCCCTCGCGCCGCCATTGCCCCCGTCGATCGCTTCGTCGAGCTCTTCACTGAGTTTGGCGATATCCATGCCTCACTGGGCGCCGTCATTGCCGCCGCCGCTAGGCATGGGGCCCAGCAACCCAACAAGCTAGCATCGATGAGCGCTGGAAGCGGAGCGGGAGGAGAGGGCGGCAGTGAGTTAGCGCGAGAGAGGGCTAACACGACCACCACGCGGTGGGCGGAAGGGCCAAAGTGGGCGAGAGGGCCGAGGCGGCGTGAAGAATTCGAGCTCGAATCCTTCCGCTGCTGGCGCAATCAGCCATTATGCTCAAGAAAGCCTTCAGCCATACGAAGAGGTGCTGGAGCCTTTGGGGTGGCGCTGAGCGCGCATTGGAGGATTTCGCCTGCGGTTAGCCGCGACCAACCAGCTCGGAGGCGCCGGGGCTGCTGCGCATCCCTGGCGCCCGCTCTGCAAGAGAGGGACGGGAGGTCGCGATCATGACCGCGACCTACACGCTAACCCTTCGCCCGCCACAGCGACGCCGCCGATCCCATGGCGGTGGTGACGGCCGACATCGAGAAGGCAGACGCGCGGAGGCGTGGGTGCGCGCAGCCGCCGAACACGTGGTCGGACTGCTGCAAGTAGAGCAGCCGGTCATGGACGTCTCCACTCCGCTGGCCGTGGAAGGCGACGACGGCGGCGACCTTGATTTCGGCAAAGACGAGGGAAGGGCCGGGCAGCCTTGTTGTTCTTTTTGTCTTATTTCCTTTTGTTGACCTGTTCTGTGTGCACGAACACTTGGGCAGACTTCAGTAAATATGGATACTTCTTGGTTAATGTTACCTGCATGCTTATCTGTTTTGTATGATCGAATTTGCTGGATTGAATCGTTAGGCGGCCAGTCTTTTAACTTAGATGGAATGCGAGGGGCCTTGAGAACGCCTAGGCTAGGCGGCGTTCTGAGTCTGCCAGCGATTATCGTGTTCTTTGCGAACACAAGTATAGATCATGCAAGTCATACAGGACTTAGGCAGAAATGACATTGAGTTTAACAGGAGATGTAAGACGTAGCCTAGTCTTAGCATCAGGTTTTTATGCGAGATTGTCGCTGATTCATATTCTTCTAGAACTTAGACCCTGATGATCACTTGGAAACGTGCTGCAGCGTAGCGCGGCGAGGCAACAAGTTACCGGAAATACCTTTAGGCCAGCAGTACTCAACGGTGAAAACCAGCGGTGCTTCAGGGAGCCAACCCGAGGTGTGCGAGCCGTGTTTAAGTACCGTGCCTAGCTTACACCCCGGTCACTTGGCCACGCCGGACGTTGACACTTAGCACATTTCCTTTTTATCATGAGGGGCCGTTCATTTCTAAGTTCCATGACAATCTCACGTAGCTCGATTCATCTTAGCACATACGCATAAGGAAATGGTTGGAAAGCGCGGCGTAAAAACACTTATCTTGTCGATACATCTGCTTTGGCGACCGGCCCCAAGCATCTGGCGATCACCCTCAACCATCGGCGACCAGCCCCAGCGTATGGGCGACCGATCTGGCGCCGGCGACCGGCCCCAAGCGTATGGGCGGCGGTCACAGGCTCTGGCGGCAAGCGACCAGACCCCAAGCGTATGGGCAACGGTCTGGGCAAGGCGACCACCCCCAAGCAAGGCGACCGATCTGGCGCAGGCGACTAACCCCAACACTACACCATGACACAATATTACCGTCGGATGGTAGCCGAAATAATCGATAACCACCAGAAACTATCTGTCGGCAAAGTTGCGCAACAGACCGTCTGTCGGTAATACTTCTTTCAGGGTCAGATTGTCTGTCGGCAATTATACATGTATTAAGGACTGATTATGTGTCGGTAAATCTTATATTGTGGATCAAAGCGTAAAGTCGGTAAAATGTCCTAACCGACTATGTGTCGGCAAATATGAGCGAAAAAATTAATGCGGCAAGGTTCAGCATACGGAGAGCAAAAGACGCTAGGTTTCCCATTGTACATCACACACGGCTCCTTCGCCAAAATCCCCAAATCCCCTCGCCTCCCCAGCGCCATTGCCTTCCCCAAATCCCCAAATCCCCTCATCGCCCCCCGCAAGCCTTCCCCCATCACCCCGCCGCCCCGCCCCCGCCGCCCACGCCCACCTTCCCCATGCGCTTCCCTTCCCCGCCGCCTTCCCCCGCCGCCCCCAGCGCCGCCTCCGCCGCCGCCCCCACGACGGCTTCCCTTCCTGCAGTGTCGCGCGCTCGCTCCTCCGCCGTGTCCGCGCCTCGCTCCCCACCTCATCCTCCCAAGACTTCCGCCGCACCTGCTCCCGGCTGCCTTCAATCTGCTCGACACTTCGCCACCTTCTCGTCTCCGCCTCCACCTCTTCGTCGGAGGCCTCTTCGCTCGCGGGCCGCAGCTCCCTCCTCAGGCCCTCGCTGCAGGCCCCCGCCACCGTCGCCTTAGGCCCCCCTTTGAGTCCCCGCCACCACCTCGGGCCCCTTGTTGCATCAGGATCCTCGCCCTGCCTTAGGCCCTCGCCAGAATTTTGATTTTGAAGATTTCTTGAATCTGCTACCTATTCTGAACTCTTAAGGTATTTTTCCTCGATCTTGTTAGTAGTACATTGCGAACTTGTGATAAATAGAATGAGGACAGCTAGTGAAGAATGCTTGGTTATTGATTTTTATGGAAGATCTTTGTTATTGATTTTTATCATGGTTCGGTCGAGAAGAAAATGTCTTTTAAGGTTTTGCGATGAAGTTTGTTATCAAAAAGGTTTTGTGGTGAAGTGATGGATGTTTAACCTCTCCTTGTTTATATTCGGAGATGTGTTTGCCTTGATTGATTGTCATAGTAGTTCTTTTCATTTTAGGTGCGGAAATGTCACAATCATAAAAAACATTGCATATGCTGTATAGTTGGATATTGTTCGTTGTCATTGTTGTGTGGACTGGTTATCTTTGAATGAAATGTTTGCTCTCCTTATGCATAGCTTTTGCGACATGTTGTTTTAATTAGAGTTACCATGCCCTGTTTTCCTTTTGTTCGGTCACACTATCCTTTTCATGTGTCTTAACACTATCTTGTGCCAGTGACTATTAGTAAGAATAATCGTGAGGAAGCTATCGGCCTATAACGAGATCATGCCATGTCACTTACATGATTTTGGGGATTTATCTATCACCTTTTTAAATGTTGAGAACCAATGTGTTGTACAATTGCACATCTATGTCACAACCATACCTTTTATCCTCTTTTGAGTACCACACAAACCCACCTCAAAATTTTGACACCTTATTTGTTTCATATTTGTTATATTACATTGTCGGGGTCCACTTCGACTTGTTCTTTGAAGAGGAAAATCCAAATGTTCTGGGTTAGTCTTGATGACATCACTAATCTGCGTTCTTTGGTGTTAACCTCTTAGTTGTTGTCGGCGTACTGCTATTTGGGTACCCTCCCGCCGCTTCGCGGTCAACACGGCGGTCAAACGTAACGGTCCACGTGGCGCCCGTGGCGGTGGCGAACGCATACTTTCGCCCGGCGAAGTCCCGTGGCACCGGCGAGCAGTGGGCGAAACACGCCCGCTTCGCTCGGCGAAAGTCCACGTGGCACCGGGCGGCGGTGGCGAAACACGCCCGCTTCGCCGGCGAAAGTCCACGTGGCACCGGCGGCGGTGGCGAAACACGCCCGCTTCGCCCGGCGAAATCCACGTGGCACCGGCGAGCGGTGGCGAAACGCCGCCCGGCGAAGTTCACGTGGCGCCCGGCAGCGGTGGCGGCTGCATACGCTCGCCCGGCGAAAATCACGTGGCGCCCGTGGCGATGGCGGCACGCCGCTACGCCCGGCGAAATCACGTGGCGCCCGTGGCGATGGCGAAACACGCCACTTTCGCCCGGCGAAAGTCACGTGGCGCCCGTGGCGGTGGCGAACACGCCTGCTTCGCCCGGCGAAAATCACGTGGCACCGGCGGGCGGTGGCGAAACACGCCCTTTCGCCCGATGAAAATCACGTGGCGCGCCGGCGGTGGCGAAACACGCCTGCTTTCGCCCGCGGCGATTCCGTGGCCCCGGCGGCAGTGGGTGGGCACGCATACCTTTCGCCGCGTCGCAAGGCAAAAAAGCGGTGCAAGGTGGCTTCACCTCGAAGGCTCCTCCCCCTGTCGTACCGTTCTGGGCAACCGGACAGCGGTGTCGAGTACATCAGCTGCAAGGATTTCTGCTACAAGCCCATTCCTCGCGCCTCTCACCAACCCGTCAAGAAGGGTCACATCCGGCGGACGGGCTAAGCCATCGTCGGCATTTAATGAAATTTGGAGGAGCAGGGCAGACAGAAGGCGTATTAAATGTGTAAGGATCAGCATGATGACCCCCTTCTACCTACTCCCATTAGCCTGGCCTATATAAGGGCCCTCGGGTGCATGGGGAAGGGGGGTCGAAGGTCGAGAGTAGGAGAAAACAAGCAAGAGTATCACAGTAGAGCCTAGGGAAGAACTTGTAACCCCCCAAACCTTGTACTGTGCCGATTTAAAACACTCTATAAACAATCAGCAGAGAAGTAAAGGTACATTACCCAAGGAAAAGGGGCTGAACACAGGTAAAACCTCTGTGTGTTCCACAGTTCATATCATAAAGTTTGCCGTCAGGAGTCTCTAGGGTTTTCACCCTCTAGGTTTAGCCGCTTGTGAAGGCGCCCTCCTCGAACCAAACCCGGTGCATGAGACTCCGGACTGTCGGTGGAATCGCCAAGCGAGGCACGCCAGTGGGGGGCTAGTGGTTGGTTTTTCCGGGTAACTCCCCGGCGGACTTCGGCGTTCGCGATTTAGAAGATGGCGGGTTCTCAGCACCAGAATGTCGCAGGGGCGAGCGACGATCAAGGCGCTTCCCGGCCATCGCGTTGGTCGAGGAGCCGTTTTACCCCACACCTGCAGGGCGGCGCCGCTGCTCCCTTGGAAGCGGTGGAGCAGCCCGTGCGTCGCGGTAGCCATGGGCGCCACCCGCCCTGAACACACGCCACTCGTGCTCTTCGGACCACCGCCGGTGGAGTCTGTGAGATTCCCGGGCACTCCGTGGGCTGCACATTCTTGGCCTCGTGGATCGGCCCAACTCCGGTAGGGCTCCCGGCGATCGAGCACAAGCGTACCTTAGCGCCTAAAGCGCATCTGGCGCTCTCGGATCTCAGCCGCCCCAAAGGCCACGGCGAGCGGGCGAGGTCAAGGAAAGCGCGCGCAATCCGGTCCGGTTCCTCGAGGAACCGTGGGGACCTCGCTCTCATCTCGGCAAGCCACCGCGGCGTGGCGATGATCTCCATGATGCTTTCGCCGCGCCACCCGACCACCAAGCTGCGCTGCAGCGCAGTAGCGTCGATAATGAAGCCCCCGTGGCTCTCATTCTCGGGCTAAGGAGGAGGTTCACTCCTCCGAGCTCCTTAAAAGCCGGGCTTCGCGCTCCCACGCAGTCTCCGGACAGACCTCCGACAAGCGGCTCGGCTCCCTCTACGGCGTCGGGTGTCAGGCCTTCTCCCGGCGGCTGCGCCGCGTGACATGGCCAGATAGGTTCCGCCCGGCGGCCATAGAAAAATATGACGGCACCACCAACCCAGAGGAGTTCCTCCAAATCTACACGACGATGGTGCGGGCAGCTGGCGGGTCTGAAAAGGTCATGGCCAACTACCTCCCAACAGCCTTGATAGGCTCTGCCCGCTCGTGGCTGCTAAATCTCCCCCGAGGGTCGGTGCACTCGTGGGGAAAGTTGTGCGACCTCTTTGTCGCCAATTTCCAGGGCTCCTTTGCGCTGCCCGGCATGGAGGACGACCTTCACGCTCTGGAGCAAGAGAAGGGGGAGTCGCTCCGCGACTTCATTCGGCGGTTACGCCGCTGCGCAACACAATCCCCACATCTCCAACAATCGGTCGTCATCGCCTTGAGAGGCGTCTTGCGACAAGAAGATGAAAGAAGATGGCCACCGCACCATCGGCTCCACCTCGAGCTTTTCTCCCTCGCACATAAGTGTGCGCGGGCATGAGGCAAGGGGCGGCGCTACCGCCCAAGGGTGGCCATGGCAGGATGGGCCGGACCTCGAAGGGTTCGGCCGTTCAACAAGAAAGCGCGAAGCGCGAGGCGGGAAGAGACCGACAGTCTTGGCCGAAAGCGCGGCAAGCATAACGATG
This sequence comes from Guadua angustifolia, assembly GCA_036346375.1. NCBI lineage: Eukaryota > Viridiplantae > Streptophyta > Magnoliopsida > Poales > Poaceae > Guadua > Guadua angustifolia. The sequence continues at coordinate 17,300,353 of CM070514.1, forward strand.
AGGACGACCTGCTACCGAAGAAGCGCGATCGCCGCGATCGGCAGGATGATCGCCGTGACCGGCGTGATGGCCGCCGCGACCGGCGCGATGACCGCCGCGAGCAAAAGGAGGGCGAGCCCTATTGCCCCATCCACGCGACCAACACCCACGACCTGGACAACTGTCGGGTCGTGAACAAGATAGTGGAAAAGCGGCTCAAGGAACGCCGCCCCGATGATGATCAAGACGAAGATCCAGCCCCGCTGGCTTTCCAGCAGGCCGATCACGCGGTGGCCTACATCCATGGTGGTTCGTCCACCTTCCCCTCCAACGCCGCTTACAAACGGCAGAAGAGGGAAGTCTGCGCCGCCACATCGAGCTCGGGGGCGGGTCGGATGCTGAAGTGGTCTGAGCAAACGCTCACCTTCAGTCAGGCTGACCATCCCAAGGGCGCCAACGGCCTGGGATACCTCCCGGTCGTAGTGTCGCCCACTGTTCGGAACGTGCGGCTAAGCCGCGTGCTGGTGGACGGAGGGAGTTCTATCAACCTCCTGTCCTCCTCAGCATTCTTGGCACTCAGATCCAGATCGGATCTGCGCCCAGCTCGACCTTCTTGGGGTAGCCCGGAGGTGGTATGATGCCCTGGGCGGTCGCCTCCCGTCACCTTTGGGGAGGGACAACTATCACACCGAAGTTGGTGGATTTCGAGGTCGCCGACTTCGACCTCCGCTACAATGCCCTGCTCGGCCGACCGGCGTTGGCCCAATTCATGGCGGCCACCCACTACGCGTACATGGTGGTGAAGATGCCGGGGCCCTCTGGCCCCATTACGATCAGGGTGGACAAGGCCGAGGCCTTGCGCTGTTTCAAGGTCGCGCAAGACCTGGCCGACGCCACCTGCGTCGGGCGCCCAGACGCCACTTCCTCGGGAGCCCCTCAGGCCCGGACCCGCGCCTCACCTGGCTCCGCCGGTGAGGTCAAGGTGGTCGCCACGAGTGAGGCGAGCTCCGAAGACCGTCAATATTGGCGCCAACCTCGGCGCCAAATAGGAAGACAGCTTCGTCACCTTCCTCGATCCAATTCAACGTGTTCGCTGGCAACCGTCCGATATGGCTGGGGTCCCCGAGGAGGTGATTGAGCACCGATTGGCGGCGCTCCCGAGGTGCGTCGGTCGATAGAAAGTCGAGGCGGCGCCGGCGACAAGACGCCATTCGGGAGGAGGTAGAAAGCTCTTGGCGCGAGGGGTTGTTAGGAAGTCTCTCATCACGAGTGGCTTGCCAACCTGTCTTTGTCAAGAAGTCCAACGGAAATGGCGCGTGTCGACTTCACCGACCTCAACAAGGCTGCCGAAGGATCCTTACCCCGCCGCGAGTCGATCTCATTGTTGACTCCACGGTAGGGTGTGATTCTTGTGCTTCTGAATCGTGCTCTGGATACCACCAGATCGCATGGCGCGAAGATGAAGAAGCGCTTTTGTAACCCTACGGTGTATATTGTTATGTAAGAATGGCTTTTGGTTTAAAGAATGCCGGTTCGACTTACCAGCGTGCCATGCATATCACCTTCTGCCCCCAGCTAGGGCGAAATCTTGAAGTTTATGTCGACGACCTAGTTGTGAAGATTAAGAAGAGCGATGAATTGATTCAAGACCTGGAGGAAACCTTTGCTAACCTCCGGAAGAACTGTTTGAAGCTCAACCCGGAAAAATGCGTGTTCGGTGTGCCCTCCGGCAAGCTGTTGGGTTTTCTGGTATCAAGCCGGGGCATCGAAGCCAACCCTGACATGATATCGGCCATCGAGCACATGAAGCCGCCGGCGCTGCTCAAGCAAGTCCAATGCTTGGCCGGTCGCCTGGCCTCCCTGGGGCGGTTCATTGCCCGGTTGGGAGAAAAAAGCTTGCCCCTGTTTAAGCTGCTGAAGAAGACGAACCACTTCGAGTGGACTGAAGAAGCCTAGAAGGCATTCGAAGAATTGAAGCGGTACCTCTCCTCTCCCCCAGTGCTGGTTTCCCCAGCGCCAGGTGAGCCGTTGCTCTTGTACATAGCTGCCACCCCTGAGGTGGTGGCGTGCTGATTCTTGATGCGGAGAAGGCGCCCGAGGCGGTATATTACATCGACAAGGTGTTTGACGGCGAGACCCAGTACCGTGAGGCTCGAGAAAATGTTGTATGCTTTCTGGTGGCGTCCAGGAAGCTGCGCCATTACTTCCAAGGGCGGGAAATTACCGTGGTCACGGCCTACCCTCTGCGAGAGATCCTCCACAACCGAGAAGCTGAGGGCCGAATTGCGAAATGGGCGGTGGAGCTGGGGGAATTCAACCTCAAATTTGTACCCCGCACCGCCATCAAAAGTCAGAAGCTGGCGGAGTTCATCACCGAGTGGACTCCCGCCACTTCGGAGGCTACTGAAGAAGCTCCCGCGCCCTCTCCCTGGACCTTGTTCTTCGATGGCTCTTTCAGGCTAGAAGGCGCGGGAGCTGGGGTTGTCCTGGTCTCCCCGACCGGGGACATCCTCCAGTATGTGGTCGCCCTCGAGTTCAAGGCCACAAATAACGTAGCTGAGTACGAGGGCCTGCTGGCAGGGTTGCGCATCGCTTCGGCATTGGGCATTCGGTGTCTCCAAGTCAAGGGAGACTCCCTGCTGGTCATCAATCAAGCGCGGAAGGAGTTCCAATGTTCTGACCCCACCATAGCGGCATACCTAGCGGAGGTCCGAAAAATGGAGCGTCATTTTGAAGGTTTGGGATATATCCATGTCCCCCGGCGCGACAATCACCTTGCGGACGGGCTTTCGCGGCTTGCGTCCTCAAGAGCTTCTGTTCGGTCGAGTCTTGAAGAAAGGCTATCGCGACCGTCCGCCATAACCTCCGGTTCAGTGGGAACGATGGTGTCATTGTCGCGCCCCAGATTCGGCGGGACGACGCAAAAGCCGTTCTGACCTCCGGCAAGACAGCGGGAAGAAGCGTTGCGCTATCATAGCCCCGGGGAGGCGAGCAACGTGCGCCTCGGGCCCAGTCGGGAGGAAGATGGCGGTCTTCTTTGAGGCAGCACCGGGAAAAGCTTCGGCCCGCCGAGTACCCAGCGAGCACCGAGTGGTCGCCTGGCTTGGCGGGAAGATCGGTGGATGGATCCTATCCTAGCCTTCTGCGTGACCAAGTGATCCACGGCGATGATGCCTCGGTGAGAAGATCGCGACGTAAGGCCAAGTGCTACACTACGGTAGGTGGGGACCTATATCGCCCGAGCGTAAAACGGAGTTCTCTTGAAGTGCATCACTCGGGGAGAGGGAGCAACCTGCTCTCGATATCCATGGGCGTGTCAGGGAGCCATATGTCGGCCGAGCGCTAGTCGGCAAAGCGTTCAGCCGGGGATTTTATTGGCCTCGCCCTCCGGGATGCTTCTTGGTGGTGAGGGCGTCTGGGCTTGTCGAGTTCTTCACCGAGCAAGTCCACCGACCAGCCCACTCTGCAAACCATCCGCTCTCGGCGTTTGCGGTGCAGGGTCGATATCCTTGGCCCGTTCGCAAGAACCCGAGGCTTCACCCACCTCTTCGTGCGCCATCGATAAGTTTATGAAGTGGGTCGAGGCGGCGGTGCGCGCCATCACGGCATTGCCACCATCAAATTTATGCGCGGGATCTTCACCCGCTTTGGAGTCGCCAATCGCATCATCACCGAGCAATGGAACCCAATTCACCGGTCACGGCTTTTACGGAGTTACGTGATGAAATGGGCACCAAAGTATGTTTTGTGATGGCCCATCCGCATGAGCAATGAGAAAGGCAGAACGCAGCAACGCTATTGTTTTGAAAGGGCCTCAAGACAAAGCGTTTGATCGGCTTCACAAGAGGGGCGTAGCGGTGGGCGGAAGAGCTCCGGCGATCTTGTGGTCGCTCGCACCACACCCAGCAAGGCAGCAAGCGAGACGCCTTTCTTCACGGTATACTGGCGGAGGTATTTCTCCCCTCCGTGTCACTTTCGGTTCCCCCGCGTCTCGGTGTTCAACGAAGAAGACCAAGAGGATCTTGGCGAAGATGTCAACCTTTGGAGGAGGTCACGGGATCGCGCCGCTCTCGCGCCCGTCACTTCTGAGAGTCTCAGCGGTACCACGCCGCCGGGTTCGAGAGGACAGGCGATTAGCGACTGGTCTTCTGCGAGTCGAGCGCATGCGGGTTGAACAAGCTGTCTCCCGATGGGAGGCCCCTTCAAGGTGGTTTGATATCTCGGCAGGCGGTCGGTTAGCCGAGGATGGCGAAAAATGGCGAATTCCTACAACATAGAGTTGTTGCGGAAATTCTATCCTTGAAGGAATTGTAAGTGCCCCGCTGCTCTCCACGGTCGGCCATGAGGTAAGAATCTCCCTTGGCTGGTTGGCAGCTCTTGGCGGTTAGTAAAGTTGTTGCCTAAAAGGCTTTCAATTTACCATGGCTGTCCCTTTTTGTGCCCTTAGCGGCAAGTTTTTTCTGCATGGATGACGTTGGTTCCATATGTCTACTAATTCCTTGATGATCTATGGAGTCGCTTGGTGCATGTGTCCGAGCAAGACCCAGGCGGCCGGGCGGGCTAGATCACGGTGCTCAAAGCGGCTCGCCGCCTCGGGTTAGCTCCACAAGCACCTTGGTTATCACCATGAGCATCGTTAGTCTAGTACCCCTCCTGGGAGCCCACCGCTTTGACACACAGCACCATGGATCGATCCCCAAAAAATCGCAAGGACTTAGAAATCAAAAAGGGACCGGGGCTCGCTCCATGCAGGGACCTATATCGTCCGATTTTTTCTTGCATATGCCTGCTTATTCTGTCAGTAGCTGTGCCCCAAGGCATAGAGTCACCGGCTCGTTGCATAAAGCTCGGGGGCTGGACGCCCCAAGACTTCTTCGTGGTCGCCCCAAGCTTCTTCGTGGTCGCCCAGAAGCTCGGGGGCTGGTCACCCCATGCTTCTTCGTGGTCGCCCAAGGGCTTGGGGGCTGCTCGCCCCGAGTCTCTCCGTGGCCGCCCAGACGCTTGGGGGCTGGTCGTCCAATGATACGAAAAGCAAGATAAGTGCTTCATACCGCATTTTCGACCATTACCTTATGTGCATGCGCTAAGATGGGTCAAGTTACGCGTGATTGTCACAAGCACCAGAAGTTAACGGCCCCTCATGATTAAAGGAAATGTGCTAAAGCGTTAGTGTTTGGCACGGCCGGGTAACCGGAGTGCAGGTTAGACGTGGTACTCAACACGGCTCATACGCCTCGGGTTGGCTCCCTGAAGCACCGCTGGTTGTCACCGTCGAGTGCCGTTGGTCTAAATACACTTCCGAAAACTTGTTGCTTTGCCACACTACGTTGCAGCGCGCTTTCAGGCGATCATCAGGGTTTGAGTTCCAGAAGAGTTTGAACCAAGTGACAATCCCGCGCAAAAACCAAACGCTAAGACCAAGCTACGTCTAGCATTTCCTGTCGGGCTCAAGGTCGTTTTTTGCCTAAGTCCCGTGTGACTTGTGTGATCCTTGCTTGTGTTTGCAGCAAACACGCGCGGCCACTGGCGGGACTCAGGAATGCCGCCCTAACCTAGGCGTTCCTCGAGCATTTCAGCTAAGTTAAAAAGCTGGCCGCCTAACGACTTAATCTGGCGAACTTGATCACACAAAATGAAAGAACATGCAATATAGCGTTAAACCCAGAAATGTCTGATATGCTAAGTACCACTTAAGTGTTTGTACATGCAGGCGAGTCAAACAGAAGAAAGAAAAACAAAAGGAACCAAGGGGCTGCCCGGCCCTTCACTCCTCGTCGCCGATGTCGATGTCGTCGCCCTCGTCGTCTTCCACGGCCAGCGGGGTGGAGACATCCATGGCCGGTTGCTCAACTTGCAGCATCCCAGCAACGTGCTCGGCAGCTGCGCGCACCCTCGCCTCCACCTGCGCGAGTCTCCCTCAACGCCGGCCGTCACCGCTGCCATGGGATCAAGGGCGGCGTCGCGGCTGGCCCAGCAGGCCAGGGTGTAGGTCGCGGTCATGATCGCGACCTCTCGACCTTCCCTGGCGGAGCGAGCGGCTAGGGCTTCTGGTAGTCCCCGGAGCGCCTCCGTGGCCTGGTTGGTCGCGTGGGCGAATTGCAGCGCGGAGTCCTCTAGCGGCGCGTTCAGGGCCACTCCCAAGGGCTCCAGGCACCTCTTGGTGCGCTGGAAGGCCTTCTTGAGCATAACGGACAAATTGCGCCACAGGCGGAAGGACTCCACCTCCGAGGTCTTCAACGCCGTCTCCGCCCTCTGCGCCCGATCTTCGGCCCTTTCCGCCCTCGTCTGCATGGCGGCGGCATCGGTTCTCTCTTGTGCCAATGCCGTTTCCGCCGTGTCAGCCCTCACCCGCTCCCGTTGCAGCTCGCCCCTCACCGATGCCAACTGCCGGGTGATATCGGCCCCGTGCTTGGCGGCTGCGGAAGCGGTGCCAATCGCCATCTTGGTCGCCGAGCCGGTGAAAAACTCGGCGTGGCGTTCGGTGGGGGCAGGCGGCACGGGCGCGAGCTCTGGAGGCGCCTGGCTGAGATCACTGCCCGCCCTCTCGTGGCCGCCGGGAACATCTGGCGAAGCGATTGGTGCCGGTGGCGGTGGCGTCCGCCCTGGTAATGCGTCTGAGGGGCGCCTTGGCGTACCCTCAAGCTGAGACCGCCATATAGGGCGTGAGGCCACCTTGTTGGATAGTGGCAGGCTCCTATGGCCGATGAAGATAGGCCATGGCGTTGAGGCAGTGCGGAGGAGTGTCGGAGCTGGCGCCCGTGAGGCGCCGACGTGAGGAAGAGACGTCGGGCGGCGGCTGCTGGCGGCGCCACCGTAACAAGTAGAAAGTGGGGCAGCTGCGTGGCCGCCCCTGCGGAGATCCGCCATAGCGAGCTTCGTGGCGGTGGAGGTTTGGCCCGCGTCCACGTGGGCCCTCTTAGGATCTGGACCCGCAGTGTCCGGGGCGGCGATCGTTTACCGCTGCCCGCCCGCCGGGCGGCGAGCCGTGTCCCTAATCACCGATGGGCAGCATGGTGGTACCTGGCGGGGCTGTGGAGTCCATTGGCGGGGCGACCTTACGACCCTTAGGCGCTCGCGTGCTCGATTTGCCCGGCTAAATTGGCATTTGGGAAAGGAGTGCCGATCGGGCCGGTTGCGCATCGGTATGGCGAGCCATCGCCTGAACCTGCTCCTCCAAGTTTCCGCGCTGGCGATGGACAAAAAGTAGGCTGGCTGGTTGGTGGGAAACCGCAAAAAGAAGCATGTGCGCGAGAAAAAGCTAAAGAAGAATGAAGACTCACGTCCAAGACCCACGTCGCCGCGTCGCGTCGTCGTCGCCGTGTCTTGCCATCTTGGGCGGACGCGGCGAAGAGGGTGATTCTTGAACCCACGAAGTCGGGCTACCAACCCCGGATAATCGGCTTCCCCTTGATCGGAGGACGCGGGTCGCCATTGCGCGGAGTGCCGCCGTCTCCTCGACTGGAGAGTTCCAGTCCTCGATGGCCTCCGCTGCCCCGGCGGGCACGTTCAAGGCGTCAACGCCGCTGTCATCACTGATGTCTGACCATTATCGCCGCGCCATGATTTCCAGTTGGACCGGGGCTGGAAGATGATGTAGCGGGAGGCCATCCCGTCCCGCAGGCGGAAGTAGTAGCTGCCCACCACCTCATTTTCGGCAGAAGCGCGACAGAGAAAGAAGTAGCGGAAAAGCGGAAGATTTGGCATCACCCCCGTGAACATTTCACAAAGGTGTGCGAAGATGGAAAGGAGGATAATGGAGTTGGGGGTGAGGTGGAGATGGTGGATCTCGTAGAAGTGAAGGACGGTGAGGAAGAACTCGGAAAATGGCGGGACCAGGCCCGCCATCATAACCAGTATGAAGAAGGATTTAAATCGAAAAGACACATGGCGTGGCGGTCCCGGCCGAGGCGGAGTGTGCCCTCGGCGCTATGATAGCCATACATCACAGCGTGGGAGTCGCGGTGGAGGTGAAATCAGGCACCATGAAGAAGACAAAGGCTTTTCGAGCGAGAAGATTGAAGGGAGTAAAAGTTGGGGTGCGCAAGGAAGAAGAAGGCGTACAACTGTTCGATGCAGATGAACCTATCTTTATATCGCCCTGGCAAGCCAGTTCCACGAAGAGGCAAGATCGTGCGTCGCCTCGGGTCCCGAGAAAAATCTGCAGAATCTGCGAGGGAACAAGCGGTCGGGTCCTCATGAGTGGTGGCCCCACCGAGAACCTTGAAGCATTTAAGGCATTTAATGAAGGTTCTAAAGTAAGCTTGGAGTGCGCGCTCGAGGCGGGCCTGGCCTCTTGTCGGCGTACTCTGTGATTGGTACCCTCCCGCCGCACAAAAGTGGTCAACCACGGTCAAGCGTGCAGTCCACGTGGCGCCCGGCGGCGGTGGGCGGGCACGCCGCCGCTCGCCCGAGAAGTCCACATGGCACCGGTGAGCGGTGGCGAAGCACGCCTGCTCGCCCGCGAGAAATCACGTGGCACCCGTGCGGCGGTGGCGAAAGCACGCCGCTCGCTCGGCGAGAAGTCCACGTGGCACTCGGCGGGCGGTGGGCGAAGCACGCCTGCTTTCGCCCGGCGAGAAGTCACGTGGCACCGGCGGTGGGCGAAACCGCCGCTTTCGCCCGGCGAAAGTCCACGTGGCACCGGCGAGCGGTGGGCGACACGCGCCTGCCGCCCGGCGAAGTCCGTGGCACCCGCGGCGGTGGCATGAAGACGCCTGCTTCGCCCGGCGAAGTCCACGTGGCACCGCGGCGGTGGCGAAACACGCCTCTTTCGCCGGCGAAATCCACGTGGCACCGGCGAGCGATGGCGAAGCACGCTGCTCGCCCGGCGAAAGTCACGTGGCACCGGCGGGCGGTGGCGAAGACGCCACCGCTCGGCGCGAAGATCACGTGGCGCCCGGTGAAGCGGTGGCACGCCGCCACCGCGGGCGGAAGCGATCCACGTGGCCCGGCGGCAGTGGGCGGGCACGCCTGCCTGCGCCGTGTCGCATAAACAAAAAAGCGGTGCAAGGTGGCTTCACCTCGAAGGCTCCCCCGTCGTCTGATTCGGGCAGCCAGGACAGCGGTGTCAGTCTGTCATTGCAAGGATTTCTGCTACAAGCCCATTCCTCTGATGCCTCTCACCAACCCGTCAAGAAGGGGTCACATCCCGGGCGGACCGAGCTAAGCCATGCGTCGGCATTTAATGAGGCTGGAGGAACGGGACAGCACAGGAAGGCGTATTAAATGTGTAAGGATCAGCATGATGACCCCCTTCTACCTACTCCCATTAGCCTGGCCTATATAAGGGCCCTCGGGTGCATGGGGAAGGGGGGTCGAAGGTCGAGAGTAGGAGAAAACAAGCAAGAGTATCACAGTAGAGCCCAGGGAAGAACTTGTAACCCCCCAAACCTTGTACTGTGCCGATTTAAAAACACTCTATAAACAATCCAGCAGGAAGTAAGGCTGTTACCCAAGGAAAAGGGGGCCTGAACCTGGGTAAAACCTCTGTGTGTTCCACAGTTCATAGATGCCAAAGTTTGCCATGCGGGAGTCTCTAGGGTTTTCACCCTCTAGGTTTAGCCAGCCGCGAAGACGCCCTCCTATCGAACCAAACCCGGTCTGTAGACTCCGGGCCTGTCAGGTGGAATATGCCGACAATTGTCTACTAGTGTCTATTTCCAGTTTTGTTATATTTTTAGCAATTCTTGAATGTTGTATGTGGTCTTACTCTAATTTGTCAGCAGATTTGCTACAAGTGAGCGACAATGGATTGAAGCACAAGTAGAGAATGCTAAGCAATGAGCCATACTCTCAATTTTAAAGTCACAAGTATCATCATTGAGGCTCATATACATAGGGATATCCATTCTCTTAGGTATATGTTATTTTACTAGTCTTGATTATGGTTCTATCAGTTTTCAAACTTTGTTCCTTTTACATAAGCTGCGACAAAATATCGAAGTGGAAAAGGATTTATCTTATCTCAACCATCTCTTATTTCTCTCTTGTTTTCTTGAGGAGAAAAGGTTACGAGCTTCTTTGGAGAACTCTCGACACTTTCTCAAAAGGTGCGAGGCTTTTGTATGTCGAGAGTATGTGGACAAGCAGAGTCTTATCTTTAGAAATATATTTCATTCCCAAGTTGTAAGAATTAGCTCTTTATCTTTGATGACTCAAGTTTAAGTTTGGATTCTTGAACTAAAACTTCAACTCTTAATGCTACTTCTTCTGCAGAATATTTGACTTCTTAGAGCAATAGCACAAAAACAACGGAGAATGCATGGGTTTGTTTGTCAAATATTTACATGTATGTGGAGTTCAATGAAGTGTTCATCAACAGACTAACCGGAGTGACAACTAGCAGTGTTTTTGCAATTTTCAAGAATCCATTTAGTACCATAAGAGTTGAGTTACCTCTTGTAGGAAATTAAAATGTATTGTAACTTAATTTTGTTTCAAAAGACAGCATAGTAGTATTGTGAAATTTGCAATTTGCAATTCCCTTGGAGTAATTTATGTGCTTCTTTTCAGAGATAGAATTATGTCCTCTGAGGATTAGCTTGATCTTGTGATTAGTTCTTTCGAACACCATCTCATCACATGCAAGATGCTTTTAGCGTTTTAGAGGACATGATGCCAATAATAATTCTTCTTGCGGCACATGAGTTATGCTTCAATGCTTCTTTTAGCGTATGATTCAATGTATTCGGCATAAGTTTGTTTGTTCGATCTATTTACTTGTTCTCTCATCCGAGACCATACCATGTCTCTGTTGAGAACTTGCTCAACTTCAAGGCACATATATTTTGCGAGGTATGTACAAATCAATTCTATTTTTCATTGTTCCATAAGATTTTATCGTGCTATTTTCTTAACATTTTTGAACACTCAAATATTTAGGGATTATGATTTAAGGTCATGCGCCAGAATACTACATTAACCGCAGTAAAGCAAGAAGCACATCCTCACAATATATGTGTCATTTCTACATCTTTTAGGTGTCTTCTCTTTTGTGTTTTCTTATTGGTGGTGTCCTCTCTAATGTTATGAAACTAAAGATGTACATTTACGTGTTTTCTTATTGGTGGTGTCTTCTCTAATGTTATGAAACTAAGATGTGGCTTAGATGCCTATTCAGGTTTATGATTTCACTCAAGTTGTATATATGATTATATTCCATATTTTGCCTTTGCCTTCAAATCTTTGGGGATTTCTCAATGGCATGAAAGAATCAAGGGGGTGGCAATTACCTAGCATTTCTGTGCTATCATTTAGATTTAATTGGTAATATGTGTCACAAAAACCAGTTGTTTTGCACCTTGTTGGGTTCCCTTCCTAAATTGGATATTTGCCACTGTTCAATTTGGAAATTGGATGGCATGTACAAAAAATGCCACTCCAATGGCATGATTTGTACATGCCATCCAATTTTCAAATTGAGGAGTGGCAAATATCCAGCAGTTTGATGATAAAAGAAAGCGGTTCTTGATAAAAGAAATGATAATGTGTTGCTCTGTGGACCAATACGCTGAGATCACCTTGACCGGTGCCTTTTCTTGGCGATAGAAACACTTTGAAGTTTACATGTTTGTTGAAGTTTGATCTTCAACGAGCAAGCTATTTTTCTCATAAGATCGTATCTCGGCTTGACTTATGATTATATCCTTATACGTCCTTGTGTTTTCTTGACCATGGTGCCATTTTATTCATTTTGTAGTTCATCAATCACTTGGCTAATCGGCTTGCGGACACGGTTCTGAAGATTGCTTGCCAACTTGAAAGGAAGAACATAGCGATGCTTACTCATTACTTAGAGTCATAGAATTTGAGTTCTGAGCTACCTCTCGGATCAACACTCGTCGTGGGTAAGAAATCTCTATTGTTGTGAACTTCCTCCTTATCTTCACTTCTTGATGTCTATATATGTTTCATGCTACTAAGTGACACAATTCAATAGTGTTGTCTGATTTTGGTTTTATTTGGTTGATTCTATGCAGTTGTACATGTATGTACTTATAACCTATACACTGAAATTAGATAGCTTACCGACATAGCTGGTAAAAATCCTACATGGATAACAGGTGGATCGATGAGCCTAGGTACAATACAATTCTTTTATATAGTTATCAAGTGTTAGTAGTAGTCAACATTTAAACTAACTTGCTGCATATATACTAGAACATTTTTACTCGACCTTTTCGAAACACAGAAACTTGACTGCATTGTTAAGATATATATGATGAGAGAAATGCATGTGACAATATCTAATATCTGTAAATTGCAGTTTACATATGCCATCTGCTATGTACTGAACATACTCCATGACCAAATCACAGTTAAAAGCTAGAAACTTTTTACTTACTGCACATTCTGTCCTGTAGAACCTGTTGTGTAATGAGGATATATGTGAATTGTAACTCTTTTATTGGTTACTTTGATGCAACTATAATCTGGTTTTCTGCTCCTTGTTATTGGTTACTTTGATGCAAGCTATCTCTGTGTTGCACCACTAAGGCTAGACTATTGCAAGAATGCTCTAACTCATTACTCAAAGTGTTTAGTGCATTCTCTTTGCAGTCTAGAAGGCACATACATTCACTAATTGCACTTAAAGGAAGAAAATGTGCTGTCATCTGTCACGTGTGATGAGCTTTTGTGTAAAGCATCTATTTTTTTTACCTGCTTGCTAAAGCATTCGTTATAAAAGGAACATCCTTGTCTGTGGTGTGATTCTGTTATATTCAGGGTAAAACACGGTATAGCACCACCACCAGGCTTCCTTCTCAGCCTTCATAGCAGCATTCCTTCTCAGTTTCTCTAGGCTTTGTGAGAAGAATTCCTTCTCAGCCTTTATAGCAACAACCTCTGCCAAGTTATCCTATCTTCGGTTCCGGCATTATGAATTGTGGGGAATGCTAACGACCAAGGACTTGAATTGCAGGTACTTTAATCAAAACTTTACATTTCTTCTTGTGCAAATCCATCACTTTTTCTTGACTTTACATTATTGACTTTGAAAATCCATCACTGCAAACATATTAAGATCAATCTATATTTTTGATCTAGTAGATTAGTTGTGGTGATCATGAGTACAATGTGCTATGATATTTTGTTGTGGAATACATAAGTTCTCGGATATTCTTCATGGATGAGTCCATTTTGTTGTATACATGGCTTGAGATTTAAATGTGCATGAAAAAAATTCTCACCAAACATTATAAGCTGGGTGAAGCAAGTACAAAAATATATGCTTTCCTAGCAACACCTAGACTTAAGGCATCTGAGAGAGAAGAGAGCAAGGGCTTTACATTTGCCACCTTATAATCTATGTTTTTGACAAGGCGACCCTTAATTAGAGATAAGCCCGAGCACTCATGGCGACTACATGCAATGTAAGAAAAGAACAATCAAAACATCCTCCAATATCACTCAAAACAAAAGGCCTCCCCCATTCAGAAAGTGCGAACACCTCTCAAGATGGCACCGCCATGATAAATGTCTTTGTGAAGTGGCTCTCTTTTTTATCAAATGCTTTGTTTGAAGGGCGAGGATGGTTTTACATGGGATGAAAAATCAGCCTTTGTGTGCGAATCAATCGCATGTTTTTTCCTCTTTTTTTTTCCTGGATGAGACAACAATAAAGTATCTAAATCAGAATCTAAAGAAGACTAGTAGAGAAATTTAGTTTTCCTCAACTTGTTCTTGCTTCGATATACCTCCCATTTTCCATATTATTATTTTTCTCCTTTTGTACTAAAGCATGCCTAGAAATTTCGAGGTCTTGAATCATATTAATGGATTCTAAGTTCATTTCAGAACTAATAGCTCTGACTGTCACACCCACAAAATGAACTCAAAGTGGGCTGCAATTATTTTTCCTTAAAATTGCAACTTGTTATCAAATTGATCCATTCCAAGCTCAAGATTCAAATCTCTGAGTTGCAAGCTCTTACATTTGCATTTGCCCTTGCCCTATTTATAATTGTTACCCTTGAAAACAAATATTGGTGTAATATGTCGTGCTTACCTTGGTGGCACTGGCCTCGTGCTCTATATGCACATTTTTGTTGGCTTCACAAACTTGCAGCGCTTGCTAAAGAGGAGCCTCTTCATGAAAGATAGAACAATAAATTGTGGTTCAATGCACACATGCATCATGCAAATGTCTTGAATGTCTTGAGCGAGATACGTGAAGAGTAAGCAAATTTTCTTGAATCTTTCAAGCAATGAAGTAGTGACAAAGTGGCTCTGTGTTCACTTATTTTAGCGATTACATCAATCAGATGAAAATGTTTTATGGGAACCACTTGTGTTAGGGGTGACTCACATGGCGTGTGCATGTCTACTTCTACGTCTTGATCACGACCGTTGCCTTTGATAACAAATTTAGTTTTTACACTTTCAACCAAAAACTTGATTAGTTGTTGATGAATCGTGGGCAATTTACTTCAACAAGAAACAAGGATATCTTTGCATGCTAACAAGCCAGATTTTCATGTGGCTATGCCACCTGAAACAAAACCTTTCTATGCTTCTTTAGTTGGGAAGTTTTAGAAGTCATACTCAAGCGATTTAGTGAAAGGTAATATGTGCAATGCTTCTAATATTTCATTGTGCATTTAAAAAGTTTGCCGTCTTCAATTCTTGATTATCAAATTGATCTTCATTTTACAAAATTTACATGAATATGCCTATATCGAGATTTTACATATTATGGCGATGCATGGATACTTTCTCATGTTTCTCATTGTTTACATTTTTTAAGTGAGAGGTCCCAAGTTGACAAACCTATGGGTATCACAAACTTCTCGGGTCCTAGCCTTTGTATACTAGTGTCACCACTTGATTAGTTATCAATTGTACCATATCCTCTGTTTCATGTGATAATTCAATTTTGATTTTCCCCTGTCTTCTAGATGTAATTTTGACCGATAGTTATTCAAGTATTAAATGCATGTTGTTGTCCAAAAACAAAATCATATGAACTAATTTTGTAGTGTTTCTTTTTTTCTGAGCGAATTGCAAGGACCTAAGAAGTTGGTGTTACCATCATATCTGAGATGCTTTTGTTTAAAACAACTAGTCATATTATGCTAACTGATTATTTTGTATGTACTTGACACCTCATGTGGGTGGATGACAAGTTGACTCTGGCTTTCAAGATCCAACATGGTTGAATTTTGTAAAAATTGATTGTTAAATGTAGGAATTTTGGGCTTTTGGACAAATTTGTATATTCTAGTTGCATCTTGACCTAACAAGATACTTGGAGTTGGCCTCATGTTTGCTTATCCATGTCGCCATTTATACTAATGAAATGGAATGGATGTATTTTGATGGATAAATTTGCCATTTATACTAATGAAATGGAATGGATGTATTTTGATGTTCGATTGTTGTGTTGAATGGATGTATTAATTGAATCATTTTCTCTTGTGATGTGGTGAAAATATGAATTAATTATCGATTGGATTTATAATATTCTCCACAATAATGTTTATCATTGTTTTCTATCGAGAAATTAATGGAATTCACACCAATATGGTTTATCGTCAGACTATCTGTCGGCAAAAGTCTACCCTCAGACTATCTGTCGGCAAAAGTCTACCCTCAGACTATCTGTCGGCAAAAGTCTACATCAGACTATCTGTCGGCAAAAGTCTACCCTCAGACTATCTGTCGGCAAAAGTTTGTCTGTCGGAAAAAGTATATCTGTCGGCAAAAGTCTTATAACCTTCCCGTGCTGTCCCGTTCCTCCAGCCTCATTAAATGCTGACACATGGCTTCGCCCGGGATGGGACCTCCCTGGGATGGGTAGGTGACAGGCGCCAAAGGATAGGGCCTGCAGTAGAATTCCTCGCAATCAACGAACTGACCTGACATCGCCGGCCCAGCACGATCTGATAGGGAAGGAGGCTTCGAGGTGAAGGAACCTCACACCACCTCTTTGCCTTGCGGTGGGCGGCGAGGCGTCTCGCCCACGCTTTCGCTTCGCCGCCGCGTGGACCAGCTGGCTGGCAGGCGTGCTCGCCCACGCGCCAAGCGCCACGTGGGCTGGGCGCCGGCGGCGGCGTCTCGCCCACTGCTCGCCCGACGCCCGTGGACCGGCACTGGCGGGCGGGCGTGCTCGCCCACCTTTCGCTAAGCCGCCACATGGGCTGGCGGCCGGCGGCGAGCGTCCTCCCACTGCTCACCGACGCATACGTGGTGGCACCTGGCGGGCGAGGCGTGCTCGCCCACTGCACACCAAGCCGCCCGCGTGAAATTTGGTGGCCAGCAGCGGGCGTCCTCGCCCACTGCTCGCCCAAAGCGCCCGTGGACGGCACTGGCGGCGGGGCATGCTCGCCCACACTGCTAAGCCGCCCGTGAAATTTGGGCGGCGAGCGGCGGCGTCTCGCCCACTGCCGCTGAGCGCCACGTGGACGGCACTGGCGGTGGGCGTGCTCGCCCGCTCGATTGTCAGGCCGCCACGTGAGCTGGGCGCCGGGCGAGCAGGGCATCCTCGCCCACCTACTCACCCCAACGCCATGTGGACCAACGCATGGCGGGCTGGGCGTGCTCGCCCACCTACTCACCAGGCTGCCGCGTGGGCCACGCACGCTTTTGTGTGGCGGAGAGGGTACCCTGGCGCAAAGTACACCGATAATTAGCATCTTCAATCACCGAACCGATTTCACCTATGTGTTCCTGATATTTTTTTGAACAAAACTAGACCCCACTGGCCATATAAATTTCAAAAAATTAAAATTTTGTATTTTGAATTTATTGATTTTCTATTATTTGTTTTAAAATTTTTGTGTTCATTTTAAAATTTATTGATTCACTAGTATTTGTTTTTTAATTTGAATTACCCATTTCTTAAATTTATGTATCTCACTTACATTACATGCGATCAACCAAACAACATCTACATGCGGCTGTCCAATCTTATACAACCAACCAAACAACATCCTCTTGCATCTACTCAGCTTGGCTCATCCCAACCTAGTTGAGCTCATACAGCCTGGTTAAGCTCATACGGGCAACCAAACAGGCCCTTAATGTACTCACAGCTCCAGCTTCTTCAATCTGGTGAAGCTAAAATTTTCAGCTTCACCAGATTCTCGGAATCTGAAGAAGCTGAATCCCTGCCAAACAGACCCTAAGAATGGAAAGTGTTAGCTTACTGATTAACCTGGAATGCATACTAATTTTGTCATATGAACCCGATATTAAATAATGACAGGTCACTGACATCGAAGTCCTCGTTGGCAAGGTCCTCTGCTAGGATGCGGTCGTGGCTTCTGGGGCATGGTGGCCACCTCCGGCGACCACGATGAAGTCAAGGAAGAGATGCATTGCGGGGACGAAGTGGACACTACTCTCACACCAGGGCCGTTCCTGGCAATTTGGAGGCCCTGGGGCGTGATAAAAGCGGACTCACTTCGTTTTAACGTAAACATGTAGCAATGCCTTTTATTTCAATTGCAAAAGCTAATTTTCAATTCAGTAGCCATTAGATACTTCACAAAAATACAAAGTACTCATTAGCGACAATCCACTACCATGAAAATCCACTAGCACGTTAATATTACAAGTAAGTCTAAAAAAAACTATAAATGATACTAAGGTCAAACAATATAGGAGAAGATACGTCTAGAATGAACTAATCATTTTTATCACACATTTCTCGATTGCTCATTTTTATAGAACTAGCCATGTGCCCGTGTGCTGCAACGAAAACTCAATTTGTGATAAAAATTTATTTGCAAAGAGCACTAATCTTATCTGAATAATAATATTCACTTTCAATATGCAATGATTAAATATTTAAATCAATTCATCGAAGCAAACAAATTCCAAGCACCTGTTTATAAGCTCGAGCTTAAAATTATCTTTAATTTCACAAACTTAAATAATAACATCATAACAGTTGGAATTGTAAATTTGTAACGCTATAATTCGAGATCGATCGATCGACCCAAAGAGGCATCACCTGCTGCCCTATGGGCACAAAAGCATTGAAGAGGTAGATGTCATCCGTATGTAGCTACCACCATCAGCGGCGTGTGTGGCTCGTACGCCTTGCTCGGCCATACCATAGCCCCACCCAATTAACCAGCTCCACCGCCTCCTCGCATCTCCCCGCGAGCGCCTCGCTCAACCTATTGACATCATCATTGCTGGCCGAAACTCCACGATGCCTTGACCTATCTCACCGCCCAACACCGGCGACCTACCCCTGCGCTGCATCGATGAGATCAGGAATGTTGTCTATTACCTCCGCTCAACGGATAAGCTCAACACATCAGCAGGAGAGGCAAAAGCGGTGGGGTTATATAGATCGACAAGCGAGGAGATATCTATGGAATCCAGTTGAGAAATCGTCGAATAAGGAAGGCAACAAAAGGGAAAGATGCGAGTAGAGACCTAACTCTATGAATCGAAGCTCTGCTTCCTTCGGAAGGAAATTAATCAATCCAATTCAAAAAGCACTGGGAGCAATGCCACTGATTCAAATGCCAGATCAATGGAAGAAAGGAAAGTAATAAATGAGTCATGCATATTCATTTACCTCCCACGATGGGATAATCCAATCCAATCTATTGGGGTGGCCATTGCCCACTTTCCACTCAGCCATGCAAGTGCGCACACGTGTCGGGGTGAGGGTAGAGAACTGTGAAATCATGTGCTGAAAAATTGGCGTGATGGTGAAATTGGCATTGCACAATGGTTGTGATCATGGCATGTGTGGTGTTCATGCATATGATGTGTCAAATGTTTATTTGATATACTTGTGATAGCATGATAATGGTTTTGCTTGATGCAATGCGCTTGTGTGATTGGTTGCATGGATTGACTTTGAGTCAAATCGTGGACTTGTGCTCGGAATTGTTTCTTGTTTATTCTTGTCTTTGGTGTTGCTCGGTGACGTGGTCGATGTGGGATGGAACTAGGTTCATGGAGGCGAGGTTCGGAGTAGATTCAGGGAGGAATCGAGGTCTTAATGGTCGAGGATGTCATGCGGGTCGTTCGGGCTAGAGAACAGTACATATGAAGGCTGGTTAGTCACGTAAGTATGGCATGTAGGCTGTACACACGTGCAAAAGATTGTATTCGGACATGATTGGGCTAATTGAAGTTGTATACAAACTCTTTCCATGTTGGGTGTGGAGTTGTATTCAATCTCTTTATGATTGCTCAGTATAAATAGGGGGAGATATCTCCTGTTTATGGGAAGAGAGCCAAGGTTTTAGGGTTTGTACTCTTTTGTTTTGAGTACTGTTATTAGACAAAGAGAAATAAAAAATCTTTCTTACGTCCTTGGTGTCTCGGTTCTGTGATGCTCGGCCATTTTTATTTATGCGATGATTTCTTCCGGCGGCAACTGGGCTAGAGATTTTTTGTATGTGCCCGCAATTCCTAGCGGCGACACATTCTTCTTGCGGCCTGCAGATCCTTGCAACGGGTTTGTGGCCAGCGGCTCATCAAGTTCCTGGCAACTAATTGTTTTTGCGGCTGGCTGCTGGGAAGTAAAAAAGGCATTGCGCCTGGGTCGTCGGTTTTTATGCGCTTGCATGTGAAGTGTTTAACGTGATTTGATCCGGCGTAGTTGATCTATCGTCTGAGATTTGGTCCGTCGCACAGGGAGCACATCACGGAGTTTGGTCCGTTGCAGGTAGTTCAATTTCCGTCATTATTTGATTCAGTCATCTTGCAAAGATAATATCTCTAGATAGGGCTGGAAATGAGCCGAGCCGAGCTTGGCTTGGCTCGGCTCGGTGCGGCTTAGTGTAGTGGCAAGCCGAGTCAGGCTCGGCTCGGTCCCGAGGCAAGCCCAAAAAACCGGCTCGGCTCAGCTTGAGGTCGGCTCACGAGCTGGCTCGTTGGCTCGCCAAGCCAGGGCATTATTTTGCAAGTTGCAACTGGCACTAATTTATCCCAAATCATACAATTGTTTAGTCATCTCAAGCATTGCTTTTCCTTTTGAAATAATGGAACAAGTAATATAAAGCAAAACAAGTTTATCAAAGTGTATGAAAGTATGCAGCAAATGCACAGTAATTATCAGAGGTATCTAAAAGTGCCCTGCTAGTTGGAACTTGGAGGGATTGTCGAGTGACTTCGGACTATCAATGAATGGTCCATGTGGTTTATCCAAACAATTATTATTTTTCAAAAAGCATCAAGTGATAAGTTGTGATACACTTTCTAAACCTGTAGAGAGAAACATGAATTGTGCTGACATTTAGGCAAAGCAAACAGAGAACTACATAGCTGAATGAATTTCCTGAAGTTCAGGCCCTGAATATGAGTTATCGTGCGCTCATTTAGTGGTATCAAAAGCAACAATAAAACAACTCTGACAATAAAACAACTATGACAAGAAATTCCCGAAGAAGACCTAGCATTACTCTCCTCACGTTTTAATAAAGCTTTGCAGAATGGGCGAATGAGGAAGAGAGTTGGTGGTGGCCCCCCAAGATGTTATGAGTGTGATGATCTCAACCACATTCGTCCAAATTGTCCTAAAATTGCAGGTAAATCTTCAAAGGAGGAGAAGGACAAGGATAAGAGGAAGGAGAAGAAGAAGTTCTCTCCAAGTGATAGAAAGAAGAAGAGCTTTATCAACCGCAAAGTTGTCCACCGACTTCTTTCCGCTCTTGAACAAGTCAATTTGAGTGATGTGGATTCGGAGAGCAGTGAAGATGACACAACAGCTCTAAGCAAGCATGAATTGACAGGGTTGTGTCTCATGGCCAGAAGTGATGAAAGTTTCACTGAGGACGATCATGATATCAACTTGAATAAGGTAGAACCTTCTTACGATGAATTAGCTATTGTTGTTGCTCGTCTTGGTAAATTGCTTAATAAACGCGACAAGAAAATTAAGAAACATGATGTTCTTATGGAATCTTTGAATGTTGAAATTGCTAGACTTAAATCTTTGATTCCTGATGATGATGCTTGCAAATCATATGACTTGATTTACAATGAGCTTACTTTGCTTAGGAAAGAACATGTTACTTTATTAGAGTAAGTTAATCTTTGAAAAAGAAGGAAAATGAGAAACATGTAAAAATGCTAGGTTGTTCAACTACTGATTTGCATGATTCAACTCAATGTTCTAAATGCTACACACTAGAAATGAAGTTGCATGATGCAAATGCTAGGGTTTCTCAAATAACAGATGCTCTGCTCACTCATGGGGTTCTTGTTGCAAACAAAAAGGAAAAGTGGACGTTCTCTGTAATAATTGTTTAACTCTTTCTCGAAAGGTTGATTACTTGGAAAAATCTTTAGAACGTTTCACTAAAGGAAAGAAAAACCTAAACATGATTTTGGATCAATCAAAATTCAGCACTCACAACAAAGGTTTAGGTTTTGATTCTTATACTCATCATAAATCACATGCTCCCACTGTTCTTAAGATACTTGAAAGTGGAAAATTTGAAATTGTTAATGAGCCTAAGAAAACTGTTTTTAAGTCTGCTAATATTTTATCTTCTACTGTGATGAATGCAAATGTTGCTTCTACTGTTAAAGTTAAACATCATGTTAAGTACAATTGCACTCATTGTGGTAGAGATGGATATTTAGTAGATTTTTGCTTTAGGCTAGCCAAACAACAAAAGAAAGAAAAGGCTAAGGCTAAGTCTAATTTCAAAAAGGCACATTTTTCTCCTCATTTTGTGCCTAAGGTGATGCAAACACCTTTTGTTGCAAGAAACACGGAAAAAGGCAAAATTGATTCTGTACACAAGCATTCTCGTGTTGTGCCTACTCGTCGTGTGTCTCAATACTGGATTCCTAAATATCTTATTTCTAACCCCAATACTGAGGCCTCGACATTCTCTATTTTTATGTAGGCTTCTCGCGCGAGGAAGGAGAACATTTGGATAGTGGATTCCGGATGCTCACGCCACATGTCCGGTGATAAAAATTGGTTCTCCTCCCTCACTCGTGTATCTCGTGCTGAAAGTGTTACTTTTGGAGATGCTTCTTTCACTTCTGTTGTAGCAAAAGGTACAATATAGGTAAATGACAAGTTTATGTTCAAGAATGTGGCTCTTGTTGATAACTTGAAATGTAACTTTGAAGGATCGAGATAGTGAACAGAGGGGGATAAATGGTCACAAATAAAATTTTCCCCCAAAATATTCCAACTAATACCTCGAAAGGATCACGCAAAGGAAATCGTGAAAAACCTGAACAACTAAACAACTATGTGTACCCCTAACTTGCATGGATGAGTACCATAGAATATGTGGGGATTTTGAGTCACAAATATCCTGGTTTTCTAGTATCCAAAATAAAAAGGAATCAATTCAACTCTTGCTTTTAGAAAGGAGATCAATTCAAATTACAAAAGTCACTTTCAGAAAAGCAAAAGCAGAATTTTCAGAGACTGACCTCAAATAGAACAGGTGATTGGTGAGTTTCTGGTACTTAAGAAATTTTCATAATTTTGTTCCGCATGAAAAAATGAGTCATGAATAACTCCACCAAATTTCACCTCAAAATTCCTTATGGAAAAATCACCAAAAATCAAAAAACACAGATAGTCAGAAACTTCGAGCACAAAGTTTGGGGCTCGGTTTTCATCTCATGGCGCCCAAACGGTGCAACAAGTGGACTCCAAAATTTTTCTACAGATGGATATGAAAGTATTGCACCTTATCAAATAATAATTACTTAAAAAGGATTTTTCTATATTTTGATAAAAAATCAAATGCTGACTACTGCACGAAGAATAAGTTCTGGATAGAGTTGCAACATGAAAGAAAAGATGATCTCTACTCTATCCTAGAGTGCAAAAGAGATGTAAAACCATATGAACACACTCAAAACATCCAATATCAGCATTTATAAGGAGTGGATGTAAATCCAAATTGCAAGAAAGTAAATTACGAGAAAGTAAATTGCAGGAATTTAAATGATGAACTTAAGACATAAAGTAAGTGCGTAATGTAAATTCAAGCATGAATGAAAACGATTTGCATTTCTAGAAGGAAGAGGTTTAAAAAGCATTACAACAAGGTGGGCAAAGCTCAAAGGAGCACAAAAACCTCTACAACCTTCAAGGGGAGGAGGCTACCCCTCCACTCCTATTTATACTACTCTTGGGCCACCTACCACCCTTAGATGCAGCCCTCAACCCTAGAGAACTCATCTAAGGGTTAGGATTTGCCCACTCACACAGCCATGCAAGGGCTAACCCAAAACCCACACACATACGGGTTTTCTTGCACGATTTTCAAAGCATACTACCTAGACCCGCTAACCTATCAACTAGAGCGCAATCCGACAGCCTTCCTTGATCCATGCGGCGTCTAGCTAGCATCTCCTCCTTTCCTTGTCTTCTTGGCTTGCCCGGACTCCGTCTTCAATCATCTTCCGGTGAACTCCCGACTGTCTAGACCTCCGACACTCCTCGCCTAGTCCTAGTCATCCTCCGCCTCACTATGACCTAGCACCATCGCCCTACAACCATCAAAGACAAGGAAAAACCTTTCACATAGCAATGCCCACACATATATTCAATGATTATCCCAAAATCGTTAATCAATCATAATTTCTCTCAAAGGTCTGGTGCTACCACCCCAGTGTAGTAACTGGGAGAAGCAACCAACACTCAAATTGCTTTAATTTGAAGATCCAATTCAAATCAAACTCAATTTCAAATCAAACCAATCTCAAATCTTGTCAATTACTCATCACACCCAAGGATAGACCTCCACATGGTCTTTCAAACTTACTTTCTATCTCACAAATAATTGATGAAGATCTCAAAGTATGTTTCAAGAAAAATGAAAGCAAAGTTTTAGATGCTTCAGGTGATCTTGTGTTCAGGATTTCACGCTGTCAGCGTGTTTTTGCCAGACAGTATTGGTTCGAGTGTATAACCAAGTTTCAATAGGGGGGTCTTCGTAGCCGCGTCACTCTCGACTCTCCTCTCAGGATGAGTAGGAAAGGAAACTCAAGAACACATAGGGAACACACCGGGATTTACCCAGGTTTGGGCCCCCAATGCGGGTAATAGCCCTACGTCCTGCTCAAGCTCGTGTTGCTCTAGTATATCACTTGTTCTCGATTACTTTGATCTTTCGATCGTTCGAGCTTTGGATCTCTTCTCTGTTGTGGAATCGATCACCGACCTCCCTCCCCCAGGCACACTAACTCCCTTATATACTCCCGGGACTAGCTAGGGAAAGTGGAGGGAGTGGTTTTACATTAATTACATTGATTGTGTCGAGTCCTATCGCTCTCGTCCTCGAGCCTCTTTGTCATGCGTTTCTTGACACCACTGTCTTGGATTGCAGGAGGGGTTTGAGCGCTAGCGTGTGAGCGCCTGGTACATCGTCTCCGGCTCGCCTAAGCGTGCAGATGGGCGAGAGTTGGTGGGCAGCTCGATCGGAGGGACAGGTCATCATAGCATCAGGGAGCCACGCCTATTTAATAGCTCCCAGGTGCATTGTAACGGCTCCCTGCACATTTAATGGCTCCCATGCGCATTTAATGGCTCCCATGTGCATTTAATGGCCATGATATGCTTTGATCCGGTTGAAGGCTTCGGGCGGAAGCCTCTCAACACCGCTTCTCTGTGGATGGTGACAATGGGCCCTTTGCTCACCGGATGAGCACATAGCACAGTCGCTCATTTGCTCTTGGGTAGCCACGTCTGAGTCGCCGGGGTTGGGCCTGGTTGCCTGCTTGCGGTAGGCAGCCACATGTCTGATCGCCGCCAAGCCTCTCTTGATGGTTGAGTCTCTGCGACAGGACCTTCTTCTTTCGTATCTTGTGCACGCGGTCCCACGACAGCGGTGGAGAGAGTACCCGATGTAGAATACTGCAAGCAATGACCCGGAACCACCACGGAGCACGCCTTTAGAAGATTTTGAAGTTATTCTTTGACCTGGACGTGGTCCTGGATGGGTCCCACTCCTGTACACGCAACCGTACAGATTCTCTCTGCAACCGCCGCAACTCTTCAGGTCTTGTCGTCCCGTGCCATTATGATCTTTTTGCGAACCGTCAGTTCGTGGGGGCACGACTCCTCGCTTCCTGAAGCCGCACACGACTTATAAATAGGCATGTCCGCCTTGCTTCCTTCATCTTCTACTTCCATATTGCAGGCTTCTTTGCTGCCACGGCACCAAGACAACACTCCGACCACATGGCTCAGCCGCTTCCCCCTTCAGTGATGGACGAATCACTGTTGAGGAACGTTCTTCGCCTAGCCCCCGAAGGGGCCCTTCGCCTCAGGTTGGGCACCGTCTCACCAAAATGCAACCTCGGAGAGGTAATTACCTTCGTCTGGGCACTGGTGGCGGGTCTGATGCCGCCCTATTTTGAGTTCTTCCTCACTGTCCTCCACTTCTTCACCTCACCCCCAACTTCATCATC
The DNA here is from genome assembly GCA_036346375.1 of Guadua angustifolia. Lineage (NCBI taxonomy): Eukaryota > Viridiplantae > Streptophyta > Magnoliopsida > Poales > Poaceae > Guadua > Guadua angustifolia. The sequence continues at coordinate 17,325,700 of CM070514.1, forward strand.
ATCCTTTCCACCTTCGCATACCTCTACGAAATGTTCATGGGGGTGATGCCGAATCTTCTACACTCTCCGCGACTCCACCGATGGTGGGGTCGAGGAGACAGTGGAACTCTGGTCCATGGTGGCCCGCATCGACCAGTTGCGAGCCTCCAAGATAACTAAGGCGCTGGTCGTCGGAGACTTCGTGACCTGACAGATCAGCCCCCTGTGGCGACACGTCAGGCTGGCTTGGCAGTATACCGGCGACGACAACGTGACCCGCACGTACCCAGGCCCTAAGTTTTCACCCATTTTCTTCTTTCTTGCTTTACTTGCGTGGTATAGCAATTTGGTTGGCGTCTTTTGTCTTCGCGGTAGCAGAACTTGAGCGCCGCGGGTTGAGGCACTGGTGGTGCTTTGCTACCATAAATGCCGAGTAGCCTAAGCTTCGACCGAAGCCAATAGCTTTGCCGTTGCGGCGGCGGAGCGCACGCGTGTCATCACATGCTTCCCCTCGATGTACTCCACCGGGAGGGCCGTGATACCACCTCGCGCCCCTCTGACGATAAGGGGGAGTCTAGCTCCTGCCGATGACCGGAGAATGGGGAAATGGCCAGTCATCGCCGACGCTTTGGGTCCGGACCCGAAGAGACCCTGCGCCGCGGGCATCTCTTCTTCTCCTAGCCCTTTCGTGCCTCCGAGCACGGCGGGAGCTGGGTCTTCTCCTGGCGCCACGCCTTCCAGGAGAAGGGCGAGCTGCCCTCCGGCCTCGGCATTCAACGACCAAACACAGTGGCTGGTACCAACGGTGCAAAGTGTTGGGCCCAGAAGTGGGCTCGTGCTTCACGCTTCTTCCATTCGCTTTGGGGGCGCTTCTGCTACGTAAGCTTCTTCTTTTTTTTGACATGTTCTTCTATTTGCTGGCGCTAACCCTCCTTCTTGGTGTCTTTAGGGCGGACCCCCAAGGTGGTACTAGTGGTCGGACGACCACGTCGTCAACTACCACCGAGACCACTGCCTCGCGGCCACCACCTGCCCAGCCATTGGGCCAGGAGGTAGCTGCCCGCACCTGGGTTGCCACCTCCTGCTCGACCGCTCTGTCCGCTCCCTCCGTACTCGCCACCCGGCTTGCCGACTTGGTCGTCGAACTTGCCACGACAACCTCCCTCCAAAACAAGCAGATGGCGTCGCTGCGGGAGGAGCTGGCGTTGGCGAAGGCCGAGAAGACATCCTTGGTGGCCCGAGCCGAAGCTGCCGAGGCACGGGCAAAGGGTGATGAGGAGAGGTGCAAGGCGTTGAACGCAGAGATGGGCCGCAACCTGCACAACCTCGTCAGCATGCTCCGCCCCACCTTTAAACGCATGGCCAGCAGCTTACAGCTGCTAGGGGTGATGGTGAACGGTCCGCTGGAGGAATTAACGGCGCATTATGCCCACAGCGTCACCCTCGTCGCCGAAGCCCTCACCGGCCTGCTTGCCGCCTTGGCAGACCGCTCCGCCCGAGAGGGGCAGAGAGTTGCGATCACCACAGCGGGCTTCGTCCTAATGTGCTATGCTCGCCGCGACGATTCCTTCGACCCCATGGCGACCGTCGCTAGGGTGGAGTGTGACCCTGCCCGAGCACCAGCGCGGGTGCGTTAGGCGGCGGAGTACGTAGCCGGGCTGATGGAGATGGTGCCTCCGCCCGCCGACGCCACTGCCAAGGTGGAGGATGAAGCTGGCGATGACGCCGGTGACATTGAGATCACCGACGATTAGCTCGGGTGACCGCCTTTGCCGTCTTCTTTTCCCTTTCTTCTTCTGTGTAAACATGTACATAGGCCTTTCGGCCATTATGAATGAAAATACCTTGCTTTTACCTGTTATCGGCTTTTACTAGTTGTCTGCCCTTGCATGTGCTTGCTCGTGACTTGTTCGATTCAGTGCCAGGCGACCAGCCCCTAAACATTTTGCACGGATCCTCTTGGCGACCGGATGGATCGCCGTTTGGGTGTCTTTTCTGCAATCACACAGAGCCACTCTAAACACGAGCCAAAGTTAAGTCACGCTTATTAGGAATAAACAGGCAAAGAGGCACACAAAGCCTAAGTCCCTGCCATTGAGTGGGCGGGAAGCGCACACTAGGTTGTCATTTTCCTATCACCATTCAAAGCTTAATCCCTTGTACTTTACCGGGACTGGACCAGAGAACTGTGAGGCTAGGGAGTAGGTCGCGTAGAGGCAGGGCAAATGGTGAGTGGAACTTGGCATGGCAAGCACCATGGTGGGCGAACATAGCACCCGCGCGGCACTGCAGGCCCCACGCACTGCTAGACGCCTGATTCGGACTCGGCGTAGAAAGCTTGGAAGTCCACAGTATTGCCAAGGACCCTTGCCATCCTTTTGGACGGACACGAGAGAACTACAGGGCTGAGAGCGGTCGCGTAGAGGCAGTGGTGAATGGTGGCGGAACTCGGCCAAGCACCATGGTGGGTGGAGCATAGCCGCAACGCACCATGCCGCACACACTTGCTAGTCGCCCGTCCGGGACCAGCCAGAACCAGGGGTTTAAAGGGATTGCGAAGGGGCTATCAGGTTACTGGTACTCATGACAACCAAGTGTAGCACAAATCCTATAGGCATAAGCAAGTTGAATGGATCAAAATGATAATCAACTGCATACTGAGCATGTGGGCGCCCGAGATCAGCCAGGGGAGAGTGCAACAACCTGCTGGCCGACCCGGGGTGAGGCCACGGAAGACCTACAGCGTGCCGAATATCGCTCGCTAGATTGTCACTTTCCCGTTGCCACCCGGAACTTATGCCCTTGCCATCTTTATGGGACCAAGCTAGAGAACCGCAGGGTAGGGAGCAGGTCACTAGAAGTGGGGCAAATGGTGAGCGAAACTTTGCCGCAAAGCACCATGGTGGGTGGAACTTTGTCGCGAAGCACCATGCCGCACGCACCTGCTAAGCGCCTGTCCGGGTCTAGTGCAGAAGCTGGGGGTCCATGTTATGGCCAAGGAGCCACTGGGATACTGGCATTCATGACAATCGTGTGAGGCGTGTTCAGGAGTAGAACTTCTGCAGCAACTCTATATTCTGGGAGTTCGCCAGCTCCTGTCCATCTTCTGTGGCTAAATGAACCACCCCGGGTCGAGAGACAGAGACCACCTTGAAGGGGCCCTCCCAATGGGGAGACAGTTTATCGCAGCCTACCTGCGGCGGAATTCGGCGCAAGACGAGGTCGCCTACTGCTAGTGTTCTCTCACGGACCCGGGTGGCATGGTAGCGCCAGAGACTTTGCTGGTACCGGGCAGCACGCAATGCCGCCCGATCTCGTACTTCCTCCAAGAAGTTGACGTCGTCTTGGCGTCGGTCTTCCTGGTCTTCTTCTTTGAAGGCCGATACACGCGGTGAGCCCAAGGAGAGCTCAAAGGGTAGTACCGCTTCGGCATTGTAGACTAGGAAGAAAGGAGTTTCCCTAATCGCATGGCTGGGTGTAGTTCAGAGAGACCACAGCACCGTCAGAAGCACTTCCGTCCATCGTGCTCCGTGCTTGCGAGCTCGTCGAGCATACTGGTCTTGAGGCCCTCGGGACGGTAGCGTTAGCAGCCTTCGGCTTGTTCGTTAGCCAGCGAGATAGGCCCGCGAGGCAAAACACACCTTGGTGCCCATCTCTTCACAATTCGGGAACAACTGCTTATTTGGTGAATTGGGTGCCGTTATCGGTGATGATGTGGTTGGCAACTCCAAAGCAGTGAAGATCCAGCGCGATGAACACGATAGCGGCCGGAAGCCATAATGGCGCGCACTGCTTCGGCTTCAACCCATTTGGTGAATTTGTCGATGGCGACGAACAAGTGGGTGAAACCCCCTGTGGCCCGCGGGAACGGACCCAGGATATCCAGCCTCTAGACAGCGAAGCGGCCATGAGAGTGGATGGTTTGCGAAACTTGGGCGAAGGTGGAGTGCGCTTGGCGTGGAATTGGCGAGCCTCACAACTCCTTACCAGCTCACAAGCATCCCGGAGGCGATGAGGCCAATAGAATCTCTGGCGGTAAGCTTTACCAACCAAATGTCCGAGCTAAACATATGGCTCCGCGACATGCCTCCATGGATATCGAGAAGCGATTTGCTTCCTCGCTTCCGAGTGATGCATTTCAGGAGAATTTTGCTTCTACTATGGCGATATAGGTCCCCACCTATTAGAGTATAGCACTTGGCCTTGCGTGCAATTCTCTCGGCTGAAGCATCATCATCGGGGATCACTTGATCACACAGGAAGGCCAGGATGGGATCTATCCACTGGCCCCCCTCCCCCGACCAAGTGTGGCGATCTCGTGATGATCACCTGGGTACTCCGCCAGGTCGGGCATTTCCACCAGTACCACCTTGGCGATGTTACCGTTCTGCCTCTCGGATCCAGGGGATGCAGCAGCCACGTCGTCGGCCTCGCCGGAGTTGGGGGCCGAGACGGGTGCATTGACTCTCCCACGGAACCGGGATATAGCAGTTACATCGTCGCCCCGCGAGTTGGGGCGAGACAGATCGTCACCTCCTCCGGGATCGAGGGATGTGGCGGCCACATCGTCGGCCTGCCGAGTGGGGATCGAGGCGGATCGGTGCCTCCTGCCGGAATTGGAGGATGGAACAGCCGCACCATTAGCCCCGCCGGAGTTGGGGGTAGCAATGGACGGTCGCGCAAACTTTCTTTCGAAGACATGGACCGGAACCGACACGTCATTGGCCCCGCCAGAGACCGGGGTGACAATGGATAGTCGTGCACTATCATCCCCGCCGGAGACCGGGGAAGCGATAGACGGTCTTACAAGACTCCTTTCGGAGGGGCGGACTGGAATAAAAGCGCCATCGGCCCCACCGGAGTTGGGGGCAGCGATGGACAGTTGGGCAAGCCTTTCTTCAAAGACTCCAACATGAGCAGAAGCCTTCGATGAGGTGAGCTGTGAAAGCTCATCTGCCAAATAGTCCCCACACCGAGGATATGGATGTACCCCAGCCCATCAAAGTGGCGCTCCATCCTCCTGACTTCTACCAAGTAGGCGGCCATCGTGGGATCGGAGCACTGGACTCTTTTCGCGCTTGGTTGATGACGAGCAGAGAGTTGCCCTTGACGTGCAGATGTTGGATGCCGAGCGCGGCAGCGGCATGCAGCCCTGCTAGCAACCCTTCATATTCAGCGATGTTGTTGGTAGCCTTGAAGTCCAAGATGATCTGGTACCGGAGGATGTCCCCGGTCAGGGAGACCAGGACAAACTCAGCCCCCACGCCCTCGACCCGGAAAGAGCCGTCGAAGAACAGGGTCCACGGGGGGAGCACGGGTGCTTCTTCAGCTTTAGGAGTAGAGGGAGTCCACTCGGCGATGAACTCAGCCAACTTTTGACTCTTGATGGCAGTGCGTGGGCGAAACTGGAGGCAAAACTCGCCTAATTCCACTGACCACTTGGCGACGCGACCTTCGACTTCTAAGTTCTGGAGTATCTCTCGAAGTGGGTAGGCTGTGACCACCGTGATATCTCATCCCTAGAAGTAATGCCGGAGCTTCCGGAACGCCACCAGAATAGGGTAGAGCATCTTTTAGGCCTGCGGATATCTGGTCTCTGCGTCGGATAGCACCTTGCTGACGTAGTAGACTGGTCTCTGGACGCCTTCTCTCTCCGCCACCAGCACCACACTCACTACTGCCGGGGTGGCCACGATATATAGAAGCAGTGGCTCGCCGGGAGTAGGAGCGACCAATACCGGGGGTGAGGAGAGGTACTTCTTCAGGTCTTCAAACGCTTGTTGAGCTTTAGGCATCCATTCGAAGTGGTTGGTGCTCTTCAATAGCTTGAACAAGGGGAGACTTTTTTCTCCCAGGCGGGCGATAAATCGCCCGAGGGACATCAAGAAGCCAGTTAGGCACTGGACATGCTTGAGTCTGGTCGGCGGCTTCATGTGTTCGATGGCCGCAATCTTGTCGGGATTGGCCTCGATGCCTCGACTGGACACGAGGAATCCCAATAGCTTCCCGAGCTTCAGGTGACTTTTCCGGAGGTTGACGAAGGTTTCCTTTAGATCCTGATCAGTCCTTTGCTCTTCTCAGCCTTTCCCACCAGGTCGTCGACGTATACCTCCAGATTCTGCCCGACCTGTGGTCGAAAAGCGGCGTGCATGGCACGCTAATAATTAGAACCAGCATTTTTTAACCCAAATGGCATTCGAATATAGTAATAAACACCCATAGGGGTTACAAACGCGGTCTTCTCTTCATCCTCTTCTGCCATGCTGATCTGGTGGTACCCAGAGCGCGATCCGTAGCTGAACGGCTTCGCACTCGCCGTAGAATCCACGATCAGGTCGATGCACGGCAAGGGGTACGAATCCTTCGGGTAGGCCTTGTTGAGGTCGGTGAAGTCGACACACATTCGCCACTTCCCGTTGGACTTCTTGGCAAGCCATTCGGGGTGAATGACCTCCCTGATGATACCCGCACACAGCAGCTTCTCTACTTCCTCGCGGATGGCGTCCTGTCACTTGGGAGCCTAGCGCCGGACCTTTTGTCGAACTGAGCGTGCCTCCGGGAGCGTTGCCAATTTGTACTCGATCACCTCCCTAGGGACCCCGGTCATATCGAACGGTTGCCAGGCAAACACGTCGGCGTTAGACTGGAGGAAGGTGACCAGCGTGTCTTCCTATTTGGCACTAAGGTTGGAGCCCAACTTGATGGTCTTCTCGGGCTCGGCCACACTCAGGGAGACCACCTTGACCTCGCCAGGCGGACCGGGCGAGGCGCGGGTCTTCACCAGAGGGGCTCTCGAGCAGACAGCATCAGCTTGCCTCGCACAGGTGGCACCTGCCAGGTCCAAGGCTTGCTTGTCGCAGCGCAAGGCCTCTGGCTTGTCCACCTAGATGCTTATGGGACCTCTAGGTCCCAGTATCTTCACCACCATATAGGCATAGTGGGTGGACACCATGAACCTGACCAACGTGGGTCGGCCAAGCAAGGCGTTGTAGGGGAGGTCGAAGTCGGTGACGTCGAAGTCCACCAACTCTGTGCGGTAGTTGTCCATGCTTCTGAAAGTAACGGGAAGGAGGACTTGGCCCAAGGGCATTGAGCCAGCCCCCGAGGTGACTCCGTAGAAGGGGAACGCCGGGCGCAGCTCCCGCTCCGGGATCTGAAGAGCCCGAAACGCCCTAGGGGAGAGGAGGTTGATGGAGCTCCCCCCGTCGATTAGCACGTGCCCGAGTTTCACGTTCTGGACCATGGGCGAAACCACGATCGGAAGGTGCCCTAGGCTGGCCGTGCTCGCAGGGTGGTCTGCGGGCTGAAGGTGATCGGCTCCTCTGACCACCTCAACGGCCTAGCCGCCCCTGCGCTTGGTATGGCGGCGCAGACTTCCCTCATTAGGAGCTTGTACTTCGTGTTAGAGGCGTGGGTGGTCGAACCACCATTGATGTAGGCCACCCTATGCTTCGCCTGCTGGATGGGTAGTGGGGTAGAGTCATCGCCCTTGTCATCGTCGTGAGGAGGGCGGCGTTCCCTAAGCCGCTGCTCCTCCTTCTCGCGCACAACCTAGCAATTATCCAAATCATGTGCATTAGTGTTATGGATAGGGCAGAAGACCTTACCCCTATTTTCCTGCTGATGGTAGTCCTGCCGGTCATGGCGATCGTCACGCCGGTGGCGATCGTCACGCCGGTCGTGGCATCGTCCCGCCGCGGCTTGACACCCTTGTGCCTGTGCTCGGCGGCCAAGACCTGACAGAACTTGGTCGTCGCGCGCTTCTTCTTGTTTGAGGAATTAGGATCTTTCGAGGTCCCAGCCTCGCCTCCGCCACGAGCGCCATCCACTCTGGCAGTCCGTTCCCACGCCTCCGCTACCCGAGCGCACTTGTGCGCCAAGGCGAATAGCTCAGACGTGGTGGCGATGTCGCGGGTAACCATCTTCTCCCACATCTTGCGGTCTCGCACGCCTCTCTGGAAGGCGATGATGATAGACTGGTCGGAGATCTTGGGGATTATGTTGCAGCAGTGGTTGAAACGCCGGATGACCGCATGCAACGACTCCCCTCTCTTCTGTTCGAGCGCATGGAGGTCATCCTCCACACCTGGCTGGGTGTAGGAGCCCTAGAAGTTGGTGACGAACTGGCCACACAACTCCTCCCATGAGTGCATCGACCCTCTCGGGAGGTTCATCAGCCAAGAACGGGCAAAGCCCACTAAAGCTGTCAGGAGATAGTTTGCCATAACCTTCTCAGAAACGCCAGCAGCCCGCACCACCGTGGTGTAGATTTGCAGGAACTCCTCCGGGTTGGTGGTGTCGTTGTACTTCTCGATTGTTGCCGGGTGGAACCTTTCTGGCCACGCGATGCAGCGCAGCCAGTTGGAGAACGCCTGGCACCCCACGCCGTAGGGGGAACCACGCAGCTCCCTGGAACCTCGGCCCGGGGGTCGCGTCGGGGAGCGCAAGACTAGGCTCCCGTAAGACTCGGAGGAGAAGGTCTCCTCCTTTGCAGGGAAGTCAGGGTCGCGGGAGGAGTCATCTTCTTCAGGAGCCATCCGCTTAGCGTGGTCCTGCTCCTGTGCTCGACGACGTTGTAACTCGCCACGCGAGTCACCACCGCGCCCCCGGCGTCGCTCCTCCAAGTGAGCCCTAAGATCTTCGTGGGCACTCCCCTCGCGCCTAGGGGACGTGTGAGACGGCATTGGAGCCATCACACGACCCCCGTGAGAGTGGGACCTGTGCCTTGAACGCCTTTTCCCTTGCTTCACCCACCATAACGTGGGCGTTCCTCGCTCAGGTGGCTCGAAGCTTGCGTGCTCTCTGCGCGTGACTTCGACCACGGGGTACCAGAGGTACCCAGCCGTTCTGACACCTCTACGCGGAGCTGGGCCATATCAACGAGGCAGGCGATGTCCCGTAGCCATGGTGCGACCGGGGTGTCGCCCCCCAGCTCCATCGGCAGGTGCTCCAGAAGGAGGCGTGCCGCGTGCAAGTTCTGGGCCAGCGTGTCCTCCTCCATCGCTAGTCGCCGTCGGACCAGCTGCGCTAATGCCGCGGTGGGGGCGTTGCTGTCTTCTGCGGAAGGCGTCAAACGGTCCCCTGCCTGATGGGAGTGCGAAGCTTCCATCTTCGCTGCCGGCGCTTGATGATCCACTGAAGAAAGCAAAGGGTGAAACAACTACAACCACCCCTACCTAGCGCGCCCTGTCGGCATGTTTTTACCAGACAGTATTGGTTCGAGTGTATAACCAAGTTTCGGTAGGGGGGTCTTCGTAGCCGCATCACTCTTGACTCTCCTCTCAGGATGAGCAGAAAAGGAAACTCAAGAACACACCGGGAACACACTGGGATTTACCCTGGTTCGGGCCCCCAATGCGGGTAATAGCCCTACGTCATGCTCAAGCTCATGTTGCTCTAGTATACCACTTGTTTTCAGTTCGCCTGATCTTTCGATCGTTCGAGCTTTGGATCTCTTCTCTGTTGTGAACTGATCGACCGACCTCCCTCCCCCCATGCACACTAGCTCCCTTATATACTCCCGGGACTGGCTAGGGCAAGTGGAGGGAGTGATTTTACATTAATTACATTGATTGTGTCAAGTCCTATCGCTACTGTCCTCCCGAGCCTCTTTGTCCGCGCCATTGCTTGACACCACCTATCTTTGGATTGCCCGAGGGGAGGGGTTCGGACGCTGTGTGACGAACGCCTGGTACACGCGTCTCCTCGGCTCGCCCTGGGCGGTGCAGATGGAACGGGAGTTGGTGGAGCTGGCTCAGTCGGAGGGACAGGTCATCATAGCGTCAGGGAGCCACGCCTATTTAATAGCTCACAGGCGCATTGTAACGGCTCCCTGCACATTTAATGGCTCCCACACGTATTTAATGGCTCCCATGCGCATTTAATGGCCATGATACGCTGTGATCCGGGCGAAGGCTTCGGGCGGAAGCCTCTCAACCCTGTCTGCGCGGATGACTGACAATGGGCCCGCCTGCTCATCGGATGACCACATAGCCTGGTAGCCCGGCTGCTCTTCGGGTGGCCACACGTCCGGGTCGCTCGGGGTTGGGCCCTGGTCGCCTGCCTGCCCGTCGGGCAGCCACGTGTCCTGGTTGCCCACCAAGCCTCTCTTCAGTCGGTTGAGTCCTTTGCACAGGACCTTCTTCTTTCTGTATCTTGTGCACGTGTTCCCACTTGACAGCGGTGGAGAGAGTACCCTGGTGTGGAATATACCAACACACGTTTTGGAAGAATATTTAAAGCTAATTTTGATCTATCACCATCTTCTAAGCATCGGTGTCTAGTTGCCAATGTTTCTAAAGATTTATTCTTTTAGCACCGTAGACTTGGTCATGTTGGTTTTGATCATCTTACTCGTGTAAGTGGGTTAGACCTGATACGTGGCTTACCTAAGCTTAAGGGTGATAGCGATTTAGTATGCTCTTCTTGTAGACATGGTAAGATGACTGCAGGTTCACATTCACCTCTTACCATGGTGATGACAAATGCTCCAGGACAGCTACTACATCTTGACATGGTTGGACCTTCTCGAGTTCAATCTTTTGGAGGCAAATGGTATGTACTTATTATTGTTGATGATTATTCTACATACTATTGGGTTTATTTTATGGTATCCAAAGATGAGGCTTTTAGTCATTTTAGAAGTCTTGTTATTAGACTATCTGTTGATCACCCAGGAGCACTTAGAGCTATCAGAAGTGACAATAGAACTAAGTTTAAAAATTCTTCGTTTGATCACTTTTGTGTTAAGAAAGGAATTAATCATCAATTTTCTTCACCGAGGGTGCCTCAACAAAATGGTGTAGTTGAAAGAAGCGATTTCAATCGCATGCTATGTTCTAATAGAGTCTTTTTGAGATCGAAACTAGGCAAGACTCCTTATGAGCTTCGTTTTGGTCATAGACCTAGTGTATCTCATTTCAGAGTTTTTGGATGCAAATGTTTTGTCTTGAAATCTAGAAATCTTGATAAATTTGAAGCTAGATCAACTGATGGTATTTTTCTTGGATATCCTGCTCATACACGTGGCTATCGTGCAATTGTTTTGGAGACTAATGTAATTGTAGAAACTCGTGAAGTTACTTTTGATGAGGCTAGTCCAAGCACTAGTCCAATTGATGCAGGTACAGATGCATATGTTCAGGGGGAGAGTATCTGTCGGGACCCGAATCTGCAAATCGGGGCCCTCTGTGTATTCTGTACTAGTCTAGGATCACGCTAGTACACACAGGATAAACAAAGTTGAAGTACCACAATCATACATGCAATGAATTAATAATAAAGTACTTCAAGCATAAATATAACCGAAGTTACACGACCTTATGGTCACCTTACATTAATTCGCCACGCAGGGCGTTAAATAACAAAGTAGCACAAGTTTAATAGCGGAAGCAAAAGTAAGATAATGAAACCCCTCGTAGCCACAGGCAACTGACGAGGCTCAACCCTAATCCTCCAGACCTTCGTTGAACTCCTCTTCCCTAGCGGGTGTTGCTTCTTCTTCTGAGGTTTTTGTTGAAGCAAGGGTGAGTATACAACATACTCAACAAGTCATGCACAATGCAATTCTATTACTACATGCATGGATTATTCCAAGGGAAAGGTTTAATTGGTTATTTTGCATAAAGCAGCATTACTTTTAACAGATAATCTTAATTAGATTAAAAGCAGTAAAACCATTACTAATAATAATTAATTTCTCAATTCTTTCCATAAGTTTGGCACACAGCCCTAAGTTGATTCATCAGTCTTTGGCACACAGCCACCCATTCCACATTTTTATTTTGAAAATCTGACCCTTGACTGTAATCCCCGAGCATTGTCCAATACCGCGGACGCGGCTATTCGAATAGATTTAACACACACTCTACAAAGGCTGTACACTTTACCCACAGGATACAGTCGCTCACCACACAGGTGATTGATTACAACAAAGTCTTTCAGATACTAACACTTAACCCGTGAACATCTCCAGTATTGCCTTTCTAATACTCCCTCACTCGAGCCAAAGTTCGTAAGTGCTAATACCATTAGATGGGTACCAAGCAGCAGTTGATGTATCGCTCCCCACTGCTTACACTTTTGCGTAATCGCGCCCCGAGGTATCAAAGGAAAGATATTAGAGTCTTACTAAACTAGGTCATCCCATTCCGCATAAGTGGTTGTACTGAGTAACTTCAGTTCAAAGGCTCGCAAGGTGAAGTCCTTAAGCTCGCCCCTGCAAGACACCCATTTCATATTTCTCGACACAGCTTTTACCATCTTTTAATACATCCCGATGCCACACAGGCCCACCTGGCACGAAGCCTTCTTGCCACTTGCCCCGGTCCAAAACCATTTCCCACCCCGGTTTGCATTTATGCAACACATGCCAATGCCCATTCCATTGCATGAGTAGAACCACACACAGTCGCTACCCCAATTCCAAATTCATGACATCGTCAAGCATTATTCCAAAATGCGTTTCATATTTGTTTAGTCAGTATTCTTTTGAAATGTGAAAGTCCTTCCGCGCATACAAGCAAACTAAGCACTAGTCACAGTCTAGCCTCCCGTGTTGGCATTATTATAGCAACCAACATAAATTAACATCTTAGGGTGACAAGGTTTTTAGGGCATATTAACAGTATAATCAAGGTGGCATAAACAAGATTGGCATATTAGCTACCATATCCAATTTGATCAATGGTATTTTTAATTAATATAGCATGCAATATTTAAATCAAAGTATATTTTGAAATCTCGGAACAAAATGATCAAAGCATGACTTGCCTTCGAAGAGTAGTTGATCCTGGTCTGAAACCTACGACGGGTCTTCGAATTCTCCCTCGACAGCTCCCGGCAACTCGGAGTCTACTCGGAATAAGCGTACACACAATAAATATACTTAAACAAACAGCAAGATCAACACTAAAAATAAAATAAAATTAACCAATAAATAGTTCACATTTTTACAAATTTTTAGGAACTAGAATCGCTCAAATCGGAGTTAGAACGCAAAAGTTATAGCATTTATAAGTTTTGGAAAATCTAAATAAAGAAAAACCGATTTAATCCTTTTATTTTTCCACTGGAAATCCGGTTAAATCCCTCGGCTTGACACGTGTCGGCACAGGAGCCAGCCACGTCGGTACGGACACTGACAGGTGGGCCCTCGGGTGACGTCATTGTAACATCCCGAATTTTGGCCAGGTTTTAAATTTTGGAGTTATTTGAATTTTTTTATGAATTAATCAACCTTTATTTGCATTTAATGGAATTTATCTAAATTTTCTGGGATTTATTGGATTTAGTTGGATTTTATTTATATCATTTTCCCTTGAGAAATTAAATACCAGGAACTATAATTTTCAAAAATTAAAACTAATATTTTATTTAGGCTCAAAATACTCAAATATTTTATAGAATTTTTCTAGAATTTTTCGGTATTTTTAGTGCCCCAATTAATTACTTTGAATTTCGTATTTATTTTTAATCGAAAAAGTTTGAAAATCCTTAGCTACGTTGTTGCACCTAATCGTCCGCCAAGGTGTCAAGATCATGTCGATGATATTTGCGAGTTCCAAGGCATGTCCGCGAATGAAGTACACCCCGAGCTCAAGACTTCCTTCCGCCATTTCTCATCTCTCTCGCTCACCATCCAACAGAGTATCGCGCATTTAGCTCGCCAGTAGTTCACACTCTTCCCCGCTTCGGTTTTCTTCAGTGCCGCCGGTCGCTCATCGTTCCCGCGCCGGTGAGACCTTCCCGAGTTCCTCACATCACGCCAAGATCCGTGTGGTTACTTCTTCCGAGCGGAGAAGCTTCGGAAACACCGCCGCCTGCGGTCATCTTCTCCAAGTCCGGTGACCTCGCCGCCGCTTCTTCTTCGAACTTCGCGACTCACCTCGGTGCCGATCTCCATCGGACGCCTAAGGTAACGCCACGTAGTCCGCTAAATGATGAACCACCGGTTAGCCCTTGCGCCGCTAGATTCAATCCGACGGCCGAAAGTAGATGGTACGCGTGGCTTGATGGTTCATGCGACGTGTCGATCGGCCGACATGTGGGGCGGGCGCATTCACCGGCCCACTCGTCGATGGGTGGACTGCCCGGCCGGTCAAGGCCAAGATGACGCGTCATCCCGCCCACTGTCAAGGGCCGAGAGCGACGTGATTCGCTCTGGTGCCGACAGCGCTGTCGCCGAGAGATTTAATCCGGATTTTCAGTACAAAAATAAAAGGATTAATTCGGTTTATTCTTTTATGAATTTTCAGAATATTGTAGAGGCTATAACTTTTATGATTTTAACTCGGATTTGAGTGATTCCAGTGCCCAAAAATTTGTAAAAATATGAACTATTTAATGATGATTTTTATTTTATTTTTAGAATTATCTTGCTGTCTGTATAGTGTGTTTATTGTGTGCTTGCTTGTGCCGAGTAGACTCGAGTCGCCGGGTTTAAATCGAGGAGAATTTGAAGACCCGTCGCAGAACCTCGACTGTAACCAACTCCTCTTCAAGGCAAGTCATGCTTTGATCATTTCGCGCCTAGTTTTAAAAGTATATTTTGACTTCCATATTGCATGCTATGTTAAGTACAACCACTATTGATTAAATTGGGAAATGGTAGTTAAAAGCCAAACTTGTTATGCCACCTTGATTATAATGTTTATATGCCTCAAAACCTTGTCCACCCTAAGATGCTTAAATATGTTGGATGCTAATATGATGCCAACACGGAGGCTAGACCGTGATTAGCCGCTTAGCCCGCTTGTAGCGTGGAATGACTTTCAAATATCAAATGAATATTGACTAAACATTATGGAACGATTTTGGAAAATGCGATGATGTCATGAATTGAACCGGATAGTGACTTTGTGTGGTGCTATTCATGAAATGATGTGGAAAATGGCATGTGTTGCTTAAGTATAAAGTGGGGTGGGAAAATGATTTGAACTGGGCAAGTGGCAAGAAGGCTTCGTGCTGTGGGCCTCGGTGGCAATAGGGTTTGTGTGCCGAGTTGTATAAATGGATGTCTTTCCCGGGACATTAAGGACTTAACCTTGCGAGCCTTTGAACTGAGTTCGTGTACAACCACTTGTCCTAATGGGACGGACCTAGTTAAGTAGGTTTCGACCTCTTTCCTTTGAAACCTCGGGTGACAAAGGCACATCGCTGCAATCAGAGGGAAGCGTACTGGTACACGACTTGGTACCCATTCAACAGTGATTTTGCTGTCTAAACTTCGCTCGAGTGAGGGAAGTGTTAGAAGGAAGTGTCGAGAGGGTTCATCGGTCAAATGTTAGTCTCTCAAAGACTTTGTTGCAATCAATCGCCAGTGTGGTGAACGATCAGATCCTGTGGGTAAAGTGTACACCTCCGCAGAGTGTGTGTGAATCTATTCAATAGCCGTGTCCATCAGATCGACATTGCTCGGTGATTACAAATAAGGGTTAGATTTTCAAAATGAAAATGTGGAATGGGTGGTCAGGTGCCAAAAAGTCGTGTGAATGAAATTAGGCTGTGTGCCAAACTCTTGGAAAAGAATTGAGAAATTAATTATTAAATATTATTGATCTTATCGCTTTTAATCTAATAGGATTACCTATCAAAAGAAATGTCGCTTTATGCAAAATAACCAATTAAGCCTTTCCTTGAATAAGCCTTGCATATAGTAATAGTCTGCAGATTGTGCATGACTTGTTGAGTATGTTGTATACTCACCCTTGCATCGACAAAAACCTCGAAGAAGAAGAAGCCGTGGCTTGGAATGAAGAGTTCGTCAAGGCCGGAGGATTAAGGGTTGAGCCGCACTCAAGAGTTTGTGGCTAGGAGTGGTTCCGCTTATCGTATTTTGCTTCCATTGAATGAACTTGATATCGATGATATTTATCGCTCATGGCTAAGTATTGTAAGGCGACCATAAGGTCATGTAACTCATTACTATTAATGTTTGAAGTACTTATTATTTATTTCACTGTATGATTGTGGTACTTCAACCTGCTTATCCTGTGTGTACTAGCGTGATCCTCGACTAGTATGAGAATACACAGAGTGTCCGAACTCCGTGAAGATTCGGGCACGACAGGATGGTATCGAGCCATACCGACCGTAGGACTTGACCCTAGTTAGATCGGCCGCTTTAATGGAGTCCAAATTAATTTCTAAAGAATAAAATCTAGACAAGAATAATCAATGAAATCTTGACTCATCTCTTCTTCTTTACTTCATACCTCTGCTGTATTTTTGCTATTACTTTCGTGTTCTTTAAAAATTTGTTGTTACGACGCTGCTTTGGCAGATGCGGATGGTTCACTCCTTTGGAGAGCGCCACGGTGGCTCTGTTGCGGAGCTCGAGGATGCTCCTGTGTTGGGAGGCTTTGACCGACCACTCTACAAGTCCCGCACCGATAGTCAACGGGATTGCTCGTGGATGGGAGACGACTCGACCTTGTACGCTCGAGCACGCTGCGTGCTAGTCGTCGCCCGCCTCGCAGGTGAAGCGAGCTACCACGAGGCGGGCATACAGAGTGTGCCCGAGTTGCGCAAGCGCCGATCAGCCGACCACGGCTTTGAGCCTGTGGGATACCGCCTTCCGTGTGCACTCAAGACGCTGGTGGACCCTCGCAGCCCGCTTGGACTCGAGGATGACGCCGTCAGACACTGGGCAGGTTCGCGGCAGCAGAGGAGGTGATGGACGCCACGACCACGGAGCTGCGGGCCGTCTACGCGCTTTTGGAGGAGACCGAGGAGGCCTTACGAGAGACCCGCATGCACGCTGCTCAGAGGATCGCCGAGCTGAGGAGGCTCTTACGGCAGGGGAGCCAGACGCCGTCATGGAGCTCGACGACGACGCGAGGAGCCGAGGAGCGAGAGCCAGCCAACAAGAAGAGGACCAAGACGGTGGAGCCCCAACTGCACCCGTGGGAGGGCATGGGGACGCTTGCCTCGATGCCAAGACACCCGCCGGTTTACGGATCGGCGAGCGCAAGATGGTTGGCTTGAGGAGTGATGATTTGTCGTGATGCACGATGTCGACTTTGCGTTGAGACTCGCTTGTTTTGAGTCGCGTCTTTATTTCCGAACTTTAGTATGCGATGTTGTAATGAACAATTGGATGTGATGGTGGTGATTGTCGATGGTTACATAGTCCTTAGACTATGTACTAAACCATTTAATTATTATTTATGCTTGAATGCTTAATGGTTCTATTTAAGTTACACCTGCTTCCCGTATAAGTTCCATACTCGCCTATTCTTTTTCCTCTTATCTCTAAACCTCAAGAATCAACAGATGGTGAACACTGCAACAACGGAGCAGAGGCAAGGATCACGCCACGAGTCGGCCAGACCATACACCGCCACCCCAGCAAAGCACCGCCAAGGATATGCAGAACTTAGGCGATTTCGCAAAGACAAACGCGATTAATGCAAACAATGATGACAACAAGATAACAACAAAGACTCAGCCGCCGCTAACAACCAAGTCAGGAACAATGGGCCACGCCCTACTCAAGATTATCCGAGTTTATGAGGACTCGGCCACGACATTCTCGGCAATGCTAGTCCCTTAGAGGCGATGATTGGTTGAGAACTATCGAAAGGAAATTGCACATAACCCAAAGGTGAAGGACATGAGAGGGTGCTTTATGCCTCACCAAACTTGAGGAACAAAGCGGTGAATGGTGGGAGAATTATCACAAGATCGCAGAGAACCCGCAGGAGATTACTTGGGAGGAATTCACCTAGCTTTTCGTCAATACCATGTGCCGGAGGGTATTATGGAGCTGAAAAGGAGGAATTTCGAGCTCTGAAGCAAGGAGGCCAGCAAAGGCGATTATCCAATAAATTCACTCGCTTAGCACGCTATGCACCGGATGACGAGCAACGGATAAAGCAAGGCGCCTCGCTTCATGAAGGACTTAACTCGGAAGCAGTGGGACGATTACCCACACCTTCCCGGATTTTCAAGAGTTAGTAAACAAGGCGCTATCTTCGAAGACAAGCGCAAAGAATCGACGACAATCATAAACGCCGCATGGCTCTTCAAGGAGGACGTCGGGGTCATAAGAAAACAAAATGATACCCCAAAGAATTCACCGATTCCGGCCGAGGAACAAATGTCGACGCCGCCACCAATGCCAAGACCGGTCGGACAAACCCTCGAGACTCCCATCGAATTAATAATCGAATAGTGGAAATCGGCAAATGGCGTGAAGACGCCGCTACAAGCGTGAACGAGACGGGCATTTCGCCAATGCGTGCTCAAAGAAAGGAGGCGTGACACCAAGACGCTTCAATCTAGGGAACACCCCACCAAGACCCCTAACCAAGGAGGAAGCCGAGGACACGCTCAAGCCGGAGCTACGCCACGAGCATTCACACGAGGCGGATTAATCATATCTCCGCAGCAGCGAAGTCCAAAATGCTACGGACGCGTGTGTTTCGGTAAGTTCCTAGTCAACTCAAAGGCAGCCACCGTATTATTTGATTCAGAGCTTCAGATTCGCTCGCTTTCGAGATTTTGCCGTGACAAATGATCTCGATATTGTTAACCTTAAGAGTACACTCCTAGTTCAATCTCGATCCGAACTCCGTTCTAAGGTCGGATGTTCCGGAGTTAAGCTACTAATAAAAGGAGTAGAGTTCCTAGCTAACCTTATTATATTAGACACCCAAACCCCGGATGTTATCACGGGAATGGATTGGTTGACTAAACATAAGGTCAGATAGACCGTGGACGGAGAGTTGTGTCTATTGAGAGCCCCAAGGTAGGAAAGTGGAATTTCAAGCAAATGGCGATTCGAGGAGGACAGATGTTAGTAAATAAATTGGAGACTGTCAGTATAAGAGATGTACCAGTGGTCAGTGAATACCCAGATGTTTTTCCCGAGGAATTACCGGGAATGCCACCGCACGAGACATAGAGTTCAGTAATTGACTTAGTGCTCGAACAAAGACCGATAGCAAAGAGGCTATATCGGATGTCTACCAAGAATTGGTAGAAATGAAGAAAGCAGATTGAGGAGTTGTTGGAAAAAGGATTCATCAGGCCAAGCTCGTCACCATGGGGAGCACCGGTTCTATTTGTTAAGAAAAAGGATGGGAGTTTTCGGATGTGTATAGACTATCGCACACTTAACGAAGTGACGATAAAGAATAAATACCGTTACCCTAATAGATGATCTTTTCGATCAATTAAGAGGAGCAGGAGTATTCTCCAAGATTGACCTTAGGTCAGGATATCACCAGCTGAAAATCAAGACAGAGGACATACCCAAGACCGCATTTTCCTCAAGATATGGACATTATGAGTTCACCGTTATGTCATTTGGATTGACAAATGCGCCAGCATACTTTATGAACTTGATGAATAAAGTATTTATGGAATACTTAGATAAATTTGTGGTTGTGTTCATAGATGATATTTTGGTTTATTCAAGGGCGGATGAAGAGCACGCCCAACATTTGAGATTAGTGTTGAAAAGCTAAGGAGCAACGGTTGTATGCAAAGTTTAGTAAATGCGATTTACGGAAGAGTAAGGTAGATTTCTTAGGGCATGTCATGACTGCCGAAGGAATCGCAATGGACCCAAGCAAGGTTGAGACAGTGCTACATTGGGAGTCGCCTAGTACAGTTTTCGCAAGTTCGGAGTTTCCTTGGAATGGCTGGTTATTACCGCCGATTTATAGAAGGATTTTCGACAATTGCAAAGCCAATTACGCAATTGCTAAAGAAAGAAAAGAAGTTTGTTTGGACACCGGATTGCGAGAAGAGTTTCCAAGAATTGAAGAAAAGACTGACATCAGCACCAGTGTTAGTGCAACCCGATGTGCATCAGAGTTTCGATATTTACTGCGATGCATCACGCCAAGGACTTGGATGTGTGTTGATGCAAAATGGAAAGGTAGTAGCCTATGCATCAAGGCGATTAAGGCCACATGAAGGAATTACCCGACACACGATCTAGAATTAGCGTACCAGAGTGCACGACCAAGATATGGCGTCACTATCTCATTGGCAATGATGTGAGGTGTATCTGCACCACAAAAGCCTTAAATACATTTTCACCCAATCGGACTGAACATGAGGCAAAGGAGATGGTTAGAGCGATCAAGGATTACAACATGGGAATCCATTATCATCTCAAGAAGGCCAATGTAGTGGCCGATGCCCCGAGTCGGAAAAGCCATGGTGCTAATCCGAAAGTAGAAGAAAGTCAAGAAGAACTATGTAAGGACCTTCAGAGGTTAAAATTGGAAGTTGTTCCGGAAGGATTCGTAGCTGCATTAGCAGTAAAGCCTATCTTGGAAGATCAGATTAGAGAAGGTCAGAAGAATGATGAGAAGATCGAGAGAATCAAGGCCAAGATGGAGGAAGGCAGCAAAAGATTTTAAGTCGACTTAACAAGGTACATTGTGGATGAAAGAGCGATTTGCGTACTCCAACAAAAAGGAATTAAAGCGATTAATATTGAGGAAGCTCATGACTCCAAGTATTCGATTCACCCAGGAGCGCAAAAATGTATCAAGATTTGAAAGAAAGATTACGTGGCGAATATGAAGAGAGAGGTTGCTGAACGCGTAGCACTATGTGATGTATGCCAGCGAGTCAAAGCTATGCATCAGAGACCCGCAGGACTGCTGCAGCCATTGAAAATACCAGAATGGAAATGGGAAGAGATCGGAATGGATTTCATTACCGGATTGCCAAGGACGCAAGGAGGTTATGACTCCATATGGGTTATCGTGGATCGCTTGACAAAGGTCGCACATTTCATACCAGTGAAGACAACCTATTCAGGAGATAAGTTAGCCGAGCTATACATGGCAAGGATCGTTTGCTTGCATGGAGTGCCGAAGAAGATAGTATCGGACAGAGGTACCCAATTTACCTCAAGATTTTGGGATAAATTGCATCTGACAATGGGCACCCGCTTGAATTTCAGTACAGCTTATCACCCGCAGACGGATGGACAGACAGAAAGAGTCAACCAGATATTGGAAGATATGTTGAGAGCTTGTGCGTTAGCATATACGTCGACTTGGGACAAATGTTTGCCATATGCAGAGTTTAGTTACAACAATAGCTATCAAGCAAGTCTTCAGATGTCACCTTTTGAAGCCTTGTATGGTCGACCTTGTAGGACGCCGTTAAATTGAATGAGACCGAGAGCGTCGTGTCTTCGACCGACATACTTCAAGAAGTCAAGAGCAAATAGCACCGATCGAGAAAGGTTAAAGATTGCACAAATAAGATGGAAGAGCTACGCAGACAACCGCCGTAGAGATTTGAGTTTTGAACCGGAAGATTATGTGTATCTCAGAGTTACGCCGCTTAAGGGAGTCCAGAGGTTTCACAAAAAGGGTAAACTTGCGCCAAGATATGTAGGACCATTTAAGATCATCAGCCGTAAGGGCGAAGTCGCCTACCAGTTGGAGTTACCACAGTCACTAGCAGGAGTGCACAATGTTTTTCATGTATCACAACTCAAGAAGTGTCTCCGAGTGCCTGAGGAACAGACGTCACTAGAAGAAGTTGAACTACGGGAAGACTTGACTTACAAAGAGCAACCGATAAAAATTCTGGACACAATGGATCGGAAAACAAGAAACAAGACAACCCGTTTGCAGAGTTCGATTGGAGCAACCACACGTAAAGTGAAGCCACCAGGAACGAGAGGAAGATCTGAAAAAGGAATTCCCAAACCTATTCTATAGTTAAGCCTCGAATCTCGGGACGAGATTCTCATAAGGGGGTAGGTTTGTAACATCCCTAATTTTGGCGAGTTTTAAATTTTGGAGTTATTTGAATTTTTATGAATTAATCAACCTTTATTTGCATTTAATGGAATTTATCTAAATTTTAAGGATTTATTGGATTTAATTGGATTTTATTTATATCATTTTCCTTGAGAAATTAAATACCAGGAACTATAATTTTCAAAAATTAAAACTAATATTTTATTTAGGCTCAAAATGCTCTGAAATATTTTCTAGAATTTTTCTAGAATTTTTCGGGTATTTTTAGTGCCCCAAATAATTACTTTGAATTTCGGTATTTATTTTTAATCGAAAAAGTTTGAAAATCCTTAGCTACAGTGTTGGGCTGGCCCAACACTGTGCTCGCGCGGGGAAAAACCCTAATCACCGCCGAATCTGGACCGTCGGATCGGGATCCAATGGCTGACGTGACCGCTTCGATCTCGGGAGAGCGATCGTTATGTTACCGCCGTCCGCCGTTGGTGCGAAGATCATGTCGATGATATTGCGCGAGTTCCAAGGCATGTCCGGCGAATGAAGTACACCCCGAGCTCAGACTTCCTTCCGCTCATTTCCCCTCATCTCTCTCGCCACCATCCAACATAGCACGCGACTAGCTCGCCGTAGTTCACACTCTTCCCGCCGGCTTCCTTCGTGCCGCCGCGTGCTCTGCCGTCTCGCCGCAATCGAGACCTTCCCGAAGTTCTCGCATCACGCCCGCATCCGTGTGGTTACTTCTTCCGACCGAGAAGCTCAGAAACACCGTCGCCGTGTCATCTTCTCCAAGTCCGTGACCGCGCCGCCTCTTCTTCGACTTCATGACTCACCTCACCGTCCGATCTCCATCGGACGCCTAAGGTAACGCCACGTAGTCCCGTTAAACAAATGAACCGCTCGGTTAGCCCTTGCGCCGTTAGATTGAATCCGACGGTCGAAAGTAGATGGTACGCGTGGCTTGATGGTTCATGACGCGTGTCGATCGCCGACATGTGGGGCCTGGCGCCGTTTCACCGCCCACGTCGATGGGTGGACCGGCCGGCGTCTTTGGCCAAGCATGACGTCATCCGCCCACTGTCGATGGCGAGAGCGGCGTGGTTCGCTCTGGTGCCGACAGCGTGTCGCCGAGAGATTTAATCCGGTTTTCAGTACAAAATAAAAGGATTAATTCGGTTTATTCTTTTATGAATTTTCAGAATATTGTAGAGGCTATAACTTTTATGATTTTAACTCGGATTTGAGTGATTCCAGTGCCCAAAAATTTGTAAAAATGTGAACTATTTAATGATGATTTTTATTTTATTTTTAGAATTTATCTTGCTGTCTGTATAGTGTGTTTATTATGTGCTTGCTTGTGCCGAGTAGACTCCGAGTCGCCGGGTTTCGTCGAGGGAGAATTTGAAGACCCGTCGCAGAACCTCGACCAGAACCAACTCCTCTTCGAAGGCAAGTCATGCTTTGATCATTTCGCGCCTAGTTTTAAAAGTATATTTTGATTTCCATATTGCATGCTATGTTAAGTACAACCACTATTGATTAAATTGGGAAATGGTAGTTAAAAGCCAAACTTGTTATGCCACCTTGATTATAATGTTTATATGCCCTGAAACCCTTGTCCACCCTAAGATGCTTAAATATGTTGGATGCTAATATGATGCCAACACGGGAGGCTAGACCGTGATTAGTCCGCTTACTTTGCTTGTATGCGTGGAATGACTTTCAAATATCAAATGAATATTGACTAAACAATTATGGAACACATTTTGAAAATGCGATGATGTCATGAATTGAACCGATAGTGACACGTGTGGTGCTATTCATGAAATGATGTGGAAAATGGCATGTGTTGCTTAAGTATAAAGTGGGGTGGGAAAATGATTTGAACAAGGGCAAGTGGCAAGAAGGCTTTGTGCAGTGGGCTGTGTGGCAATAGGTCAGTGTGCCGAGTTGTATAAATCGGATGTCTTGCCCGGACAGCTTAAGGACTTAACCTTGCGAGCCTTTGAACTGAGTTCCGTGTACAACCACTTGTCCGGAATGGGGACGGACCTAGTTAAGTAGGTTTCGACCTCTTTCCTTTGAAACCTCACGGGTGACAAAGGCACATCGGTGTAATCAGAGGAAGCGTACTGTGCTACGACTTGGTACCCATTCAACAGTACTTGCTCTGTCTAAACTTCGCTCTGAGTGAGGGAAGTGTTAGAAGGAAGTGTCGAGGGGTTCATCGGTCAAATGTTAGTCTCTGAAAGACTTTGTTGCAATCAATCGCTTTGTGTGGTGAACGATCAGATCCTGTGGGTAAAGTGTCTGACCTCTGCAGAGTGTGTGTGTGAATCTATTGAATAGCCGTGTCCGCAGATGGACATTGCTCGGTGATTACAAATCAAGGGTTAGATTTTCAAAATGAAAATGTGGAATGGGTGGTGTGTGCCAAAAAGTCGTGTGAATGAAATTAGGTACATGTGCCAAACTCTTGGAAAAGAATTGAGAAATTAATTATTAAATATTATTGATCTTCTCGCTTTTAATCTAATAGGATTACCTATCAAAAGAAATCTTCGCTTATGCAAAATAACCAATTAAGCCTTTCCTTGGAATAAGCCTTGCATATAGTAATAGTCGCATTGTGCATGACTTGTTGAGTATGTTGTATACTCACCCTTGCATCGACAAAAACCTCGAAGAAGAAGAAGCCGTGCTGACTTGGAATGAAGAGTTAAATCGAAGGCGGGAGGATTAAGGGTTGAGCCGCACTCAAGAGCTCGTGGCTAGGAGTGGTTCCGCTTATCGTATTTTGCTTCCATTGAATGAACTTGATATCGATGATATTTATCGCTCGCATGTAAGTATTGTAAGGCGACCATAAGGTCATGTAACTCGTTACTATTAATGTTTGAAGTACTTATTATTTATTTCATTGTATATGATTGTGGTACTTCAACTTTGTTTATCCTGTGTGTACTAAGCGTGATCCTGGACTAGTACAGAATACACAGAGTGTCCGAATCCGTGAAGATTCGGGGCACGACAGTCATGCTGACGTCAGCACACGCTGCGGTCATCACACTGACAAGTGGGCCCGATGAACAGTGCTTGGTCCACTCAGCAGTTGACACGCGGCGCACAACCATCAATCCATGCGGACACATATTTTCCCGGCCGTTGGATTCAAATCCAACGGTCGGTATATGGCAAGGGTTGGGCCTCCGCGCGGCTACGTGGCACTACGGTAGCGGTTGGATTGAGGATCTACGACTGCGGTTACCCGAGCGAAGCGCTGTTGCGGAGCCTGCGTGGCCTAACCCTAGCCGCACATCCAAGATCTAACGGCCATAGTCAATTGCTAACCACGCAGCTACGTGGACTCAACGGCGCGGTTGGATGAAGATCCAACGGCGATGGTTACCCGAACGATACCCTATTCACAAGCCTACGTGGCCTCACTAGAGCCACACGATTAAGATCCAATGGTCAAGATCTACCAATACCGCTCAGCTTGATTCAAATAGGGGTACACGTGGCTTTACCTTGGTCGTGGGATGAAAATCCGACGGCTGAGGCGAGTTGCGATGCTCCGAAGAAGAGGCGGCGGTGCTTGTCGCCGGACGTGGAGAAGATGAAGTAGGCGTCGGCGATTCTGAGCTTCTCCGGCGTGAAGAAGTGGCCCGCTGGATGCGTCTCGACACGGCAGACTCGGAGTGGGTCTTGGGCGCGGCGAAGAACGACGGACGATGGCGGGAAGCGAGGAAAACCGAGGTGTGGAAGAATGCTACTCCGGTGAGCTCGAGCGAAGGCTACGGTGTACGACAGCGCGTGGGAGAGGGTGCAAATGAGCGGAACAAGGTGCTGCGCACGGAGGGCTATATCTCCCGCTCGGACAAGCCTCGTCTGGCGCAAATCTCGACATATCTTCGGCGTTAACGGCGGCAGCTGATGCGGCGAAGCTTCTCCCGATGCGGCGAGATCAACTTCCACCGTCTGATTGCCATCCAACGGCGTCGATTGAATAACGGTTCGGCGATACAGTGCCACGTGGCGAAATCCTGACGGCCAACTACTGAGATCCAACGACCCATGCGAACTAAGCGGCGGCAGATCCGCGACCGCTCGACGGATCGCCGCGGCCCGGGATTAGCGGCGCTAGGGTTTGGTCGGCGCGAGCACAATGTTGGGCTTGGCCCAAAGATCAGAGCAAATGGATTTTTCTGGTTTTACAATAAAAATAATATTAGAAATTCAAAGTATTTCTTTAGGGCATTAAAATACTCAAAAATTTCGGAAAAATTCGAGTAAAATATTTCAAGGCATTTAGAGATTAAATAAAATATTTTTATTTATTTTGGTAATTACTTTTATGTTAATTAATTACTCAAGAGAAGGATAAATTTAAATTAATTTCAATTAAATCCAATAAATCCCAAAAATTTAGATAAATTCAAATAAATGCAAATAACTCCAAAAATTTTAAATTAGGCCAAATTTTGGGACGTTACAGTATCTTTGTTGATGATGATGATGATGTTGAGGACGAAGTGTTGATTTCTATTGCACAATCAGCTGTAGCACCTTTGGCACCTACCACTACATCACCTACAGCTGAGCATCTTCAAGCCACAACATCATTTGTACATGCTGAAAATGAAGAAGGAGAAGGAGAAGTTCTAAAGTTGCAACTCCTTTGCACATTTAAAGGAGACATCCACCTGAACAGATAATTGGAGATTTGAATGAGAGAGTCACCCTATCCAGGTTTATTACTTCTGATTCTCATGCTCACTCTGCTTTTGTTGCTTTTTTTGAACCCAAAGATATATCTCATGCATTAACTGACGAATCTTGGATCAATGCCATGCACGAGGAATTACAGAATTTTGAGCGTAATAAAGTCTAGAAACTTGTTCCACCTCCTCCTAATTTTAATATAATTGGAACAAGATGGGTTTTCAAAAATAAACAAAGTAAGGATGGTATTGTTGTTAGGAATAAAGCTAGATTGGTTGCTCAAGGTTTTACTCAAGTTGAAGGTTTAGATTTTGATGAAACCTTTGCTCCTGTTGCTAGAATTGAAGCCATTAGAATTCTTTTAGCATTTGCTGCATCTAAAGGTTTTAGATTGTATCAAATAGATGTGAAAAGTTCTTTTCTTAATGGCTATATTAATGAGGAGGTATATGTTAAGCAACCACCTGGTTTTGAAAATTCTAATGTTTCTAGATCATGTGTACAAATTGTCAAAAGCTTAGTATGGTTTAAAACAAACCCCTAGAGTATGGTATGATAGGCTAAAAACTTTTTTACTTGAAAAGGGGTTCATAATGGGAAAAGTTGACAAAACTCTCTTTTTACTCAAACAAGGCAATGATCAACTATTCGTTTAGATTTATATTGATAATATCATCTTTGGTGGTTCCTCTCATGTTTTAGTGTCTAAGTTTTCAAAAACCATAAGGAAGGAATTTGAGATGAGTATGATGGGTGAGTTAACTTACTTTTTGGGACTACAAATCAAACAAACGAAGGAAGGTACTTTTGTCCATCAAAGTAAGTACATAAAAGATTTGCTTCGCCGCTTTGGGATGGAAAACTACAAACCGATCATGACACCCATAGGAGGCACTTGCACACTTGATCCGGATGAAGATGGTGAGATGGTTAATCAAAAGGAATATAGAAGCATGATAGGTTCACTTTTATATCTCACTGCATCAAGGCCGGATATTCAATTTGTTGTGTGCTTGTGTGCTCGCTTTCAAGCTTCCCACGTGTTTCACATCGACAAACTGTCAAGCGGATTTTTAAGTATCTTCATGGTACTCAAGATTTTGGCATATGGCTTTCTGCTTCTTCATGCATTAGTTTAAGAGCATTCTCTGATGCTGATTTTGGAGGTTATAGAATTGATAGAAAAAGTACATCTGGCTCGTGTCACTTCTTGGGTAATTCTCTTATTGCATGGTCATCTAGAAAACAATCTTCTGTTGTACAATCAACTGTTGAATCTGAATATGTGGCTACTGCTAGTTGTTGTTCTCAAATTCTTTGGATAGTAGCTACACTTAAAGATTATGGGGTTAACTTGGATACTGTTCCTTTTTTGTGTGATAACACTAATGCAATATGCATTGCTAAAAACCCTGTGCAACATTCTAGAACAAAATACATTTAGATTAGATTTCACTTTCTTCGAGATTATGTAGAAAAGGGAAATATTGTGCTTCATCATGTGGATACTGAACATCAATTGGTAGATATTTTCATAAAACCTTTGTCTTCATCTCGTTTTGCTTTCATTCGGGGAGAACTTGGGTTAGTTCATCCGATGGGTTATTTTTGAGTGGGAGTTTTTGAAGATTTTGTAACATAATTTTTATTTTGTGTGTTTCTGAAATGAAAAATAATGAAAAAGTAATGAGCATTGTATTTCATACACATATGTCATTTAAAGCCATGTTTATGTTACAAGGTCTTTGCACTTCATGTTTATGCATATATGGTGTAGTTTATGACATGACTATTTAAATGGAATGACAACTTGAATTAAATTTTGTCATGGTTGAACTTTCTTGGCCATCTTGATCCTGCTCAAAAAGTGCTAAATATGAAATTTATCAAAATTAAGTGCTAAAGCTCAAAGAGTGATTATTGAAAAATGCAAGATCAAGGTTATGTGCTATCGCACTTCTTCTTTACAAGACTGCTTATCATTGCACTTTGATATGAACTTAGAAGAGGTTGTGTATGACCGAAACCATGAAACTTTAAGCTTGTGATTGCTTGGCATGGTTGAAAAGTAAGGCTGATGGTGCATATAATTCCTTATAATTGTTATTGTTGCAATCAATCAATAAATCAGATTTTTTTTACAAAAAGGTATCAATGATTTACAAAAAAATTTCAGGTTTTGAGGTAGTTGAGAAAGGGAGATCATGCCATGCAAAAATCGTTAATAGTACTAGATTTCTAGTTATGCTTACTCTACATTGTTTTTGTGTAGATTTGAGGCTGCAAGTTTTTTTGATAGCATGACTTGGTAATGAAATTGGTACATTTGTGGATGATATATAATGCTCAGTACATAAAAAAACACAAACTAAAAATAAATAAAAAGATTTTGTTCTCTCTTTTGTACAACTCTTGATGAATCCGTTGTCAAAGGGGGAGAATTTTGGACACATATTGCACATTCACACACACATTTTGTTTTCTTCTTTTTAGGGGGAGATTTTTCACTTTGCTTTTTTGTTTTAAAATAAAATTTCTTAAATCTTTTCTTGTGAGGTGAATGCCAATGTTCAGTTCTAAATGGTGTTGCCAATGTTTTCATCAAGGGGGAGATTGTGAAATCATGTGCTGAAAAATTGGCGTGATGGTAAAATTGGCATTGCACAATGATTGTGATCATGGCATGTGTGGTGTTCGTGCATATGCTGTGTCAAATGTTTATTTGATATACTTATATAGCATGATAATGGTTTTGCTTAATGCAATGCGCTCGTGTGAGTGGTTTCATAGATTGACTTTGAGTCAAGTCGTGGACTTCTGCTCGGAATTGTTTCTTGTTTATTCATGTCCAGGTGTTACTTGAGGGTGAACGTGATCGATGATAGGACTGGAACTAGGTTCATAGAGGAACTGAGGTTCGGGACTAAATTCAGGGAGGAATCGAGGTCTTGATGGTCGAGGATATCATGCGGGATGTTCGGGCTAGAGAACAGTTCACATGGAGGTTGGTTTGTCAAGTGAATATGGCATGTGGGCTGTACACGCGTGCAAAAGATTGTATTCGGCCATATTTGGGCTAATTGGAGTTGTATACAAACTCTTTCTATGTTGGGTGTGGAGTTGTATTCAATCTCTTTATGATTGCTCAGTATAAATAGGGAGAGGTGTCTCCTGTTTATGGAAAGAGAGCCAAGGTTTTAGGGTTTGTAGTCTTTTGTTTGGAGTACTGTTATTAGACAAAGAGAAATAAAAATCTTTCTTAGGTCCCTGGTGTCTTGGTTCTATGACGCTCGGCCGTTTTTGTTTATGTGACGATTTCTTCCGGTGGCGACTGGGCTGGAGATTTTTTGTATGTGCCCATAGTTCCTGGCGGCGACACATTCTTCTTGCATCCTGCAGATCCTTGCGATGGGTTGGTGACCGGCGGCTCATCAAGTTCCTGGCAACTAGTTGTTTTTGCGGTTGGCTGCTGGGAAGTAAAAAAGGCATTGCGCCTGGGTCATCATTTTTTATGCGCTTGCATGTGAAGTGTTTAACGTGATTTGGTTCGGCGTAGTTGATCTATCATATGAGATTTGGTCTGTCGCATAGGGAGCACATCACAGAGTTTGGTCCATCGTAGGTAGTTCAATTTCAGTCATTATTTGATTCAGTCATCTTGCAAAGGTAATATCTCTCGATCCGTAGATCCGATCGAGCTGATTCCTATTGTGTTAGTTTCAGAACTGAATATAGTTTATACAGTTAAAATTTCACGTCAATCCAATGGTGGGATCTTTGGAAATTATTATTTTGGTGAACATGTATCAATCTATTTTTATTTGGTCCGGCGCGAATTGTATTTGGTCCGGCGGTGCAAGAATTTGGTCCGGCGTACACGTTCTTATTTGATCCAGCGGTTCAAGATTTTGGTCTGGTGCAATAACACTTTTTTCGAATCTGAATCAAGCAATTTGAGTCTGATTTGGGGTGTTGCAAAAATCATAAAAATTTGATTTTAGCTTCCACACAATCATTCACCCCCACTCTGATTGCTATATTAGTAAAGCATCTATGCTTACACCACTATTTTGAACTATGTCCTTAGAATCTTAACTTTCAGTGTAAAATGTGTACCCATTGATATCGTACCCCTGCCATGTCTGTACATTAAATCTATATCCGTTAGTCAACTATTTCACATTCTCACTAATGGAGACCTCCACCTGTTCTTTGAACCATGTGAGAAATCTCATCCATATATGGATTCTCTTCCTGTAATACCAACTTGTGCTGCTCGACGTATCCTCCAACTTCTGTGATGTGCTGTAACACTGTCAAATGCGCTTTGCAATACATATCAAACCATGGCTTTGTTAGTTTCGACCCAACGATTCCTTTGCCAACAAGTCTGCTCTCATGTCTAGATATAGGAACACCGATTGCTTGTCTTTTTTCGAGATAGTCCACGTAGAACTCAATAACCTCTTCAGTCCCAAAACTTTCAACAATACTATCCTTAGGCTTCGACTGATTCCTCACGTATGACTTTAATATACCCATATAGCTCTCGAAATGATACATGTAACGTAGAAATGCAGGTCCGTATATCTTAATCTCTCTAATAAAGTGTACTACATGGTGGACCATCACATCGAAGAAGAACGGGGGAAAATGTATCTCAAGGTGACATAGAGTCTACACCACCTCACTCTATAAGTTGTCCAGTACATTAGGGTTGATAACCTTGCAAGAGATCGCATTGAAGAAATAACATAGCTTTGAGATTGCGAATCTGACATCCTTTGGCAGAATATTTATAATTGCAATAGGGAGCGTTTGGGTCATCAAGACATGGCAGTCGTGGGACTTCATCCCAACTAACTTCAAATCATCCATAGACACGAGCTTCTTAACATTTGCGGAGTAGCCCGATGGAACTTTAATACCTTGGAGACACTTGCAGAGGTCTTCTTTCTCCTTCTTGGAGAGGGTGTAGCATACAGTGGGGATGTACAGACCTTTCGCATCCTCCTCTATCACGGCAAGCTCAGTCCTGATTCCCATGTAAACCATGTCGTGGTGACCATTCACACCATCCTTGGTCTTCTCAGGTTTGTTCAGCAGGATGCCAACCAAATTGTCGTAGAAATTCTTCTCAATGTGTATGATATCAATACAGTGTCATACATCTAACTCCTTCCAGTATGGTAGTTCCTAAAATATCGACCTCTTCTTCTACATGCCACTGGGACGAACAGATTTATGGCTCTTCCCATATTGTACATCGATATCCGCCATACGTGAATATACTTGCCTTCCAGTCATAGGCTGCGGTGCTGAACGGACTTCCCTCTTCCCATCAAATTTGTCACCCATCTTACGGTATTGATGACTGCGAGGTAGAAATCTACGGTGACCCATATACACAATTTTCTTCAAATTTGGCAGCCAATAGCTGTCAGTGTCCTTTTCACAAATAGGATACGCTTTAGCTCCTTTCGTACTTTAGCCCGCCAAATTACCAAGGACCAAAAAATCATTTATAGTGCAAAATACCATAACCCGTAGGGTGAAGTGCTCTCTTGTGTATGCATCCCACACCACGACCCCCTCGTTCCACAGTTTTACCAAATCCTCGATCAGTGGAGCAAGGTACACATCAATATCATTTCCTGGCTGTTTGGGTCCTGAGATTAGCAATGACATCATGATATATTTCCACTTCATGCAAGCCAAGAAGGGAGATTCTAGATACACAACAGAACTGGCCAAGTGATGTGATGACTACTCATGTTACCAAATGGATTCATTCCATCCATACTCAAGCCAAATCTTATGTTCCTCGTTTCGGCACCGAACTACTTATGTTTCCAATCGATGTTTCTCCATTGAGCCGAATCAACAGGATGTCTCAACTTGTCATCTTCCTTTCAAGACTCATAATGCCAACGCAACAATTTTGCCTCTCTAGGATTTGCAAACAACCGCTCTAAACGGGGAATAATGGGCAAGTCCACAATACCTTGGCCGGTGCACCTTTAGTGACCTCTTCACCGTCGCTGGTCTGGGTCTTACGCTTCTTGTCAGTATGCTTCTCTCCTTTTGTTTATACCGGGACACACCACAAACTGGACAAACGTGCAGCTCCTGATGTGCATTATGGTACAAGATGCAATCATTCGGACATGCATGTATTCTTTCTATTTCCATTCCCATAGGACATAGTAGCTTCTTCGCTTCATAAATGCTTGTTGGCACTCATTTCCCTCTAGAAGCAGAATCGATAGAAGAACTAAAAGTGCATTGAAACTTGTATCTATCCAGTGGTATTTTGCCTTTAGTTCGAACAATGTAAGGATCGAACCCAACTTGGTGTATTCTAATTTGCAACCAGAGAACAGTGGTTTGACATCGTTTTCCATTAAGCTTTTAAACTTTTCAAAATATCTTTCCGTGTAATTTCCCTCCACATCCCGCAACATTTACTCCAAATTGGCCTCCTGAAACATATCACGCTGCAACTCGTCATCGAGTTCCACCATGTCTCCATTGCATAACGGAAGGGTACTACTAGTCTCCCTGTGATGGATCCAACCTGTGTAATTCCTCACGAAGCCACGTCAAATCAGGCGGTTCTTAATTTGAGCTGAGTTGTTAAATCTCCTATGATTGGTGCAATCAATGCAAGGACAATATATGTGAAAGACCATGTGGAGATCTATCCTTGTGTGTGATGAGTAATTAACGAGATTTGAGCTTGGTTTGATTTGAAATTGAGTTTGATTTGAATTGGATTTTCGATTTGAAGCAATTTGAGTGTTGGTTGCTTTTTCTAATGCTATCGGCCTGGGGGCGGTAGCACCAGAACTTTGAGAGAAATTATGATTGATTAATGATTTTGGGATAATCATTGAATATCTTTGTGGGCATTGCTATGTGAAAGGTTTTTCCTTGTCTTTGATGGTTGCAGGGCAACGGTGCTAGGTCATGGTGAGGCGGAGGATGATTGGTACTAGGCGAGGAGCGTCAGAGTTCCAGACGGTTGGGAGATCCCCAGAAGATGATCGGAGACAAAGTCCGGGCAAGTCAAGAAGATAAGGAAAGGAGATGATGCTAGCTAGATGCCGCGTGGATCAATGAGGGCCGTTGGATCGCGGTCTAGTTGATAGGTTAGCGGGTCTAGGTAGTATGCTTTGAAAACTATGCAAGAAAACCCTTTGTTGGTGTGGGCTTTGGGTTAGCCCTTGCATGGCTGTGTGACTGGGCAAATCCTAGCCCTTAGATAAGTTCTCTAGGGTTGAGGGCTGTATCCAAGGGTGGTAGGTGGCCCAAGAGTAGTATAAATAGGGGTGGAGAGGTAGCCACCTCATCTTAAAGGTTGTAGAGATTTTTGTGCTCCTTTGTGCTTTGCTCACCTTGTTGTGAGGCTTTGTAAACCTCCTCCATCTAGAAATGCAAATCTTTTTCATTCATGCTTGAATTTAAATTACGCACTTACTTTATGTCTTAAATTTAGCATTTAAATTCAGCATTTAAATTCCTGCAATTTACTTTCTCGCAATTTACTTTCTTGCAATTTGGATTTGCCTCTCCTTCTAAATGTTGCTGATATTGGATGTTTCGAGTGTGTTCATATGGTTTTATGTCTCTTTTGCACTCTAGGATAGAGTAGAGGTCATCTTTTCTATCAAGTTGCAACTCGTCTGTAACTTGTTCTTCACAGAAGAGCCAAAGATTTGATTTTTAGAAAAATCTTTTTTGAGTGATTCTTATTGAATAAAGTGTGGTACTCTCATATCCATCTGTAGAAAAAGTTTGGAGTCCACCTGTTGCACCGTTTGGGCGCCATGCGGTGAAAACCCAGCCCCAAACTTTCTGCTCGTAGTTCCTGACTATCTATGTTTTTTGCTTTTTTATGATTTTTTTGTAATGATTTTTGAGGTGAAATTTGGTGGAGTTCTTCATGACTCATTTTCTGATAGGGATAAAAATTCTAAAATTTTTTTGAGTACAGAAATCCACCAACCACTTATTCTAATTGAGAACAGTTTCTGGAAATTCTGCTTTTGCTTTTCTGAAAGTGACTTTTGTGATTTGGATTGATCTCCTTTCTAAAATCAAGAGTTGAATTGATTTCTTATTGTTTTGGACACTAGATAACCAGGATTGTGACTTAAAAATCCCCACATATTCTATGGTACTCATCCATGCAAGTTAGGGGTACATATAGTTGTCTAGTTGTTCGGGTTTGTCACGATTTCCTTTGCGCGATCCTTTCAAGGTATTAGTTGGAGTATTTTGGGGGAAAATTTTATTTGCAACCATTCACCCCCTCTCTGTTTGCCATCTCAATCCTTCAATATGAAGTTTACACCCCTCTTCACCATGTCTTTTTCTGCAATTTTTTTGAACTCCTGAACACCCCTTTGAAATTTATCACTCACATGGCTTTTTTGATACATCCATTCCACACGGTTCATCTGCAATTAGACTTCACACAATAAAATTAAGGAAAAACTAGAGCGATAGCTAGCTAGCTATTTCAAATATTGAGACATCATTTCAATTAATATTATCGTTGCAAATAGCGAACGGGTTTCAGGGTACCAACGATGACTCCTAATGTAGTGCAAAATTATGTAGTGCAAAATTGAAGGGGTCTGAAGGAATGTTCATATTTTCAAGAAAACCACAAATTCTGCAAAAAAGGGGAAATCTCCTCCTACTTGGCTTCAAATTTACCCTCTTAACACCCACTCTTGAGGATTTCAATTTTTTCTCACCCAAATATTGCTTCCAACCACAGAATATGAATTGTTTTCTTAGGTGGCGGCGGAGAAAATCTCCTCTGAAAAACAGAGGAGATCGAGTTTAGAACGAGTGGTAACCTAGCGAGGCACATCAGAACCGATCTTACTTACGAAGCGATAATGATGTCTGTTCTCATCACTATCCGTTTTCAAATAAGAAGTGATAGTGATATGATCATGCACATCACAATTGGTTCTTACGGGAGAATCAATAATGATCTACATGAACATCACTATCGCTTCCTTATTAAGAACTGATTGTGATGTGCACATTCACATCACAATAGATTCTTGTGTAAGATCATCACTATCGCTTCTTACAAAAGAACTGATTGTGATGAACATATGCACATCACAATCGGTTCTTTTGTAAGAAGCGATAGTGATGTGTATGATCATCACTATCGCTTCTCATATAAGAATAGATTGTGATGTGCCCAGTGTTGCTTCTAACCTCAGAACCGATAGTGATTATTTTTACTACCCCTCCTAAGTCATCTATCACAATCGTTTTTTCCTAAAAATTTAAGAACCGACCCCGGTGAAGCGATAGTGATGTACCATTCTGTAGTAGTGTTATACGATCTAGAATAATTGTTTCCCATGTGCATCGTGTGCAAAAAGTTTGAAATTTTTTGGATGATGAGTTAACTAGTTTGCTAACTAGTTCAAATAAGTTTAAACTGGAATTCAAATTAGAGTTCCATATATAAAAGGAGTATGTATACTGTCGGTGTTTCGAATACCGGCAAGTGAATTTTTAGTCAAGGGGTCACGCGTTCCCTCTCCTCGAATGGCCTGACTCAGGGAGCCCAAGATGTATACTGGTTCGGGCCGAATGTCCCTACTTCCAGTTCGTGTGGTGGTTCTGTATTGCTTTGGGAGCAGAGGACTGCGCGGTGTTACAAGCGAGGACTAAGGACTAGCCTTGAGCGCCTCGTACAAGTGGGAGAAGTAAGAAATGCTCGTTCGTCAAGCCGTCCCCTTCCCTGAGGGTCCTGCCTCCCTTTATATAGTCGGAGGGGGCAGGTTACATGGGAGTTTGGAGAAAAAAGGATGGGGTGTCCTACGCCTAGGAGTCCTGGTCTTCAGTCTTGGCGACTGACCGGTGTCTGCTCGCCCCATGCTGGGTTGGTAGATACGTCAAGTGGCATGGTCTTCCGTTTCGTCGGGAAGTGGCGCACCTACTCTCTGCGTGCTTGTCAGATGCTGACGCCGTAGCGCCTGGCTCTGGCGTTGCCTCGGGAGGGAGCACATCCTCCCACTGTGCATGGCTGGACGATGAGACTGGTGCTTGACTTCAGCAACCACCTCGCTACCTTGGGAAGGAGCCACCTGCCCCCGCACGGTCACTCTGAGCCGTCGTGTCCGTGGGGCAGGTGGCCAACTCGAGGTCCTCCGGTGAGGGTCTGGCGCCCGACCTTCGGCGGAGATTGCCTTAGCTTGGTCGGAGCTTATGGGGCGTCCGACCCATGGCAGGAGTCGGACCGCCCCCAGGTCGGCTTGGTCGGGGCTCGTGGGGCGCCCGACCCATGGCGGGTGTTCGACCGCCCCCT
This sequence comes from Guadua angustifolia, assembly GCA_036346375.1. Classification (NCBI taxonomy): domain Eukaryota; kingdom Viridiplantae; phylum Streptophyta; class Magnoliopsida; order Poales; family Poaceae; genus Guadua; species Guadua angustifolia. The sequence goes on from CM070514.1 coordinate 17,362,489, forward strand.
GGTTGATTTGGTCGGGGATGAGAGCCCTTTGTGGTCCCACGGGCCCTTGGGCCAAAGTTGGATTCGGGGCAGCCCACTCGTCGTCCTGCGCCGCTGGGGGTACCCATGGTATGAGTATTCGTCAGTAGCCCCCAGGGCCGTCCTGGAATGCGCGGCATTTGCTCTTTTGACTTTCATTTAATGTCCAGTGCGTTCCTGGATGGGCCCACCATCTCGACGCACGCAACTGCTTCGACGCGATGACGCTTCGGCTTCTTACGCCTTCATTTATTTGAAACTGCTCGGCTTCTGCGCCTCAAGCATATAAGAGCGGTACGGTTGCAGGAATTGGAGTAATTATTCGCCTCGCGGATTTTCCACTGCTCCGCAACACTTAGTTTCTCTTAAATCTTCAATGGCTTCTTGCCGCTTCTCTTCTTCTAGCGACGAAACCCCGCTGTCGCCCTTCTCCGCGAAAGGGCTGGTATTCAGCTTTGGAGAAGAAGGACCGCCGGCACCTACGGACGAGGAGGTCTTCCTCGCGGAGCTTTGGGATGACTTCAGGCTCGCCATGGCTGAACGGGCTGAGCTAGACGACGTTGCCTGCGACGCTGCCGCCGTTGATGCGCTGATCGACATCGTCCCGAAGCTCGTCAAGGCGAGGGATGCCCTCATCGAGGAGGTTTGACGCGCGCGCGGCGCTTAGATTTATATGCTGTCTTGATTTCTTTGAGCTAGATTGATGCTTTGCTATTTCTTAACTGTTATGCAAACAATCGTGCGCAATATAAATGGACAAAACTCCAAGTCTTTATACTCGGTTGTCACTAGCTTTTCGCCCTTTCCAAACTTTCATCCATGCGGTTTCTTGGAGCCTAACCATAGCATCGCGCAACAAGGCAACGGGTTCTCAGGGGTGGTATATGGCTTGCGGTGCTCGCGGTGACAGTCAACAGGACTTTGCAGGGTTAACCCGGGTGTATGAGCCGCGTCTGAGCCTACCGTGCCATACCCGATCCCCTGATCACCCGGCCCTAGGTGACGCAAAGGCCCTGAGCACCGAGCGGAACGGGTGGTTGCCCCGGTAGGCGAAATCCGACCGACTTGGTTGGCAAAATCCGACTGGGCGCATGCGAGCGGACCCAATCGGCTTCACGTCCGAGCGGGTCGGGTGGCTACCTTGGTCGGCAGAGTCCGACCGACTTGGTCGGCCGGTTTCGGTCGGTGCGCGCGAGCGCACCCAGTGGGTGTAGCCCCTGAGCGGGTCAGAGAGCCGGTCGGGGGGTTCACTCTTGCTGGAGGGGGCCGACCGACTTGGTCGGAGGGATCTGGCCTGCAGACGCCCAGATGCCTTAGGCGTGGTTCTGGTATCTGAGTGCTAGTCTTACGTCGTAGCTCGACACTGCCTTGGTCGGCACGGACGCCCAGATGCCTTAGGCATGGCCCGGGTGTCCGAGTGGTAGTTTTACGTCGTAGCCCGACGCTGCCTTGGTCGGCACGGACGCCTAGATGCCTTAGGCGTGGCCCTGGTGTTCGAGTGCTAGTTTTACGTTGTAGCTCGACGTTGCCTTGGTCGGCACGGATGCCCAGATGTCTTAGGCGTGGCCCTGGAATCCGAGTGCTAGTTTTACGTCGTAGCTCGACGCTGCCTTGGTCGGCACGGAAGCCCAGATGCCTTAGGCATGGCCCTAGTGTCTGAGTGCTAGTTTTACGTCGTAGCTCGACGTTGCCTTGATCGGCACGAACGCCCAGATGCCTTAGGCATGGCCCCGTGTCCGAAAGTGCTAGTTTTACGTCAGAGTTTCGGCTGTTTTGTCGGCACGGACGCCAGATGCCTTAGGCAAGGTTCTGGTGTCCGAGTGCTAGTTTTACGTCCTAGCTCGACGTGTTCGTAAGGCTGGTTTTTACGCCGGAGCTAGGTGAAGGGCGTCCGTCCCGAGTCCTCATCTGTTGAGGCTATCTGTGGGAGGAATGGCTGCTGTCTGTCCCACGTGTACGCCCCGTCCGCAGGTGTGGGACCTGGAGGGGGTGAGCAAACGCATGTTTACCGTGTTGGTTTGAACATCGTGCTCGTGGAGCTAATAACGAGTAATCCGAGTGGGACCTGGAGATCCCTCCCAAGGGGGACCTTTCCAGTGACGATCCTGTCAGGTGTCGGACTACCGGGGCGCACGGCATGAGAAACCTTTCTTTACTCGATCTTGTATCGGACTCCGGGTCGTCCGCTGACCCGGAGTGCAGCTGGCTGCCACCCATCAATGGGTTCCACGAGAGAGTGTGAAGTATGGTCTCGGACACGAGTTAAGGCGATTGGGTCGTCAGCCGACCCAACTAGAGGCCCACTGGGGGCTCGCCTTGTCCTCTCCCCTCGCTCAATTTTCTGCTAGGGGCGGCCCCGATTCCACTTGGTGGATCAGGCCTTTGGGAACCCGCAGCGCTAGACTAGGCCCCGGGCGTGAGCTATTGAGCTCCTTGCCACCTCGAGGCCACAGCGGCCCAGTGGGCCTTTCATACCTATCACGGGGCAATTGACCCCCAGCAGGCGTAAAACCGAAGGTCATGGGCGCCGCCTGACATAAAGGTCCTTGCGCCTCGCCGTCTCCGCTAAGAATTAATGCGTAGTGGAGGAAATGGAAACAAGTGTTTTACCAAATGACTTGCCATGTGGTCTGAGAGACGGACGTGCCACGCTCGCCCGAGGTGGTGTTGTTTATGTTTGGCGCTCGTTCGGCTCCTATAAATTCAATGCTGGGCGCCGAGCGGTATTCTGCCTTTGTTTTCCCCACCTCCCTTCGCCGAGAGAAAAAGAGAGCAAAGGAGCCAGAGAAAAGAGTTCCTCACCTTCCTCTTCTCCTACCTTTTCGCTGCTCTCATCTCCGGAGATGTCGTGGGTCGGAGTTCTGGCCACCCCAAATGCACGCGGCTTGGCTTAGAGAAGAAGGGTTCCTCCTCCACAAGACATCTCGAGGTGGAGGGTGCCGACGGGGTCGCGGTCCTCGCCGAAGACGACGAGATCGCCGTGCTCGCCTCGCTCTCTACGAGCTGGTTCGGCCTCGCTTCATCCGCTCGTCTGCTGGCTATCTTGCTTACATAGCGGTTCGCGATTCTGCGGTGAGGCGTTCTTGGGGATCGAACCCCACTGGGCGCTCTGGAGGCACTTCTTCCATGCGCGGCTGAGGAAGGACAAGCCAGCGGATACCATGGCACCCATCAGCGGCGTGGCCCTCCAACAAGCGGCGGTCGTCAGGCAATGACTACATCGAAGTGAAGCTGCCATCGTTGAACCGGGGGTGGCACTCTGAGTGGTTTTATGCCCGGAACCTGGGAGGCAGCGCCCCGGCCTTCACCGGCTGGCTTCCCGTGGCGGGGCTTGAGTGGACTTGGGGCACCGACCGGAAGGAGAAGAACAAGGTGGACGTGATCATCGACCAGATCAAGGTCCAGAAGGACCGGCTCGACCGGGCGACGTCGCAGCGCGCGATTCATGAAGATGCTGCTCAACCCTCATGGATAGGGCGCGCCCCATGTTTCAGTATGAAGGGGTGTCCGACCTGATGAGAATGGCACAGTCGGAGCTCCCCGCATCGGAGGTCGGGGCTCAGGTGTTCGTCGTCATGTGCGGCAATGCCACCGAGGCAGCGGGTGGCCACCCCGAGCCATTCTCGACGCGCAATCCCCCAAATCTGGTAACCCGAGCAATTCTCTTCCTTTTCTCTTCTTCCTCCCCCAGCCCTTAGTATTTGGTCTGACTAGTGTCCTCCTGGAAGGGCTGGCCGACGGCCTCTGGGCATTACAACCGGGGAGAAGGAGTTGAGGGTCGCAGCTGCGGGCGTCAGCAAGAAGACGAATCCGCCAGAAGAGGCGTATGAGGAGAGGAGGAGGAAGAAGAACGCGGAGAAGAAGCAAGAGCGTGCGGCGAGGAGGTCTCCGACACGACCACCGTCGATACGGCTGGTCCGGAGTCGTCCTCGAGTAACAGCAGCGGTGACAGCACCGGTGACCCATATCGCGGGTTCAACTTCGGGCCATCGACTGGCGGTGGCCCGGACGAGGGTGCCGGCACGAGCGCCGCCATCGCCGAGCCCCAAGTGGAGGCATCCCAGGTGGAGGCGTCCCTGGGGAAGCAGAGGAGTGACTCGCCTCTGCAAGGGGGGCCGACGAAGAAGGCGTGGTTGCCGCGCACCCACTCGGCGTTGTAAGTGTCCTCTTTGCTCCCGAGTTGCATTGCATTAGAGTTTGTTCGAGTAGTTTCCAACCGACCATCGTGTGCAGGATCTACACAGGGGTGGCCGTGGCGGCAGCAGCAAGATCCGGCGGTGGCCGTGAGGGTCGAGCTGCTGGGGCGGCGCGCAGGCGGAGCCGCAGCGCCGAGGCGCCACAGCGGTGGCTGAGCCTGGCATGAGCCGACAAGAGTCGAGGCACTGCCGGCAGAGTTGGAGCGTGAGGAGGTCCTGGCGATCCTTGGCGAGTCTGGGCCTCGGCCAGAGGCCGAAGAGGGAGAGGAGGAGCTCCCACCACCACCGCCAGGGGAACCGCCGGCTCATGCGATCCGGGTGCTTGGGTGATCTCGCCACACCACTGGGAGCCCACCACCGAGGCGGTCTGCCGAACCACGGGAAGTGCTGCGTGATCCTCAGATGCGCAATAAGCGGGTGATCTCAAAGGAGTCCACTTGGCCACCTTTGCCCGTGCTGAGCTGGCCGGGTGAGGATCCATCCGGCAGGCCGTCCCTGGTGCTGGACAACACGGCGGAGCACGGGGAGTGGGAGGCTCTCCAGGAGGGCGCGCGGCACGTTGAGGCTGAGGTGAACCAGATTCGAAAAGGTTTGGCCCTCGCCCTCGAGTCCTCTGGCAAGGTGTTGGACACCATCACCGGGGGGATTCACCCGATCGACACGGTAAGCCAAACAAAACCCCGTCCTTGCAGTTTTTGACGAGTTTGCGCTAGGCTAATAGGGTGTTTGTGTTCTGTAGCACTTGCGGGCCCGATCGGAGGACAAGTCCGGGTTCCTCTGGCGTTTGCATGGCCGGAGGACGGCCGCCGAGGAGGAGCGCGACCGGCTGCATCCCGAGCTGCACGACGCTCGGGAGGCCTTGGTTCGCGAGCAAGCGGAGGCAGAAAAGGCCCGTCGGGAGTCAGATCAGGTCGTGCAAGTCTTGTTCGAGGAGCGCCAGACAAACCAGTCCTTGAGGACGAGGGTGTTCGAGCTCGAGTCTCCGGCGGGGCCAATATAGGTTAGGGGCTGCTGCCGCCGCGGAAGAGACCGCATGGTCGGAGGTGACCCGCCCCGGTGTGAGCGACGGCCTGTGGGGACGCCAGTAATCAAGACGAGTGGGACGCCGCTCGGGAGGAGTTGGCTCGGCGAAGAAACTTGGCGATGACTCAGCAATCCTTATCGAGAATCTTCGAAGGGATGCTGCGCGCGACCAAGAGGCGCATGAACAGGCCCTGGCTAGGGTCAAGGAGGAGCTCCGCGCTCTGACCAACTTCGCGGCTGGTAAGTGACCCAACCCCTTGATCAATTTTGCGATCGCAGCTCGCCGGGCGTGCTCTTTTGACAAGGTTTCAATCTGCAGAGTTGCAGAAGAATTTGAGAGGCGCCATGGAGGTGCGGAGACTAGTAGAGGAGGCGCGTGATGTGGCATTCATGGCGCGGGATGTGGCCTTGACGGCGCAGCAGCTGGCGGAGGAGGAGCGATCCGAGCAGGCCGCTGAGCTGGCGGCCCTTCGAGGGGTCGGCCGGGACGTCTGCGACCGGGTGCTCAGGATTGCTCCTCCGGGCTCGAGTTCGCTTGCCACCGAGCTAGCCCGCGTGCCCGAGCACGTCGAGAGCTCGGTGAATGAAGGCATCGTACTCGGGGCCTCTTTGGCGCTTGTCTGCACCATCTCCCACTATGATGGTATCGACCTCGACACCGTTAGCAGTGGGATCGCCGGGAACCAGACTGACTTGGAGATCGACGGGTTCGAGACCCAAGTCGAGCCGTGCGCCCGAGTGATCGCCAAAAGGATACCGCGGCGGAGCATCCTCCACCGAGAGTAGATGTGTTAAATGTTTTTCTTTTTGCAATGTAATGACTTTAGTATATAATGAACTAAAGTTTATTTAAATGTTTTGGCCGGCCGGGCCAACTGTAAGTTCGACTGTCTTTTGCACTTTCTTGTGGTGATGAACACTTGACGACCATAGCCTTAGAAACCGCTGGGGTTGTTCAAGCGTAGGTCGGTGTGTTAACATTTTTGAAGGAAGCGTAAAGAGAGCAGGAACTTAGGTATGAAAACGTTCACTTGTGCGCACACGGGAAAGGAGTGTTCCCGACCTACTATGGATCGTCCCGCATGGGCACTTCCTTCTTCCGCAAAGCACTACTTAACAACCATAGCCGCTGGGGCGTAGGTCATAGCACTTGGGTCGAAAGGGATACCGCTAGGGGGAACCCAATAGCCAGTCAGGTCACCGACCCGTGTGAGTGTATGAACTAGTAGCCCCTGAGTGGTGCGTGGGGACCAGGCTGTGGTCACCACGTAGCACTTGAACTCGGACGAAGGGTAAAAAGGTGCGAGGACGAGAAAGAGTTTTAGGGATAGAATCGCCTTAACTTTTCTATATTCCACGCATTTGAGATGATGTTGCCATCGGCATCCTTGAGCCGAAAGGTGCCGGGTCGGAGGACCTCCACGACGGTGAATGGGCCTTCCCATGGAGGGGACAACTTGTGCTCGCCCTGTTGGATCGAACTCGTGCGTGACCAGTCGCTAACGTTGAAGGACCGATCATGACCGACGATCGTGGTAGCGTCAGAAGCGTTTGGCGGTACTTGGCCGATCGCAGATGGCCACGCCGCGCTTCGCCGAAAGCTGGGTCGATGGCGTCTTGTTGTGAGTCGAGCCCCCATGCCTCGTTAAAGGCTTGTAGTCTCGAGGCGCCGTATTCCATGTTGGTTGGCAAGACAGCTTCAGCACCGAATACCATGAAGAATGGTGTAAACCCGGTCAACCGGGTCGGTGTGGTCCGCAGGCTCCAGAGAACGGAGGGTAGCTCGGCCACCCATCGTCCCGCGAATTTCTTCAGTCGGCTGAAGATTCACGGCTTGAGCCCTTGGAGGATCATGCAGCTTGCCCGCTCGACTTAGCCGTTGGTCCGCGGACGGGCCATGGCTGCCCAATCGACGCGGATGTTGAAGTCGTCACAGAACTCAAGGAATTCCTTCCCCGTGAACTGCGTCCCATTATCGGTGATGATGGAGTTCGGGACTCCAAACCGATAAACGATGTCGTGGAAGAAGTTGGCCGCTTGCACCAAGGTGATGGTAGCGACTGGCTTGGCCTCTATCCATTTGGTGAACTTGTCCACCGCGACAAGTAGGTGGGTAAAGCCCCCGGGCGCCTTTTTGAAGGGCCCGACCAGATCGAGTCCCCAGACCGCGAATGGCCACGTGATGGGGGTCGTCTGCAAGGCTTGCGCCAGAAGATGCGTCTGTCGGGCAAAGAATTGGCACCCTTCGCAGGTGCGAACGATTTGCTCGGCATCAGCCACAGCGGTCGGCCAGTAGAAACCTTGTCGGAAGGCTTTTCCCACGAGGGACCGTGGTGTGGCATGGTGGCCGCAGATGCCGCCATGAATGTCGAGCAGCAGCTGCCTCCCCTGGTCGGCCAGAATGCATTTCTGGAGGACTCCAGAGGGGCTCCTCTTGTAGAGGTCTTCTCCGACTAGGACGAAGGATTTTGCCCGTCGAGCGAGGCGTCGGGCCTCAGTCGGGTCGGCGGGGACCGATCCGTCAGTCAACCGATCGATGAAGGGCTTCCTCCAGTCGGAGTCGGCTATCAGCACGTCGCGGTCCGACCCGGACGACCCCGCGTCCGTCTGCTCGGCGGTCGGAGCGGTCGCGTCCGGTGGGTCGGTTGCCCGCTCGGTTGTCGAGTCCAGCCGGACGGAAGGTGTGCGAAGATCGCAGATGAAGATCCCGGGTGAGACCGGTCATTTGCTAGAGGCGAGATTAGCTAGGTAATCGGCCTCACCGTTGTAGCGTTTGTAGCTATGGTGAAGCTCGAAACCTTTGAATCTTTCCTCGAGCTTGCACACTTCTCGGCAGTATGCTGCCATGCGGGCGTCACGAGGCTCCGTGGCCTTCATGACTTGGTGACGACAAGCTTGGAGTCACCGTGTACGTAGAGTCGACGCGCACCGAGGTCGGCAGTGATCCGGAGACCATTGACGAGGGCTTCGTACTCGGCGACGCGTTGTTAGTTGCGTCAAGAGTAGTCGGATGGCGATCGAGCTTGTTCCCGAGCGGGAAACAATGACGATTCCAAAGACCCGCCTGCTTTTGGTATAGGACCCATCAAGCACAACGCCCAAGATTCGGGGTCTTCGGCGTCGGTGGCGCTGGGCTTTGGTCCACTCAATACGAAATCGCCAAGACTCAGGATTTGATCGCCGTCCGGGACGTACGATATGTCGTGGCCGTTGAGCTCGAGTGCCCATTTGGCTATTCTTCCTGAAGCATCGCGGTTGTTGACGATTTTGCCGAGCGGCGAGGAAGTCACCATGGAGACGGGATGCCGGTCGAAGTAATGGACCAACTTCCTCTTCGTGATGAGCCCCGCATAGAGTAATTTCTGCACCTGCGGGTATCGAGCCTTGGACTCGGAGAGTACTTCACTGATGAAGTAGATTGGACGTTGTACCTTAAGCACATGGCCTTCTTCTGCTCTCTCTACGACAAGTGCCGTGCTGACGACCTGAGTCGTGGCAGCGATGTAGAGGAGCAGCGGTTCTCTTGGCGCCGGGGCGGCTAGTACCGGGAGTGAGGTTAGCAACGCCTTCAGTCGATTGAGGGCTTCTTGTGCCTCCTACGTCCTGCTGAATTGGTTGAACTTCTTAAGCAACTTATAGAGCGGCATTCCACGCTCGCTGAGACAAGACACAAAATGGCTCAGGGCTGCAAGGCATCTTGTCAGCTTTTGGACTCCTTTCAGGTTGCCGAGTGGGCCCATCTTCATGATCGCGGAGATCTTCTCCCGATTGGCTTCGATGCCATGCTCAGAGACGATGAAGCTGAGTAGCTTTCCATTGGGGACTCTGAAAACGCACTTCTCGGGGTTGAGCTTGATACGAAACCGTTAGAGGTTCACAAAAGTTTCCTCTAGGTCGGTGACGAGGTCATCGGCCTTCTTAGTTTTGACGACGATGTTGTCGACATACACTTCGACGCTATGCCTATTTGGTCATTAAAGCACGCTTGCATACATCGCCGTATGTAGCACCCGCATTTTTCGGATCAATGGCATCGCACGCAAATGTAACGAAGCCGAACGGAGTGATGAAGGAAGGCGGCTGGTCGGACTCCTTCATCACTATCCGTGGTAGCCCGGTAGGCATCCGAAAGCGACAGGCATTCGCACCCTGCGGTGGAGTCGACGACGTGGTCGATGCGAGGCAACGTGAATGGGTCCTTGGGACATGCCTTGTTCAGGCTCGTGTAGTTAACACACATCCTCCATTGCCCCGCTTTTTTACAAGGCGGGGTTGGCCACCACTGGTGGCTAACCTCTTACAAACCTGCGCGCTAAAAGTTTGGCAATCTCCTCCCCTATGATCTTGCGCTTTTCCTCGTCGAAGCGGCGCAGACATTGGGCGACTGGCCTTGAGCATGGTCGAATGTTCAAGGAGTGCTCGACGACTTCCCTTGGGATTCTTGGCATGTCGGAGGGCTTCCATGCGAAGACGTCTCGATTGGCGCGGAGGAAGTCGATGAGTGCGCTTTCCTATTTGGCGGGGAGCGTGGCTCCGACCCGCACGGTCTTGGTCAGATCCTCGGGGTCGACCGCGACCTTCTTCGTGTCCTCGGCGAACTTGAAGGAACCCGGCCCCGATTTGACGGAGTTGGGGGCAGACTCGGAGGTTTCCCTCCGGAGGTTATCGAGCTCGGCGAATGCGATGACCACCAACACCAACTCGCAACTGCTTTTCTCGCAGTTGTAGGTGAGCTGAAAAGATGAGGCCACGGTGATTACTCCCTGCGGCCCCGACATTTTCAGCTTGAGGTAGGTGTAGTTGGGGACCGCCATGAACTTGGCGTAACACGGCCTCCCCAGGATGGCGTGGTAGGAGCCGAGAAACTCCACAACCTCGAAGGTGAGGGTTTCAGTGTGGAAGTTGTCCGGGCCCCCGAAGGTGACGGGCAGGTCGACCTGCCCGAGCGGATGGGCCTGTTGGCTCGGGACAACGCTGTGGAAGGGCGCCTTGCTCGGCCGGAGACTCGAGCGAGGGACCCCCATTGCGTCGAGAGTCTCAACATACAGGATGTTGAGGCCGCTGCCGCCATCCATGAGCACCTTTGTTAGGCGCTTTGGCCCCACGATGGGGTCGACGACCAGCGAATATCTTCCCGGCTGTGGGATGTGGTCGGGATGGTCAGTCCGATCAAAAGTGATCGGGTATTCTGACCACCGAAGGAGTGGGCACGGCGGGAGCCACCGTGTGGACCTCGCGGAAGGCGAGCTTGAGCCGCCGCTTGTCGGCGTAGCACGCCGGTCTGCCAAAGATAATGAGGCAGCCGTCGGGTTCTGGGAACTCAGCGTCCGCCCTCTTTTCCTTGGCATCTGGTGCCGAGTCCCGCTTCTTTCCTTTGCCCCGTGATGACGTGGGGGCTCCGGAGATGAAGTGCTTCAGGACTTCGCAGTCCCGGTATTTGTGCTTGACGGGGTACCCGTGGTTCGGACACGGGCTGTCCATCACTTCTCGAAGTGGTTGGGCGCCTGTCGCGCCTGCTGCTTAGCAGGGCATTTGGCGGCTGCGACCAAGTGGCCTTCGCGGCCCTGTTTCCCTCGCCGCTTTTGTTTGTCGGAGCGGTCGGAGGGGGCGCCGGCTTCAGCGCCGGACCCTCGCTTGGCCTTCCCCTTCTCGAAGATGGCCCCCACAGCCTCTTCGCCAGAGGCGTGGTTGGTTGCGATGTCCAAGAGCTCCTTGGTGGTTCTGGGCTTGACGCAGCCCAGCTTGTGCACCAAGGCTTTGCAAGTGGTGCCGTAGATGAATGCCCCGACGACGTCGGCGTCATAAATGTCGGGGAGCTCGTTGCATTGTTGGGAGAAACGCCGGATGTAGTCCCGGAGAGTCTCCCCGGCTGCTGCTTGCAGCTCTTCAGGTCCCAGGAATTCCTAGGGCGCTTGTATGTGCCCTGGAAGTTGCCGACGAAGAGGTTCTTCAAATCAGCCCAGTTCCTGATGGTCCTCGCGGGCAAGTACTCGAGCCAGGCTCGAGCCGAATCCGCGAGGTAGATTGGGAGGTACTGGATGATGAAGAGGTCATCAGTAGCCCCACCTGCCCGGCATGCGAGCCGGTAATCTTCTAACTAGACACTGAGGTTCGTTGCCCCTGTGTACTTGGTTATGTTGACGGGCGCCCGGAATCTGGTAGGGATGTCCGCTTCGTGGATCTCCCGACAGAACGCCCGTGGCCCTGGGCCATCGGGGCTCGGGCTGTGGTCGTTGCGCCGACCGCTGTCTACGACCCGTGATTGGGCCACTTCGTTGATTGCTCTTTTTCGTGCCTCAAGAGTGGCGCGGACGTCGTGGTTGTTGCCCAAGCGCTGGCGCACCGGAGTGCGTGAGGCCTGGGGCCGCTCAAGCTGCGGCGCGGCTCGGACGGCCTGAGGAGGCGCCGGAGTGGTGGGAGCCGGAGCCCTGCATGTGCTGCACGGCAGCACGTTCCACTAGTCCCCGGAGGTTCTGGTACGTAGCCCTAGCCTCCGGGTCCTCTGGCTTGGGGATACCGCGAGCAAAGATTATGCCATGGCGACATTCTCGCTCGCGTGGGGAAGAACGGAAGGTCAGAAGTCCCTCGGCCAGTCGACGATGTATTGGCATCTTGCGTCTTGTGGCCAGATCGTGAGGGGGGCTCGGGCTGACTCTGCTCCAGTTCGGCCTGGAGTTTGTCGAGCTCAGCCCTTCGAGCCTCCAAACTCATCATCTTCTTCATTGAGCTCGGCCACAGCGAGCCTTATTTCCAAATAAATGCTTCAAATGAGGTATTACTGGCAAATACCACACCACTTTAGCGGGAGCTCCTTTCTTCACCTCGATGCCTTCGCTGTCATCGCCCTTACGCTTGTATCGCGATGCTTTGCACACCGGACATACATGCCTGTTTGCATAGTCTTTGTGATAGAGTATACAGTCGTTTGGATATGCATGTATTCTTTCTACTTCCAATCCTAAGGGATATACAACCTTCTTAGCTAGATACGTGGTTTTAGGCAACACGTTTCCCTCTGGAAGCATGTCCACTAAGAGATGTAACAATGCCGTGAAACTCTTATCCGACCAACCATTGCCTGCCTTCAATTTCAGCAGTGAAAGCACGGTGTGCAACTTTGCCTTGCAACCCGGGAACAAAGATTTCGCCGAGTCCTCCATCAAACCCTTAAACTGATTAAACTCTCTCTGACTAGTGTGGTTCTCTTCTGCATCGCGCAACATTCGAGCCAGATTATTGTCGTTATCAACGACCAACCTATCCTCACTGGATCCATAATTGATGTTAGCTACCATATTATCGGCTCCGTCGTCGTCGACGTTATCACATTGAAGTATGATCTCCTCTTCACCGTGCCTTATCTAACTTGTATAACTAGGTACAAAACTCCTACGAATCAAGTGCAAGTGGATATGGTCTTTGTCCGAAAACATCTTCTCATTCTTGCAATCAATGCATGGACAATGTATGTACTTTGTCTTTTTTTGAAAGCTGTTCACCTTGGCGGCTCTTAGAAAAGACGAAACGCCATTGATGTATTCTCGACTGTAATGGTTCGCATTGTACATCCAACTCCGATCCATCTACAAAAATTAATTAATGTAAACAATTATTAATATCCAATAATCTGAATTAAAATATACGCTCATACCAAACTAAAATTAAATTTATCCTCTAAATGAGCTACATAATAAATTCATCAACTCAAAATGAAAGGCAACTTCATTATCACAACCTACCATATTAACGAAAATTTAATATTTCTTAATATCCAATAATCTTAAGTAAATAAATTTAATATATGCTTCATAAAAATTAGCAACAATAGCCACTAATGGAGCAAGATGTATATAATTGAGCTAATGGTAAAAAATTAATGGTAATTAAAAAACAAATCTTAATTACTTAATTTTTATATATGCTCATACCTAGTCAAAATTAAATTTATCCTCTGAAAGTGCTAGATAATAAATTCATTATCTCCAAATGCAAGCCAACTTAATTATCACCCATCTACCATATTAGCTAAATTTTAATTTTTATTAATATCTAATAATCGTAATTAAATAAATTTGATATACGCTTGATAAAAATTAGCTAACAATACCACTAATGGAGCAAGATGTATATGCACGCGCTAATGGTAAAAAATTAATGGTAATTAAAAAACAAATCTTAATTACTTCATTTTCATATATGCTCATACCTAGCCAAAATTAAATTTAACCTCCGAATGAGCTACATAATAAACTCATCATTTCAAAATGCAAGCCAATTTCAAGATCACCCATCATATTAACTAAAATTTATTTTTTGTTAATATCTAATAATCTTAATTAAATAAATTTTATATATACTTGATCATAATTCGTCATCTTAAAAAGGTAGACAACTTAATCTAATGGAGCAAGATAATAATTCATCATCCACAAAAATGCTAGGTAAATAAAAACAAACTAAATCTAAACCTTGCATCTAAATCTTAATTAAAATAGGTCTAAGCATTGGATCACAACGACACCACTACAAATGAAGAGAGGAGAATGAATCACACACCTTGGAACAAATATAGGAAGTAGAAGCACAAAAATCTTTGCAAAACAAAATATGAAATCAGCTAGTAAGGTTTTGTACTCGGGGAGGAAGATGACCATGGTGTAGCTGCAGAGGGTATTTATAGGAATATTATTTGCGGTGGTTTTGAATTTAAACCGCCACAGGTAATAATATCAGTGGCGGTTTTAACAAAAAACCGCCACAAATACTAACATTATCAGTGGTGGTTTTTCGCTAAAACCGTCACAAATTATCAGTGGCAGTTTCAAACAAAAATCGCCACAGATAATGTGATTATCTATGGTAGTTCTATCCAAAAACTGCCACAAATAGTCCCGAGATTGTTTGTGATGGTTCCAAAAAAACCGTCACAAATAATAAGTTATTTGTGACTGTTCCAAACAAAAACCACTACAAATAGTCTTCTCGCCATTTTTAGCTTTAGAACTGCCACAGATAAGTGTATTTGTGACGATTCCAAATGAACCGCCACAAATAAGGTGTCACCTATGTGCTGTTTTGTGGTAGTGCATTACCTAAGTCTACAGATGATCCATTTTCCATAGTAGCTGTAGTTGAGAAGGAAAGCTAAGGAAAGGAGAAAAGCAGGGAAACCGGGTGTCAGCAACTGACGGATTGATTGAAATTTCAATCTGAATAGCATCAAGTAGGAAAGTGTGTGACAGATAAGACGTTTGTGATCCCAGACATGTTTCTCTATATTTGCTCCATGAATTCCTTCACATGATGTTCAATGAGCTGTTCAGTGCAACATCTATAATTTAAATCTTGTTCTTGACAGATGTGGCAATTGGGAAATTCGGTAACATTCCTTGCTTTTAACCAAACTGGTCATGCAAAGTTCATATTCATTTTACATAGCCTCCAAATGCAATGCATGCTCGTTCCCACGCCGGCAAGTCACACTACGGGATTATCCCTACCTGTCGTGGGAACTAGGATTGTCACCGTGTGCAGATAATACTGCTTTGCATAAATGTCACTAAAACAATGCTTGAGATGAGATGCCTGAGGATCTTCTTGCCAAAATTTGTTTAACAAAACATTTGCGACAACTATAGCTTTTTCATACAAAAACAAGGCTCCACGAATGCATAAAGCTATCAAAGAGCAGCATAAGCAAAATATAATGACATGAAGCACTCAGCACAAATGTTTTTGTTTCATATGAGTGCCAATGGACTTCACTTGATAGCAAAATATTACTATTAAGTATTGTCTCCTTGTTTAGGACACACTACCGAATGCATCAGGTAAATACTCTATTTGTTCAACCCCATGAAAAATACATGGATCTAAACAATAAGAACAAGATTACAATTTTTGTCTTCACAAAATATGGAAGATATAGGATATGCATTGAATAACGCATTGATACATCCCCTTGCCACCAGTTCACTCCGAGGCTTGAGATTCACTTGCGAATGGAAGTTTGAGGGGATCAAGAAAGAGGAAAAAGGAAGAACACTGAGACAGAGTCAGAAGAAGAAAAAGGAGATTTCATTCATCATTCTCATTCGTCTTTTTCCTTTCCAAATTACAGGCTTAATACTCTCTCAATGATTCACCGCCTCTGTCAAATTACCTTCACAACTGAAAACTCACCTACCTAAAACAAACTACCAGAACAATCAGAGTTTACTTTGACAATTGAAATTACAGCTACAGTAAATCCGACAATCACCATCAGTGCATCCATCGGCCTTGGATTAACATAACTAGCTTGCACTCGATGATCAACACTGTTCGTTACACCTCCTCTCCTGAAGACATTGCTTGTCCCAAGCAATTGCAAATGGAAAACGCCTTCGAATGAGACTCAAATTTTCCCAGGTCATAGCTTCTATTGGCATTGCAGAACACCTAACCAACCCATGAGTCAGCACCGCATTACCTTGTTTTACCAACCGCCTTTCCAATATCTGTTCTGGTATAATCGGATGCGAATCAAGCTCAACCATTCTGGGTAATGCGGTGAACACTAGAGAATAATTTGGAATGAATGGCTTCAGTTGTGAGACATGAAAAACAGGATGAATTAGGCTCTCTAGTGGCATGTCTAGCTTATAAGCAGCCTGTCCAATCTTCTCAAGCACAGAATAAGGCCCATAAAATCTATATGCCAACTTAGGAATGGTTCTACTTGCTATGGATTTCTAAACATATGGTTGCAATTTTAGCAGTACTTTCTCTCCCACCTTAAATTGTTGTTCATGCCTCTTCTTGTCTACTTGCATCTTCATCCTATTTTGAGCTCGATCCAACTATTGTTTAATCACATCATTATACAAGTCTCAATTACACAGCATCTCATTAACCTCATTAGATGTACTGGCGCCTGCTCGGTGTACCATGCCATAATTTGGTTCACTTCCATATAATGCTTTGAAGGGGGAACACCTTAATGAAGTATGAAAATTTGTGTTGTACCAAAACTCCGTAAGAACAAACCATGTCTTCCATTTGCCCGGCGTACCATGAAGTGCACAC
The DNA here is from genome assembly GCA_036346375.1 of Guadua angustifolia. Taxonomy (NCBI): domain Eukaryota; kingdom Viridiplantae; phylum Streptophyta; class Magnoliopsida; order Poales; family Poaceae; genus Guadua; species Guadua angustifolia. Next base: position 17,378,793 of record CM070514.1, read on the forward strand.
CTTAAATACATCTCCAAGCATTGATTAACCCTCTCACATTGCCCATCGGTTTGTGGATGAGGCAAGGTGCTGAATTGTAATTCAGTATCCATAGCTTTGAACAGTTCACGCCAAAATGTGCTAGTAAAAATTTTATCTCGAACTGATGTGATGGTGTTCAGTACTCTGTGCAACTTAACCACTTGGTCCAAGAACAACTTGGCCACTTGTTGTGCAATAAAAGGATGTCTAAGGGCAAAAAATTGCGCATACTTTGAAAACCTATCCACAACCACCATTATTACATTGCAACCCTCTGACATGGGTAATCCTTTGATAAAATCCATGGTTATATCCTGGCAGGCTGCCACCAGAATTGGCAGGGGTTGCAGTAGCCCAGCTGGCCTTGCTATCTCACCTTTAGCCAACTGACATACTTCACATTGCTTTACGAACTCTTCTATACTTTGTTTCATTCCCGACCAATAGAACAACTTCTTTACTCATTGGTATGTGGCATGTATGTCAGGATGTCCCTCGATAGTGCTCGAATGGAAGGCCATGATCAATTTTGTTTGCAAGGCTGCATTCTCTCCAATACATATTCTTCCGGATCAGCTCTCGATGCAACTCAAATCCTTTTTCATCCAAGATATGAATTGCCAGTTGAGCTAGACGTTCTTGTGCTGTTTTGTCGGTAATATATGAGTTGATGACTTCCTGGATCCAAACAGGTCGTACTTCGGGCACTGCTTGTAATGCCATCAGTTGACCATTTCAAGATAATGCATCTACCACCACGTTCTCTTTCCCTCTTTTGTAAATAATTCAGAATTGAAGTCCTATTAAATGAGTCATCACTTTTCTTTGCATTTCAGACTATAATTGTTGTTTTTTGAGATAACACAAACTCATGTGATCATTTCTAATTACAAATTCATGACGTTGTAAATATGGTCTCCATCTCTCCACTGCTAACATCAGAGCTAAAAACTCTCTCATAAATTGATAGGCCTTGATGAACTGGACTTAATGCCTTACTAAATAATGTCACAGGATGACCTTGTTGCATTAACACTCTCCAACTCCATAATTACAAGCATCGGTTTCTATTTCAAATGTTTGATCAAAATCTGTCAACATCAATACTGGAGTAGTAGACATAGCTTGTTTGAGCTTAAGAAATGCTTCCTCAGCCTAACTATCCCACGAAAAAGCCTTTTCTTCAACAAAATCATTAATGGCTTGGCTATCATTCTGTAATTTTTGACAAACTTTTGGTAATACCCGATGAGTCCCACAAATCCTCTTAATTCAGTCATAGTTCTTGGTTTCGGATAGTTCCTCAAGACATGAGTTTTTCAAGGGTCCATTGCTACACCCTGATCTAAAATCACATGCCCTAAATACTCCAACTGCTTTTGGAGCGAAGACGCATTTGGAACTCTTAACAAACAATTGATGCATTTTTAGAATCTTTAAAACTATGGCCAAATGCTCAACATGAGACTCCGGATCTAGACTGTAAATCAATATGTTGTCTATAAAGACTAACATGAACTTCGTGAGATACAGTACCAAAACCGAATTCATAACACATTGGAACATTTCCGGTGCGTTCGTCAAACCGAATGGCATCACTTTGAATTGGTAGTGCCCATGGTTAGTCTTAAAAGCTGTTTTGATTTCATCTGACTCCTTTATACGGATCTGATGGTATCCCACCTGAAGATCCAGCTTGAAAAAATATTTTGTGCTGGCCAAATTCATCTAATGATTCATCGATAACTGGCATTGGAATTTGTTCTTGATTGTCAGGTCATTCAAACATTGATAATCTACACAGAAGCGCCATGATCCATCCTTTTTTTGCACTAGCAAAACCGGAGAGGCAAATGGACTAACACTTGGAGTAATTATTCCAGTTGAGAGCATTTCAACTACCTATCTCTCAATTTCATTTTTGTGCAATGGCGAGTAACGATATGGCCTTGAATTGATTGGAGTAGCTCCTGAAATCAAAGGAATGGCATGATCATACTCTCTTTTTGGAGGTAGTCCTTTGGGTTCATTGAAAACTGCCTAGTGTTGCTCCAGGACTGCCATAACTACTTTTGGAATCACCACATTGGAACCCCATGTGTCAAGTTGATCTACATTCATTGATTTCATTTCTTCTTTCTTATCATGTTTTACTCCCTGCAACTGAATCCGGTTACCATGATGCTCAAACTCCACCACCTTCTCCTTCCAATACATGTCATGGAGCTATGATCTTTTAACCAATCCATACCCAAAATTGTATAATACGCTCCCAGATCCAATACTCCCAATCCATTCTAAAAGTATGACCCTGAGACCACCATTCAAGCTGTGGCACCCAAAAATCACATTGTAACAATTCACCATTTGCTACCAGCACTTGAATCAGTTTTGCTTTATTTGGAAGGCACCCAATTTTCCGAAGAAAGACAGCATTTACAAAGCTATGTGAGCTGATAGAATCTAATAAAAATAGCATCACATGATTCCTAACCAATGCCAAAATACATATTGTCTCTCCTTGTTCGGTACCTGACATTGCATTAAGAGATAAATGGTATGTTTCCTCTTGATTAGTATCAGCTGTCTCTAATAGGTCAAGCACCCCATCGGATAAAACCTCACCCTGCTCTCCAACTATGATAGCTTGCAGCTGTGCCTGACTTGCTTTTTACACTGAAGATGATGATTCAATTCATATTTTTCCCCACAATGGCAACATAGGCCATTAGCTCGTCGATATTCCCGAAGCTGATTTGCCTTCCATAACTCTCCATTACCCAGCTTTAGATTATTGTATTGCTATTTTGTTTTATTCATTCCTCCTCCATCTCAATTAATCCCCACTTTCTATTTCCATTTTCTTCCCCAGTCAATCACATCTTGTTGTACTCTGGCTAGCAGAGCTGCCCAATCAACGGTTTCAGGAACTTGTCCTTGCACGGCTCCTCTCAAGTCTAGCTTTAAACCTTAAACAAAATGAGACACAAACAGTTCTTCGCCATATGGATTATGCATTAAAATTTCAAACATCAATTCATCAAACTGAGCCTTGTATTCTGCCACCGTGCCTATTTATTTAATCTCCACCAACTCTCCTAACAATTTCCTATGGTCAAACGCCCCAAACTTCATTTCAATTGCATGAATGAAGTGATCCGAATCCCCCAACTCATTCCGAGTTTTGTGTACTTGCAACCACCTTGCTGCATTACCTTCCATATGCATTGTTGTAGCACTTACCCAAAGTCCTTCCGGAATATTAAACACTTTAAAGTAATTAGTGCATTTATCCCGCCAAAGTCGAGGGCTTTCCCCATCAAATCTAGGAAAAGCTAGCTTCGGTAAAGGGTTTCTCATTTGTCCTCCACCTTCTCTTGATAACATAGAATTCAGCTCTAATGATTCTTGCTGGGCACCCATTGCATATCTGGTGTGCATATTACCCGCTATTGGCGGAGCTTCCTCCTCTACTCTTGCCCATGGATCCAGCTGAACTGGTGTGAGTATTGCCTTTCCCGCAGTCGACGCAGACCCGTCTCCATTCCGGTTCCCTTCGAATACTATCCTGGTAGCAATTCTGGCCACCGCTTGTGCTGTGGCCTCCAATTGCTTGGAGAGCAAATACTGATATTTCGTGTTTTGCTCCACCGCTTTCGATGTTAACTTAGTTCGTGTCAGCAATTGTTGTTGCGTTGTGTCGATCATTCCTACTTGTGCGAATAGCAGGTCCAAACTCTCTTTGTTTGCAACTAACCTCTCCTCTAATCGTCCCTCCTTTTCTCCCATTGCCTACAAGATGAATTAGGTTTGACCTGATGGTTTTGGGGATGCCGTGATGATGGAATCCAGCCAAGCCAACCAACGTTCTGGAATTTCACAGCTCAAAGCTGGATTGAACATGAATCTGATACCATTTGATACATCCCCTTGCCACTGGTTCACTGTGAGGCGTGAGATTCACTCATGAACGGAAGTTTGAGGGGATCCAGAAAGAGGAAAAAGGAAGAACACCGTGATAGAGTCAGAAGAAGCAAAAGGAGATTTCATTCATCATTCTCATTCGTCTTTTTCCTTTCCAAATTTACAGGCTTAATACTCTCTCCGTGATTCACCGCATCTGTCAAAATACCCTCGCAACTGAAAATTCACCTGCCTAAAACAAACTACCAGATCATTCAGAGTTTACTTTGAAAATTGAAATTACAGCTACAGTAAATCCGACAATCACCATCAGTGCTCCATCGCCCTTGGATTAACATAACCAGCTTCAACCCGATGATTAGCGCCGTTCGTTACACGCATGTCCAAATCTCAAGACCTAAATGCCTAATTTGATATAGTCGAGAACGCTTATTTGGCAACAGCATGTATCATATAATCTATCAAATAGCAACAAATAGACTGAATATATACCCAGAGATATCATCCAGATTCCAAATAATGTGAGAAAGCTAAACAAGAAATTATGTTGACGGTTGCTGCCAATCTCACACATCAGGGCAATATCAACAATTTGTGAATTAGCAATCTCGTGAAATAATAGTAGAATCACAATAACAAAATGCGAAGACAAGCGGGTATTCAATCATCGTAGGAACAGTGAGGAGCGGCAGTACAGCCAGCATCGAATGGATCTTCCGAACCACAACAGTGCCAGTACTGGAACACTTTGCCTGAATCCGGAGTATCCATGGTCCCACCAGCATGTACGCTTTCAAATTTTCTCTTTGTTTCTCCTGGAGTGGCAGAAATTAACCATTTAGTTCTATGGATTAGCACTACCGGAGATTGTAATGAGTCGATGACAAGCAACTCAGTTATTACGTCCCTCTAATCCAAATGCTAAATGCTAGCTCATGAGGAGATGAATAGTTCTTACATCGGAGAACAAAACCAGGGAGATTACTTATAGAGGTTAGCATTGTGAGGCGGTGAGAGCTCGGAATTAGCAGTGCTCACAAAGCCATATGTTTGTTTAATCGAAATTCTAAGCTAGCTCATGAATGCAAAGCCATGAACTTATAATACTGTGTATCGGCTAGAGCTGCACACATTTGGACAAAACACCTTCAGCAATCCGTGCAATACGAGCCAATCTTAACCCTTGGGCGAGCAATTCTAACAGAACTTAGCTAAATTTGCATAATCTGCAACCAAAGCAGCTAAATTTATACTCTAGTTATTCATATAGCTACTGATTGCCCACGAATCAGTCTTTCAAAAGTAACTAACAAGACAACAAGAAGACAACCATTTTGCAAGGCTACTACCCCAAAATTAAGCTCCGGCACGGGATCGCATGAGGGTAACAGCAAGCAAGAGCGAATATTTCTCACCTCCAAAGTGGGCGGTGTGGTAGCGGCACGCCGACGGGTGGTTCGCCGCCTGGTCGTACTGCTTCTTGCAGTTCTTGCACGTGCGGAGCACGGCCCCGCCCGCCTCCGGCGGCGTAGGAGGCCACCGAAGGCCGGAGGCTGCAGCGCGGCGCGAGCCGGGCCGCGGTGGGCTGGGCCGGGGCGGTGCCCGGAGCAGCGGCGCGCGTGCGAGCGGCGCGGCCATGCGCAAGTGTGGGGGATCGGGAGTCGGGAGGCGGAGATGAGACAGATGGTCCGACGGATGAATGAATTGTTAGTCGCGTAACTTGGGCTGGGCTGGGCCCGCAGCCTAGTTCCGTTGGCCATGCAAGCCACCGGAAGGTGGGCCTGTACTTGCTTAGGCATTCAGGGAAGCGCGTTACTCGATGGCAGATGAATTGGATGTTATTTGGTGGCATATAAAGAAGGAGGCATATTTGGTGCAAACTATTTTTACTACGAAAACTTTGTAAAAATCACCTGTAAAGTTTTGAAGAATTCTCAAAACCTTACCATATGTAAGAGAGGTGAGTCTCTATAGCCCTGCAAAATTTGAAGATGAAACTCAATCGCATTTGAAAGATATGAAAAAGACAAATTATTATAGAGGCTCACCTCCTTTACATATGGTAATTTTTTAAAAAAATTTCAAAACTTTTACGGGTGGTTTTCACGGAGTTTTCACGATAAAGGTGGTTTGCACCACATATGCAGCCTATAAAGAAGGCAAGATATCTAAATAAATTTTAACATATACTCCTTCCGTCTAAATATAATTGTCACTTTATTACCATCAGTGTCTAATTTATAAGACCTATTTTTAATGCTCTTGTCCATAAATATAAGCCATATTTTATATTATAATACAAAATTAGTATGATGTTTCCTATATACCCGCAATATATATCCATCTTAGTTCATATCCTCTATATGCATGCATTGAATATAGTGCTTAATGATAATAATTAGGGATAATCTAGTCATTTCTAGTATATTCTTAGTCTATGCGCCAAGATGAAATACGTGTATATAAACACTAGTGACTTCTCAGGACCATACATAGAAATTTTCATAAAATTTGTAGTCCATTTGACAGCTTAACCAAAATATAGATCAGTAAAATCCAGATATGAAAAGCGTCTTTTGGAGAAAGCCGTTTTCATTGTAAGGAAGTGTAAACCCCATAATGCCGCTTTCCCTTTCTCTGCTCCCTCTTGTGATAACTGCGCGGGCCAGAGCACGTGTGCCGTGTCCACACGACACAGAGTGTGCATTGCGCATGCACTAGCTAGCCCCTACACTCAGGCCAATGTTGCAACGTCACATTTGCTCCCTACCGCGGCAGACACCCAGTTGACTGCTCCCTACTGTGGCATCCATCGAGCAACCTGCTACACCCAGGCATGTCACGCTCGTACGAAAACTTGCACCGCCACCTGCCTGAGCCACTTCTATGCCTAGCTTCCACTATAGCCACCGAAAGCCTAGCACATACGTACGTCTTCTTCACCATAAAACTTGCACCACTCCTTGCCGATGTCCTTTTCCCCATGTCTGCCGAATCGAGCTTGTGGACCAATTCGGCCATGCATCTCCCCTTCTTGTGCCTATATAAGGCTAGCCATACTTATAGAAGCCCCCCACAACCCCCATACTCCTCATTCATGGTGTCAAGCTGCATTGCCCACAGACGGGCGCCACTACCACTGAACCTGTAGAGATCAGGGCAAGCTCAATCTAGGCAATCGGTGAGCAAAATCCTAATTACTTTGGTCTAGAGCATCATTACTTTGGTTGTAGCTCATCTAGCTGCCACGCCACCACTACTATTTTCTCCTTTTCCTCATCTCCGGCCAATGGTGCTAATCTTTCCTCAACTACTCCCGGACGCATCAAGGTACTAAATGGCCACACCTAGCCCCCCGATCGTTCCCCCATTTTTCGAGCATAAGCATCTCTCTGACTTTCTTTCATCTACCTGAATCTCCCTCCACTGCTCCTTCTCATTTCTAGCCATCTCTGTTTGTCGCCGACACCTCCCTAGCATCGCCATCCCTCCCCCTAGCTAGTCCCACCGTCGGCTGCACTAAGATATTGTCTCCTCCGTCCCAAGACCTTATTAACCCTATTAACTTGCTTGTCTCACTCACAACTTGTAGATGCCTGTCCATTGGGTTCCATGCTATCGGACACTTGCTCGCTGGTATACACAGCCTACTCCACACCCTCAAGGGAAGTCTCGGTTGAGTACATAGCCGAGGTGGTTATTCATGGCATCAGCATCCTGGAGCAACCCCTCAAGTTCCACTGTCGGAACCCGAATATACAAATCCGAACCCTCTGTGTATTCCGCACTAGTTCAAGATCACGCTAGTACACACATGCTCAATATAGATGAATATCACAATCATACTCAGCGATAATATAATAAAGACTTCAACAAGTTAAGTATAATTATTTAACGACCTTATGGTCCACCTTACATGAATACGCTACGCAGGGCTAAAATAGAAAGTAAATAAATAGTAGCAAAAATAAATATAAGCATAGAAACCCTTCAACTGCCACAAGCAACTGACAAGATTCGCACCCTAATTGTTCGCCTCCTCGTGGATCTCCTCTTCAAAAGCAGGCGTTGCTTCTTCTCCAACAGATGATGTTTTGTTGCAAGGGGTGAGTACATAAAGCACCCAACAAGCCGTGCACAAAATGCAAGTTTATATACTATATACATGGTTTAGTACAAAGGATAGGTTACAAGGCTATTTTGCATAAACAAATTTTGTAAAAGAATAACATAAATAGATTGAAAGACAGTAAAAAAAATAATAACAATAATAACTTTTGCATTTATTTTCATTAACCATCTCACCACCTTTTTCTCATTTCAACCTTCCATTCTCATATTTGTTTTGATAAAAACTAATCCTTGACTGTAATCACCGAGCAATGCTCAATACTGTGAGCACGGCTATTCAAATAGGTTTTACACTCTGCAGAGGTTATACACTTTACCCACAAGATATAATCATACACCACAAAGACGAGTGATCATAACGAAGCCTTTCCAATGCCTGTCTAAACCCAGTACTATTTGCTAAGGTTTCAACACTGGTGAGACTAGTTACCATATCCATGACCCCCTCTTGCACCATGTGAGCCAACCCATGCGAGAACTGGTTACCACTACTTGGGCCTCACACCACCAAAATAATACTAAAGTTTAGACTCAACAAGTTAATCAGCTAGTTCTATCCCAAACCAGACTTATAGATGCATGAATGACTCAGTTCAAATTCTTGCAAGGTTAAGTCTTAAATTGACCAAGGCAAGACTAACCAAAAATCATCATAACCACAAACCACAATTGACATAAAAAGCAATGTGACCGCCCGTATACCACATTGGCCCACCACAAATACATGCCACTTGCCTCGGTCTAAATCAATTTACCACCCCAGTTGATGTACCATGCAACATGTGCCATCAACGATACCAATATTGTGTGACAACACCCAACACACAAGTTAATAAATATGTTCCATAATCATTAAGTAAGATTAATCATTTGTACATAAAATGATGAATCGTTGCATGGCTAAACATACTACTTGCGTTCTAACTACCCACATTGGTAATTATAGCTACCAATTAACATTAAACCATTCTAGGGTGACAAATGAGATATGGCATATGACATGGCAAGGTAGATGTAATTCAAGTGGACGATTAGCTATTCCCAACATATGGAAAACAATAGATAATTAAAATACCATCCGATACATTGAAACAATATTATATTTAAAGCATAGGTTTAACATGATCAAAGCACGACTTGCCTTCAAAGAGTTCTGAATCTTGCTCTGGAACTTGATCAAGTGCTGGCTCCTCGACGACAAACTCACCGGGCAACTCAACGTTTATGTGTAACGAGAAAAAATCAATAAATACCTAAAATAGAGAGCAACATCAATTCTAAAATTAAATAAAATTCACCATTAAATAGAGAATGATTTTATAAATTTTTAGAGACTTGAATCACCTCAATCGGAGTTTGGATGCAAAAGATATAGCCATTCAAAGTTTGAAATAAATGGAAAATCACAAAAATAAGAAATTCCGAATTATCCAAATTAATTTCATATGGGAAATTCATATTTAGGATGTCATGCTGACGTCAGCACCAAAATAAATTTCGGCTAAAATATTTTCTACTGAAAATTAATTATGACGTCATTGCTAACGTCACCTAACACGTGGCCCAATCAAAGGGCGACACATGCCGCAGTCTACGGACTCAGTCCACGGCTCGGCCTTGGTCCATCGTGGACCGGCGGCACTGTGCCTGTGCACCAGCTGATGCAAGCCATGGCATCAGCAGTGGCACACGACCCAATCATGATGCGACAAGCAGCACTATGCGACTGGTGGAATCTCGGTGCAATCCCTCATCCATCCGATTTGAAATGAACGGCTGAGATCAAACGATGCGACGTGACTTAGAACTACAGTGGGGGCGACACATGGCTGCGCTTCAGCCATTGGATCCAGATCGGACGGCGATGATAGGCGAAGCGGCGGTGCACATACGCGGCACGATCTGAACCAAGTAGCATGGATCCAATGGCTGATGGCAGCGAAGCAACGCGTTACAACTAGAACTGAACGATTAAGATCTAAAGGTGGGGGTTGAAGGAGTCATTTTCTGTAGATGCGGCAACGTGGCTTGATCGTGGCCATTGGATGAAGAACTGACGATGGTCGAGCTTCCGAATGGTGATGGCGGCACGACGATGAACCCTTGCTGGAGAGGAGGAAGACAACACGCGGCGCAGCGATCTAGGGCTTCTCCAGCGACACGAGGGGGTGCGTTCGACACGGCTCGGCACGGGCGACGCTCCGACGGTTTCTATGACGGCGAAAGCGATTGGACAGTGGTAGGGCGAGTGGCGGAACGGCTCGGGGACTACGGCAAGCTCACGCAGGTGGACGAGGGTGTCTCGATGTGCGTGCATTGGCCAGGAGATGCGGTACGAGGTGGGGAATCCAAGGGTGGTGATGGCACATTAAATAGCAGTCTCGACGTCCGCAAATCTCGCGCGAAACGAAGTCCACCCGAATATGATGGAAAAATCCGGCGAAGATGCGGACGGGCGACGTGGCAGCATCGTGAGCGTCCGAGCAGCGATAGATCGACGGTGCATGAGCACACAATGACACGGCACGACGACAGGAGTCCGATCAAGATCGAATGACCAGGGATTAGGGTTTCGACGGCGATGGCAGGCTGGGCTGCGCACGAAGGAAATAGGCCAGACTAATTAGGTTTCAGCCCAATTACTATCTATAGAATTTTAAACCATTTTCGAATAAAAACAATTCAGGAAAATAAACAAAGCCAAAATAAATAGCAAGAAAATCCAGAAAAATTCCAGAAAATACCTTGAGACATTTAGAACCCAATTAAAATATTTCCAAAAAAACTAATCAATACTTTTTACGGAACAATTAAAAGATTGCAAATGGCCTAATTCAATAAATATAAAATAAATTAATAAATTCTCAAAAAAATCAAATAAAAGGAACAAGCACAATAAATAAAAAAAACAGAAAATTGGGACGTTACATCCATAGACAAAGATCCTACATCCGTACAACACTCTATGAAGCGGCATACAAAGCCATTGTCTGTGTTCGCCATGATCACCCTAAGATATCTTGGATGTTTTACTTCTAGCCTACACACCTAGACAATGGGGACAACCACATCCACCGGGGCACCTGCGTCAAGCCCCATGGCCCACTCCTATATCTTGATGGCCTGGTAAGGTCATTTGAGGACCCACCTTTATGGCTAGGAAGGCCTTCATGTTCATATAGTTGACTCAAGAGCAAGGCTCAGAGAAGGAACAAGAACTTTGTAACATCTCCAATTTCGGTCTTTTGCATAAAGTTAATTTAAATTAATTAAATTCAAAATTTGGATTTTTCTTGGTGTTCTAATTAACCTGGCATCCATATCCTTCCAAAATTGAAGTTCAATCTTTTATCGTCCGCAAAATCAAATTCTCAACTCCAGTCCTTATTCAAAATTTCACCCGAGTTCCAAAATGCTCAAAAAATCTCAAAATGCACTAAAATGGATTCCAAATATTCTATAATTATTTTGAGAATTTTTCCAAAATTTATAGAAACCCTTTGGTATTTTATCTCTCGCGCTTTATCCAAATCCATTTTATGAGTCCCGAAATAATCTAAATTCCAAAATTCAACTAAAAATAGTGAAACCAATTTTATTGGGTTCTATTTTATTATTTAGGATTTTTAGATTTTTTCCAGAATTTTTAGACCTCGTTTCCTATTTTATCTCGTTCGCTTTAAATTTTTCACTGTTTATCTTCCCCATTGGACTGACACTGTTCACAGCCTGTTCCAGTTCTAGTTCTTTTGCAAGCCGATTTTCAATTCTTCATATCTTCCATTATACTTCACCAAAACGTGTGGGATTTGAAGCATTGCGACGGCGTCGTAATGGAGATTGATTATCCCACCATTGCTTATCTCGAAATCAAGCGAAACGGTCGCTGCAATCAAATCTTTGCCGTTTCTTGTTTTAGCCATAACTCTTTCGTTTCTTCGTCTCTCCGAGCGTGTGAGTACTCCAAACGTGCGTATCGACGTCCTCTACACTGTGCTCACCTTACCCCTTTGGTTCTGTGTCGTTTGCCATCCCAAAACTTAAGAAAACAGTACGCCCGACGTTCTCCAAAGACACCGGCGAGCCATCTTTTGCTCCGGTGAGTTTTCTGGCAAACCAACTCCGTCACTTTGTGCCATTTGCCTCCGTGATCACAACCATTCAATTGGATTTGATTTTCGTTGCAGATTGACTCCGAATTTCGAGTTTGTTTGTCGGGTTGTTCGTCGCTTCCGGTGTCGATTGCGGTCATTCCGGCCATCTCCTCCAAAATCCGGCACCACCGTTGGATTCGCACCGACGAGATCTTTCCGGTGCTCACTTTCCCTAACTCCTCCATCCTTTCCTCTCTTGCGCAAATACCCCTGTAGCTCTGCCGGTGCAGCCGTCGTGGTACTGTAGCGCCGAGTGGTACTGTAGCTGAGTGCTGTTCATCTTTTCCATCGAAACTTCAGAAATCCCGTTCTTTCTCATACGAACTCCGATTGAGCCGATTCAAATTTCTAAATTTTTGTAAAATCAAGCTCTACATTCTAGAACTATTTATTTTCAGATTTGACCTTGTTTGTGTCTCTGTTTTGTATTTATTTGGTTTATTGCTTTCTTTTCCGGTAGACGTGAATCTAGAAGGAGCAAACGGAGACTTTGAAGACCAAGATTCAGTGCTTGAACAGCAAGGCAAGTCATAGTTCTTTGATCATATTGAACCCATGTTTGCAAAAGTAATTTGTTTTATACAATTGCATGCTATTTACGTATTAATGCTAGTTTGTGGGAGTAGCTATTCACCTGATTGCCAGTATGCCACCTTGATTATTGGAATGCCGTGTATCCATTGTCAACGCTAGGTTGGGTTGTTTACTAGTTGGACATAATTGTAGTACCAACATTGGGTTAACATAGCTATGCTTAGACACCTTAGTAAATGCGTTGGGATTCATATCACCTATGAACTAATGTTAATTTTGACCTAATGAGATATTGAATTGTGGCTGTTGACCACTATTGTAAAACTTGTTGTGCCATAGCAGGGGATGCCATTGGTCTTGGTTGAACAAAATGTTTTCCCTCGAGCAAGTGATCGTGCAGTAAAGGGGGTGCTGTCTAGCACATTGGGATGTGGTTGTCTTGCTTGAGATAATTTAAGAACTTAATCTTGTGCGCCATTGAACTGGATCTAACCGTGCAACCACAAATCATGTATGGGACAGACCTAGCTGACTAATTTGCAATGTCTAGTCTTAAGTCTTGCCAAATGTTGGTGTGGGTTCGAGTTAGACGGGTAGATTCACAAGGCTCAGAGGGGCCCGAGGCGAAACCTTAGAGAGGCGTCTTGAGTTTAGACATGCATTGTAAAGGCTTTGTCATGATATCTCTGCGACACACCAAAGGAAGTGTGTTATTACCGTTACGCCAAGAGATGTTCATGTCTTGTGGGTAAAGCTGTACAACCTCTGCAGAGTGTCAAACTATTCGAATAGCCGTGTCCGCGGTCATGGACAAGCAGGGATTTCACACGGGGTATAGAGTGTTTTCTTGAAATGTGGAATTGTTGGGATAGGAGCAGGCGTTCATTGTTGTTTTGTTGTCTAAAAGCTATCTTGTTGAATTGTGTGGTTGATACTTGTTTCGAATGATGTAGGGTGATGCCTCGTCATTCTTTTCATGTTGTCTACCATTGATTTACCAGTTATTTAATATTATTTTTATCAACATGCCTTCAATCTATTTACTGTATTTCAATTCAAGTTATTGCTTTCTGCAAATAAACCATATGACTTTCCTTTGTCAAGCCGTGCATGAATATATTGCATCATTTCTCTACGGCTTGTTGAGTACGTGTTGTACTCACGGCTTTACGCGCTGAGGAAGGACCAGGGAATGAATATCAAGAGGAGTACTATGAAGACTACGTCGACTAGGAAGGCGTTCCCCAGACGATTGCCTGTGGCATGTCGAATGGCCTAAGTTATTATGTTTCCGCTGCAACAGTTTCACTTGTTTCTTAAGCCAAGAGGCATTGGTGTATGAACCTTGACCATAAGGTCGTTTGCTTTATTCAATAATAATTTGATTTTTCTTAGTTATTTCGATGAATGGAATGATATGTCATCTATGTTTCCCTTGTGTGCACTAAGCGTGATCTGGACTAGTCACGATATACCTGAGGGTTTCGGATTTGCATATCGGGTCCCGACAGAGATAGTATCGAGCCATATCGACCGTAGGTCGCTCTCTTAGTTAGCATGGTCTTCAAAATTATTTTCTAAATCAAACCAACAAATTGGTATTTAATAGTTTGTCTCCTCTCATCTTATTCCTAGGTTCCTACTCCTCATCTTTGCTGAAACATTGCTTTGAAATTTAAATTGATCTTATATCATGAAACATCTCAAAGCCATGGATCTTCTGTAGGGAATCAAATCAAGGGAGGCAATGATCAAGACATCAAAGAGTATGTCCGAGAAGACTATCATATAAGATAGGTTTCTGGTGCTCTATAAGTTTGAGCATGCTATTTCTTTACAGTTTAGCTACGTTTAGCCTGCGTATACTAGGATTTTTTTTTCGTTGCTCGTATGCCAGGTATGTTGTACACCTGCCTCCAGCATGGTGTTACAACCATACCTTAGTTGGAAGCTTTTATTGCATCTTTATTTTGTAGCCTTTTCAACTATGTCTTTGGTTGGCCTTTGTTCTTGGGTATTACCTTCTCCCCTAGATGACCTTATCACTTGTCTATTGCTTTTTCCTCCTACCTATTAAACCCTTGTGCTGTGTCGCAGATGGTTGACACTCGTTCTGGAGCCGATCGCAGTTCGCCAGTGTATGCCAATGCTAATGCCAGTGCTAGTGCCAACCCACCACCCCCCACCTGCAGTGTCAGATCAGAATTTGGGAATATTTCTTGGTAGCCCAGACTCAGCTTATGAATGACATGATGCAGAACATGAATAATATGATGAGTCAACAGAATCAGACCGCAGTTGCTCTGGCTAATTTGTTGAATCAGCAAAATCAAGCTGCTGCTGCTGCACCTCCTCAAGCTCGTCCGTAGTCCAAGCGAGCAGAATTTATGAGGACTCGTCCACCTACCTTCTCCAACTCTTCAGAACCGTTGGACGCAGATGATTGGATTCGCCCCATTGAGAAGAAGCTTGTTATTGCTCAGTGCACAGATCATGAGAAGGTTCTCTATGCCGCTCATCAGTTAGAGGGCACTGCCGTTGAATGGTGGGAGAACTACAGTGCCGCCCTTGATGACCCCCAAACCATCACCTGATTTTGATTTGAGTATGAACCAAGGCTGCCCCAAAGTTTATGAACCAAGGCTACCCCAAAGTTTATGAACCAAGGCTGCCCTGAAGTTAAGATATTAATCGGAGGGATAGAATTTCTAGCCAACCTCATTGTCCTAGACACCAAGTCCCTAGATATGATCCTAGGAATGGATTGGCTATCCAAGAACCAAGCAGTTTTGGATTGTAGGAATAGAGATCAAATTAACTAGTCAGACGGAGCTAAGTTAAAACTTCAAGTCTGCATGAGATCGGAATAGAAGGATAAAAGTTTGTAGTGCCAAAGGAATAAATTTGGAAGATGTGCCAATTGCCAGAGATTTTTCTGATGTGTTTCCAGATGAGTTACCCGGGATGCCACCGGATAGAGATATAGAATTCTTGATTGAGCTAGTTCCTGGAACACCACCCATTTGCAAGAGACCGTACAGGATGCCTGCTAATGAGTTAGCCAAAGTGAAGAAGTAGATCAAGGAGTTGCAAGATCAAGGTTTTGTTAGACCAAGTTCTTCGCCATGGGGAGCCCTAGTTCTTCTAGTTGAAAAGAAGGATAGAACTCAGAGGATGCGTGTGGATTATCGTGCTCTCAATGAAGTCACCATCAAGAATAAGTACCCTCTGCCAAGAATTGATGATTTGTTTGACCAGCTTCAAGGAGTAGGAGTGTTTTCAAAAATTGACTTGAGGTCAGGTTACCATCAGATGAAGATCCGTAAAGAGGATATCCCCAAAACAGCTTTTGTGACTCGGTATGGACAGTATGAGTATACCGTGATGTCTTTTAGTTTGACCAATGCCCCTGCCTATTTCATGACCTTGATGAATAAAGTATTTATGGAATATCTAGACAAGTTTATCGTTGTCTTTATTGATGACATTCTGGTCTACTCCAAGAGTGAGGAAGAACATGAGGATCACTTGCGGAAAGTATTGACGAAGCTAAGAGAACCTCAACTCTATGCCAAATTCAGTAAATGTGAGTTCTGGATGAAAGAAGTTGCTTTCCTAGGTCATGTTATATCAGCCGAAGGTGTCGCTGTTGACCCTAGTAAAGTGTGCGATGTGCTCAATTGGGAGTCACCCAAGACGGTAACCCAAGTCAGAAGTTTCCTTGGAATGGCAGGATATTATCGCCGTTTCATAGAAGGTTTTTCTAGAAAAGCTAGATCGCTTACTCAGCTTTTGAAAAAGGAGAAGAAATTTGCTTGGACATCAGAGTGTGAGCGAAGTTTTCAAGAGCTAAAGAAATGTTTGACAACTGCCCTAGTGCTTATTTTGCCAGATATCAGGAAGGATTTTGAGATATTCTATGATGCATCCCGACAAGGACTCGGTTGTGTGCTAATGCAAGATAAGAAGGTTGTGGCATATGCTTCGCGTCAACTAAGGCCACATGAAGTCAACTATCCAACCCATGATTTAGAATTGGCTGCTGTAGTGCATGCTTTAAAGATTTGGCGTCATTACCTCATCGGTAATCGCTGTGAGGTTTACACTGATCATAAGAGCCTGAAGTACATTTTTACTCAATCTGATCTCAATATGAGGCAGAGAAGATGGTTAGAGTTGATCAAGGATTATGACATTGGTATTCATTATCATCCAGGCAAAGCCAATGTCGTAGCTGATGCTTTGAGTAGAAAGAGTTACTACAATACCCTGATGATTAAAGAAAGTCAGCCAACTCTTTATGAGGAATTTCAAAAGCTCAGCTTGGAAGTGGTTCAAGAAGGATACTTGGCTACTTTGGAAGTGCGTCCAACATTGGAAGATCATATTCGAGAAGCCCAAGTTGATGATGCCGATATCAAAGAGATTAAGAGTAATATGAAGAAAGGAAAAGCCCCAGGTTTCACTGAAGATGAAAGAGGTACCATTTGGTATAAAATTGTATCGTGTCTTGTGGGATATGTATGTCCGGGGCCCACCAAGCGATCCTCAAGGCTCGACCGAGGCGAACTTGGATCATGTCATTGGATAAAGCTGAAGGTTACTTGGGCCAAGCAAAGCATGAAGAATCGGGATAGGCCTTAGTTAAAGAAAGAGTCATTATTGGGTAGGGGATGATTGTAATCCAAACCGATCACGGACACAGATAGAAACCCTACGCCGTATCCGAGTAGGACTCAATATTGTAACCGCCCTTCTCTATTATATAAAGGGAGGGACGGGCATCTCAAAGCGAGAACAAGATAGAACATCTCATCGGCAATCGGCTAGCCACATATAATTCGAACCGCAGGACTAGGGTATTATCTCCATCGTGAGAGAGCGAACACAGTATACATCGGGTGTTCTTGTGCTACCATCGAGTTTGGATCCAGTAGCGTAGCCCCTTTTCATTATTGTCGGTAACAAAGCGTCGGCCGGTTAGCGCGCGCCGGTGTAGGGAACTGCGCTAGGATCAATCGCGACAAGCTCGATGGCAATCTTGAGAACACGACCATCTTGGCGTACGCTCGGTATTTCGCTTTGGGAGCTCGGATTTCATCGCCGACAACTTTGGTCGTCTCTCCGTTTGGATTCGGATCGATTCGATCTGGAACCAATTTCGAGGTCCTCTTAGCCGCCAACCACTCGGATCGAGAACGGGCATGGCCATACGTCTCCAGGCGATAAGCCAAGGGCACGATCCTCGTCTCAAGTCGGGGCGGCTAATGGCGACCCCGAGTGGTCGAATACACAAGCAAACCACTCGGACCCTCTTGGTGAGTGCGCTTCATCTTCTGCACCTTCAATCCGTATAGGTAGGAAATTCCCGAGCTTTCCAAAGCATTTTGTGATCGAAGCGGACCCTCATAAAAGGACAGCGGCAAATGCTACGGAGGAGAACCATCACCACCAAGAAAACCTGTGAGACTCCTCCAACACGAGGTAGTAAGCGTGAATGAAGAAATCTTGCGAGACAAAGGTGGGGAACGATCGGTTTTCCATACCCCCGGTAGAACATCGTCGCCTCCAAGCGCTCCTCGACACCTTGGCACCTTTGCTGCCGGACCGGATAGCCCGGCCGCCCGATCGTAGCCCAAGTTCGAGGATATGGTTGCGGCGGCGGCAATTCAGCAGCACCAAGAGGCACTAAGAGAAAAGGCCAAACCCGTCAAGCGGCTGACTCGAAGGTTCGCTCAAGAGCGAGGAAAGAGGCCATCAAGGAGGAAATCACGGTCAATTAGCGGCGGGCTTCATAAAAAAGTGTACCATCTGATTGGTGGCGAACCCGATGCTTGTTCGCAAAAGAATAAAAGGCATGGCGCATGTGCGTTGATTATACCGATCTCAACAAGGCTTGCACGAAAGATCCTTCGGGTTGCCTCATATTGACCGGTGGTAGATTCCACGGCGGTCAGTGAACTCCTCGACTTTCGGATGCCTACTCGAGGATATCACGGATCGGGGCTAAAAGAAGAAGATTGCATCAAGACCTCATTCATCACTCCGTTCGAGCCTACGCTCGTCACAATGCCATTCGGCTTAAAGAACGCTTGGCGCGACTTACCAACGCGCAATTGGCGGTGTTTTCATTCTCGGATCGGCGCAATGTGGAAGCATATGTTGATAGCGTTGTGCGTCAAATCTCGGGCAAAGGAAGACCTAATATCGACTTAGCGAAACCTTTGAAAGCCTAAGGGCCTACAAAATGAAGCTCAACCACGAAAAATCGTCTTGAGTCCCGTGCAGGAAATTACTCGGATTCATTGTTTCTAGCGAGGCATCGAGGCAAACCCAGAGAAAATCAATACAATCACGAAGATGAAGCCTCCACCAATCGAAAAGACGTCCAAAAGCTCCTTTGGATGCATGGTGGCACTTTCGGCAGATTCATCTCCCGTGGGGTCAGCGAGGATGCCTTTTTCAAACTTCTCAAGAAGCAAGGTAATTTTCAATGGACCCTTTGAAGCCTGGAAGCCTTGAAGAATTGAAGGCGTTCTGTCATCTCCACCGTCTTGGTTCCACCAATATCGAAGAACCCTTTTGCTCTACATCGCGCAACAACTCATGTAGTCGGTAGCGGCAATTGTAGTAAGCGGAAGGAAGAAGAACACCTCGTAAAATCAGAGAGACTGTCTACTTAAATCGGTAGGTATTGGGAGAGTCAAGATGCGCTATCCACAAGTCTGTAAACTACTATCTACGCGTGTTGCTTGCCTCCATAAACTCAAGCACTACTTCCAAGAGCATTCAATCACGGTGGTTACCACTTTTCCGCTCGGGGACATACTTCTGGCAGGGAGGCCACGGGGAGGATCATAAAATGGGCGGTCGAGCTTGGAGCCTTGAAGTATCCTTGAGCCATGGACGGCGATAAAATCTCAAGTACTTGCCGATTTCACGCCCGAATGGATAGAGCGCAATCACCAACAAACGTTGAAGATTGGAATATTGGACAATGTGCTTGACGGATCTCTCATGCTCGATGGCGCGAGAGCGGCGTGGTCCTCATCTCTCCAACGGTGGCGCCTAAATCGTCTTGCGATTCACTTCGACATCTAACAACGCCGCCGAGTCTGAAGCACTCATCCACGGACTTCGCATCGCGATATCTCTGGGTATTCGACGGCTAACAATTCGAGGCGACTCCATCTTTGGTGATTAATCGAGTCCAAAAGATTGGTCATGTGTCGAGGACATCATGGCGGCATCCGCCGGAGGTGCGGAAGCTTGAAGACAAGTTTGGCGGGCTAGAGCTCATTCATGTGCTCCGCCGTGACAATGAAAAGCGAGATGAATTGGCAAAATTGGGCTCCACTCGGGCTATCGCATGCCGCCGGGGTTTTGTTGAGAAATCTACAAACCCTCGGTATGCCAAAAGAGGAGAGCGAACAAGTCGGAAGAGATCTAATGAAGAGGAGGTCCTAGTCATCGGACAGACTAGACGGCTCCTTTCTCAATTACCTATTGAAGAGCGAACTTCGGAAGACCGAGCAGTAGAGCGCATCTCATGGCGCGCACAGAAGAGTTACGTGGTGGTAGGAGAAGAGTTATTTGAAAAAGTGCCTCTGGAGTTCTAAGGCGTGCATATCGGCGAAGAAGGAAAGCAATTACTCGAAATCCACTCGAGAATTTGTGGGCATCACGCGGCGTCAAGCACATTGGTGGGCAAAGCGTGTCGACAAGGTTTCTTCGCCGATTCGCCGTGACCGACCTTGAAGACATCGTTCGAACTTGTGAAGGCCGCCAGCTCGCCAAATACACGCACCTTTCGAAGCGCAAACAATTCCAATCACTTGGCCATTTGCGGTCGGGGGCTCGACATGGTCGACCCATTGAAGAAGGCTCAAAGCGGCTTCACCCACCTCTTTGTTGCCGTGGATAAATTCACTAAGTGGATAGAAGCAAAACCGGTGGCTACAATCACAATGCCAAGACCAAAGAATTGTTCCAAGAAATTGTGGTAAGATTTGGCGTACCAAGCAGGATTATCACGGACAATGGAACCCAATTCGAGGAGAAGACTTTCAAGATCGGTGCGATAAGCTCGGCATCAAAATTTGCTTCGCCTCAAGTGGCTCATCCGAAAAGCAACGGTCGGTGGAAAGGGCAAAGCGACATGGTCTTTGCAAGGCCTAAAGGCACGAATCTTTGACCGTCTCAAGCCATCGCCACCCGATGGGTAAAAGAAGCTGCCGTCGGTACTCTGGGGCCGAGAACCACCAGCCAGATCCACCGGCGGTCACCCTTCTTTACGGTCTATGGCTCGAGGCGGTCCTACCTCTGAAATTGACCTTGGATCCCCGGTCAGGAGCTTCAAGGAGGACGAGTCGAAGAAACCAGAATGGAAGATATTGTGATTGGAAGAGGCAAGAGAGATCGCCGTGGTCGGTCGGCCAGATACCTTGAGCCTAACGCCGATATCACGGCAAAGCGTCCAAAGCGAGCATTCTCCAAAGGCGATTTGGTTACGATAAAGAGTCGTAAACACGAGCACAAGTTATCTCCAATTTGGGAAGGCCCTACATCGTTGGCGAGGTGACACGACCGAGGGGCCTCTGAGCTTAAGCGAAGACGGTGCCATCATTAGCAACTCATGGAATATAGAGCGACTCGTCGCTTTTATTCTTGAAAAAAGTTCAGCAGGATGTCCAAAATTGACTTGCTACTCAATTGTTCCTCAATTAGCGAAGAAGTCGGGGCTACACCTAATAGTGTTGCGCATGCTAACTCTAATCAGAGGATGTTTGTTCAAAGCATTATCATGTATCGAATTCTTTATTCAATTGACTTGCTACTCAATTGTTTCTAAATTAAGAAGTTAGTGGGGCTACACCTAATAGTGTTGCACATGTGCAACCCGCATGCAAACCAGTTCCTATTTTTCAAACGATCACGACTAAAATCCGAGTGCTCTAAAGCGCGAATCGATGCTCCCGGATCGAAAAAAGTCTAGTCGCCTAAAAAGCACGCTTGAGGAAAAACTTCGCGTTGCTCGGGGCTACGCTAATCGGACAAGGAGATCAAGCACAAAGGAAAAATCACTCGACAAGGTCAACCAAGATCTAAATAAGGAAAAAAGAAAAGCGGCTGCGGTTAAAATAATATTACAAGAAGACCATCATTGTTCACGACTTGACATCTTTCACCAAATATACACACAAAGCAAAAGTACTCTTGCAAAAGTTCAAAATGAGGCCGCACTTCTCGCTTCTCGCCCTTCACGGCGCTTTTGACAAGCGGACGGCTTCAATGAGGCGTCCTTGGCCTTAACAAGCCTAGGGATGGCCTCGATCAAAGCATCAACGGCGGTGGTATCGAGGCGGCGGCCTCCCGCCCGCCGCTTCCGCCATGGCAAGATCAAATTCCGCCCGAACTTCGGCATTATCGTCTTTGGGCTCCTTGCATCGTCCCCAAAATTGAAGATGAGGTTCGCAATCCATGGCGCAGCCGGTGGGCTCGGGCGACTCGGGAGAGAGAGGCAAGGAGAGAGATCCTCGGAGGAAGAAGAAGAGTCCATGAAGAAGAAGAGAAGAACTCGCGAAAGAAGAGTGATCGGCGTCGGTACAATTTAGCGAGCACAAGAAGATGAAAAAAATCAAGGAGGCAATGGGCGAGCACTTCAAAGAACCCCCTTTGAAGGAAGGCGGATGGGGACGGATGAAGAGGGTAGTGCCTTTGCAAAATGCAAAAGCGAGGTCGAACTCGCTCTTATGCGAGGCAACGCTGTCCTGAGAGAGACTCAACGCCGCTCAAAGCAGCGCATGTCACTAGGGGCGGAAGGCAGTCCCTACGGACGTCTTTGTTACACATATCTCGAGGAGGCTCGAGAAACAAAAAAAATTTGGGCGGCCCGGGAGGAGCAAAAGGTTTAACGGGCCCAAGCTCAGCGGACGTGCTAAAACAAGGATTAAATATTTCACAAAGAAAATTCAAGTCAGGAGACAATTCTTTTCGACATCGGAATAAAAGCACAAATCCAAACACGAGGAGCAAGTTTGGTACAAAGCAGAGAATTACGGGACCCGGATCTAAGTTTTTCACCAAAAGCGGCGGTATTCTTGACTTCATCCATGAGGGCAAGCGCTGATCATCATCAACAGTCTTGGCAAAACCCTCTTGGGCGACTTTTAGCTCCACTCGTGAATCTGAGACTTAGTGATCGCCAACACCTGGTGGCACTCGTAATTACAACGTCCTCCAAGTGCGTGGCAATCTTTGTGGAGGCTCCTCTAACCTTTGAATTGTGATGCTAACGTCATGAGGACATTCTGGTGCGGCTTCATTGGGACTTAAGACCCGCAACACCTTCTCCGCGCTTCGCTTGGAAGCGTCGATCTGCGTTCGGCACATTGGATTTTTCATTAAGTACCCGTCTTGGGCTGCTGAGTTGACTCGATGCCTTTGCATTATACGGTCGGTGAGTTCGGGTCTAACAAAATGATGGCGACAAAGACATAAGGCAAAAATCAAAGAGCGACCGTCCGGTTCCTTGTTAGTCTGGCTACCTCTTTCTTGGCCTCTTCTTGGCCCTCTTGACTCTTCATTTTGGGAAAGAAAGCCTCAAGTCTTTCCGAAAATCTGAAGAAACAATGAGCGGGCTTAAGAAGGCAAAGAGTAGAATCGGGACTCAAGGCACTTTCGGACGAGAAAATACCATTAGAAGAATTGGTGGATGCGGTTTCTCGGCCTCGAGATTGGACATGACGCCGAAGCCCTTCCAGTTCTTCGTGATTTTCTATGCGAACGCAGCGAGGGCTTCCTCCGGTTCGTTCTTGGAGCTGCTCAACCTCGCAGCGTAATCTTTTCGCATTTTCATCCTCGGGAACAACCTTTGAAGAAGATAGTTAGGTCCTTGGCGAAAACGACAAACGGCTGAAATGGCGGAACAACATCAAGCCGCGAGAAAAGAAGATCTTTGAAGAAAAGTCTGGCGCAAACAATTCACCTTGCCGGTAGCGTGCACTCCGAAAGCAAACATCAACGGCGCCCGATCTTGTCTTCGATCTCACCATCAAAAGGACTAAGTCACCTTCGTCATCGATAAATGCACCTTTGCAGGAGATCTTGGGTGGGGAGGTGAAGGAATTCGATGCATGGTGGTGGTAGCAAGGAAGAGGTGGAAAGAGCTTCGTGACAAAAAAAAAAGGCGGCATCAATAGAAGGCGTCATATGGGTAGTCGGCTCGAGAGGAAAAGGCGGCGGTATCACTCGGCTCGAGGCACTTTCGATCTCGAAATTGCCGAGGCATAACATCAGTCGGCGTCTCAGCCCCTGCCACGTCAGCCGGGCTTCCACCAGCAACCATAGAAGGCCTCAAGACCGGTTCCTCATGAAGAATTTCTTCAACAGGATCCCTGCAAGAAATAGCGATCAGGACACGATCCAGAGGGGAGCAAGGAGGGGGAGACAAGGGAATCCAACCTGTTGGACCTTGTTATCCTGCACTTCAAACCCCTCCGGGTGGGAGGACTATCACCAGGAACATCAGTCGGGCATACGAGCGAAGGCGTGCTCTCGGTGGCAGTACGGGCCTGAGGCTCGGAAATTTCATGTATCGAAGATTGGCTTGAAGAGGAAGAAGTCGGGGGAGGAGGCTGCATAGTTGCGGTGTCCCTAATCTTTGGGCCACCAGTCGGACGTACATTGCTCACCGACTGCTTCCTCTTAGCTTCACGGACAATTGGTTTTTTCCCTTTCCCGACGGGATCATCACCAGGACCACCTATTTTGCTCCGCTTCGGCTGGTGCCTCTGAGAGGCCGACGGTCAAGAAATATCCGCTTGTCACTCTTATGGACGAAATTCGGAGCGTAGTAGCGTCGAGAAGAAGGCTTCTCGATCTGCAAGTCCGAAAAGCGAAGAACACATATTGAGATCAAAATCTGGTGAAGAGCAAAAAGATTGACATAGAGACACCATGGAAACCTCTTCTAGAAGGGAGCGGGATGTAGTTTTGTAAAAGGCCTCGGTTTCGAGGAACGCGATCTTCTCATTTGGGGCAAAGAAATCGGCGACGATGAAGAACAGCTGCGGAAGAAATGTCATCGATAACCTCCAGCGTCCGGATCATTGCGGCCTTCATACTCATGCCGGGATGAACTTCGGTCCTTGAAATTTGGATTCGTAGTCTTGAAGTTAGCAACAACGGCCATGCCGATAAGCCCATCCCCTTCAAGTCGACAATCAGCCCAGGAGATCAGCCACTGGTTCATTTAGTTGTCTTTGGGAAGCGATATCCGATCGGAGAAGGCTTGGGTGGAGTCGGTGAAGGCGAGCAATGGGGGTCGAGATTGGCGCAATAAAACCACTCTTGGTGCCAACCCTTATTCGAGGTTTTAAAGGGAATGTGAAGATAAGATTTTTTCATGCCCTCCCTCAGCTGAAACCCGGCACCGCCAACTGTTTTGGGAGAATTCTTGCTGGGGAAGGGCTTGAGGAGGAAAAGATGGCGAAAAAGATCAAAATGAGGCCGAACGCCAAGATAGGTCTCACAGAGATTAACAAAAGCAGCAATTTGAAGAATGGAGTTAGGGTTAAGATGAGTTAACTCGATTCCATAAAACTCGAGCAGCCGCATGAAGAAGGGGGATCTTAGGAGGCCAAGCCCAGCAACAAAAATGATTCAAAGGCGACCACCTCTTCAAAGACGAGGAGTAGGGCGGAATTCACTGCTTGTGGGCGGCGGCAAGCATCACCAAAGGTGGAAAAACACCAATGCCGACCAAATCCTCCAATCGTCCTCCGTCGTCACGAAGTAGCCCAATCTTTGGTCGGCGGATGGGGAAGCGGTTATGGAGAAGAAGGCAACATTCTTGAATAAAGAATCCTCGCGATCGCGTGAAAACTAGGAGTAACGAGAAAAGTTAGCCCTAGCGGCGGAGGTTCTTGAAGGAGAAGAAAGTTGGAGAACAAAGGGCAAGTAGCAGCGGTATAAAGCCACTCTATTTGCTCTCTGTATTGATAAGGAAGCGGCGCGATTCTCGCCTAGGCGGAAATCGCATCACCCTTCCCAAAACTCTGAAACCGCCCTAGGGAGCATTTCGGGGTGGGCTGGCAAGTACGCACGACGTATGTAACTACCGATGGCCCAAAAGAATCAAGTTAACAGGTGGTATGCCCCAAGATGGGCCCAAAAGCGTAAATCATAATGCGGAATAGATGGGTACCACCCCAGAAGCAACATCCTCTTATGGTATGCCTCATGTCAGGCCAAAAGCTGATAGCGTTTACAGAACGAAATCAGGTGCCGTAAAGATGATTTTTGAAACATACAAGAAATCGATCGGCACTGTGTCCGGGACAAAACGACTCAAAACAAAAGAGAATTGGCGAGTTCTTCGTGACCTCTTTTGCCCAACGACAAGCACTCGGCTAAAAGCACTCGGGAAGGCTTAATTTGGAAGGCATTCGATCATGAAGCACTCGGGGCTATTGTGGGATATGTATGTCGGGGCCCTGCAAGATCCTCAAGGCTCGGCCAAAGCGAACTTGGATCATGTCATTGGATAAAGCCAAGGTTACTTGGGCCAAGCAAAGCGTGAAGAATCGAGATAGGCCTTAGTTAAAAAGCCAAAGTCGTATTGGGTAGGGGATGATTGTAATCCAAACCGTCACGGCTCGGGATAAAACCCCTACTTAGTATCCGAGTAGGACTCAATATTATAACGCCCTTCTCTATTATATAAAGGGAGGGCGGGGCATCTCAAAGCAGAACAAGGCAGAACATCTCGCCGACAATCGCCTAGCCACATATAATTCGAGCCGCAGGACTAGGGTATTATCTCCATCGTGAGAGCCCGAACCTGTATACATCGGGTGTTCTTGTGCTACCATCAAGTTTGGATCCAGCGCGTAGCCCCCTTTTCATTATTGTCGGTAACAAACGTCGACATGTGTACCTGATCAGAAAGAGCTCAAGGAGCTGTTACTCAAAGAAGCGTATGAGACTTTGTACTCCATACACCCTGGAAGTACCAAGATGTACCAAGATCTCAAGGAAAGGTATTGGTGGCCTAGCATGAAGCGTGAGATTGAAGAATATGTTGCTCTTTGTGATGTCTGCCAGAAGGTCAAAGCTGAGCATCAGAGACCAGCAGGATTGCTTCAACTATTGAAGATTCCTGAGTGGAAATGGGAAGAAATTGGTATGGATTTTATTACTGGACTTCCTAAGACCCAAGCAGGTTATGATTCGATCTGGATGATAGTAGATCGATTAACTAAGGTAGCTCACTTCATTCCGGTTAAGACTACCTACTTTGGAGATAAATTAGTAGAATTATATATGTCAAGGATTGTCGGTCTTCATGGAGTACCTAAGAAGATTGTCTCCGATAGAGGAACTCAGTTTACTTCTCGTTTTTGGCAGAGTTTGCATGAATCTATGGGAACTCATCTCAGGTTCGATCTTGCCTATCATCCTCAAACCGATGGACGCATGAGGCGAGTGAATCGATTCTTGAGGATATGTTAGAGCACAGTGCCTTGACTTATGGTGTTAAGTGGGGCAAGTGTTTGCCCTATCACGAGTTTTCTTACAATAACAATTATCGAGCGATCTGCAAATGTCTCCTTTGAAGCCTTATATGACGTAAAATGCGAACCCTCTCAATTGGAAAGAGACCGGAGAAAGACAGTTATTTGGTCCTACCATATTGCAAGAAGCTGAAGAGCAAGTGCAGTTAATCAGAGACAAGTTAAAGATCTCTCAAAGTAGACAGAAGAGTTATGCAGATAATCGTCGCCGAGATTTGAGTTTCGAGCCCAATGATTATGTGTATCTTAGAGTCACCCCTCTGAAAGGAGTTAAGAGATTTCAAGTAAAAGAAAAGCTTGCCCCTAGATACGTGGGACCATTTAAAGTCTTGGAACGAAGAGGAGAAGTTGCTTACAAGCTCGAGTTGCCTCAGTCCTTCGCTGGAATCCATGATGTGTTTCACGTGTCACAATTAAAGAAATGTTTGCGAGTGCCAGAAGAACAAATGCCGTTGGAAGCCATTGATTTGCAAGAGAATCTCACCTACAAGGAGCAGCCAGTGAAGATTTTGGATGTTGCAGAGCACATCACGAGAAGCAAGATCATCCGTTTTTGCAAAGTCCAGTGGAGCAATCATTCCGAAGAGGAAGCCACTTGGGAGCGAGAAGAGGATCTGAAGTCCGAGTTTCCCCACCTATTCTCTAGCGGTCTAAATCTAGGAATTAGAGATTCCATTTAAGGGGAGGTTTGTAATATTCCCAATTTCGGTCTTTTGCATAAAGTTAATTTAAATTAATTAAATTCAAAATTTGGATTTTTCTTGGTGTTCTAATTAACCTGGCATCTATATCCTTCCGAAATTGAAGTTCAATCTTTTACCGTCCGCAAAATCAAATTCTCAATTCCGGTCCTTATTCAAAATTTCACCCGAGTTCCAAAATGCTCAAAAAATATCAAAATGCACTAAAATCGATTCCAAATATTCTATAATGATTTTGAGAATTTTTCCAAGATTTATAGAAACCCTTTGGTATTTTATCTCTCGCGCTTTATCCAAATCCATTTTATGCGTCCCGAAATAATCTAAATTCCAAAATTCATCTAAAAATAGTGAAACCAATTTTATTGGGTTCTATTTTATTATTTACGATTTTTAGAATTTTTCCGAAATTTTTAGACCTCGTTTCCTATTTTATCTCGCACGCTTTAAATTTTTCACTGTTTATCTTCCCCATTGGACTGACAGTTCTAGTTCTTTTGCAAGCCGATTTTCAATTCTTCATATCTTCCATTATACTGCACCAAAACGCGTGGGATTTGAAGCATTGCGACGGCGTCGTAATGGAGATTGATTATCCCACCATTGCTTATCCCGAAATCAAGCGAAACGGTCGCTGCAATCAAATCTTTGCCGTTTCTTGTTTTAGCCATAACTCTTTCGTTTCTTCGTCTCTCCGAGCGTGTGAGTACTCCAAACGTGCGTATCGACGTCCTCTACACCGTGCTCACCTTACCCCTTTGGTTCTGTGTCGTTTGCCATCCCAAAACTTAAGAAAACAGTACGCCCGACGTTCTCCAAAGACACCGGCGAGCCATCTTTTGCTCCGGTGAGTTTTCTGGCAAAGCAACCGCGTCACTTTGTGCCATTTGCCACCGTGATCACAACCATTCAATCGGATTTGATTTTCGTTGCAGATTGACTCCGAATTTCGAGTTTGTTTGTCGGGTTGTTCGTCGCTTCCGGTGTCGATTGCGCTCATTCCGGCCATCTCCTCCAAAATCCGGCACCACCGTTGGATTCGCGCCGACGAGATCTTTCCGGTGCTCACTTTCCCTAACTCCTCCATCCTTTCCTCTCTTGCGCAAATACCCCCTGTAGCTCTGCCGGTGCAGCCGTCGTGGTACTGTAGCGCCGAGTGGTTACTGTAGCATTGCGGGTACTGTAGTGCCAAGTGGTACTGTAGCCGAGTGCTGTTCATCTTTTCCATCGAAACTTCAGAAATCCTGTTCTTTCTCATACGAACTCCGATTGAGCCGATTCAAATTTCTAAATTTTTGTAAAATCGAGCTCTACATTCCAGAACCATTTATTTTCAGATTTGACCTTGTTTGTCTCTGTTTTGTATTTATTTTGTTTATTGCTTTCTTTTCCGGTAGACGTGAATCTAGAAGGAGCGAACGGAGACTTCGAAGACCAAGATTCAGTGCTTGAACAGCAAGGCAAGTCGTAGTCCTTTGATCATATTGAACCCATGTTTGCAAAAGTAATTTGTTTTATACAATTACATGCTATTTGCGTATCAATGCTAGTTTGTGGGAGTAGCTATTCACCTGATTGCCAGTATGCCACCTTGATTATTGGAATGCCGTGTATCCATTGTCAACCCTAGGTTGGGTTGTTTACTAGTTGGACATAATTGTAGTACCAACATTGGGTTAACGTAGCTATGCTTAGACACGCTTGAGTAAATGCGTTGGGATTCATATCACTGTGAACTAATGTTAATTTTGACCTAATGAGATATTGAATTGTGGTTGTTGACCCTGTTGTAAAACTTGTTGTGCCATGGCGAGGATGCCATTGGTCTTGGTTGAACAAAATGTTTTCCCTCGAGCAAGTGATCGTGCGATAAAGAAGTCTTGTCTAGCACATTGGGATGTGGTTGTCTTGCTTGAGATAATTTAAGAACTTAATCTTGTGCGCCATTAGGCTGGGCCTAACGTGCAACCACAAGTGCAGTATGGGATGACCTAGTGATTAATTTGCAATGTCTAGTCTTAAATCTTGCCAAATGTTGGTGTGGGTTCGGGTTAGGCGGGTAGATTCGAGAAGGCTCAAGAGGGGCCCGAGTGGCGAAACCTTAGAGGCGATCTTGAGTTTAGACATGCATTGTAAAGGCTTTGTCATGATATCTCTGCGACACACCAAAGGAAGTGTGTTATTACAGTTGCGCTAAAGATGTTCATGTCTTGTGGGTAAAGTTGTACAACCTCTGCAGAGTGTCGGACTATTGAATAGCCGTGTCATGGTCATGGACAAGCAGGGGATTTCACACGGGGTATAGAGTGTTTTCTTGAAATGTGGAATTGTTGGGATGGGAGCAGGGAGTTCACTATTGTTTTGTTGTCTAAAGCTATCTTTGTTGAATTATGTGGTTGATACTTGTTTGAATGATGTAGGGTGATGCCTCGTTATTACATTCATGTTGTCTACCATTGATTTACCAGCTTATTTAATATTGTTTTTATCAACATGCCTTCAATCTATTTACTGTATTTCAATTCAAGTTATTGCTTTCTGCAAATAAACCATATGACTATC
Source organism: Guadua angustifolia (assembly GCA_036346375.1). Lineage (NCBI taxonomy): Eukaryota > Viridiplantae > Streptophyta > Magnoliopsida > Poales > Poaceae > Guadua > Guadua angustifolia. The sequence goes on from CM070514.1 coordinate 17,409,396, forward strand.
CTTTGTCAAGCCGTGCATGAATATATTGCATCATTTCCCTACGGCTTGTTGAGTACGTGTTGTACTCACAGCTTTACGCCCCTGTTGTTCAGTTGCTGAGGAAGGACTAGGGAATGAATATCAAGAGAAGGAGTACTTTGAAGACTACGTCGACTAGGAAGGCGTTCCCCAGACGATTGCCTGTGGCATGTCGAATGGCCTAAGTTATTATGTTTCCGCTGGAACAGTTTCACTTGTTTCTTAAGCCAAGAGGCATTGGTGTATGAACCTTGACCATAAGGTCGTTTGCTTTATTCAATAATAATTTGATTTTTCTTAGTTATTTCGTTGAATGGAATGATATGTCATCTATGTTTCCACTGTGTGCACTAAGCGTGATCTGGACTAGTGCAAGATATACCTGAAGGTTTTGGTTGCATATCCGGTCCCGACAGAGATGGTATCGAGCCATATCGATTTGAGGTCGCTCTCTTAGTTAGCATGGTCTTCAAAATTATTTTCTAAATCAAACCAACAAATTGGTATTTAATAGTTTGTCTCTTCTCATCTTATTCCTAGGTTCCTATTCCTCATCTTTGCTGAAACATTGCTTTGAAATTTAAATTGATCTTATATCATGAAACATCTCAAAGCCATGGATCTTCTGCAGGGAATCAAATCAAGGGAGGCAATGATCAAGACATCAAAGAGTATGTTCGAGAAGACTATCATATAAGATAGGTTTCTGGTGCTCTATAGGTTTGAGCATGCTATTTCTTTTCAGTTTAGCTACGTTTAGCCTGCGTATACTAGGATTTTTTTTTGTTGCTCGTATGCCGGGTATGTTGTACACCTGCCTCCAGCATGGTGTTACAACCATACCTTAGTTGGATGCTTTTATTGCATCTTTATTTTGTAGCCTTTTCAGCTATGTCTTTGGTTGGCCTTTGTTCTCGACCAAGGGTAGCATTGTTAAAGGTTATGCAACCGAAGAGTTCATCAAATTCAGCTTGGATTACAAAGCTCAGGTCGAACTGATAGGTGTGCCTCAATCCCACCGTGAGGGTAGGCTCCAAGGTATCGGGACCATCGGAAGGAAAACAATCATGCTTGATCCAGTTGCAACACATGGCTGTTGTGGCCCCGTATATAGACGAGCACAAGCATTGGCTACGACAAGAGAATCTGTCGTGGTAGGAGTATTTGATTATCAGACAGCATAACCTTAAATTTAACAGATGGTTGAAGGAGTGACAACTGATCATTGCAAGCTCCGTAGGTGATACGCTGACATGGTGGCAAAAGGGCCGGTATTTACTGTTGTAACATGAAAAGGATACGACCTAAATGGGTACACATTTTACACGAGAGATCAGAACATGAATTGCACAAACCAAAACAACGGTGTTTGTGTAGATGCATTCAATACCACTGGCTCAATGAGGAGCTCGTACTATGGGTTCATTGAGAAAATTTGGGAGCTCAACTACATACTTTTCAAGATCCCCTTATTTGGGTGACGTTGGGTTAACCTGCAGCATGTAAAGGTTAACAAGTATGGTGTTACTACTGTAGACCTTGAACGTGTCAGATACCAAGACGAACCATTTGTTCTCGCTAACCAAGTTGTTCAAGTCTTCTGTTTAACTGACCCATCCAACAAGAAGCGCCACGTGGATTTTCAGGGAAAGAGGAGGATTGTCAGAGCTGAGAATGTGGTAGATGAGGAAGAATACAATTAGTTTGACGAGTTGCCTCCTATCAGTACTGGCATCATGTACGGTTCAAGAAGATCAGCCTAAGGAAACTAGCTACACCCGTGTCGATCATTGTGAAAGGCTAATTTTTATATAGAAGAATAAGCAAGTAGAGATGTGATGAGATCGTTATGTTTATTTCAAGTGTACCTATATTATAATTAATGAGAAGTATCTACATATTATAATTAACGAGATGTATTTGAAATGTATGTATTACAAAATTAATTTGGTAGTAGATAAGATTAATTTAATGTATTACAAACTGTATACAAGCTTAAAACTATTTACATAAAACATGCTTAAAAAAACTAGGTAAAAAACAAACATCAAGAAAACTACTTACATTTTATTATTAATTTCAGAAAATCTTAAGTTGGATAACAAAATTAACTTTTGTTGCAAAAGTGTAGGCACAAAAAACTACTTAAAAATAAACTATCTAACAAAACAGTCTTAAAATAATGTACTTAATGGTAACCTACAAAAAAATTCACATCATAGACGTTCAAGTTTTGAATCGTCTATGTTGGGTAGAATCACAGACGGTTGAAAACTAGAACCGTCTGTGATTCCCTTGCCAATTGCCCCTGCCACACCCAAGCTCTCATCATAGACACTTCAACATTACAACCATTTGGGATAAGTCGAGCATGCACAAAAAGAAAATTAGTTTCCCTAGGATTCGAACCCGAGACCCCCTCTACGCAGACCAAATCTTTTGCCAACTAAGTTAAGTACCACTTGTGAGATGTTATGCCTATTATTTATATGAGGTTATTTGCATCATAGACGGTTCTATACTGGAGCCGTCTGCAATGTGGTTCCTATTTCTTCTACCCCTATCATTCTGACCTTGTACCCCCATCGTTTTGACCTCTGCTCGAAACTATCTCGCTAGTGCCGCCATCCACCTCCACCATCGCACCCTAGTCGGTGCTACTGTGAGCCTCCACCTGTGCCCTAGCCTCCCTCTCCTCCACCACCTCCGCTCGTGCCCTAGCCTCCCTCTCCTCCACCGCCTCTACCTCCACCCTAGCCCTAGCCTTCGTCTCTTCCACTGCCTCTACCTTCACCCGAGCCCTAGCCCTAGTCACTACCCGGCTCGACCTCCCTTCGCCCCTCCTCCCTCTCTTCGTAAGCCCTCCCCCTCGGTGGTGTGCCCTCACCTCTGCTCCCTCCTCCCTCCAATTGCCTCCGCCCGTGCCAGAAGTCCTCTGTAATAGCCAAAAATTTGCTTAATTTGAATTTTTGGAGTTATTTGAATTTTTGTGAATTTTTGGAATTTATTTGGATTTAATTTGAATTAATCCTTCTCTTTAAATAATTAAATAATAGAAAAGTATTTACCAAAATTAAATAAAAAATTTTATTTGAGTTCTAAATGCCATGAAATAATTTCTAGAATTTTTCTAGAATTTTTGGGTATTTCTAGTGCTCTAAATAGTTAAATTGATTTTCTAGATTTATTTTAATTAAGAAAACCCTGGTAAATAGTGCTACAGTGTTGGGCTCACCCAACACTGTGCGTGTCCGTCGGCCCGTTCGACTTAAAACCTAATCGCCGCGTCGTCGGCCGTCCAATCGTCATCGGGTGGCTGAGATGGAGCCATGTCGCGGCTGCGCTAGAAACGTCGGATCGTGGCAGCTCAGACGCTCCGGATACCGCCACGTCACGTGGGAGGTGAGCGATCGGGCGCCACTGCGCCATTCTGTTGGGAGGGGTAGTTGCATTGCGACGGTGTCGTGCCCGAATTTTCGCGATTCGGACACTCTGTATTCTCAGACTAGTCGGGATCACGCTAGTACACACAGGATAAAACAGGTTGAAATACCGCAATCATACGGTGGAAATAAATAATAAGTACTTCAAGCATTAATAGTAACGAGTTACATGGCCTTATAGCCACCTTACGATACTTCTCACGCAGGCGATAAATATCAAGTAAGCAAGTTTATCGGCGGAAGCAAAAGTAGAGCGATGAACTCTTCATGACCACGAGCTCTTGAGTGCGGCTCAACCCCTTAATCCTCCGGCCTTGACGAACTCTTCATTCCAAGTCAGCACGGCTTCTTCTTCTTCTCGAGGTTTTGTCGATGCAAGGGTGAGTATACAACATACTCAACAAGTCATGCACAATGAGACTATTACTATATGCAAGGCTTATTCAAGGAAAGGCTTAATTGGTTATTTTGCATAAAGCGACATTTCTTTTGATAGGTAATCCTATTAGATTAAAAGCGATAAGATCAATAATATTTAATAATTAATTTCGCAATTCTTTTCCAAGAGTTTGGCACATGACCCTAATTTCATTCACCTGACTTTTTGGCACACGACCACCCATTCCACATTTTCATTTTGAAAATCTAACCCTTATTTGTAATCACCGAGCAATGTCGAAGCATGCGGACACGGCTATTCGAATAGATTCACACACACACTCTGCAGAGGTCTGTACACTTTACCCACAGGATCTGATCGTTCACCACACAAAGCGATTGATTGCAACAAAGTCGTTCGAGACTAACATTTGACCGATGAACCCCTCCGACACTTCCTTCTAACACTTCCCTCACTCGAGCGAAGTTTAGACAGAGCAAATACCGTTGAATGGGTACCAAGCCCGTATATGATGCTTCGCTTCTCTGATTGCTTGATGTGCTTTGTCACCCAGAGGTTTCAAAGGAAAGAGGTGAGAAACCTACTTAACTAGGTCCGTCCCATTAGGACAAGTGGTTGTACAGAACTTCAGTTCAAAGGCTCGCAAGGTTAAGTCCTTAAGCGTCACGGCAAGACAACCATTTTATACATCTCGGCACACTGCCCTTCACAATCTTTTCATACATCCCATTGCCACACAGGCCCACAGCACGAAGCCTTCTTGCCACTTGCCCGGTTAAAATCATTTTCCCACCCCACTTTATACTTAAGCAACACATGCCATTTTCCACATCATTTCATGAATAGCACCACACAGGTCACTATCCGGTTCAATTCATGACATCATCGCATTTTCCAAAATCGTTCCATAATGTTTAGTCAATATTCATTTGATATTTGAAAGTCATTCCACGCATACAAGCGAGGCTAAGCTGACTAATCACGGTCTAGCCTCCGTGTTGGCATCATATTAGCATCCAACATATTTAAGCATCTTAGGGTGGACAAGGTTTGAGGCATATAAACATTATAATCAAGGTGGCATAACAAGTTTGGCTTTTAACTACAATTTCCCAATTTAATCAATAGTGGTTGTACTTAACATAGCATGCAATATGGAAATCAAAATATACTTTTAAAACTAGGCGCGAAATGATCAAAGCATGACTTGCCTTCGAAGAGGAGTTGGTTCTGGTCGAGGTTCTGCGACGGGTCTTCAAACTCTCCCTCGACGAATTCCGGCAACTCGGAGTCTACTCGGTACAAGCAAACACACAATAAATATATAATACAGACAGCAAACAATTTACTAAAATTAAATAAAAATCACCAATAAATAGTTCACATTTTTACAAATTTTTGGGCACTGGAATCACCCAAATCCGAGTTAAGATGCAAAAGTTATAGCGTTTTCAATTTTGCTGAAATTCATAAAAGAATAAACCGAATTTTTCCCTTATTTTCCACGATTTTCGGCTGATTTTTCCTCCGCGACCGGTCGCACCGGAGCGAACCACGCCGCCCACGGCCAGCAGCAGATGGGCGGATGGCGTCCGCAGAGCGTCGGCCCGGTGGCGGTCCACCCGGCGTGTGGGCGGTGAACGATGCTTTGGACCAACAGAGGCCGACCGCGCGCTTGAAGCATCAAGCCACGCAGCGTCACGATTTACTCTCGGCCGTTGGATCCGAATCCGACGGCGGAAAGACTAATCGGCGGTTTATCGTGAACGAGCCTCGTGGCTCAGCGGCGGCGGTCGGATCGAAGATCTGATCGAAGATCTACCGAGCAAACTCAACTCAATCCTCTACGGGAAATCGTGGCGCAACGTCGACGCTCGATAAATCCGGCGGCTATCGCTATCTGAAGCGATCTACTATTCATCGCCGGCGTGGCCTTACCCGAGCCATACGATCAAGATTCTCGGACAAGATCTATCGGGCTATTTGATTCAAGTGCTACAGGGAGAAGCGTGGCGTTACCTTGCTCGTTCGTCACGAATCCGGCAGCGGCTTTGGAGCTTCGAGGCGAGCGGCGGTGGCGCAGCGATTCAAGGCGGAGGCGAAGAAGCGACCAGCTCGGTGGCGCTCTGGGACTTCTCCCGTGAAGAAGTGGACCAGCGGATGCGTCTTGGCACGGTGGACTCGGAGAAGGTCCGCAATGGCGGCGGGATCGTCGGACGGCAAGCGGGCACGAAGAAAACCGAGGTGGAGGAGAGTGTGAACTCGGCGAGCTACTAGGGAGGCTAGAGAGGATAGCAAGGCACAAGAGAAGTGGCAAATGAAGCGGCGTGGAGTCTTGAGCACGGAGGGTACTTCACCGCTCGGACACACCTCGAGGCAGCAAATCGACATAATCCTCGGTACTTGATGACCCGGCGGTGCGGCGATCGCGCCCTCCGAGACCGTGCGGTCGCGTCACGCCGCTCGATCAAGATCGGACGGTGGAGATTAACCCTCATTCGGCAAAGCGGTATTTTAATCGCGTCCGTCCGATCGGGATCAACGGTGGAGCGACGGTCGATTAGGGTTTTCGGCGAAACGGTGTTGGTAGGCCCAACATCATGTAGCTAGCTTATTTCGACTTTTGCACTAAAAATAAAGACCAGAAATTCAAAGTAATTATTTGGGGCACTAAAAATACTAGAAAAATTTTAGAAAAATTCTAGAAAATATTTGAGCATTTTGAGCCTAAATAAAATATTAGTTTTAATTTTTGACAATTATATTTTCTGGTATTTAATTACTCAAGGAAAATGATATAAATAAAATCAATTAAATCCAATAAATCCCAGAAAAATTAAATAAATTCAATTAAATGCAATTAAAGGTTGATTATTTCATAAAAATTCAAATAACTCCAAAATTTAAAATCTGGCCAAAATTCGGGACGTTACAAACCTACCCCCCTTAACAGAATCTCGTCCCCGAGATTCGAGGCTTAACTTATAGAATAGGTTTGGGAATTCCTTTTTGAGATCTTCCTCTCGTTCCCGGTGGCTTCACTTTACGTGTGGTTGCTCCTTGAACTCTGCGAGAAATGGGTTGTCTTGTTTCTTGTTTTAGATCCATTGTGTCGAAATTTTTATCGGTTGCTCTTTGTAAGTCAAGTCTTCTGTAGTTCAACTTCTTCTAGTGACGTTTGTTCCTCGGGCACTCGGAGACACTTCTTGAGTTGCGATACATGAAAAACATTGTGCACTCTGTTAGTATTGTGGTAACTCCGGTGGTATCGACTTAGCCCTTACGACTTATGATCTTAAATGGCCCTACATATCTTGGCGCGAGTTTACCCTTTTGTGAAACCTCTGGACTCCCTTAAGCGGCGTAACTCGAGATACACGTAATCCTCGGTTCAAAACTCAAATCCCTCGGCGGTTGTCTGCGTAGCTCTTACATCTTACTTGTGCAATCTTTAACCTTTCTCGATCGGTGCTATTTGCTCTTGACTTCTTGAAGTATATGCAGTGCGAAGACACGGCGCTCTCGGTCTCATTCAATTTAACGGCGTCCTACAAATTCGACCATACAAGGCTTCAAGGTGACATCGAAGACTTGCTTGATAGCTATTGTTGTAACTAAACTATGCATATGGCAAACATCTATCCCAAGTTGATGTATATGCTAACGCACAAGCTCTCAACATATCTTCCAATATCTGGTTGACTCTTTACGTACATCCATCCGTCTGCGGGTGATAAGTCATCTTGAAATTCAGCGGGTGCCCATTCTTGTATGCAATTTATCCCAAAATCTTGAGGTAAATTGGGTACCTCATCAAATACTATCTTCTTGGCACTCCATGCAAACAACGATCCTTGCCATGTATAGCTCGGCTAACTTATCTCTGAATAGGTTGTCTTCCTTTGGTATGAAATGTGCGACCTTTGTCAAGCGATCCACAATAACCCATATGGAGTCATAACCTCCTTGCGTCCTTGGCAATCGGTAATGAAATCCATTCCGATCTCTTTCCATTTCCATTACGGTATTTTCAATGGTGCGGCGATCTGCGGGTCTCGATGCATAGCTTTGACTCGTGGCATACATCACATAGTGCTACGTGTTCGCAACCTCTCTCTTCATATTCGCCACGAATCTCTCTTTTAAATCTTGATACATTTTGCACTTCTGGGTGAATCGAATACTTGGAGTCATGAGCTTCCTCAATATTAGCTGCTTTAATTCCTTTTTGTTGGGTACACAAATCGCTCTTTCATCCTAGCGTTCCACGTTAAATCGACTTAAAGTCTCTTGCTTGGCCTTTCTCCATCTTGGCCTTGATTCTCTCGATCTTCTCATCATTCTTACGTACTTCTCTAATCGATCTTCCAAGATAGGCTTTACTTCTAATCGACTCTGAATCCTTGGGAACAACTTCGAGTTTAACCTCTGAAGATCCTTACATAGTTCTTCTTGACTTTCTTCTACTTTCGGATTCGGACCATGGCTTTTCCGGCTCGGGGCATCGGCCACTACATTGGCCTTCTAGGGATGATAATGGATACCCATGTTGTAATCCTTGATCAGCTCTAACCATCTCCTTTGTCTCATGTTCAGTCCGATTGGGTGAAAATGTATTTAAGGCTTTTGTGGTGCATATACACCTCACATACATTGCCAATGAGATAGTGGCGCCATATCTTGGTCGTGCACTACTGGTGCTAATTCTAGATCGTGTGTGGGTAATTCCCTTCATGTGGCCTTAAGCGCCTTGATGCATAGGCAACTACCTTTCCATTTGCATCAACACACATCAAGTCCTTGGCGTGATGCATCGCGATAAATATCGAAACTTCGATGCACATCGGGTTGAACTAACTGCTTAGTGTCGATGTCGATCTTTTCTTGATTCTTGGAAACTCTTCTCACAATCGGTGTCCAAGCGAACTTCTTTTCCTTCTTTAGCAATTGCGTAATTGGCCTAGCAATTGTCGAAAATCCTTCTATAAATCGGCGGTAATAACCGACCATTCAAAAAACTCGAACTTGGCTTGTACTAAGCGACTCCCAATGTAGCTTGCCTCAACCTTGCTTGGGTCCTTTGCAATTCCTCGCGGTCATCACATGCCCTAAGAAATCTACCTTACTCTTCGAAATCGCATTTACTAAACTTTGCATACAACAGTTGCTCCTTAGCTTTTCAACACTAATCTCAAATGTTGGGCGTGCTCTTCATCCAGTCCTTGAATAAACGAGAATATCATCTATGAACACAACCACAAATTTATCTAAGTATTCCATGAATACTTTATTCATTAAGTTCATGAAGTATGTGGGCGCATTTGTCAATCAAATGACATAACGGTGAACTCATAATGTCCATATCTTGAGAAAATCACGGTCTTAGGTATGTCCTCTGTCTTGATTTTCAATTTGGTGATATCGACCTAAGGTCAATCTTGGAGAATACTCTGCTCCTCTTAATTGATCGAAAAAGATCATCGATTAGAGAATGCGGTATTTATTCTTTATCGTCACTTAGTTAAGTCGCGATAGTCTATACACATCAAAGCTCCATCTTTCTTCTTAACGAATAGAACGGTGCTCCCCATGGTGGCGAGCTTGGTGCGATGAATCTTTTTTCCAACAACTCATCAATCTACTTTTTGATTTCTACCAACTCTTGGTAGACATCCGATATAGCCTCTTTGCTATCGGTCTTTGTTCGGTACTAAGTCAATTCTGAACTCTATGTCTCATGCGGTGGCATTCTGGTAATTCCTCGGGAAAAACATCTGGGTATTCGCGACCCTTTGGTACATCTCTTATCTTGATAGTCTCCAAATTGTTTACCAACAATTGCCCTCCTCGCCTCGCCTTTGCTTGAAATTCCACTTTCCTACCTTGGGGCTCCCAATAGACACAACTCTCCGTCCACGGTCTAATCTGACCTTATGTTTAGTCAACCAATCCATTCGAGGATAACATCCGGGGTTTGGGTGTCTAATATAATAAGGTTAAGCTAGAACTCTACTCCTTTTATTAATAACTTAACTCGAACATCCGGCCTTAGAGCGGAGTTAGGATCGAGATTGAACTAGGAGTGTACTCTTAAGGTTAACAATATCCGGATCATTTGTCACGGCAAAATCTCGAAAGCGAGCGAATCTGAAGCTCTGAATCAAATATCATGGTAGGCCTTGAGTTGACTAGGAACTTACGAGCACGGCGTCCGTAGCATTCTGGACTTCGTCTGCGGAGATATGGTTGATCCGGCCTCGAGTGAATGCCTGCGGTGTAGCTCCAGCTGGTGCAGGTCCTCGGCTTCCTACTTGGTTTGGGGTCTTGGCTGGGGTGTTCCCTAGATTAAAGCGTACTGGCGTCACGCCTCCTTTCTTGGGGCACATATTGGCGAAATGCCCGATCTCATTGCAGTTGTAGCAGCGTCTTCGACATTCTTGATTTCCACTATTCTGATTATTAATTCTGATGGGAGTCTGAGGGGTTTGTCCGACTAGTCTTGGCATCGGTGGTGGTGTCTGACCTTGTTCCTGGCTGGAATCGGTGAATTCTTTGGGGTATCATTTTGTTTTCGATGACCAGCGTCCTCCTTGCGAGCCATGCGGCGTTGCGATTGTCGTCGATTCTTTGCGCTTGTCTTCGATATGGCGCCTTGTTTACTAATTCCTGAAAATCCGGAAGGTGTGGGTAATCGGCCCACGAAGCCAGTTAAGTCCTTCATGAAGCGAGGCGCCTTGCTTTATCCGTTGCTCGTCATCCGGTGCATAGCGTGCTAGCGAGTGAATTTATTGAGATAATCGACCCTTGCTGGCCTCCTTAGCCGAGCTGAAATTCCTCCTTTTTCGGCTCCATAATACCCTCGGCACATGGTATTGACGAAAAGCTAGGGTGAATTCCTCCCAAGTAATCTCCTGCGGGTTCTCTGCGGCCTTGATAATTCTCCACCATTAATTTCTTTGTTCCCTCAAAATTTGGTGAGAGGCATAAAGCACCCTCTCATGTCCTTCACCTTTGGGTTATGTGCAATTTCTTTCGATAGTTCTCAACCAATCGTCCGCCTCTAAGGGACTAAGCGTTGCGAGAATGTCGTGATCGAGTCCTCATAAATTGAGATAATCTTGAGTAGGGGCGTGGCCCATTGTTCCTGACTTGGTTGTTAGCGGCGGCACGAGTCTTTGTTGTTATCTTATTGTCATCATTGTTTGCATCGAGTTAGTCTGTCTTTGAAATGCTCCCAAGTTACGCATATCGTGGCGGTCTTTGCTGGGGTGGCGGTGTATGGTCGATTGCCTCGTGGCGTGATCCTTGCCTCTGCTCCGTTATTCTGAGTGTTCACCATCTGTTGATTCTTGGGGTTTAGAGATAAGAGGAAAAAGAATAGGCGAGTATGGAACTTATCGGGAAGCAGGTGTAACTTAAATAGAACCATTAAGCATTCAAGCATAAATAATAATTAAGTATGGTTTAGTACATAGTCTAAGGACTATGTAACCATCTGACAATCCTAACCATCACATCAATTGTTCATTACAACACGCATACTAAAGTTCGGAAATAAAGACGCGACTCCAAACAACTGAGTCTCAACGCAAAAACTAGCCACTTGCAACTCTGACAAATCATCACTCCTCAAGCCAACCATGCTGCGGCTCGCCGATCCGTAAACGGCGGGTGGTGGCATCGAGAACAAGCGGTCCCCATGCCCTCCCACGGGTGCAGTGGGGCTCAGCAGCTCTTGGTCTCAGTCTTTGGGCTGGGCTGGCTCTGCTCTGCTTGGCTCCTCCTCGTCGTCGTCGTCGAGCTCCATGACGTCTGGCTCTCCCTGCCGTAAAGAGCCTCCTCCAACTCAGCGATCCTCTGGACTGCGTGCATGCGGGTCTCTCGTAAGGCCTCCTCGGTCTCCTCTAGAAGCAGCGGTAGATGGCTGCAGCTTTGTAGTCGTGGCGTCCATCACCTCCTCTGTGCCGCGGCGAACTCGCCCAGTGTACGACAGCGGCGTCATCCTCCAGTCCAAGCGGGCTGCGAGTCCACCCGCGTCTGTGCACACTGAAGCGGTATCCCAGCTCAAAAGCGTGGTCTGGCTGATCCGGCGTGGCGCAACTCGGGCACACTCTGTATGCCCGCCTCGTGCTGCGCTCGCTTCACCCGTGGCGGCGGACGACTAACAGCGTGCTCCCGGCGTACAAGGTCGAGTCGTCTCCCATCCACGGCGATCCGTTGACTATCGGTGCGGGACTTGTAGAGTGGTCGGTCGAAGCCTCCCAACACTGGAGCATCCTCGAGCTCATGGCGTAGCCACCGTGGCGCTCTCCAAAGGAGTGAACCATCGCATCTGCCAAAGCAACGCGTCGAACAACAAATTTTAAAGAACACGAAAGTAATAGCAAAAATACTGCAGAGGTATGAAGTAAAGAAGAAGAGATGAGTCAAGATTTCATTGATTATTCTTGTCAGATTTTATTCTTTAGAAATTAATTTGGACTCCATTAAAACGGCCGATCTAACTAGGGTCAAGTCCTCACGATCGGTATGGCTCGATACCATCCTGTCGTGCCCGAATTTTCACGGAGTTCGGACACTCTTGTATTACTGTACTAGTCGAGGATCACGCTAGTACACACAGGATAAGCAGGTTGAAGTACCACAATCATACAATGAAATAAATAATAAGTACTTCAAGCATTAATAATAACGAGTTACATGGCCTTATGGCCACCTTACGATGCCATGCGAGCGATAAATATCAAGTAAGCAGTTTATCGGCGGAAGCAAAAGTAGAAGCGATGAACTCTTCATGACCACGAACTCTTGAGTGCGGCTCAACCCTTAATCCTCCTCGGCCTTGACGAACTCTTCATTCCAAGCCGCACGGCTTCTTCTTCTTCGAGGTTTTTGTCGATGCAAGGGTGAGTATACAACATACTCAACAAGTCATGCACAATCTGAGACTATTACTATATGCAAGGCTTATTCAAGGAAAGGCTTAATTGGTTATTTTGCATAAGCAGCATTTCTTTTGATAGGTAATCCTATTAGATTAAAAGCGATAAGATCAATAATATTTAATAATTAATTTCTCAATTCTTTTCCAAGAGTTTGGCACACAGCCCTAATTTCATTCACACGACTTTTTGGCACGGCCACCCATTCCACATTTTCATTTTGAAAATCTAACCCTTATTTGTAATCAGAGCAATGTCGATACCATGACACGGCTATTGAATAGATTCACACACACACTCTGCGGAGGTGTACACTTTACCCACGAGGATCTGATCGTTCACCACCTGGCGATTGATTGCAACAAAGTCGTTCAGAGACTAACATTTGACCGATGAACCCCTCAGACACTTCCTTCTAACACTTCCCTCACTCGAGCGAAGTTTAGAGCGAGCAAATACTGTTGAATGGGTACCAAGCCGTAGCACAGTCGCTTCCTCAGATTGCATTGATGTGCCTTTGTCACCGAAGGTTTCAAAGGAAAGAGGTAGAAACCTACTTAACTAGGTCCGTCCCATTAGGACAAGTGGTTGTACCACGGAACTTCGGTTCAAAGGCTCGCAAGGTTAAGTCCTTAAGCTGTCCGGGCAAGACAACCATTTTATACATCTCGACACCTGACCTTCACAATCTTTTCATACATCCCATTGCCCACAGGCCCACAGCGCAAGCCTTCTTGCCACTTGCCGGTTAAAATCATTTTCCCACCCACTTTATACTTAAGCAACACATGCCATTTTCCACATCATTTCATGAATAGCACCACACGGTCACTATCGGTTTCAATTCATGACATCATCGCATTTTCCAAAATCGTTCCATAATGTTTAGTCAATATTCATTTGATATTTGAAAGTCATTCCACGCATACAAGCGAGGCTAAGCGACTAATCACGGTCTAGCCTCCGTGTTGGCATCATATTAGCATCCAACATATTTAAGCATCTTAGGGTGGACAAGGTTTGAGGGCATATAAACATTATAATCAAGGTGGCATAACAAGTTTGGCTTTTAACTACAATTTCCCAATTTAATCAATAGTGGTTGTACTTAACATAGCATGCAATATAAATCAAAATATACTTTTAAAACTAGGCGCGAAATGATCAAAGCATGACTTGCCTTGAAGAGGAGTTGGTTACTGAGTGAGGTTTTGCGGCGGGTCTTCAAACTCTCCTCGGCAATTCCGCAACTTCTGAGTCTACTCGGTACAAGCAAACACACAATAAATATATAATACAGACAGCAAACAATTTACTAAAATTAAATAAAAATCACCAATAAATAGTTCACATTTTTACAAATTTTTGGGCACTGGAATCACCCAAATCCGAGTTAAGATGCAAAAGTTATAGCGTTTTCAATTTTGCTGAAATTCATAAAAGAATAAACCGAATTTTTCCCTTATTTTCCACCGATTTTCCGGCTGATTTTCCCTCCGCGCGACACGTGTCGGCACCGGAGCGAACCACGTCGCCCACGGCCAGCAGCAGATGGGCGGGATAGCGTCCGCGGCGTCGGCCACGGTGGCGGTCCACCCAGCGGCGTGTGGGCCGGTGAACGATGCTTTGGACCAACCCGGCCGACCGCAGGCGCGAAGCATCAAGCCCAGCGTCGATTTACTCTCGCCGTTGGATCCGAATCCGGCGGCGGAAAGACTAATCGGCGGTTTCTTGTGAAGCGAGCCTCGTGGCTCAGCGGCGGCAGTCGGATCGAAGATCTACGGTCGAAGATCTCCGAACAAACTCAACTCAATCCTACGGGGAATCGTGGGCATAGCGTCGACCTTCGATGGAAATCCGGCGGCTATCGCTATACCAAGCGATCTACTATTCATGCGCAAGCGTGGCCTTACGAGCCATACGATCAAGATTCTCGGACAAGATCTATCGGGGCTATTTGATTCAAGTGCTACGGGGAGGGAAGCGTGGCGTTACCTTGCTCGTTCGATCGCGAATCCGATGGCTGCTGGAGCTCGAAGGCGAGAGCAGCGGTGGCGCGGCGTTAGCCTCCCGGAAGGCGTCTCCTCCGTATTATAGCCCGTTAGAACGTGCACCTCGGTCCGCTCCGTTTCCCTCTAAGCTCGTGCGCTGAGGAGCTCTTTAGCCCGTAGAAACTCTCGCCGAAGAAGGACCTCAGTTTCCTTCGGTTTTTGCCGTTTTCTGCCGCTGTTCAACACTCACCGCCGTACCCGAGCCCCACTCCGAGTCTGTCATGTCAAGCCGCGTCGATTGGAATACTCCACCTCACCGGAGACGCTTGGAATCGCCGTCGGCCTCGGTGTCTTCTCCAGCTCCGGTAACCCAAGCACCGCACCACCGTCAAAGCTTCGCGAACGTCGTCACCCGTTGGATCTCCATCGCGTGGTTCAGGTAGCGCCACGTGTGCCCATCGCTGTTAAGGTCATGTAGGGTAGCGATGAATCGTAGCTGTAGATCTCTCGTCGAACGGTCTAGGCGCGACCACATGTTCGGCTCAGGAATACCCACGTATGCCCTAGCTGGATAAGGGTTTGGATTCAATCGTAGCCGTTTGTTTGGAGTTGTGTGGTTTAGATCGTGGGGTGTGAAATTGCCTAGGGTAGATAGCAGCCGTTGGATCGTGGTGGATGGCTCGGATGCACCCACGCGTTCTCAGCCGGGACCAGCCATGTATCCATTCGAGAGGTTCCAATCTGGGCCGTGGGATTTTAGATCGGCGGTTGGGATTCCTCCGTTCGGTGCGCCGCTGAGACGTCGCCACATAGCCGCTCGGGAGTCCAACCAACGCCGTTGACTGGTCGTTGGATTCAAATCCAACGGGCGGGATTTTTGCACCTCGCGGACCAACGTCAGCGTGCCAGGTGTTAGTCGGGGAGCAGATGTCGTCGCTGTGCCCTGTTCGGTGATGTCACCGTGACGTCACGCGTGGGTCTGCGAGCTGCGGTAGCGTCACCATAGCGTCACTATGGGGGTCCACGGGCGGTCTATCTTGTCTTGGTGGACCGGGTCCATCGTAAGCCGGCCGAGCCATGAGCCTGGTCCATAGACCCGAGCCTACGTGGCCCATCCTGGTGTGGACACGTGTTGGTCGAGCATTTTTTTGGTATTTTCCAGAAGGAAAATAAATCCATTAATTCGGGTTTTTCTTTTATTTGAATTTCCAAACTTGTAGTCGCTATAACTTTTGTGTCTTAACTCCGAATTGGGTGATTCCAATTCCTAAAAATTTATAAAAATGTGAAATATTTACTGGAAAATTTTATTTTATTTTTGGAATTGATCTTGCTATCTATTTAGTATATTTATTGTATGCATGTTTATTGCAATTAGATGCCAAGTTGCTAGAAGCTATCGGGGAAGAGTTCGAAGACCCATCTCAAGCTTCAGATTAGGATCAATCACTTTTCAGAGGCAAGTCATGCTTTGACCATTTTGCTCCAAGATTTTAAAATGTATTTCGATTCAAATTATACATGCTATGTTAATTAAAAATAACATTGATTAATTTGGGTAAGGTAGTTAATACACCTACCTTGTTTATGCCACCTTGTTAATATTACTTGTATGCCCTGAAATCCTTGACACCCTAAGTATTAATTTGAGTTGGATGCTATTATAATGCCAACACAGGACGCTAGACCGTGATTAGACGCCTAGTCCGCTTGTATGCGCTGAATGACTTTTAAAATTGCAAAAGAATATTGACTAAGCAAGTATGGAACGCATTTTGGAATAACGTGATGATGTCATGTAATGGATTTGGAGTGTAGTAACCTGTGTGGTTCTACATGTACAATGAAGTGAGCATCGGCATGTGTTACATAATAATGAACCGGGGTGGAAAATGATTTCGACCGGGGCAAGTGGCAAGAAGGCTTCGTGCCAGGTGGACCTGTGTGGCGATAGGATGGACTGAGTAATGTGAGGGCTGTGTGCCGGGATCTGAGAGAAGGATGTCTTGCTCTGGACAGTTAAGGACTTCACCTTGCGAACCTTTGAACTGAGTCATTCGTACAACCGCAAGTCTGGAATGGGACACATCTAGTCTAGTAGGACTCTAATATCTTACCTTTGAAACCTCGGGGTGGCAGTTACATCGGGGTAACTATGTGGGGGAGCGTACCTGTGCTTTGGCTTGGTACCCATCCAACGGTATCTATCGTTCCTACCCTTCGGCTCGAAGTGAGGGAAGCGGTAGTGAAGACAATACTGGAGAAGTTCATAGGGATGGATAGAAGCTTCCGAAAAGCTTTGTTACAATCAATTGTCTTTGTGGTGTGCGACTGTATCTTGTGGGTAAAGTGTACTACTTCTACCGAGTGTGTGTTAAATCTATTCGAATAACCGCATCCACGATATTGGACATTACTCGGGAATTACAGTCAAGGGTTAGATTTTTGAAATAAAATGTGGGATTAGTGGCTGTGTGACAAAGGCAGATAACTTGAACTTAGGGTTGTGTGCCAAACCTTTGAAAAAGAATTGAGAACTTATTATTATAATATTGTTTTACTGCTTTTGAATCTAATTAAGATTATCTATTTGAAAATGCTGCTTCAAGCAAAATAACCACTTAAGCCTTTCCTTTGGAATAAGACATGCATATAGTAATAGAACTGCATTTGTGCATGCCTTGCTAAGTATGTTGTATACTCACCCTTGCATTAACAAAACCTTAGAAGAAGAAGCTATGCCAGCTTGGGAGGAAGAATTCAACGATGGTCTAGAAAATCGGGGTTGAGCCTCATCAGTTGCATGTGGCAATGTGAGGGGTTTATCAACTTACTTTTGCTTCCGCTATTGAACTTGTTGTACTTTTGATAATTGTAAGCCCTACGTGGCGAAACTTTATAAGGAGGCCATAAGGTCATGCAACAGTTTATTATTATTGTTGTTAAGTACTTTATTATTATTCTGCTGTGTATGATTGTGGTACTTTAACCCTGTTTAGCCTGTGTGTACTAGCGTGATCCTGGACTAGTGCAGAATACACAGAGGGTCTGGATTTGCATATTCGGGTCCCGACAGAATTTGTATCAGAGCCATACTGACTATAGGACTTAACCCTAATTAGATTGGCCGTTCTAGAAAGGATAAAAATTAATTTCTTAAAATTAAAATTATACAAGAATAATCAATGAAATCTTGACTTATCCTTTCTTCCTTACTTCATACCTATGCTGCATTTTTGCTATTATTTTTGGGTTGTTTTAAAATTTAGTTCTGACAAGTTGATTTGACAGATGAGGATGGTGCACTCCTTCGGCGAGCGCCATGGAGGTTACACTGCGGAGCTTTGGAGGATGCTCCAGATGTTGGGAGGTTTTGACCGCCCCCTTTATCGGTCCCGCACCTAGATAGTCAATGAAGCAACTACGGCTGGGTGACGACTCTCACTTTGTACACGCGGGAGCACGCGCGCGCCAATCGTCCGCTCCACCTCATGGTGAAGCAGGCTTGCTACGAGGCGGGCATACAGGAGTGTGCCCGACTGGCGCTGCGGAAGGTTAGCCTTGACCACGACTACGAGCTATGGGACACCGCTTTCCGCGTGCACCCACACGCGGGTGGACCGATCCAGGCACGCTTGGAGCTGGAGGGCGACGCTGTTGTCGTCCACTTGGTCCGGTTCGCCACAGCTCAAGAGGAAGCCATGGACATGACTACGCTGGAGGTGCAGTCGGTGTACCACACTCTAGAGGAGACGGAGCTGATCCTGTAGGAGACCCGGATGCACGCTGTCCAGAAGATCGGTGAGCTGGAGGAGGCCCTCTACGGCCAAGGGGAGCCAGAGGTCAGCGTGGAGCTCGAGGACGAGGACGACCCGGAGGAGCCGGAGCTGAAGCCAGAGCCCGAGCAGGATGTCGTGCAGGAGACTACGTCGGAGGATTAGCAGGCAATAAAGCCCCCAGCACCAGCGGGAGGGCATCGGGATCAGTTTGCCCCAATGCCAGCTCACCCGCCGGTGTATGCGCCAGACGAGCCTCAGACGGGTTGGCTTGAGGACTGAGTGCTTTTGAGTCTGTTAGTTGTCGAGTTTGTCGGTGTGGTTGCATAGCCCCTAGGCCCTTGTAAGCAACCATACTTATTTACCATCTATGAATTGTTATATAAGGGTTTTAGTTACACCTGTTTCCCCCGTATAAGTTCTACTTGTCTACTCTCTTTTACTCTTATCTCTAAACCATCAAAGCAATCAGCAGATGGTGAACACTCGCAATACCAGAGCTGGCGGCAGTGGTTCACGTCAGGGAGGCAGCCAGAATAATGCACCAATTCCTCAGGCAACACCACAGGTTGACATGCAGAACTTAGGAGCATTCCTAGCAGCACAAACTCAGTTGATGCAAACGATGATGGCAACCATGCAGCAGATCACCAACCAAGCAGCCGCCAACAACCAAGCTTTCAACAACGGACCCCGTCCCTACTCAAGGCTGTCCGAGTTTATGAGGACACATCCGCTCACTTTCTCGGGCAACAGCAGTCCACTTGAAGCAGATGACTAGCTAAGAACTGTTGAGAGAAAACTACACATAACTCAATGCGTTGGAAATGAGAGGGTGCTTTATGCCTCCCATCAACTTGAGGGAACCGCAACTGAGTGGTGGGAAAACTACTGCGCATCACAGGAAAACCCACAGGAGATCACTTGGGAAGAATTTACCGCATCTTTTCGTCAGT
Source organism: Guadua angustifolia (assembly GCA_036346375.1). NCBI lineage: Eukaryota > Viridiplantae > Streptophyta > Magnoliopsida > Poales > Poaceae > Guadua > Guadua angustifolia. The sequence continues at coordinate 17,428,922 of CM070514.1, forward strand.
ACCATGTGCCGAAAGGTATCATGGAGCTGAAAAAGGAAGAGTTCAGGGCACTAAAGCAAGGAGGCCAGTTAGTGGCTGATTACTTGAATAAGTTCACTCGGTTGGCATGCTACGCTCCGGAGGACATCGCAACGGATAAGGCTAGGCAATCTCGTTTCATGAAAGGACTTAACACTGGATTGCAGGTGGGGTTGATTACCCACACATTCCCAGATTTCTAAGAGCTGGTGAATAAGGCGCTTATACTGGAAGACAAGCGCAAGGAACTGGATGACAACCGCAAGCACCGCATGGCACAACAGGGAGGACGCTAGGGTCAGCAGAAATCAAGAATGGTACCTCAGCAGTTCTCCAGATTCCAGCAGGGGAACAACGCCAGGACACTGCCGCCGATACCAAAACCGACAGGACAAACCTCCCAGACGCCAGTTAGAACTATGAGTCAGAATGGAGGAAACCAACAGATGTCAGGAAAGCACTGCTATAATTGCAACGAGGCAGGACACTTCGCCAATGTTTGCCCTAAGAAGGGAGGGGTGACACCAGTACGTTTCAACTTGGGAAACACGCCTGCTAGAACCCTGCTTAAGGAAGAAGCAGAGGACCTACCCAAGCTGGAACCACACCCCAAGCAGTTGCACAAGGAAGAGTCAACCACATCACAGCAGACGAAGTTCAGAATGCCACGGACCTTGTACTGGGTAAGTTTCTAGTCAACTCAGTCCCAGCTACAGTTTTATTCGATTCTGGAGCTTCACATTCATTCGTTTCTCGAGTTTTTCCTGTGCAAAATGAGTTGGGTATTGTCAACCTTAAGAGTACGCTTTTAGTCCAATCCCCTGGATTAGAACTCCGATCTAAGGTCGGATGTTTTGGGGTTAAGCTATTAATAAAAGGGGTAGAGTTCCTAGCGAACCTTATTATATTATTAGATACCCAGACCCTAGATGTTATACTGGGAATGGATTGGTTGTCTAAGCATAAGGCTGTATTGGACTGTGGACGAAGAGTCGTGTCTGTTGAAAGCCCTGATGGTAGGAAAGTTGAATTTTAAGCAACGACAGTTCGAGAAGGGCAGTTGTTGGTAAACAGTCTAGGGACCGTCAGTTTGAAGGATGTACCAGTGGTCAGTGAGTATCCGGGTGTTTTTCCTAAGGATTTACCTGGAATGCCACCAGACAGGGACATAGAGTTTTTGATCGAGTTAGTGCCTGGAACAACACCGATAGCAAAGAGACCATATCGGATGTCCACCAAGTAGTTGGTAGAAATGAAGAAGCAGATCGAGGAACTGACGGAAAAAGGATTTATCAGGTCGAGCTCGTCACCTTGGAAAGCACCGATCCTATTTGTTAAGAAGAAAGATGGGAGTTTTCGGATGTGTGTAGATTATCATGCACTTAATGAAGTAAAAATAAAGAATAAATATCCGTTGCCCAGGATCGATGATCTATTTGATCAATTAAGAGGGGCAGGAGTTTTCTCTAAAATTGACCTTAGATCAGGATACCACCAGCTGAAGATTAAGACAGAAGACATACCAAAGACTGCATTTTCTTCAAGATATGGACACTACGAGTTCACTGTTATATCTTTTGGATTAACAAATGCACCGACATACTTTATGAACTTGATGAATAAAGTTTTCATGGAATATTTAGATAAATTTGTAGTCGTGTTCATAGATGATATTTTGGTTTACTCAAAGACGAATGAAGAGCACACTAAACATTTGAGATTGGTTGTGGAAAAGTTAAGAGAGCAGCAGTTGTTTGCTAAGTTCAGTAAATATGATTTCTGGAAGAGTAAGGTAGAATTCCTAGGGCATGTAATGACCGCCGAAGGAATTGCAATGGATCCAAACAAGGTAGAGGCAGTACTGCATTGGGATCCACCAAAGACGGTGACCTAGATCCGTAGCTTTCTTGGGATGGCTAGTTACTACCGCCGATTTATAGAAGGGTTCTCAACAATTGCTAGGCCACTTACGCAATTGCTAAAGAAAGAAAAGAAATTTGTTTGGACACCAGATTGTGAGAAGAGTTTTCAGGAACTAAAGAAACGCTTGACATCAGCACCAGTGTTAGTTTTGCCAGACACGCACCAAAGTTTTGATATATACTGCGATGCATCACGTCAAGGACTTGGATGTGTGTTGATGCAAAACGGAAAGGTAGTAGCCTACGCATCAAGGCAGTTGAGGCCACATGAAGGGAATTACCCGACGCATGACCTAGAATTAGCAGCAGTAGTGCATGCCTTAAAGATATGGCGTCACTATCTCATTGGGAATAGATGTGGGTGTATATGGATCACAAGAGTCTTAAATACATTTTCACCCAATCTGACCTGAACATGAGGCAAAGGCGGTGGTTAGAGCTGATTAAATATTACAATGTGGGGATTCATTACCACCCCGACAAAGCCAATGTGGTGGCTGATGCCTTGAGTCGGAAAAGTCATAGCATAAATATGTTGGTAGGAGAGAGCCAGGCAGAATTGTGCAAGGACCTTCAGAGGTTGAAATTGGATGTTGTACCAGAAGGATTTTTGGCGGCTTTGGAAGTAAAGCCTACCTTAGAGGACCAGATCAGGGAAGGTCAGAAAGTTGATGAGAAGATCAAACGAATCAAGTCCAAGATAAAAGAAGGCAAAGCAAAGGAATTCAAGCTGGACGATCAAGGTACTCTGTGGATGAGAGAGCGCATTTGTGTACCCAACAAAAAGGAGCTGAAGCAGTTGATATTGGAGGAAGCACACGACTCCAAGTATTCGATTCATCCTGGAAGTGCGAAGATGTACCAAGACTTGAAAGAAACGTTCTGGTGGCCGAATATGAAGAGAGAAGTAGCTGAGCATGTAGCGTTATGTGATGTATGCCAGCGAGTCAAAGCTATGCACCAGAGACCAGCAGGACTGCTGCAACCGTTGAAAATACCAGAGTGGAAGTGGGAGGAAATCGGGATGGATTTCATCACCGGTTTGCCAAGGACTCAAGGTGGTTATGACTCCATATGGGTCATAGTAGATCGTTTAACAAAGGTTGCGCATTTCATACCAGTAAAGACAACTTACTCAGGAGATAGGTTAGCAGAGCTATACATGGCAAGGATCGTTTGCTTGCACAGAGTGCCGAAGAAGATAGTATTGGACAGAGGTACCCAATTTACCACAAGGTTTTGGGGTAAGTTGTATGAAGCTATGGGGACGCGGTTGAACTTTAGCACAGCTTATCATCCGCAGAAAGATGGACAGACCGAAAGAGTTAATCAGATATTAGAAGATATATTGAGGGCTTGTGCGTTAGTTTACACAACATCTTGGGATAAATGTTTGTCATACGCAGAATTTAGTTACAACAATAGCTACTAGGCCAGTTTATAGATGTCACCTTTCGAAGCACTGTATGGTCGACCTTGTAGAACACCACTGAATTGGAACGAGACCGGTGAGCGTCGTGTCTTTGGACCAGACATACTTCAAGAAGCCGAAGAGCAAATAGCACTGATCAGAGAAAGGTTGAAAATCGCACAGTCAAGGCAAAAGAGCTATGCGGACAACCGCCGCAGAGATTTAAACTTCAAGCCTGAAGATTTTGTGTATCTCAGGGTTACGCCTCTTAAGGGAGTCCAAAGGTTTCACAAAAAGGGGAAACTCACGCCAAGATATGTAGGACCGTTTAAGATCATAAGCCACAGAGGTGAAGTCGCATACCAACTGGAGTTACCGTAGACATTAGCAGGAGTACACAATGTCTTTCATGTATCGCAACTCAAGAAGTGTCTCCGAGTACTTGACGAGCAAGCACCTCTGAAAGCAATTGAACTGCAGGAGAATTTGACCTATAAAGAGTAACCGGTAAATATTCTGGACACAATGGATCGGAAAACAAGGAACAAGACAACCCGCTTTTGCAGAGTACAGTGGAGCAATCATTCAGAAATCGAAGCCATCTGGGAACACGAAGAAGATTAGAAAAAGGAATTTCCAAACCTATTCTCTAGTTAGCTTCGAATCTCGAGGTCGAGATTCTGTTAAAGGGGGAAGGTTTGTAACAGCCCAAAATTTGCTTAATTTGAATTTTTGTAGTTATTTGAATTTTTGTGAATTTTTGGAATTTATTTGGATTTAATTTGAATTAATATTTCCCTTTAAATAATTAAATAATATAAAATTTTTACGAAAATTAAATAAAACATATTTTATTTGAGTTCTAAATGCCATGAAATATTTTCTAGATTTTTTCTAGAATTTTTTGGGTATTTTTAGGGCTCTAAATAAATAAATTTATTTTTTGGAATAATTTTAATTAAGAAAACTCGGGTAATTGGTGCTTTCTGATGTTGAAATTTGAGCCCAATCTTGTCTTGCGTCGCTTGGGTCTGTGGGTCTTAAACCCTAATCGCTTCATCTCTCTGCCGTGCGATCGTCATCGGAGGGCTATGATGGAGCCACGTCGTGGTGGTGCAGGGAACGTTGGATCGTGGCTGCTCGGACGCTCCGGATAGCGCCACGTCGCGACGGAGGTGAGCGATCGAGGCGCCGCCTTGCGCCATTATGCGGGAGGGGCAGTTGCATTAATGGCGGCTGTGCTCGCATACCGAAGCGCCATCTCCTCCGTATTATAGCCCATTAGAACGTGCACCTCGGTCCGCTCCGTTTCCCTCTAAGCTCGTGCGCTGAGGAGCTCTCTAGCCGGTAGAAACTCTCGCCGGAGTAGGACCTCACTTTGCTTCAGTTTTTGCTGTTTTCTGCTGCCGTTCAACACTCACCGCCGCACCCGAGCCCCACTCCGAGTCTGTCGTGTCAAGCCGCGTCGATTGGAATACTCCACCTCACCGGAGACGCTCGGAATCGCCGTCGGTCTCGGTGTCTTCTCCAGCTCCGGTAACCAAAGCGCCGCACCACTGTCAAAGCTTCGCGAACGTCGTCACCCGATGGATCTCCATCGCGCGGTTTAGGTAGCGCCACGTGTGCTCATCCCTGTTAAGGTCACGTAGGGTAGCGATGAACCATAGCCGTAGATCTCTCGTCGAACGGTCTAGGCGCGGCCACGTGTTCGGCTCAGGAGTGCCCTAGCTGGATAAGGGTTTGGATTCAATCGTAGCTATTTGTTTGGAGATATGCGGTTTAGATCGTGGGGTGTGAAAATTGCCTTGGGTAGATAGCAGCCGTTGGATCGTTGGTGGACAGCTCAAAGGCGCCCATGAGTTCTCAGCCGGGACCAGCCACGTATCCATTCGAGAGGTTCCATCTGGGCCGTGGGATTTTAGATCGGCGGTTGGGATTCCTCCGTTTGGTGTGCCACTGAGACGTCGCCATGTAGCCTCTCGGGAGTCCAACCAAAGCCATTGACCGTCCATTGGATTCAAATCCAATGGGCGGGATTTTTGCACCTTGCGGACCAACGTCAGCGTGCAGTGTCGGTCGAGGGCGAATGTAAATCGCTATGCCTGTTGATGGCGTCACCGTGTCATCACGTCGGTCCCTTTGTCGATGTAAGAGCTGCGGTAGCGTCACCATAGCGTCACTATGGGGGTCCACAATTTGGTCTATCTTGTCTTGGTGGACCGGGTCCATCGTAAGCCGCCCGAGCCATGAGCCCGGTCCATGGACCCGAGCCTACGTGGCCCATCCTGATGTGGACACGTGTCGGCCGAGGATTTTTTTGGGTTTTTCCAGTAGGAAAATAAATCCATTAATTCGGGTTTTTCTTTTATTTGAATTTCCAAACTTGTAGTCGCTATAACTTTTGCGTCTTAACTCCAAATTGGGTGATTCCAATTCCTAAAAATTTGTAAAAATGTGAAATATTTATTATTGAATTTTATTTTATTTTTGGAATTGATCTTGCTGTCTATTTAGTATATTTATTGTATGCGTGCTTATTGCAATTAGACACCGAGTTACTAGAAGCTGTCGGGGAAGAGTTCGAAGACCCATCTCAAGCTTCAGATCAGGACCAACCACTTTTCGGAGGCAAGTCATGCTTTGACCTTTTTGCGCCTAGATTTTAAAATGTATTTCGATTCAAATTATACATGCTATGTTAATTAAAAATGACATTGATTTATTTGGGTAAGGTACTTAATACACCTACCTTGTTTATGCCACCTTGTTAATATTACTTGTATGCCCTGAAATCCTTGACACCCTAAATATTAATTTGAGTTGGAAGCTATTATAATGCCAACACGGGAGGCTAGACCGTGATTAGATGCCTAGTCCGCTTGTATGCGCTGAATGACTTTTAAAATTACAAAAGAATATTGACTAAGCAAGTATGGAACGTATTTTGGAATAACGTGATGATGTCATGTAATGGATTTGGAGTGTAGTAACCTATGTGGTTTTACATGTACAATGAAGTGAGCATCGGAATGTGTTGCATAATAGTGAACCGGGGTGGAAAATAATTTGGACTGGGGCGAGTGGCAAGAAGGCTTCATGCCAGGTGGGCCTGTGTGGCGACAGGATGGACTGAGTAATGTGAGGGCTATGTGCCAGGATCTAAGAGAAGGATGTCTTGCCCTGGACAGTTAAGGACTTCACCTTGCGAGCCTTTGAACTGAGTCATTCGTATAACCGCAAGTCTGGAATGGGACAGACCTAGTCCAGTAGGACTCTAATATCTTACCTTTGATACCTCAGGGTGGCAGTTACATCGGGGTAACTGTGTGGGGGAGCGTACCTATGCTTTGGCTTGGTACCTATCCAATGGTATATGTCGTTCCTACCCTTCGGCTCTGAGTGTGGGAAGCAGTAGTGAAGACAATACTGGAGAGGTTCATAGGGATAGATAGAAGCTTCCGAAAAGCTTTGTTACGATCAATCGCCTTTATGGTGTGTGACTGTATCTTGTGGGTAAAGTGTACTACCTCTACAGAGTGTGTGTTAAATCTATTCAACAGCCTCGTCCAAGGTATTGGACATTACTTGGGAATTACAGTCAAGGGTTAGATTTTTGAAATAAAATGTGGGATTAGTGGCTGTGTGCCAAAGGCAGATAACTTGAACTTAGGGCTGTGTGCCAAACCTCTGAAAAAGAATTGAGAACTTATTATTATAATATTGTTTTACTGCTTTTGAATCTAATTAAGATTATCTGTTTGAAAATGCTACTTCAAGCAAAATAACCACTTAAGCCTTTCCTTTGGAATAAGCCATGCATATAGTAATAGAACTGCATTTATGCATGCCTTGCTGAGTATGTTCTATACTCACCCTTTCCTCAACAAAACCTCAGAAGAAGAAATTATGCCAACTTGGGAGGAAGAATTCGATGAAGGTCCAGAAAATTAGGGTTGAGCCTCGTTAGTTGCCTATAGCAGTGCGAGGGGGTCATCGACTTACTTTTGCTTCCGCTATTGAACTTGTTGTACTTTTGTTAATTGTAAGCCCTGCGTGGTGAAACTTTGTAAGGAGACCACGAGGTCATGCAATAGTTTATTATTATTGTTGTTAAGTACTTTAGTATGGATTTGCATGGATGTTTTGCTAATCGGTGATTATATATGCATGGAGGATATAACCTGTGTAAAATTTAGAATCTAGTTCTTATATATGCATGGATGTTTTGCTAATGAGATGATTATATATGCATGGAGGTTATAATCTATGTAAAAGTCTGCAGCTAGCTTAGCTAATCATATCTACTCATCATCCTAGTTGTTTGTCTTGTGATTTTGCTTCTACATTTTAGTTTTTGAGTTCCTCTTACTGTTATATGATGTGTTATTGTTTTAGTTTCCATATAGCTTCTCTTTTTGTGTCATGTAAACTCCATCTTGCCACCTTCTTGTTGCTCGATGAAGATAATGGGTGAAGTAATGATCGTAACAATTAATTTTGTGAGTTTGGCCTTGAACCAGTAGACTTGCATACTAATAAGTATTGATTCAATACACTTATTTGTCTATTTAGTGTTCATTACTTGCTATCACTTTACTTTTGTTGGTAGCACACTTTTGTATCTATATTTTGTTTAGTTAGTTGGTAAGCTTGTTTGACATTCATCTAAATATTACAGTTAGATTTGGTTGATATCTATTGATATACAACATCCTTGCTTTATTTGATTATGTTAATATGAACTTTGCCTCTTAGATCTACTGGTAAAAGTGTTGAGCTACTTTTATTAATCTTCTTTGTTGATTCAATTGATTAATTGACATTGCTTGACTTAAATAGAATCTGGTCGTAGACTTTTAAAATAGTGATTTTAATTATCAATTCTTTAATGTGCATTATAAGGTGGTAAGAGTTCATAATCATACTTGCTTAATTGATTGTTTAGCCCATTTGTGATTGAGATTGAAGATTTCAAATCTTCAAACTTGCCTGATTTCAGAGAGCACCACAAACAAATTTACATCATCCTCTTATTATCGTACTTCGTTCAACAATATTGATTGATCTTGTAAGCAATATCGATTCTCTTAACCTTGTATGTACAAAACAACTCTTAACTTACCCTCTCTTAAATTTACTTCTCTTAACTTATCTTCTCTTAAATTTGCTTCTCTTAACTTACCTACTCTTAACTTTGCATCATACAACTACAAACGTACTAAAGAACGCTTAAATTTACTTGCTTTCCTCTTCTATGAGCCTCTATGACTTTGTTTATTTACCAACTTGCCTATTATATGATCTTCATTACAAGATGGTGTCCCCTTATTCCTCATCGCTGAATGGATCTGATGAGTTACCCAACGTAGGAAATCAGAGGCACAATCTAAGAGGGCTTAGTAAGAGGCCTTAGTGATGCACACGGGGGTCGGCCCGATCTTCTGATGAGAACGACACATCAGTTTGGATGCAGTACGATGTAGATGGTTCGGCTACTAACCACGAGATTAGCAACCAAGCAATCGCAATGTCACCACATAAGGCGATCAACCGAATCAAGACCTGATCGATCCTTGTACCTGCTGCAACGGAGAACAAGCAAGAACAAGGTGAAAGCAATTTCAATCCAATAATCTCAAAGAAACAAATGTGAGGTTCTATCTCTCGTCACGGGTGGTCTAGTTGACACATGCGAACACGAGGAGGGATGCACAAGGGGTCTACCACACGGAACAAAACCTCAATGACAACGTACCACGGCTGGGACATTATATAGGGTGGAGACAAGACTTGGGGTGCCCAAATTTGGGTAGAACACCACCCTAGGGTCAGCCACCACACAACCCTAACCATACATGGGCCATGGGCCCAAAAATACGGTAACACAGCACCTGACAGATTTGGCCCATGACATTGTTCTGCATTTTCCTATCAGTCTAGAGCGAATTTGGAGGTGGGACTAGATCCATTGGAAAGCTTATCTCCTAAGATTTCAAACAGGTGGTCGCACACTGAAAACGGTGTCCAGGAGCCCGAGTTATGCCCGTTTGAAGTTGACATGCTGCTAGATGGCCGAACCAGGTTTTTTGGCATCTTGGGCTTCCATACGAGCCTTCTTTGGCGCGTGGGCTATCCTCGGGGTGTGCGCTTGAGGTGTTGGTCCTTTGTCATGGGCTTGAAAGGCTGAGCTTCAGGATTAAGACCTCTTGGCGACGAAGATGAAGCGGTTGGAGAGGTAATAGGGGCAGCGGTCGTATCCTTGGGTTGGATGTCCTCATCACTTAGAGCCGACATACCATCACAGCAGTCAATCCGCACGATGGGGCCCCTACCGCGCCTCCAAAGGCTGTGACATCTTTCCGGACTATGTGCGGGATCGTTGGGTGTGAAAGGATCCCCATCACCTATCCATCATGGAAGACACTGACAGATGAGGAGTGCGATAACCAGGTAACAAAAATATTCACGTTGTTCGAGCTCCCACAAGATGCCAAGCCCGTACTACGATGGTCCCAACGCCTAATATCTCTTAGCATAGAATCTTCCCAGAGATCTTTCACTTCAGACAGAGAGAAAGATATATTCTCCATAGCCTTGAGAAACAAGGAGCACCTGAATTGCACCGGAGGCCTAGGTGTTTTCGTTCCCTTGAAAATGAGATTCCCACATAACTTCGACACATACCAAAGTAGGAAGAGAAGCAAAGCTGAGCGCAAGGAATGGCTAGTAGCCCTGATTGAGCAAAGGGATGAGGAAAGACTCAGAGTGCAGTTCAATAGGAGCACCGAAGCTACATCACTACCAGACCCACGTGATGCGCCAGAGCTACCAGCACTACCGGAGCCATGTGCTACACCGACGGAGCCCACCAAATCAACTACCATGTCCTGTCAAGCATAGGCCGATACTGCAGTTTAGGCCAAGTCGTCTCCCATGAATACGACATTTGGAAGATGGCGAGGCAGCGATAAGGGCAAATCGAAAGGGACAACCACGTGAGCTCATGACTTTTCGTTTGCCCCGTTGGCACGACAATTTGAGCTAGGACAGTCATTCGTACCAAAAGAGCGCCAGAAGACGCTCACATTAGCCTGTGTTAGATTGCAAGATTGGTACATGGAATAAGTCAACAAGCCGGTGGCACAACGTACATCGAGTATCTCGGTCAACTTGAAGGAGGCGCATTTGTTACACTAGTTTTTGGATGGCTATTTCGTGGTCGGCTTCAACGACCTGTTCGACCTGTACAACCTTAATGCCCTTGAAGCATAACTCATGAGATGCTAGACATTATAAGTGTCTGTAATCACAGTTTACATTCATGTCATTCCGATAAAGGTACGATATATATGATTCTTGATTTTGTATATGTAGATACATGATCATGGAAGCAGAAGCAAGGAAACAACCGATAGGTTTCCTCGACCCACATATGGTGCCCAAGCAAACCATAGATGAAAATTTAGAAGTCATCCACGAGTATATGGAGAAAGTATTGCTGGCTCAATGGAACAAAAAATTCATACTTTTACCCCACAACCCAGGGTAAGTGCTTCATCCAGTTGTTATACTTGTTGTTTTGTACTATATAACGTAGCTTGAAGTTAGGTTCAATGACCATGGCAAAATGGCTGTATATGTTTTACTGGGTTCTACTCGTAATTATACCAAGACAGAACTGGGTAATTTACCTTGATTCTAAAAAGGGTGGCACCCACAACTTGAAGCTTTTCAGAGATTTACTAGACATGTCGTTCAGTGTCTACAAATTTCATGGAGGCCCACACAGGAAGAACCCAGAGGTGTTGAAGCATATTTATAACTTTCTGGTATCCACTACTACATAATAATCCTTCATACTCCATAATAATACCTTTGGAACTAATTAGCCTATTATATTTTGGCAGTACCACTAGCAACCAAAGGACACTAACCATTGTGGATTCTACATTTGCCACAACATGGAACTCCTCATTGGTTCAAAGACGACCAATGTTATAGAGGTTTGTCAATTTTGCAATAATTGTTTCTACTTATTAATTTATATACGTACAAGACTTTACTCTTCCCATCATAGGATTGGCAATGCACTGAATCTATGTTGGAATAGGTTGACCTGCTAGGTATTCGAGGCAAACTCTATTTCTTCTTAATGCGTGAGGTCATTAATACAAAAGGCGAACACCACTCAAGACTCACCTGAAGAGTTGTGAATTTGTTAGATACCGTTTGCATTAATTTGTGAAACTTGTGATATGAATTTGTGAGTTGTAGTTGTCAATTCAATTGGTTTTTATATATGTGAGTTGATTTCTTAAATGAATGCGCTCTACATTGTAATGTGCGATCAGAGTTGATTTGAAAAATTGATGCGCTGTATGTTGATATGTGATCGGAGCTCACTTCTGAAATGTATGTCGTAATAATGCTGGTGATGCTCTGTATTTTATCTTTTGTTTTAGAGGGCATGGCTAGCATTTCTTGAGGCTAGCCAATGAATTAAAAATTTTTAAAAAGAAGAAAAATCAACATTACAAACGGTTCCAAATTGGAACCGTTTGTGATGAGGCATTCATCCTAGACGGTTACAAACTAGAACCGTCTATTATGAGTGGCTCATCAAACCATCTGTGATGAGGCACTCATCCTAGACGGTTCCAAATTGGAACTGTCTGTGATGACTTTTTTCACAGACGGTTGCAAAACCGTCTGTGATGACCGATTGTCATCACTGACACTTCGGTACAGACGGTTTACAAAACAGTTTGTGATGTGTTTTGTAAATCATCTGTGATGTGGGTATGTGCAGTAGTGTCCCTTTATAAGATATATTTTTAAATTTGTTTTTATCCATACGATGTATTTCATATTGTAATGAAAGATTAATATGATGTTCATTTTATACCATAATAATTAAATATCCACCTTTACTTCATATTCTCTATATATATGCATTCAATACAGTGAGTAATATAATTAAGGATAATCTAGTTATTTTCAATATATTCTTGGTCTACATGTCAAAATAAAATATGCATTGTAAACTTGGATAGATCGAGTACTATTCTAGCCTGCCTAGGGATGACAATTGGGCGCAATGGGCACATGTAGTACTCGTTTATACTCATATCCGCCAGCTAACTTCTCATCCATAGGCTTGCCTGCAAAGGGCAACAGACAAAAAACCTCACCCATATGCGTTGCCCATGGGTACCTTTAAAAACCTACCTAAAGATCCAATTCCCTAAAACCTTGCTTATCTGTCCCAATTTTTCCCTCTTTAGCTTATCCAAATTAAAACCAAACCATAGCATACGATTCAACTCCATTCAAGAGATTTCACTCAACCTTAACAATATATGAATGCTCATTTAATATTCTCAAGCACTCAATATTTTCTGCAATTATATTCATGTTTATACACATCTCTATACTTTTGCACACTATTACAACTCAAAACACATAGTCATCTCCACTTAAGAAAAACATCTAAATTAGGTCATCCTACACTCAAGAATGTCACCTCATTCATACCCATTCATGTTATCTTGACTGTTAAGGTAGGGCCATTTACATTCACACACATCAAAGTTACACCTTAAAATACAGTATAGCTTACATGCAAATGAGTTCCAGCATTGACTAATGGTCTAAAAAGGAAATCAAGGTTGTGTATTTGGTTCTTGAGCCGACCTTCACACCCAGTCAGCTAGTTGCACCATCTTCTCTCACTGCCCATCCTCACAGCTGACTGCTAGTCACCCTTGCCCATCCTGTGTGGCCAAGTGGAAGGGACAAGAACTGCATGCACTCCACCTAGCATTCCAGCCCCTGGTTTTTCTCCTGCACAAAGCCTAATTTTAGCCTACTCAAAGTGGTAAAACCAGTAGTGTAAAATAGGTCAAAATAGTACACATGAGAGACTTTACTACCTTCACTTTCACTCACCCACCAAAGCAGCAGTTGTCCACCCTTGATCTTCATTGCCAAGAGGAGGAGAAGTAGGCCAAGAAGGAAGGAAGGAGGCGCAGTGCAGCCACGATCTCACCGCCGTCCACCACCCTTCCCTCTAGTCCGTATAGTCATAAGGTGCCAGACACTAATCGAGTCACCTTTCTTTCCTTATCATAAACGTATTCAGGGTAGAGTTTAAATGATTATAATCTTAAAGTTTGAGTAACAGGCTAATAAATAATTATAATCTCTAGTAGAATCAAAAGTTTGAGTAACAGGCTAATAAATAATTATAATCTTAAAACCATTCATCAAAATACATGCATGACAGGTTATGCATAGAAACAACACTCCACCATCGGAAATGAGTCTTGGAGCTCCAACACATCCAATGGTACAAAATAGTGCATATAGTATTAGGGTTATAGCACCACATCCAGCCTTTGCATGCAAAATGCTCCAAGATTTTAATCCTATAAGATCATTTAAACTCTACCCTGAGTAGGAACATCACGTTTCTATGCTCCTGGAGTGGCTCAGCAAGCACACAGGTGTGATCCATCTGGACGGTTATCCTGAAGCCCGAGCTGTTGTCCTTGAATTTTTGCGCACGGATCCTGCTGGGACACTCAGGATCTATGCACTTCACAACGTACGTATCCGAGTTGGATCTGTACACCTCGTACGTGCGGCTAATGTTCACCGCATATCTCGCACTTGCCTGCTGGGTGGCACTCTTCGTAGGGAAGCGTTGCCCTACTAGTACAGTGTCCTGATCGAACGCCCAACCATGGTTGCCTTCCTCCGACAACACGAGGGAAGACATTGCCAGATCATCCAGCTGTGAAGACACGTACTCGACATCAGTGGACACAATGCCATCAACGGGAGCTGCATCGTCATCTCCACTGCTATCTGTGCTGACGCCCTCATCATCATCGGACGTTGACGTGCCCTCCAGGGCTTCCAGGTGCTCGTGGCAGTCGATACGAGCAAACCGCCATTACCCGATATCTTCGTTTGCCTGGAATTCATCTGTAGTAGCGTCCTCACGGATGCCCCTAGAGGATGCTTCGATGGTGGTGCCACCACCACCACGAGGAGTAGAGGTTTCTCCTATGTCCAGGAAGCACACATACACCATCGAGCGACGGTGTATCATAGCCAGAGGGTTCATCACAATTTGCATGTATTGACCCCACTATGCGCTTCCTGCGATCTTGATTAGTGTCCACAAATAGTCCGTGGAATCTCCAACAACTTTGGCATGTACGGCCTTGGTGACAAGTTTCTTTCTGGCAATCTGCTCATCAAATGCGCTCCGCACGCATCTCCGGAGCTCGGCCAGGCCCATCTCCATTAGACCCAGAGCCCAGATCACCTTCCGTTCGCATTTCGAAAGGTCCACCCCGTATGGACCCTCTTGAACAACGCCGTCGCCATAAAACACGAGCAAATCTAGTATATTTGCCACGTAGTACCTACCATAATAAATGATGCTATTATTATTTCTAATTATAATGACTGTAAAATGATCAAATTATCCTACATGGTGTACTCGCAAACTCAAAAAGAAATGTAGACTGGAATCATGTATACTGCGTGGTCGTTTAAGGCTTTTCGGCTACCCGTAAAGTATCGCAGAAAACTAAACTAACTAAGCCTATTCAGCGGCCTGTACAATTACCCATGTAAATGCAAATGTTGGTGTGACTAGCTTTGGAACACACTTTGGTATTTATACTACCATATTCTACAAAAATATTATATTTATAACTTGCTTCGCATCTGAATCCATTCACAACAAATACCCTAAATGACCACAAACTGCGCAGATTCGATAACACTTAAGCCTTTGCAGCGGCGCGTAAAACAACTCGTCTAAACACGAATTTTAGGGAAATTAGTCCACAAACATAATTCAATATATGAACCAAATTATAGAAAAATATAAAAAATACAACTTGCTTATCATTTAAAATCCATTGGCATAAACACCTTAAATAATAATGTTGCTACAGCCGTCTTATATAAATAATTGAGAGTACAAGTCTTCATCCAAATTTATCGCAATGCAAGAACCCTCCTGTTACCATATAGTAGCAGCCAATAACTTCAAATTTCAGATCCTATATGGTGTAGTCGCAAACTCAAAAAGAAATCTAGACCGGAATCATGTAAACTGTGTGGTCGTTTAAGCCTTTTCGGCCGCCCGTAAAGTATCGCGTCTAAATGCCAAATATTGAGAGAATAGCCAAAAAACATACTCCATAATATAAACTACCATAATCTGAAATGATATTCCTTTTCGGACTTGATCTGCACATAAATCTTTCTCCCGCAAACACCCTTTGTGAACTAGTCGCGCAGAAAACTAAACTAACTAAGCCTATTCAGCGGCCTGTACAATTACTCGTCTAAATGTAAATGTTGGTGTGACTAGCTTTGGAACATACTTTGGCATATATACTACCATATTCTACAAAAATATTGTATTTATAACTTGCTTCGCATCTGAATCCATTCACAACAAATACCCTAAATGACCACAAACTGCGCAGATTCGATAACACGTAAGCCTTTTCAGCGGCGCGTAAAACAACTCGTCTAAACACAAATTTTGGGGAAATTGGTCTAGAAACAACTTCAGCATATGGACAACCAAATTATAGAAAAATATAAAAAATACAACTTGCTTATCACATAAAATCTGTTAGCATAAACATCCTAAATAATAATGTTGCTATAGCCAGATTATATAATGTCGCAACGCAAGATCCATCATGTGAACCATATAGTACCAACCAATAACTTAAAATTTCAAATCTAACTTGCAGAAATTCCATGAACGATTAAGGCTAAGCACTAGTCATGTATAACACTTTAACTACTAACTTCCTTCTACTAACATTGTACCGTTAATTCATCTACTGCTACTTATTCTAACATTGTCATTTCATATAATATTACCCTTTTCTCGTGTACTACTAATTACACATCATTATTTATGTTGTTCTTGACCGCTAACTACGCATGTATGTTTTTACCATTAGTCCATCATTTCATGTACCGTTCATTCAACTGGTACTGTAGTTTTATGTCATACTACTAGACGCTTATTCTACTTGTTATTCCAGTACTACAGAAATATCATACTAATGTTCTTAAAGATTAAATTCTAACATTGTACCATTTTTGCCGCATTCTACCCTTATTTTAAGAACTATTCAGTAAAAAATGCCATTATTTGTACTGTTTGTGCACACTACGTACGCACTGTTATTGTAAATATTTACTATTCATTAAATACGAAATATTTTTCCATGACCTACACATTATTCCAACACCGTTATTTCATGTACTGCTAGGTTGACTAATAGCGTGGTTTTATATCATGTTACCTATACTAATATTCTAGTAATCATACTAATATTACCAAAATACCATACTAATGTTCATAAAGATAGAGTACTAACCTGTGTGAAGTTAGAGTGAAGATCGGCGGATCTCGACCAGTGTGCAAAATAACCTGATCGAAGCTGTACCGAAGATCACTAAAGCTCAAGCAATGTACCAAAAAAACTTCCTGAATAATACCTACAAAATACGAATCCCGAAGGAAATAATTGAATTTTTTTTACTTTGTCACAAAATTCAATAAAGTATGAACACCGACTAAATTCCTTTGGAATCTCGATTTCAAATTTTTTCCCACTAATTTTCCACCTCCCAATTTTTTCCCATCTTTCCTCTTCGCGCTCTCGGTTTTCTCAGCTCTCTCAACGCCTCCAGAACTCTCTTGCTTGTTTGTTTGCCTTTCCTACAGTCTGATGCGGGTCTTCATTTATAGCGAGGGAATGCACTTGCAGCAGAACCAAAAATTCAATTTCGTCGCAGCTTTCGGCGCGCAGATGAGATAGCTCGATGTCACGCAAACAAAGAATCAATGCATTAGAGCGTCTCAGTCCGGGGCCTGTTTTACAGCATCGACACATGCCAGAAAAAACCAGGGCCATGCTGGAAAAAACAAAACGTGTGCTCACTCGCGAGAAAAAGTAACGTCAGATTCTCAGTTCGGTCAGAAAGCGCGCGATGCAGACAAGACGCGCTATGATTTTTTTCAGCGAGCAACACTCCATCTGGTCAGAAAAGCACACGACGCAGACACGCAGACGAGACACACTCTACTTTTTTCACCAAGCAGCACACGTGCTATTCTCTCCCGTGCTGCTCGCTCTCCGCCCATGACTACCCGTGAGTGGGGGCCACACACAACAGCGCAGGGGCATTGCATTAGGATCTGGCGCTCACCACCATTGCACCCTCATCAAAGGCCTACTGCTTGCTTCCTCCTGCGTGTCAGCATCCCAGGTTGCAGCGCTCCCTATCTACGAACACGGTGCCCATTTTTGCGATTCCTACACGACAACGTCCAATTCTGTAAAAACGTGTTTCTAAAGAGCCAAAACAATGAAAAATTCGTGCCATGGGAGGTTTTGGTGGCAGCGCTGGGAACCGGAGGTAGCAGCGACGACGTGTGGGAAAAGGAGAGGGGTGAGATCAAGAGAGGGGGCGATGAGGGCGAGGGAGAGATGAGGAAAGGGGGAGATTGGGTGCAGTGGCCGGGTGGAGAAAAAATGAGAGGAGAGGGGGAGATTAGGGTTAGGGATAGGTTAGGGGCGACGGGGCCAGATGGGCCAAGGAAATGAGCCGGCCAGTTGGCAAGCTGGTTGGGCCAAAAGGGCTGACTTGGGCCGGGAGAGAAGAAAAAAATCTAAGAAAATAAAGAAAATCCAGATAAGCCTGAAAATAGTAGGAAGCAAATTTAGATTTATTTTTCTTTCTCTTGTTTTCCTGTTTTCTTTTCTCTTGTTAAGCACATAAAATTGAGTAAGTAGAAAGTCACTAATCAAAATACAAACACAAACTTAGTAAATTGTTACGCAAAGCACTTGATGGAAAAATCTACATTATAAATGAAACCCAATTAGAGAAATTCTAAAAATTAAAATTTTGGTGCTCTCATTAGGAGGTCTCCTCGATAACAACAGAGGACAATTAGTGCCACTCCCTGCTATGGATAACTTAGGGAGCACACACTCAAGCAATTCGCCTTTCGACCATATCTTATGAACTAATTTTGTGGCTTGTGTTGTTTTGAAATTCGTGCATTCACATTAATAGATTAATTTCTAAAAGAAATTAAAATATGTTAAGTGGATCAGGTAGATCCAATTGATGATTTTGAAGAGGCTGGACTAGAGATGTTCAGTGGTAAAACCATAACCCAAGTAGGGTTGTGGAGTTATTTGGTGGGTAGAGGAGTTCAGGGTATGAACAACTGAGGTAGGGTTGTTGCGGAAATCAGGGCTCCTCTACATAGGATATCATTTAAGGTCAAAATAAACTAGCGCTTACTTTAAAAATGGTGTAAACCGTGCTGACCATAAACCTGGTGTAAGACAAGGTGAACTAAATAACCAACAAGTAGCTATCTCTGCCAAAGGTGAGAAGATGACTGTACCAGGCAAGTGCAGTCACCCTAGGGCGAGACTTTGGGGGAGGAGTATCAACCCGCGTGCCTTTGGTAAGGCGAGGTGGTATGGCAGAGATCAGGGTATGGTTAGCCAAAGGTTCTATTTCCTTGGCTCAGTCGTGCACCAAAGGAAGCTCAATAGTCGAACATTATAAGCCAAGTGATGCTATAGTCAAAGCAGTACATCTCTAATCAGAGTTAAAATGTGATATCACTCCTAACTTTCAGGTTTGGAAGTGTGCCATGTGGGCTTTCCTCTAACATAGGAAGTAAGATCCCACATTGCTCTGCCATCACTAGATTTAAAAGTTAAAATTTAATATTTGCTAACAAATGGGTAAAGGGATAGATATTTTGGTGTATATATACACACACACACATACACACACTCATGCATAAATTTTCTGTGGCTTGCTGAGTACTAGAGTACTCAGCCTTACTTTCTTTGTTGGTTTACAGAACCTGCTAAGTCCACAAACCCAAACGAGGTAGTGGGTGCTTTTCAATGATGATATGAATTACTACTATGATGTTGATATTGCTGGGGAGGGCTACGATTATGAGGGAGTAGATGACAAGGACCTAGTAGAATAAAATACCCTCAAGAGGGAGGCACAAGAGTAATATTGTAATAAATAAGTGGTAGTGTAGAATCACCATAGCCGAACCTAAGATAGTATTATAACTACTTTAAGAATAAATCCCCTTGTACTATGAAGTGGAAGTTTCTACATGTACATGTGATGTTTTCCTTAGCTGATCCTGGTGCACTTTGTTCTATGATGTTTTTCACTTGTTTTGGCTTGGTTAGGCAAGGTGGAGGCATCATAGTAGTATTAATGTAAGTATAACAATGGAAGGCATAATAGGACTAGTTTGAGCATAAAGCAACATTTCCAATACAATAAGTAACTTCAAATGCATAATTGATGTAGTAAAACTAAGTTTTAAACCAATTTCAGCATGGGATCCACTGGAGTTTAAACCAACTTTTCCCATATGGACTCTCTCCATCCATAAACCTTTTTCTAAAAAACACTTTCGAAGACCAAAGCCTAAGTGGTGAATGGCTTTGCTCAGCATGCCTATGACCAAGGGCTCTACTAATTGGTTAGTTTTATACTCTACAGGGGTTATACAACTTTACCTACAAGATATCATCATCTTTTATTGCCAATCTATCAACATACTTCCTTTTGTGTGCGATAGAGAGACCACGACAAGGCCTATACAAGGCACCATGCCATACAGTCATACCCGTTAAGGTTCACTAGGTCTATCCCATATTAAACTTGTGGTAGTACAAATAGGCTTTATAATCAGTAGTTCACAAACTGGCCCTTAATTGACTAGGTGAGCTTGTCAGAAACCTAGAACCATGGCACCAGCATGTAACAACCAATTCTCAGCTAGTCTAATTCATATTTTTACTTTCTTTTGAACAATATCACTATTTACAAAATTCCATGGCATTCCATTGCCAAAGAAAATTTTCAATTTTATAGAATCTTTCTTTGGCATAAATTTCTAGAAGTCCTAAATTTAGTTATAAGCATTTCTAAGCCATTTGCTACATAAAACTAGTTAATATTATATTAGCGTACCAACTAGTGAGATTTTACTGAAGGTTGTAAGGGTATATATGGATTTCAATGTCAACTACAGTCATAACACTTAGGAGATAACTTGTAACACTATAATTTTTGCATTTATTGAATTTAATTTTGTCGGGGATTGGACAAATTACCATAAGGACCATCGAGCCCCGGCAACCCTTCTTCAGCCGACCATACTTCTCTTTGATGTCTTCCCAAAGGAAGATCCTTGAACGGATCGGCTACTGACCATACCCATCCACGAGCATGCGGCTTAGTCTTTCGAGCATGGTTGCTCGGGCTGGCGGCCAAGGTCGGCCACCACCGAGGAAGATCCCCGAGCATGCCCCGAAGGTCATGCTCTGGTTATAAAGGCGATGTGGCGGCTGCTGCGATAGCCGTTACGCCACGATTTGGGCCCATCACATCCATGACGCCGGGTGGTGAGAGTTAAGAGATAGTTGCTGCCACGTGAGGACACGTAAGGGAGTGAAATTCGGATATAGTCATCGTTAAACACCTATAAATACCTCTTCAGAACACGCCAAAAGATGTAAGATGAAGATGCGAGAGCACACATGCGGATCGGAAAAGAGCATGTACAAGCATAGAAGCATCCACTCTCTTTTGTAATCGAGCATATGTAAAGCTAAGCCTCGCAAGGCCCTTATAAGCACCCAGATAACAAGCAAAGAAACACTGGACGTAGGGTTATTATCTCGGTCGTGAGAGGCCCGAACTAGTATAAAAATTCCCCTGTTCGCGTCCCTCTTCGGTATCTCGACCTCCTTGCACGGCCTTCTTCGGACGCTAGCCCTTCGCGGAAAAAGGGGCTCGGTTGATCCCTCAATCAACAAGGACGCTAGCCCTTCGCGGAAAAAGGGGCTCGGTTGATCCCTCAATCAACAAGTAAGCTCGGCGAGGGCTCGTTTCAAGCGCCGACAAATGGGCGCCGTCGTGGGGACCGATCGAGATTCCTTTTCGTGGAGAATCCCTGAAGATGCCGAATTCCCAAGACGATCAAGACCTTTGTGTCTTTGACGACGTAGAAGACGATGATATGTACTACGCCAGTGGAGGCGTGGTAGTTGTAACTGATCCGGAAGGTCACATAGAGCTCGGGAGCCTTTCCCCGGTCGCTGCAGTGACACTACAACAGGAACACCCCTTTAACAATGGATACATAGCAACACATGATGTTATGCGTTGCAAGCAACAGGGTGGCAACGCTTGCAAAGCATTGCAAGCATCATCCGTAGGGTTAAACAATGGATACATAGCAACACATGATGTTATGCGTTGCAAGCAACAGGGTGGCAACGCTTGTAAAGCGTTGCAAGCATCATCCGTAGGGTTAAACAACGGATACATAGCAACACATGATGTTATGCGTTGCAATCAGCGAGGTGGCAACGCTTGCAAAGCGTTACAAGCATCATCCGTAGGGTTAAACAACCGATGGCAACATTTGTCAACTGTTGCAAGAATCATCTGTAGATCGCTTTGTTTTTTGGCCGATCCGTATTAGACCCTTTTGTTTCGCGGCGTGAACCTTTGTTTTTTATTGCGTGTAGGCTTTCTGTGTGGTGTAGGCTTCCAGTCAACCGTGTCCATGTGCAGCAAAATATTTGCAATAGAAAAGTAGAAGCTGGGGCTCGAACCCAAGACCTAATGATGATCATCACACCGCGCTGACCAACCAAGCTGTGAATCGTTTCAGATTAGGAATTTAACATTGCTTAATTATTGGATCTACGAACAGAGGTGTGTCCTCACAGGCTATTTTTTAATAATACATTTTTAAAAAATTCAAAAATATACCACGGAATTTTTTTACATCATTATAGATAGAAAGTTCAAAGATTCTGTAAGACCAAGATTAGTTTTGTAGGCAAACCGTCAAGCATGTGGGTTCTTTGGAGTTATTTTTCATGGATCTTCAAAATAAATTCACTCTCTCGAGTCTCGAGAGCATGTGCACGCACCACCACCAGAAAGGCACATAGATTAACATGGAAAATACAACAAGAGTCAGAATTTCCCTATATGTAGGTCAACATTAATTTATTCATAAGAACTCATTATTGTGAGTATGAATCACTAAGGGTGCGTTTGGTTGTCTGGATGAGGTTGGATGGGATATGGCCATCCAGGATGGATGGGATGGAGTCATCCAGTTTGCTGTTTGGTTGGGTGGATAGGATGAGCCAGTTTTTTGTTTGGTTGGATGAATGAGGGTGGATGGGATGAGCCAATTTTTTGTTTGGTTGGATGAATGAGGGTGGATGGGATGAGCCAGTTTTTTGTTTGGTTGGATGGATACTACACTAGTACTAAACCTAGCGGTTTGTGTAATGTAATTGCAAGGGTTAATAATGTTGGTTTGTCCATGATATATAAAAATAATACTGGGCCAATGTACCGACAAAAAGCTCAGAAAACTATCAACAACTGGTTCTTAATGTCCAAAATCACAAAGCCTCATGCATATACAAAGAAAGACATTTGTTTGGCAATACATATGACCAATACATTCATCCTGCAAGAAATACCACATCCACAACAAATTTCACGCATATAAACCCACTAAAATCAATTCTGTCAGTCCAAGCTCATTGATGATATGCATGTTAGTTCACACCACAAAACAAATCCAGCTAATTGATAAAACGTTAGAACTAGTTCCAATAAGACCATATTCATTGTTCCTCACATCTATGATCGGTATCCCTCCGATCGGAAGAACAAGCACAATGTTGATTCCTTCTCAGTAAGACCGGTCTTTGGATCGGAAACATGATGATAACCTCGAGAATCACCCTATGGCGATCAAGGTCTGAAGTTCCCTATGCGAGGTTAGAACCTGAAATATCGATCGAAAATTAACTTAAATAAAACATACACTTATGTTGTGCTTAATACATCTGAAGATTGATTGTTCACCTTCGGAAATGCCCAACAACCTCTGTGGAGTAGCGCAAGATCTGCAGGAATAATGTCACCAAGCCTCGATGCGATGACATCCCCAGTACCAATATATAAGCATCTAGCTCTTGCCATTGCCCATCTCTAAGAACCTGCATGGCCACCCATGTATATACACGTAAAGATCGACTAAATCAATGCATTCACTTGCATACTTAATCTGTCGATACAAACATTTGTTTTCGATGCTAAGCGGGCCATGAGTCTTTGCAGCCAAGACCGCCAGCATTATTTTCTTCAATGAAGCTGATTGTTGAATTGATAATCGAACAGAGATGATTCCCGTAAAGTCCTCCCAATCGGGACCTTGACTCTAAAGAAAGAAAAACACGAAAAAAGTCCATTACGATACTTTTGTTGAAATTACTCTTTTCTCGTGGCATCCAAGCCTTCTTGACTAAATCAATCAAAGAGCACAACAATAATGAGGCTTTCTCGAGGTGACAATAGCCATTCATTTGCTACAATCCGATGATCCACAATTAAAAGTGCATATGCAAAGGTACTAGGTATTAACTTCAAAAAAGGAAAGAGTGTTAGATAGGTAATTTAATACAACCGTCAAATTAGGAAAATAACTATAAAATAGGGACCGTTCCTATTCTTTCGGTTGCGAGCTGACAAATCGTAATAATTTTAGTCTCAAACAATGGCCAAAACCATACGCAAGACATTTAAATCTAGACCCTAATAAATCCCAAAATCGTATTCTTCAATCTCCTCCGATCACGAAATAGTTACAGAACCAAGTCAAGCATCCCAGCAAATGAAGTGTAAAGGTAAACACAGCTAATAATATGCATACCCTGTGGAACTTGAGGAGCTCGAGGATGGCGAGGACGATGTCGTTGACATAGCAGAACCCGGAGGCCTCGCTCTTCTTGGCGTGGTGGAGCCCGCCAGCCCAGTTCACAGTGATGTCGGCGTCGCCGCGGTTGAGCTTGACTTCCTTGGTGCTCTGCAAAGAACACTAAAGTCTCTCACTGGTTCTTCTGATTTTTTGGAAGGATGAAGCTGGGTGAAAGATGGAAGAAGTCTCCTTATGTCTTACTCCCTTCTATGCCAATACTAACTTTCCTCTCTTTCAGTTTGTTGCATACTTGCATATCTAGCATGTCATATTCTCTCCGCCTCCATTCATTTTAAGTACATCTCATGGCACTTCACAACATTTTTCTGTCAAATGCTAGTTCCTTAGCAGATACTAATTTTGGACTCTTGTGCTTATGCAGTCCAGTTTTGCGATCTGTTTTACCACGTGTTGAAGTACTGTTATATTGTTATGTGTTTTGTCATCTAGCGACCAAGGAGCAATATGTAGTTTAGCCTTTTGTAATATCAAGATTAGCAAGTTGCTCCTATTGATGTTCCGGTGTTATGGGCAGATGCTATTATGTTTTGTATCACTGTTATCACACAATGTTACTACATTGTGGGTTAGAACTAAAATGCTCTTAATGCTATATTAGAACTAAAATGCTATTGTCGGACCAAGTTAGTCCATAATCCTTTTGATGCCTGGAGTTTCTTGTTTTGTTCTCATGTGTAACAATGTAATGCTATTGATGCTATCACATTATTTCTGGCTAACCCTGCCCAGCTTGTGTAATCTTTGATTTTGAAACAGACTTTTCTCTACTAATATGCATATTATTGCCATGATTCATACATAAAAGAATTATGATGTAACTTCAATCTAAAAAGAGCAACGTACAGGTCAACTCGTCGAATGCTTTAATCATGTCCATTTACATATCTAGTCCAATTATGTATAGATGATCATTTCATTTGTGGATTATTTTAATTGATGTAATTGTGCAGTGGACATGGCCAGGGGTAGGAGAAAGCACATCATTCAAAGCCATGACGAGTATTTGTCAGAGGAGCATATTGGGCAAAAAAGTCCACAGAAAAGTGTTGCAGCATCTGATCATCATCCTAGTACTGGAGAAGACCAATTCGATAGCGAAAATGATAATGAGTTGAATGCCCAAGGTATTTATCAAGCTGTTAAATTGATTTCAAAATGATTTATCAGTTTAGGATTATTGCATCAGTGCTTTTATAATTAATTACTCGCATGGCACTAGTGCCTATAGGACTCCTCACACTTTCTAACCATAAGTTAGTTGCCTTATATTTACATGCTGCATCATACTTATTTTCACTATGGGAAGCAATCCTTGCTGCATCTGAGCAATAAATAAATATCAATACTGAACATTGTTGCTGATGTAGTTTTACAAATGTGAAATAATATGATCATGTACACATGTCCATGTCTTCATATCTGACTTCGAACTAGCATTGAGTATCTAATATACGTTGCAGCCAAAAGTGCTTCCATGCCTAATTAAAAATACATAGGTGTGTAGCCATTTGAGAGTCTGTACCTAAAATTGGTTCTGAATTGTCCATGGCTAAATATTTTCAGATCCTTCTCAAAATGCTGCAACTTCTGATTTTAATACTACTTCTGGAGGGGACCCTTTTGACGGCGAGGGTGATATTGAGGTTACTTTCGAAGGTACTGAACAACATCATATCTTCAATTAATTAATGGTATCTTGTATGAAATCTTAACCATTGCATGTACTCTTTTTTGCAATGTAACACTGCATAGACGAAACTAGGGGTGAAAACGGATCGGATACGGTCGGATATTGCTATTACCGTATCCTAATCCATATTTTTTCCGGATTCGAATCGGATCTGTAAGACCGAATACGGATATGAATCTGAATATTTCGGATTTTGGATACGGTATTGTCGGGGCGGATACATACCGGATTCGGTTCGGAAACGGATAATACAAACGGATACATACTTGTTGAAACATTCGAGTTCGACTAGCAATAAATTCATATATATTACACAAGTTTGATAACTCATACAACACAAATTTAACAAGAGTATCAAATTCATATATAACTTGAACAACTAAGTCGCTCTTGGCCAAATAATACCAAAGAAGAGCCAAATACTACCATCAACACATAGACATATTGAGCTCGCGGTACTCACAGGCTCTGGCCTCTTAGGCGTAGTGCAAGTCGAGGTCTCGAGGAGCAGAGTTGTAGCCAAAATATTCTTCCACTAAACAATACCTTCATAATGTGAGAAGAAAGAAATGCCATCACATTCACATTGACTGATTGACACCATAGTTTGATAGTATTGTATGAAAATTTCTTGTCCATGAAATTTACATAGAGCTAACTATTATCAATCATAACAAAACTTGTGAATGCTGCTTCCACAAGCATGCACATAAGTTCAGTTAAAGAATTACTCAACCATATTCGATAGTTCAAACACGCAATGACATGCTACACAATAAAAAAACCATTCATCAACTAGGGTAAGGTCATCTACTTCGCCATCATTACTACTTCACCTCTTCATTGATCTATAGTTTTTACAACTCACAGGGTATTTCACATTGCACACCTCATCATTCAGACAATAAATGGAAATTTGATGATAAATAACAGACTAAATGTCAACATGTCAAATGTATCTAGCAATAGGGGTTCATCAAGAAAAGATCAATAACAGAGAACTTCCTCCTAGCTTCTGAATGGGTTCAATATGCTTTGAAAAGGAACAAGCCAATGATAGTACTCAAACCTGCAGAGGAGGAGGAGGACGCGACGGCAGATCCCCGGAGGAGGAGGACGCGGCGGCGGATCCCAGGAGGAGGAGGATGCAGCGGGTCCCGGACCGGGAGGAGGACGAGGCGGCGGATCCCGAGAGGAGTCGGCGGCGGCGGGTCCCGGAAGGAGTCGATGGCGGCGGGTCCCGGACCGGGAGGAGGACGAGGCGGCGGATCCCGGGAGGAGGAGGCGGCGGTGGGTCCCGGAAAGAGGAGGAGGCGGCAGCGGGCACGACGGTCCCCGAGCGAGCTCTGGCGGGCGGCGGAGGCTCAAGACTAGGTTAGCTTCGGGTTGGGACTTGACGTTGGGGAATCGAATGGGGAGGCAGAGAGCCGGAGGCGAGATTGAGGCTTCAGTTTTGCGTGCGGGTTGGGGACTTAGGGGTTGCGGGCGGGTTGCTTTGACTCTTGACTTGAGTGCGGTCTTGCTGCGCTTGTTTGTTATTCGGATATCCGGTTGGATAATATCCGTTTACCGTTTACCGCAGCGATTGATCGGATATCTGCGTCTCCGTATCCGTTATCGAATCCGTAGTAAGTATCCGATCTGATCCGAATCCCACGGATACGGATTTTTCTCGGATAATTGTTTTTAACGGATTCGATATCGGATCGTCACGGATTAACCCGTACCATTTTCACCCCTAGACGAAACTAAGGAGGCAACAAGGCGTGGCATGACAAAACTTAAACATGTTTGGAACATTCCAAGAGGCCATAGGATTGTAGTTAATTGTAATGAGCTCGGCCAACCGATTGGAGAGGAGGCAGGAGTCCTTGGAAAATTCCTTGGCATGGTTGCGTGAATGGTCGCTTATGTAGCTTAAGCTTCAAGGATTTGAGGCTAGCGATAGGAAAGAAAGAGAGAAACAATGAACAAAAAAACAAGTAGGCTATACTTAAGCAAGTAAAGGTACGCAAATTTAAGTGGTCATCCTATAATGTTGCTAGCTAACCTATAACAGTACATTTTCATATGCCTTTTGAATTTTGTATGCAGATGAGATTCCTTTACCCCGCCCACATGGAAAAATGGGTATTGCGAACCATTGGAGAGAGATGGAGGTAGCACAAGTCCAATCTGAAATCCATATATTTTGACGCTCATAAGAGCAAGGAAGCTAATATCAGCAATGTTCCAGATGGAGTATTAAATGATCAATGGATTGCGCTTGTCAATAATTATTCTAACTATATCTATGTACCTGCATCTAAATTTAACCTCTTTGGATGAAACATCAAGTGAAGATGTAGTATCTCTTAGACTACAGGTGGAAAAACTTGTAAATCATATCCACAATCAAGATGCTACTATACAAGATTTGCAACAGAAGACTAAAACCTTGGAACAGCAGCAAGGGCATCATGTAAATTTGATGAATTTTTTTTACTAAACACGTTACAACTTATTTACTTAGCATTTTTTGTACTAATTCTTTTTGTGCTGTTACAGGGATGTTTAGATGATTCATTATCGACTCGAGAGATGTTCGGACTACTACTAAACGGAAAGTATGCATCTCTATAGGAAATATGTGTCTTGCAATTTTACGCTTTTTACATATCGATTCAAATTAATATTTTGTTTCCTAACATCAGAGAGTATATGGTGATCTTCGTACTGAAGAATTTAGGATGCTTAACGAACTAAATTACACATCGGTATTAATACGTTAGCATTCATTTCGTACCAGTTTTAAGTTTGTGAAGCTACTAATTTTTCTATATCACTACTGAGGGATCAAAGCGAGGATGATGAGTGAGCATGGTTGCTCGGGCTAGCGGCCAAGGTCGGCCACGACCGAGGAAGATCCCCGAGCATGCCCCGAAGGTCATGCTCAGGTTATAAAGGTGACGTGGCGGCTGCTGCGATAACCGTTATGCCACGATTCGGGCCCATCACATCCACGACGCTGCATGGCGAGAGTTAAGAGATAGTTGTTGCCACGCGAGGACACGTAAGGGCGTGACATTCGGATGTAGTCATCGTTAAACACCTATAAATACCTCTTCAGAACACGCCAAAAAAGATAGAAGATAGAAGACAGAGAGCACGCACGCCAAATCAAAAAGAGCATGTACAAGCATAGAAGCATCCACTCTCTTTTGTTATCGAGCATATGTAAAGCTAAGCCTGGCAAGGCCCTTATAAGCACCCAGATAATAAGCAAAGAAACACTGGACATAGGGTTGTTATCTCGGTCGTGAGACGCCCGAACCAGTATAAAAATCCCCCTGTTCGCCTCCCACTTCGGTAGCTCGACCTCCTTGCACGGCCTTCTTCGGACGCTAGCCCTCCGTGGAAAAAGGGGCTCGGTTGATCCCTCAATCAACAAGTAAGCTCGGTGAGCGGCATGTTCCCCAAGCGCCGACAAATTTGTATTTTGTATTTTTAAGGATTTTTTGGAATTTATTTGAATTAATTTGAACTATTTGATTTATGACCTATTTACAAAGTTACTTGGGAAATGTAAAAATTTTAAATAAACTTTTGCTAAAAATATTTTATTTGAGTTCAAAATGCAATAAAATATTTTCTAGAATTTTTTTGATATGTTTACTATTTTAATTGGCTTCTTATATTTTGCTGCTTTATTTTAATTTGAAAATGATTTAAAAATCACGTGCATAGTGTCTAGGCTGAAACCCATTGATTCGGCCCAATCCGTACTGCGTCGCAGGCCTATACAGCCCACCTCGATGCAAACCCTGGCTGCATCGCGTCGTCACCATTGGATCATGATGCATTGGCAACCTTTGCTTCGTGTCACCCGTGCATGTGAGCCATCGAATCGTTGTTGCATGGACGCCACCCTTGGACTCCTCACCTTGAACCGCACCTGTAGCCCTAACGCACACCCGTCAAGACACCGTCTTGCGCCTGTGTGAGCTTACCAAATTTTGGAGAGAGCGTTGGCGTGGTTTTTTGTTGTTCTGCCTTGAACCGTCACTGCACCGCCGCACCTGAGGCTAGATCTGGCAAGCCCATGTTGAGAAGCGTCGAACGTGCCATTGACAATTGTTGAAGGACCTCCAAAGCACCGTCAGCTTCATCTTCATCTCGCCTCTAGTGAACTTGTGCCGCTGCGCCATCACTATCACCGGGAGCTTCATTGACCGTCGATCGGGTGAGGAACCGTCGGATTTTCTACACGTATCGTGTGCTAGGGTAACCGTGTGGACATCTTCACTTCACAGCTTCTACGCCATTAGATTCGCATCATTCGGCTGCCATTGCACCACGTAGCCCTCACCGTTTCACCTCGCGCTACCGCATCTTAGCTGTCGGATCCGTAGTGTGTGCCTCGGATCCAACCGCGTGTCATCTGCCTGGCCAGCCACTCCACCGCACTGCTTCATCATCACTGCCTGATCTGGGTCCTCAAATCTAGATTCGATGGACTAAACCCTACTGTGTGTTGCCCGCTGGGGTAGCCGAATCGCCCCGACGCTTCAGTTCTCCCCGTAGTCGCTGTCGTTCGATCGGATCTGAATGATTAGGATGCTACCACGTGTCACCTCCGTAGTAGATCCAGACCACATTGTGTCCGCTAATCTCAGCCGTCCGTTTTGATTTGGCCAGTCGTGTCAAGCCGTGTGTTGTGCTGTGATTGGGCCGCGTGCCACTACTGACACCATGGCTTGCATTAGCCAATGCACAGGCATAGTGCCACCGGTCCACAATGGACCGAGGCTGAACCGTGGACTAGGTCCATGCACCAGCAACACATGTCAACATCTAGCGCTACCATGTGTCTTGTGATGTCAACATGACGTCACAAATCGGTTTTTCTGTATAAAAATATTCGACTAAAAATAATTTTCTTTGCTAACATTAGCATGACATCATAAATGCTATTTCTAGTATAAAAATAATTCGGTCAAATTCGGTTTTTCCTTTTTCTGATTTTTCTTTTATTCCAAATTTTGAATAGATATATCTTCTTCATATGAGCTTCGATTGAGATGATTCTAGTTTCTAAAAAATTTGTAAAATCATGCTCTATTTAATGGTGTTTTTATTTAATTTTTGGACTTGATCTTGCTCTCTATTTTTGGTATGATCCAGCATACAAGCAAAGTTCAGAGCAGGATTTAGAGCTTTTTGAAGGCAAGTTGTGCTTTGACTATGTTGAACTCATGCTTTAAATAATATATTATTTTAACGTATTGCATACTAATTCAATTATCACTTATTTCAATTATGTTGGGAATAGTTAATTGTCCACTTTGTGTTACATCCATCTTGCCATGTCATATTTCATTTATCACCCTAAGATGGTTATTTAATTGTTGGTAGTTATTGATTACCAATATGGGTAGATGGAACGCAAGTAGCATACTTAGCCATGAAACGAGTCACTATTTTATGTGAAAATGATTAATCTTGCTTAATGATTATAGAACATGTTCATTAACTTTTGTGTCGGGTGTTGTCACATAATGTTGTTGTTGTTGATGGCATGTTGCCGCTACCGAATTTGAATTTGAACACTCATGTGATACACGATCGAGGATCACTGGTGCTCACAGATACAACAGAGATGAATACCATCACACATACAATGAAATAATAACAATAATGTATTTAATTCAAATTAAACTGTTAAGACCTTAAGGTCAATCTTACAATATTAAGCCACGCAGGGCTGAGTTCAGAGTAAACAAATAACATCAGTGGAAATAAATCTTCGTGAAGCCCCAGTTTGCCACAGGCAACTGACTGGGCCATTTCCCTAGTTAGCCGGGTCGTCATTCTTCTCCTCCTCAAATGCTTGCGTTCTTCATCTTCCGTGTTGTGATTATGGGGGGTTGAGTACATTGGTACTCAACAAGCTATACATGTAATGCAACCTAATATGCTACATGTCGCTTATTCCAATGGAATGGCTTAAAGGTTTATTTGCAATAAACAAACATTTAACAAATAACATAAGTAGATTAAAGCAAGTAAAAAACAAGTAGAATTAACAATAACTTTTCCGAAGTTAAGTAAAACATTTCCACATCCTAATTCATACTTCCATCAACTTCATCTTTAAACCCAACCACATTTTTAATAAAGTCTAACCCTTGACTGTAATCCCCGAGCAATGTTCAATACCGTGAACATGGCTATTCAAATAGTTTGTACACTCTGCAGAGGTTATACGCTTTACCCACAAGATACAGTCAAACACCTCAAAGGCAAGTAACCGTAACAAAGCCTTTCCAAAGATCCGTCTAAACCCAGTACTGCCCGCTAAGGTTTCAACACTGAAGGGATACACCTCCACAACAGGGCCCCCCTCTTGCGCCTGTGAGTTTTACCACCCGTACACCCGAGACTCACTCCACCACGACAGTACCGAAGAATAGATTTTACAATTTACTTAGCTAGGTCCGTCCCATTCCGGAACTTGTGGTTGTATGAATGACTCAGATCAAAGGCTTGCAAGGTTAAGTCTTTAGATGACTAGGGCAAGACTATCCAAAAACTCATCATGTCAACATGTCAATAAAAACCAAATCCAACTGCGACCGCCCAAATGCCACATCTGGCCCACCACTGAACATCTTGCCACTTGCCCCAGTCTAAACCATTTTCCCACCCAGTTGATTATTGCGCAACACAATGCCAACAACAACTCAACATCCATGTAGAACCACACTGGTTCCACATATCAACATCATCGTGTGGCAACACGTCACACCATTTCACAAACACATTTCATAATCCGTTGATCAGTATTAACCTTTTATTTTCAAAAGACATGAGTTGCGTGGCATGGCTAAGCAATTATACACGGTCTAACCAACCCACGTTGGCAAGTAATAACAATCAACTAATAATCAACCATCTTAGGGTGACAAATGAATTATGGCATACAAATAATCATGACAAGGTGATATTAGCAATTGGACTGAATAACTAATCCCAAATTAATTTAAATTCGTTTAATCTTGAACTAGCATGCAATAATTTGAATCAAAGTAAATTTGTAAAACTGGGAACAATATGATCAAAGCACAACTTGCCTTCGTAAAGCAGCGAGTCTTGGTCTAGGTCTTGATCTGGAGCTTGATCCTCGAAATCCGCATCCTCACACAGCTCAACGTCTACGCGTAACAGATAAAGAACCAAATAAACACGCAAAACAACGTACAAACACACATTCAGAAGCTACCGCAAATCAAATTAATTCATAACTTTATGAAAACTTCCAGATAATTAATTTAGCATTTTCTAAGATTTATAAAATTTATTTTGATATTTTTGGACGTATAGTTTAAGAGCTACAAAATTCATAACTTTGGACTTTCCGTGAATATTTTGAAAATATAAATTTATTTATAAAATTTCAGTAAAATTAATGTAGCTAGGTACTAATATTTACTAATTTACAAAATTTGTTGCATGTGATTTGAACTTATAACATATTTGTAAC
Source organism: Guadua angustifolia (assembly GCA_036346375.1). Classification (NCBI taxonomy): domain Eukaryota; kingdom Viridiplantae; phylum Streptophyta; class Magnoliopsida; order Poales; family Poaceae; genus Guadua; species Guadua angustifolia. The sequence continues at coordinate 17,462,426 of CM070514.1, forward strand.
GAAAATAACAAAATTTGCAATTTTGTGACAAAATGTGACAAATTAACGTTTCGTGAATTATGCATGGTACTGTTCATCCGTATATGCGTATTCTTCCTTTCTTTGGTTCTGGCTTCGTGAGAGAGAGCGAAAAATGGAGAAACTGGATGGTCGGCCAGCGAGCGGCGCAGGTCGGCCAGAGAAAAGATTCAGATACTGATCTGGACTTGACATATCTAGACTGAATTCCAACAGAGCATACAGTACTAATATATGTGTATATACATGCGTACACACTAACATATATACACGTATACATATGTGTCTAATATATATATACGCACGACCCATTATATATGTATACATGCACCATGATCTGATCGTCAACAATACGACACATCCTAGTATATATACATGCATACATCCCATTATATATACACGTGCATACGGCCGTATATATATTTATGCATACTTGCGTACGTCATCTAAAATAGAGAAACGCAAATCTCACCTCGACCATGCGAGCAAGCAGCCAACCAGTGAGCAGCGTAGAACTATCGACGCAGGAGAAGGCGAGGCCGGAGGATGCTCTGACATGGGCGAAAGTCCGCGTGCGGCAACGGAAGAAAGTTTGCGATCTAGCCGACGAGCAGCGGCAGCTAGGCGGCGGGCAGCCAAGCCAGCCATTTGGAGATGAAGTCGGCAGGTATGAGGAGAAGATGAAGTGAAAGAAGGAAAGAACTTGGCAAAATGGAAGATGGCAGATATATAGGATCCGAACGTATGGAAAATTGAGAGAGCAAATCAAACGACTGGCCTGGTTCAATTATCCCTTGGCGACGTGAGCATCAATGGCAAATGAACGTTGCAAGAAACATGCAAACAGAAACGGAAGAGGTAAATTCCATTCCTTAATGATTCAGGCATTCAGGGAATAGAAATAACGGCTGGGTAGAATAATTCACTCGTACAGGAATGGAGAACAGCTGAACCTCATGCATGCAAGAAAAAAAATGAGGAATGGCTGAAAAAAAATGTTCGTGCGTTTTGCATGTAGGACAATCACAGTACTAATTCTCGTAGGCAAGAAAGAAGGAAATGGCTGCATTTACTGGATTTCCGTTACTACTCAGTTACTATATGCATTCACGCACATAAACTTGGAAATGACACAACCAGAAATTTCCTTCCGTCCAAAACGTGTCCGCCTGATCAAATTCCGTATTTTGAATAGTGTTGGAACAATACGCGGTTAGGATAAAATAGCAAAAGGCTCTAAAAATCTTGGAAAAATCCCCTAAAATACTAGGGAATATTTGGAACTTAACGTAGTTGGTTTTGTAGTTTTTTGTTGTATAGATTTTCTGCAAAAATTCTTTTAGTTAATCAGACACTTGTACAGACTCTTATAAAATCAGAAACTTAATTTTTACAACAAGTTTTTGTAAGTATTTGAAAGGATCATTCTTATTTTTCAAATGTTGTTATTTTAAACTTAATTTGAAGTTTATGCGCACGTGACATGCATGATTTTTATTTTATATGATTAATTCGATAAAGCTTAAATTCAAATTAATTCCAAAAATTCCAAATAAATTACAGACATTTCCAAATAATTCAAAAATGTCGTAATACAGTTAAAGAAAATTTTGGGATGTTACACACGTGGTGCATGGTAAATCAACTGAGTTGGTAAAATGATTTAGACTGAGACAAGTGGAAAGAATTTGTGGTGGGCTAATGTGGCACTTGGGTGTTTGCATTACTTTTTATGATATTTGATGATTTATGATTAGGATGCATGATTTTTTGTTAGTATTGCCTTGGTCAATTAAGGACATAACCTTGCAAGAATTTGAACTGAGTCATTCATATAACCACGAGGCTGGTATGAGACAGACCTAATTGATTAATTTGTTACGTTTAAGCTTTGATACTATTAGAGGTGGTGTGAGATCTAGGTTGTGGTAACCAGTCCTCACACAATTATGCTCACATGGACCAAGAGGGGGGCTCTGGTTGTGGCAACCAGTCCCACCAGTGTTGAAACCTTAGCGGCTAGTATCAGGTTTAGACAGGCATTGGAAAGACTTTGTTATAGTCACTTCCCTTTGTGGTATATGATTGTATCTTATGGGTAAAGTGTATAACCTCTGCAGAGTGTAAAATCTATACTCGTAGTATTGAGCAATGCTGATCAGGAATTACAGTCAATGGTTAGATTCTATCAAAACAAATGTGGGTAAGGAAGTTGAATTGTGGATTAAGGTTATGAGATGGTTATTGGAAAACAATTGGTAAATTTATTATTGTTATTTTTTTACTACTTTTCAATCTATTTATGCTATTTCTTTACAAATGCTATTTCATGCAAATTTACCAAGTTAGCCCATCCTTTGTAATAAGCTATGCATACAGTATATTAGACTTGCATTCTATGCATAACTTGTTAAGTGCTTTATATACTCACCCCTTGCAACAAAACATCACCAGTTGGAGAGGAAACAATGCCCACTTTTGAGGAGTACCAAGAAGAGACGAATAACTAGGATGCAAATCTTGTCAGTTGTCTATGGCAAATTGGAGGGTTTATCTATGAATAAGTTCATTTCTGCTACAGTTTATTTATTTTTCAGTCTTAGCCCAGTGAGGCATATTCATGTAACGTGGACCATAAGGTCGTCTAATAGTTATATTTAATTTGATGAAGTATTTTTTATATTATCACAAAGTATGATTGTGATATTCATCCATATTGAGAATGTGCGCACTAGCATGATTCTGAACTAGTGCGGAATACACATAGGGTTAGTATTTACATATTTGGGTCCTGACATAACTATTCATTTAAATCTGTGATTTAAATTGCACTGATAGAATTGTGCAAGCAACATTTCAAAAGATATAATTTAAAATCTAGGATCAATATGATTGAGGGCATAACTTGAGTTGCTCAAAGCGGTGGTGCTTTGGATCATTGATCTATTATTTTTTTAGGCACACCGAAATTAATCTAAAACGTTGAAAATAGCAAAATTCAAATAACATCCAAATTAATGCAAATAAATCTAAAACTAGCACAAATATATTGTTTAGGATTTTTAGATGAATTTAGGAAGAAAAACAGAGTCATACAGAGTTTGACCAAATAGAATGGACTCCTGAAAAAGTATTTCATGGAAAAAGAAAGAGAAAACAATATTTATGAATTTTTTAGATTTTATGGATTTTTCTTTCTTAACAAATTCTATATTATTGCATCATTGTGACGTCATTAGGGATTTTTGAAAGGTTGGAATTTTCTTTTGGAAAAAAATTGGGTTTATGATGTGTGCATGACTTGACAGGGACGCTAGCAGAAAAATTAATTTTTGGCTGAATTATTTTTTTAGGAAAAAGGTGGTTTTAGCTGACATGTATGTAACACCTCTAGTTATTCTCGTTTGCCTCCAGCGACAAGGGCGTGAGATCACAGAGCAAATCGCGAGAGAAGAATAGAGGAAAACATCAAGAAGAACTCAGAGAAGAGGAATTTTCTCATTTCATTTTCTATATGCTTCTCAGATTCCAGTACAAAAGCTTATATATTGGACCCTCATACTCCAATTACCCTCTTGCGCCAACTCCTTGGATACAGCCTGTAGTTTAACAGCGACAAAATACTTACCGCTACAGTAAATGACCTTTTTACTTACAATCATTACTTTCAAACTCAACCACTTGATCACCAGCACACTCCATCTCTACCGCCCATTACACTACCCCCTCACCAGAAATCATTGCTTGACCCCAAGCAATGGCGTCTAGATACATTCTCTTCAGCACATTTAGATCTTCCCAAGTTGCAGCATTAGTGGACAAACCTTTCCATCTGATTAACCCTTGAATCACCGCAGCACTTCCCTTTTTAACCAACCGCCATTCTAAAATCTCTTCTGGTTTAGTATCAAGAACATCCAGTTACGCCACCTTTGGTAATGTCGCAAACACTGGTGAATAATTTGGGCAAAATGGTTTAAGTTGTGAGACAAGAAAAACTGGATGAACCAAGCTGTCTGACAAAAAATCCAACTAATATGCCACTTGTCCTATCTTCTTCACCACATGAAATGGACCATAATACTTGTAGCTTCAACAATACTTGTTCGCCAATCTGAAAGTGCCTTTCTTGTCTGTTCTTGTCTGCTTGAAGCTTCATCCGATTTTGAGCTCTTGCCAAATACATCTCTAAACACTGATTAACCTGTTCGGTTTGCCCATCTGTTTGCGGGTGATATGAAGTACTATACTGCAATTTGGTGTCTAAAGCTTTGAATAACTCACGCCAAAAAGCGCTAGTGAACACCCTATCACGATCAAAAGTAATGGAGATCAGTACCCCATGCAATTTAACAATATTATCCAAGAACAACCTTGCAACCACTAGAGCAGTAAACGGGTGCCGGAGTGCCAAAAAGTGAGCATATTTTATAAAACGATCAACAACCACCAGGATCACATTAGATCCCTCTGATAAAGGCAAACCTTCTATAAAATCCATAGTCACTTCTTGCCAAGCTGCTTTGGGGATTGGTAAGGGCTGAAGCAAACCTGCCAGTTTGGACAGTTCACCTTTAGCAAGTTGGCAATTCGTACATTGCTTGACAAAGTCCTCCACACATTGCTTCATACCTTGCCAACAAAACAACTTTTTCAATCTCTGATAAGTAGCGTGAACACCGGAATGTCCCCCGATAGCACTTAAATGAAATGTTGCTACCAATTTTGTTTGCAATGCAGAATTATCACCAATCCATACCTTGCCTTTTTTCTTGATAAGCCCTTGCTGCAATTCATATCCCTGATCATCGGGACTATGAAGGGCTAATTGAATTAACTATTGTTGAGCAACTTGATCTGTAACATACGAATTGAGAACCTCTTGTACCCATTTCGGTTGCACAGTAGACATGACCTAAATGTCCATCAATTGCCCCACTCTGGACAAAGCATCAGCCACTACATTGTCTCTCCCTTTTTTATATACAATGCGAAAGCGCAACCCCATCAATCTGGTCATGGCTTTCCGCTGCATGTTCGACTGAAGTTGTTGTTCCTCCAGGTAACACAAGCTTCTGTGATCTGTTTTGATCACAAACTCTTTGCATTGCAAGTATGTTCTCCATTTTTTTATAGTCAATATCAAAGCCAAAAACTCTTTTTCATATATAAACAAATTTTGATGTTTTGGCCCCAATGTTTTACTAAAATATGCCACAGAATGTCCTTGTTGAGTCAACACCATGCCAACCCCATGAGCACAAGCATCAGTCTCAATTTCGAACACTTGGTCAAAGTCTGGAAGCTTCAAAATAGGAGTAGTTGCCATAACCTTTTTTAACTGAATGAAGGCCTCTTTAGTTGTACCATTCCACTCAAAAACTTTTTTCTTTAAAAAATTAGTCAAGGGTTTAGCAAGAATGCCATAATTCTTAACAAATTTCCAATAATATCCTGTGAGTCCCAAGAAACCTCTTAATTCTTTGAAATTTCTTGGTATCAACCAGTCCAACTTGACTTGCGATTTCCTGTTATCTGCTACTACCCCTTGATCCAATATAATATTTCCTAAGTACTCTAATTTTCGTTGAGCAAAAGAGCACTTAGATCTTTTCACAAAAAATTGATGAACTTGCAAAGTTTGCAACACCTCTGTCAAATGTTGCACATGAGTATCAATGTCAAGACTATAAACCAATATGTCATCCATAAACACTAATACAAATTTCCTGAGAAATGGAGCCAAGACAGAATTCATAACACACTGAAATGTGGTTGGAGCATTTGTGAGACCAAATGGCATTACCTTAAACTGATAATGCCCATGATGTGTTTTAAACGCCGTTTTAAACTTGTCATATTCCTACATATAGATTTGATGATATCTGGCCCGAAGATCCAATTTAGAGAAATATTTGGTGCCAGCTAATTCATCCAAGAGCTCATCGATCATCGGCATTGGAAACTTATTTTTAATGGTTAAATCATTCAAACGACGATAATCTACACATAGTCTCCAATTTCCATCCTTCTTTTGCACCAAAAGCACCAGAGATGCAAACGGACTTACACTGGGAACAATGATTCCAGACTTCAGCATTTTCGCAACCTGTCTCTCAATCTCTGTTTTATGCATTGGTGAACATCTGTAAGGTCATAAATTCACTGGTACAGCCCCATTGATCAATGTGATTTCATGGTCATACTCTCTTTTAGGAGGTAACCCGTGTGGTTCATCAAAAACAGCTTCGAATTGCTGAAGTACCTTCTGGATCACCTCTAGTATTGGTTCCTCTTGTTCCGGTTCAGACAACTCCAACACAGCCAAAGCCCAAATATCATTACTTCTTTTCCATTTACTGAATTGTTCTAGTGACAGAAATGCAAGGTCAGACTGTATTTCCTTTTTTCACCCCCACCAACCGAACCATCCTCCCTTTGTTTTCAAACTCAATTGTCTTATCCTTCCAATTACACACCATAGGACTATGGTCTGTCAACCAATCTATTCCCAAAATTGCATCGTATACCCCAACTCGAGCACTCTGAAATCGGTTTGGAATGACTGACTTTGCGACCACCAATGCAAGCGAGGTGCCCAATGATCACACTATAAGATCTCACCACTGGCCACCTTCACATTAACCACTTGAGTCTTCAACGGAACATAGCCAATCTTGTGTAAAAATTTGTATCCATGAAACTATGGGAACTGCCAGAGTCTAAAAGAATCAACAAGACTTGATTCCTTACTAAGGCTAAGATGTGAATTGTTTCTCTATCTTCGGTTCCAGACAATGCATTCAAAGACAAATTACACCCTTCATCTTTGTCCACTTCTACTGTTTCCGACAGATCCAACACTACATCAGAAAAGCACGTCCCTAGATTCTTCCACAGTAATAGTCTGTAATTGAGCTTGTGTGTTCTTCTTGTACTGCAAATAATGATTTGGTTCAAACTTTTCCCCACATTGATAGCATAAACCATGTGTGCGACGATACTCCCTTAATTGTCTAGCTTTCCAAAGCTCCCCGTGTCCCAACTGATGCTCTTGTTTACCAGACCCTCCATCCTTCGTATTGGCCGCTTTCAACTTCCAGTTTTTATTACGGTCAAGCACATCTTGTTGAACTCAAGCTAAAAGCGCGGCTCCATCCACTGAATTAGGAAGTTGACATTGCACTGCACCTCTTAACTCAGATTTTAATCCTTTAATGAATTGAGATACAAAGAACTCTTCTCCATAATAAGGATTGTGCATTAAAATTTCAAACATCAACCCTTCAAATTGAGTTTTATACTCTGCCACTATACCTTTCTGTTTAATGTCCACCAATTCTTCCAGTAACCTTCTATGATGAAATGCTCCAAACTTTGTTTCAACCACTTGTATGAAATCCTCCCAAGTCCCTAACTCATGCCTGATTTTGAACATTTGCAACCAACGAGCCGCATTCCCTTCCATATGCATACAAGCAGTCGATACCCACAAAATTTCAGGAATGTTGAAAATCTTGAAGTAATCTAAACATTAATTTGTCACGCCATACTCTGGGACTTTCCCCATCAAACTTAGGAAAAGTTAATTTCGGCAAAGGATTCCTCATAAGCCCTACCGATTCCTTCAATACCCTTACATTCTCATTCAAAACAGCTATAGAACACCTAGTATGCATACCATTCACAGAAGAGGAAGGTTCCTCTATTCTAATCCATGGTTTTGGTGGTGCCGGAGTGAGAATGCCTTTGTCCGGCTCCGTTGCGGAACGATCATACTCCCCCCCCCCCACATCAACAACTCTTCCGATCGTGATCCCGACATCGCTGGTACATCGCTGCCCAATTGCTTCGCAAGAAGTTGGTGATCGCGGACATTTTGTTCAACTGCCTTAATCGTCAACACAGACTGTGCCATCAATTGTTGTTGTGTGGAATCGATTTTTTCGACTCTGGCAAACAATATATCAAGTCTTTCTTTAATACCTGCATGCTGCTCTTCCATTGCCTCCAAGACGAAGCGTGTCTGAACTGATGGTTTGGGAGGCGCCGTGGCGAATCAATCGAGCCGAGTTAACCAGACTTAGGAAAAAAATTCATGGAGATACTTAGATTCGATTGCTTGATCCCAAATTCCTCCAACCCTCGTCTGGGATTTTACAACTCAAGGCCTAAATGATCGAACATGGCTCTGATACCAAAATGTAACACCTCTGGTTCTTCTCGTTCACCTCCAGCGATAGGGCGTGAGATCACAGAGTGAATCGCAAGAGAAGAAAAGAGGAAAACATCAAGAAGAACTCAGAGATAGATAGAAGAGGAATTTTCTCATTTCATTTTCTATATGCTTCTCATATTCCAGTACAAAAGCTTATATATGGACCTCATACTCCAATTACCCTCTTGCGCCACCTCCTCGGATACGACTCGTAGTTTAACAAATGACAAAATACTTACTGCTACAGTAAATGACCTTTTTACTTAGGAATAATTGGATATTTGCTACTCCTCAATTTGGAAATTCGATGACCCACACAAAAAATACCAGCCTTTTACTTACGATCATTACTTTCAAACTCAACCACTAGATCACCAGCACACTCCATCTCTATCGCCCATTACAATGTAGGCCCATGGACCATGAACCAGTTCCATGAGTGTTGTGTCAGTCCGTTGTGGACTGGGAAAATGGCGTTGTGTGGCAATGGCATGTAGGACAGTTGATCACTGGTGAGTCGTGGTGCGGTAGTTGGTAGTGAGGGACAGGATAGAGAGAGGAGAGTGCAGGGAAACTTATGCTTGAGGTTTGGGCACCTAGAACATTAGCGGCGATTGGGTATGAGAAGATCGATGATGTTCCACTCAACAGTGATGGCATGGTTGTAGTGGCTTACCAAAGAAGTTGGTGGGGGCACAAGAAAGAACGTGATGCAGGGAAGCTTACGGTGGGGATGGCGCCAGCGCAGAGGCTCAAACGGCAATGGAATCAGCAATTGTTGAAAAATTAGACAGTTTTCAGATTAAATTCCGAATATAAATCATGAACAGCATCACAGAAACTAGCATGTATTTCTCTAACATACTAGACAGCACGAACATCATGATCATCTTGATAAACATGACTAACCACGAGATTAGGACAGATCAAACGTACTAAGCGGAAGAAGATGCAGATGTCGTAGCTGGTGCAGTCGCGACGTTGACGTGGACGACGTTGTTGATGGCGTGTCGCAGGAGCCGCTGGCGACGACGTCCAGCAGCAGGAACAGGAAAACGAGCCGTGGTGAAGATCTCGAGCAGCGCGCGGAGCGCTTCCCAAAAACCTTATTCGCCCTCTCTCGGTGCAGGATCTCGAAGACGAAGGGTTCCGGAGACCTGCTCTCCCGATCGCAGATGCACGTCGGCGCTCGGGATGGAGAAGACTACGACGGCGGCGCAGCAGCGAGAAGTGGCAAAACCCTAACTCGAGGCGTTCTGTGTATTCCGCTACACGGGTGGCAGGCCGCGACAATTCCGAGTAGCAAATTAAAAGAATAAACTGCAAAAGGAGGCTGCGTTTGCGCAAGGCCCTGGACCGGATTTCGGGGGACCATTCACGCAGGTGCCGCACATCCACGCCCCGCCCCGCCCCAAGCCCGGTGAGGCGAGCGCGCGCGTGTATTTTCCTCCCTCTCTCTCCCACATGGTTCTACCATGGTGGATCACACTCCACTATATAAACTAGTGTTCACCACTTTAGGCTAGCAATATGGGACTATTGTTAGTGCACATGCCTCCTCATGAGATAGGCTTTTGAGATTTTCTAGGAATTATTTGTCTCAATTAAGTTGGCTTGGCCCAAATAATCCAACAGCAATAAGGTGCATCAATGGTCAACGGTGAGAAAGAAAGTGGATTCGTTGAGGGTAAAGTTTTGCACTAAGCCAGAACATGTTGTGACATGGTGTAAAGGGGTAGAGACTTTAGCGGATCGGTGAGGAGGTTGAGGTTACCGAGCATGGGGAAGATGACCAAGGCGTGATGGCGTTCCATCGAATAGAGAGGGAGAGAGCTCAGTGATAGGCAACATGGAATGCGTGAGGAGAGGTGAGCTTGATGCTCCCTTTTAATTAATGCGTGAGGGCAGGCCTAGAGGTGGTGCATGGTGGTGGGGAATGCGGCGGCCAAGCAGCTTACTAAAGGAGGTGAAATGGGCAAGGTGGAATGTGGTGTAAAACACAATGATCAATGCTATTAATTGCACGTGAAATTGGGGAGGAACAAAAGTTTTCAGGAGCTCGAGTGTGCAGCAATAGTTGCTGGAGGACCCGGCTCATGTGGAAGAAGGGGAGAAGGAGGAAGGGGCTGACAGGTGGGGCTTGGCTGGTGGTGAGAGAGAGGAAGAGAGGTGTCGATAAGGTAAAATATTTGAAATAGATCACGCGCTTAGGCTAACGCTAGGAGAAAAAGGAAAGGAAATGAATTGAGGAAATGGGTTTCGGACGAAAAGAAAATTAATGAATTTAATTAGCTCTTTAAATTAAAATAATTCTAGAAACACTAATAGATTTTATAAAAGTATCAACTAGAGTTCCAAAAATGGGGGAAAATCACAAAACTTTCTTGAAGCATTTTATACTTAATAAAAGTATTTCCAACTTAAAATTGGTTATTTATTTTTTACACAAAAATTACTTTTTATTTTCAAAAATAAGGAAAACCTTCTTGAAATCTAGAAAATTAATAAAAAATCCTCAAAAATCAGTGATACATAAATAAGCCACAACATGCAAATTTTGGGATATTACAAACCTATTCCCCTTAGAAGGAATCTTGACAACTAGATTCGAATGGGCTAGCAAAAAGATGGCAATACTCTAATTTCAACTATTCCTCCCTTTCCGAAGTGGCTTCTTCTTCTGAGTTGTTACTCCACTGCACTTTGAAAAAATAGATGATCTTGCTTTGAGTGATACATTTTGTTGTCTCGAGAATCCTGATTGGGCACTCTATGTATGTAAGGTCCTCTTATAGATCAATAGTTTCAAGTTGTGTTTGCTTTGTTGGTACTCGAAGGCACCTTTTCAGTTGTGATACAAGGAAAACGTCGTGTACCCCAAATAATGCTACTGTTAACCTTAGTTGTAAGCATCTTCCCCCTCTTCTTTTTAATATTTGATATGGTCCCACATATCTTGGTACAAGTTTTCTTGTGTTCCCAAACCTCTTTACACGTCTAAGGGGAGTGACTTTGAGATAAATGTGATCTCTTGCTTCAAAAGCTAATTCCTATCAGTAGTTGTCAACACAATTCTTTTGTTTAGATTGTGCTACCTTAAGTAGTTCCATTATTACCCTTACTTTCTTTTTTGTGTCCTTAATAATATTATGTCCAAATAGTTTATGTTCTCCCACATGATCCCAAAGGAGAGGTGTTCTACATTTTCTACCATACAATCCCTTAAAAGGTGACATTTATAAATTGGCCTAATAACTATTTTTATAAGAGAATTCTACATAAGGTAGACTTTTATTCCTACTGGTACCATAGTCCAAAGCACTGACTCACAGCATATCTTACAGTACCTAGTTTACACACTCTGTCTAACCATCTATTTGCGGATGGTATAATGTAATGAAATTTAGTCTTGTTGCTAATGCTTCATGTAAACTCTTCCAAAAACATGAGTTGAATTGACTACCTTGATCTGACACTATTTTCTTAGGTACCCTATGAAAACACACGATTTTCCTTACATATAATTCTGCCAAGTTGTTGCCACCATACTTGGTATTTACTGGAATGAAGTGTGCCAATTTAGTTAGATGATCAACTATCACCCAAATGGAATCATAGTCTGATTGAGTTATGGGGAATCCAGTGATAAAAACCATCTCTATTTCTTCCCACTTCCATTCTGGAATCGATAGTGGTTGCAATAGTCCAGCTAGTCTTAGATGTTCTAACTTAATCGTCTAACAAACATCAGAGAGCAATATATTATATGATTGCTTTCTTCATATTGACAGACCAATACTTTTCCTTTAAATCTTGACACATCTTGGTACTGCTAGGGCATATGGAGTATGGTGATTTATGAGTTTCCTAAAGGAGTGTGTTCTTGATTTCTCAATGGTCTAGTACACAAATTCGGTTCTTAAACCAAATATTACCATGCTCCCTTCTGAAAATCTAAGGGAATTTCCACTCCTCATGTTCTTCTTGATCTCTTGTATATCCTCACTCTCGTTTTGAGCTCCTTTGATATGATCTTGAAGTGTGGGTTGCACCTTGAGCGTGTTTACTACTCCTTGATTAATTAACTCTAGATTCTTCAAACAAACTAGGCGGCCTCCCCTATCTCTTACCATATTACAATGTCCTTTCCTTCTTAAGGCATCTACCACGATGTTTGCCTTGCTAGGGTGATAATGAATCTCGAGATCATAATCTTGGGAATATTGTTGTAATGACTAGCTCCACTTCCTGAACAGCGAGTGTACACCATCTGAATAATGCTCCAAGGGTTAGGAAATAGAACTGATGGAACTAAGAGGGAATAGGGTAAATTCCAAAACATGACATCTGGCCATAATGGAGGAGTTGAGTTTTGCTCATCAGAGACTCAGGAAAGGTTGAGGAGGAGTTGGCACTGCTTAAGGTAGGTGACTCTAGTTCCTAGGTACAGGGAGAGACTTCCACGTGTCTAAAGCTTCCTCTAAGAGACAGAGGACTGGTGATAAGAAGAAATATGTTAGCCAGTTCCATGTGTCATAGAGAATCTAGAGTACCCTATTTTGGTTTAGTGTTTACACCAGTTATATTCATTTTGATGCGAAAATTGTGAGCTGTCATGTTCTTTGTTATGACCACAATCAAATTATTATTAGCAATAAAACTTTTGTTGCTTGGTTGATGTCTTGTTCTGGGATTTACCCTATTCCCCCTTAGTTTTGACTATTCTCTTTCCTAACCCTTGGAGCATTCGTCAGATGGTGAACACCCATGGTTCAGAAAGTGGAGCTTGTCATGACAACAATAGTCCTGACATTGAAAGTGCTCGATGACGGGAAATGGGCGTGAACCCATCTCCAACATCATCGAGATAAGTTGTTAAAATTTTGATTAAATATGAGACTAAGGAACATCAAGTATCAAGTATTGCAGATACATTACTTCCAGAATTCATATATTTACTTAAAAATTATGTTAATTACATCTCTTTGCGAGGAAACCCCTGATGAAGAATTCCAACATAAAGATTTACACCAAGGTGCTGTTTGGTTCAGCAAAGGGAGCGGTAATGGTAATGCAATCAAATCACAGGGTAATCCATTCCGGTGTAAGGGAAAACGGAATTTGTTTGGTTCACTTATGTAACGTCTTCCATTCCCTTAATCATGTTTGGCTAGGGACAATGGTAACAGCTTATACATTTCATTTCATCTGAGGATTGTATGCATCAACATTACAGCATCTACGCATCAACATTACAGATCTACGCATCAACATTACTCATTTCGAATCACGTAACATCATAGTTAAAATATTGTCGAAACATCATAATCGGCGCAACTAATATTTTGCTTACACTGCCGCAACATCGATCATCCTTATAACTGAAGTATATATATTAACTAGATAAATCTTGTGACGTCCTGGATAGATCCAATACGGGCCATACAGTCTTAGAAAATGTTCTTAGAAAATTTATCAGGCCATACAGTCTTATAACTGAAGTATATATATTGTTGTTCTTAGAAAATGAACACAATAGAAACCATTCTTGTCTTAGGAACCACTACGACCATTCTTGTCTAGTAATCGATAAACCTTTGCAGCATCAGCTTCTCCTCCTCCTCTTCCTTCTCTTGCTTTTTCTGAGCCTCATGAGCTGCTATCTTTCTAGAAGAACAGTGATAAACACTCAAAATTCCATCCGAAGTTACATAAGCAGATAATTTAAGGTTAAACACAGCAATTTTAGCAGATATCTGACCAATTGTGTCCCAGTTACATAAGCAGATAATTTAAGGGTAAACAAGTAATCACAGTTACAAATTTTAGCAGATATCTAACCAATTGTGTCCCAGGAGAAACACACTACAATGAATAAGAACCAAAAACAGGAAATGCTATGATCAGTACCATTTGGCTGAAAAGATCCCTGTGTGCATAGTCTTCATTACCCAAATAGACTGATTGCTGTTCTAAGGAGTAGATACTCCAAATATCCGCATATCTACAGCGTCTTCATCATCTAGCTCAGTACTATCGGTACCATCCATTAGTGACAGGAAGACAAGAACTGGAACAAGTTGGGTTTCGGCTTATAACCTAGAAAAGGTCATGCCAATAAGAACTCAGAATGGCAGATAACTGTTTAAAACAATCCGGAATATAAGTGAAACATACAAGTGCCAAGACACAGCAGCAGAAAGAAAGAGCCAGGTAAAGTTCAAGTAAACTTATTACTATTCTTTGGTTGATTTTATCTCCATATTACCACCTCAATATTTATGTCCATTGCTAATGAATATGCATATAATTCCTGATAGCTACCAGAACAACTATTACCCCATGGACATGAATTTTCTTTGGACAAATCTTCCAAAATAAGTGTATCTAAAATAACAGAGATTGAAAATCTAGGAACCTGGATAAATGATCAAGTTTCTCAAGTCAATCATATATGATGTACTATTTATGATATGTTGGAAACAAAGTTGGGTGTGTGATAATCACATATGATGTACTATTTATGATATCCAAGCTTCCTCTAGATATGGCAGCACTATGGTCAACAGAAACATTCCAGATTTCTAATTCAAGAACAGAATAGTAGTTAGTGAAACCTATCAAATGCAGATTTACCGTAATTTGTTGTTGCCTAGTTTGACTAGTTACCAGTGGGAAATGAAAGCATGAAGCAATGCTAAAAAAATTAAAGTTTTCTTTCAATATATTAAATTGCACTAGACTCGGTAGTTTCATGTTTTTATGTAAGTGCAAGATTGGATCTGGCATTCAGTATTTGTTTAAAAATACAACACAGATGAAAGAAGTGGGGTGAGAAGGGGAGGCGCCGGCGCCGAAGTCTTACTGAAGGCCTCGCGCTGGATCTCCTCGTAGGGGACTGGACAGGGGAGGTTCATGTAGTCTACCTTCTCCTCCCCTGCCGCCTTCTCCTCCTCCTGGGGCTTCGATCAAGGGCGGCGGGGGAGGAGGCGCGGGGGCGGGAGGTGGGGAGGAGGAGGCTGCCTGGCCGACGGAGGAGCCCATGGCGGCGGCGGCAAGCGCGAGGCGAT
This sequence comes from Guadua angustifolia, assembly GCA_036346375.1. Lineage (NCBI taxonomy): Eukaryota > Viridiplantae > Streptophyta > Magnoliopsida > Poales > Poaceae > Guadua > Guadua angustifolia. Next base: position 17,477,732 of record CM070514.1, read on the forward strand.
CGGGGTGCGCGTGATTTGGGGTTGGGTAGGTTGCGAGTTTTCGCTGCGCCGTCTGCAGGGGAAGGAAAGGTGGGGTTTTACGAAGGTTTTGTGTTGCTGCGCGGAGATCCTCACCGGCGAAGATGCGGTGGCCGGAGGCGCGGCGGCTGCTGAAGTCGCGAGGGGAGGGGACGACGAGGGGAGCTGCGTCGCGTTATTGGATAACGCTGGCTAGGGAGCAGTAAGACGCTTGTGAGGGGGCGTATCTGTTAGCGCTGGGATTGATTACAGACTCAGTCAACCAAACGCGAATCAACGGTATGAGATAGCGCCGGGAACCGTTACAGGCTAAAAAATGCCTAACCAAACAGCTTCCAAATTGCAACATATGACATTAAAAAAATAAAAAGAAAAGTCTTCAATCTTGGCATCGTTGACGAATGCTTGCTCGGGGATATTTTAATTGTTTTCACATTAATAAAAAATTTTTGTTTCTTGCATAGTGTTCATTTTTGGAGAACCTATACACGCAGCATAATAGGAGTTTAATTTTTTATTCATTTTTATTTCACTTTGTTTCATTTATTTTTTACTCCGTCTTGTATCACCACTAGCATTGCATAGTGCTCATAAATATGGAGGGCTTGCACCTAGTGCAATCGATATGGAGGATGCCTTTAATAGTGCTCGTAAGTATCACCAGCATATATGGATGCGATTTAGTCTCCTTCCTGCACATATGTGCACATATGCATGTGGCTGAAGTTAATTAATAGAGAAAATGATTACTACTGCAGCTTCCTTCCTGCATGTTTGTCAGTGTGTGTACGTATGCATGTGCTGGATCAGTTAATAGAGAATTTGATTAGTACATGAAAGCCTAGCTTGCATGTACATGCATGTAGCCATATATACGACTAGACCTGTAAATTGGGCCGTGCCGTGGCCCAAGTCCATCGTGCTTCGGGCCGCTTCAGGACGGCCCAGCACGGCACGATCGCATCATCGGGCCGGGTCGGGCTGGCTCGAAATGGTTTTTTCTGCCCTGGCCCGGTACTAAAGTCCGTCGGGCCATCATCGGGCCGTGCCGGCCCAAGCACAGTCCAGACCTACTCCAGATCGATTGAAGCAGTCGTACATGCCCTTCTCTCTCTCGTCCCATCACTATCTGGTCATAAGTTAATTAGCCAACTACTTTTAGCCAATAATTAATCACTATCTAGTGTGGCGCCATCTATGGCCAATAATTAGTAGCGGGAGTGTATAATTGGGGATATCCAATTAGTTGGACCGTCATTGGGCCGTGCCGGGTGACCCATCGTGCTGCGATTCAAGGCCCAGCCCAGCCTGGCATTTGGGCCGTGCTGGCCCGGCCCATAATACTTTGGGCCGTGTCGTACTTTGGGCTGTCAATTTCGTGCCGTGCTCGGGCTAAGCCCGTTTGAGCCCGGCCCAATTTACAGGTCTATATACGACCCGTTTTTTCTTGTTACATGGTAGCGATGCTCAGCATGCTTTGACTAAAATGTGGGCACACTAATTTTTCTTAATTCATTTATTACCTAGAGCAATGCTTAATTTCTTTACGCATGCGGCCACGACGCCACTTCCTTTTCGACATGGGAGGTGCTATGCATACATGCAGGACATGTGGGTTTAAGTGTGGTTCCTTTTCTTTTGTTTTCTTTGTTAATTTGATGATCCATTAATTAGTGTTTAGCCCATACGTGCATGAGCATGACCACAGTATGATGCATGGCCGTAGCCGTGGGCAAGTTGGAGGTTGCGGCAACTTGACTGGGCTATCAATCCAACATGCAGCAAATGCTATCTTCACTAATTAGCACCTGAATTAATGAAGTCTTGCATGCATGCAGCCTGGATGTAAGCTGGTATGCTATTATCCCTAGTGCATGTAACTAGCCATGATGCCATTTCATTTGCGACATGGGAGATGCTATGCATGCATGTTTTGGCTGGCGTATAAAACCCAACAGATTGCTTAGTTGGTTAATTAGACACAATCCGCATGCATGATGCTTAGTACGCATCTTCGTGGAGCCCATATGCATAATATATGTAGCTGTGTAGAATTTATCATTTGTTTAGTCTGTATTACTCATGACATAGTATTCGCGAATATGGAACCCACATTCGAGTGTAACCATGACAAAGTTTGGCTATTTGATGATTTTTTTCATATAGCATTCTCTTTTTTTTTGCAGCATATACCCGCTCATGATTCGTATCCGCTTTAAGGGACCAAACCTAAGAAAACAGGGGCTTGCATATTCTCACCCTTGATTCGTTTCCATGCGTAGGGACCGATACTAAGAAATGAAGATATTGTATCTTCACTCTTGAATCCGTATCCACTGCGGGATTGAACTAGGAATGACGTCTTGAGTCTTATCACCCTTGATTTGTTTCTATATGTAGGGACCGATACTAAGAAATGAGGATATGATCACTCGTTCTTGCATCTGTATCCACTACGGGACCGAACTAAGAATGATGATGAGGACATCACTATACTGGATGCATCCATGACCTCAACTCCACCACCCCCTATGCAAGGCCCTATTACAAGGGCACGTGCACAGTAGCTAAATTAATAGGTGAACTCATTTCTCAGGTTGTATAATTGTATTTTAGAAATGATGAGGACATCACTATACTGGATGCATCCATGACCTCCACTCCACCACCCCCTATGTAAGGTCCTATCACAAGGGCACGTGCACAGCAGCTAAATCAACAAATGAACTCATTTCTCGGGTTACATAATTGTATTTTAGAGAATAGACCACTGCATAATAATGTGATTGTGCTTAGGAATCATGGCTTAGAGCAGCAAGGACGCCATTCCTCATCACGACAAGCAAGAGTACAAACCATTCCCGAGGTGGAAGTTGAATTGTCCACCCAGGAGTAGTCCACCTTCAACTGGCCATAACTTTTGCATTCGGAGCCCGTTCGGGATGAGTGAGTACTTGATTGAAAGCTTATTTTGTGCTCTTTCCAATGGATCTAGGCTCATTATAAAATTCTACTCGAGCTAACCGTAACAGTCAATAATGTGCGATAATCTTAGTCTTTTGGGGTGTTGCGCCACCATTATTTTGGGCTGAGTTCCCATGTAATCAAAGTGATGTGAGTCCACCTCCTAGCAGCCATCTCCTTGGCTATATTCTAGACAAGCTCCCTCTCTATCTCATTATGTTTTGTTCATTTGTTGTTTTCCCTTGGAGAAACACCCTCAGTTCCCCTTGCGCTGGTTAGCCAATCAGAACGAGCAACAGAACCTCAATCATACTAGTGTGAGCTTCATCTTATTTGCAATTTCAAATTGTCTTTTATTTGTTCTTGCTTGTTTCTTTGATTTCTAGCAGGAACTGACCTTCGTGGTCAGGTCAATCGCGTTCTTGGTGTGGTTGATAACAAGTAGATGTGGTGGTTTAGCGATTGTCGTGTTCGGTCCTTGTGTGGCCAGTAGCTGGATCATCAAAGTGGCCTCTCCGCCCAAATCGAACATATCTATCTCACCTAAAGGTCAAGCTACCCTAGGAGTGTCCCCATCAGTTGGTATCAGAGCTCTCGGTTGCACAGTGAGATCTTATATCTTAATTTAGTGTTTGAGTTCATTCTTCCTATAGTCCACAAAATTTGACACACAAAAAGATTTGTTCCTGCTGTCCAAACCAGTTTGTGCCTTTCTATTGGTTAATTTCATTTTGCTAAATTGAGTTTGCATCCATTCTAGTGTTGTCTTGTTGCTATTCATCTTCTTGTTCATCTCTCCACCCCAAAATTCATCCATAAAACCCAAAAACAAACAACCCCATCTCGGCCTAAAAGATCCCCTTTCTGCAGCCGCCACCAAAAATACCATAAATATTAATTACCATATCTTTTTTGAGTGAGACCAAAAGGAGAAGTTTCCTCACCCAACCCAGCATCTACACATCAAGTTTTAAGTGAATCTATCTAGGGAGTAAAGAGTTTGGTGCGTTTCAATCTGACTTAATTACTGTCCTAAAAATCTGTATCTATGTGCACTTGCAAAATTCGTGCAAAATTATTGGCTGGTTTTCAGAAAGTTGGCTCAAAAAAAAAGTTGTTGCAAAATCCATTGAGAAGAAAAGAAAAAAATCATTGAAAAAAGGCACCTGACCAAAAATTACGGCTAAAATATTTACCTGCTGTCTGGTGGATAGAAATCAGCAATCCAGAAAGTTGGAATTCATCTTGTGCTCCTAAGTTGCAAATTGCATATTCATAAATTTTGCTGTGTTTACCACTTGTATCCACTGCCATATTATTTATTTTAGCCTAATATCCATCCTTGTTTGATCAGCAACATAGGCTAATTGCTAGTTTCAAACATACATTAAATTTTATACAAATTCTAAAATTGGCTAATTGTTTTACTTTGCTACTCATTATAAAGCCTTTTCGAGCTCCACTTTTCTACTAACCAAACATGGGCAAAGCCTTGTGATCATTTTACCACCATTCTAGCTCGATTTATCACAAACCAGCCACCGATTGTGCCTCCTCTTGCATGGTAAGAACTTGTAAGAATAAGCTAAAGTTTGAGTGAGAGAGATTTGACACTTTCAATACCTAGTAGTACATAGGACTTCGCATATATTTGTTTTTCTCCTTGTTCGTTACTAACCATAGAAGATTCACAAAGGAGTCCTGATCGAGAAGATGAAAGACTATGTGGAGGTCTATCCTTGTGTGTGATGAGTAATTGACAAGAGTTGAGTTTGATTTGAATTGGATATTCGGTATGAAGCAATTTGAGTGTTGGTTGCTTTTCCTAGTGCTACCGACCTGGGGGCAGTAGCACCGGACCATTGGGCGCAATTATGATCGATTAATGATTGTGGGATAATCATTGAAACTATTTGTGGGCATTGCTATGTGAAAGGTTTTCCTTGTCTTTGATGGTTGCAGGGCGACAGTGCTAGGTCATGATGAGGCGGAGGATGACCGGGACTAGACGAGGAGCGTCGGAGGTCCAGACGATCGGAAGATCGCCGGAAGATGACCGGAGACGGAGTTCAGGCAAGCCAAGAAGATAAGGAAAAGGAGATGATGCTAGCTAGATGTCGCGTGGATCAATGAGGGCCATCGGATCGCGGTCTAGTTGATAGGTTAGCGAGTCTAGGTAGTATGCTTTGAAAACCGTGCAAGAAAACCCGGTATGTAAAGGGTTTTGGGTTAGCCCTTGCATGGCTGTGTGAGTGGGTCAATCCTAGCCCTTAGATGAGTGTCCTAGGGTTGAGGGACTCATCCAAGGGTGGTAGGTGGCCCAAGAGTAGTATAAATAGGGGTGGAGGGGTGGCCTCCTCCCCTTGAAGGTTGGAGTTGCTCCTTTGAGCTTTGCCTACATGAAGTGAGGCTTTGTAAACCTTCCCACCAGAAATACAAAGAAATTTCTTTACATTATTGTGAATTTAAATTCTGCATTTACATTATGTCTTTACTTTACGCAATTTAAATTCAGCATTTACGTTACGCATTTACTTTCCCGCAATCTACATTCATGCAATTTGGATTTGCCTCCCCTCCTTCTAAATGTTGATCTTGATGTTTTGAGTGTGTTCATATGGTTTTACATCTCTTTTGCACTCTTTGATTAAGTAGAGATCATCTTTTCTTTCAAGTTCCAGTTCTGTCCAGAACTTGTTCTTCGCGCAGCAGTTAGTATTTGATTTTTAGAAAAATCTAGAAAAATACTTTTTGCATGATTCTTATTGGAGATTGTGCGGGACTCACATATACATCTTTAGACAAATTTTGGAGTTCACTTGTTGCACCGTTTGGGCGCCATGAGGTGAAAACCGAGCCCCAAATTTTCTGCTCGAAGTTCCTGACTGTCTATGTTAATAGATTTATGATGATTTTTTTACATGTCTTTTTGATCTTAAATTTGGTAGAGAGCTTCATGACTCATCTTCTCATAGGGATAAAATTTCTCATAATTTTGTGAGCAGCAGAAACCCACCAACCTCCTGTTCAAATTAAAGACAGCTTCTGGAAATATCTACTTTTGCTTTTCTAAAAGAGACTTTTGTGTCTTGGCTTGATCTCTTTTAGAAAAGAAGTATTTGAATTGATTCCTCTTTATTTGGACACTTGACAACCAAAATTGTGATTGAAAAATCCCTCACATATTTTATGAATCTCATCCATGTAAGCTAGGGATACACATAGTTGTCTAGTCGCTCCAGTTTTTATGGTTTTATGAATTTGAGGAGCACCGGTTTTCTTTTATGCGATCTTGTCAAGGTTTTAGTTGGAGTATTTTTGGGAAAATTTATTTACGACCATTCACCCCCTCCTGTTCGCCATCTCGATCCTTCAATTGGTATCGAGCCGGTTTTGCTCTTCCATAGATCTTGACCAGCCTCAAGAGCCATGGCGACGGACAAATACTCCACCAAGCCTCCCATTTTCAATGGAGTTAATTTTCCTTTTGGAAGTCCCGAATGGAGTCATACATCATCGCCTGTGGCTTCGATATGGCGAAGGTGAAGCTCCCATATGAGGTTCTCGCCGATGAGAACGCCACGGCCGGCAATATGGTCGACGTTGAGGCAAATGCTAAGGCGAGAACATTCTCATACAGGACTCACCAAGAAGTGAGTATGATCGGATTTTCACCTTCGCCCGCCCACGAGATTTGGGTAACCTCGATGCTTACCATGAGGGCACTACTCAAATCAAGACCATGAGGCAGATCAGTTCAAGCGCCGAGTACAACAAATTTGAACAACGCTACCGGTGAGAGTCTCGATGAGTGCTTTGGTCGGTTTACCAAGATTTTGAGCGACCTCCGAAAGCAAATCGGTTGTATATACCCTGACTCGGACAATGCTCGACATTTCTTGACCGCACTCGACCTTCGGGTTTGGGAGATGAAGGTGACCACCATCAAGGATACCATCGATCTGTCGACTCGACTCTTGACGGGCTTTATTTCGCCTCAAGACTCATGAGATTGATGTCGCTCTCTGAAGACGAAATCTCATCGATGGCTTTGGTCACCGATCCCATTGGGTCCTCTTCTGGATTTTCTCTTGACTTTGATTCTGGTTTTTCTCTCTCCGCTCTTTGCGACATAAGTGATGAAATTCTGGAACGATTTCCAGAAAATGAGCTTGCTCTTGTCGCTCGAAAATTTTCCAATATTTACAAGAGAGTGAGAGAGAGGAAGAGAGGTGGCATGATCACCGCTTGAGTGTGGTGGCCCCAACCACATTCGAGTTTAATCGCCCTAAGCGGAGAAGGGCAAGAACGACGTCGCCGGTTTGGGCAAGAATGACTACACCGATAAGAACCGCAACAAGAAGCCTCCGGTTCATGAGCGGCGACGACGAGAAGAAGTAGTAACTTCTCGAAGAACAAGAAGCTCTTCCACCGTGTCCTCGCCGCCCTCGACGACATCAGCCTCTCCGACACGGAGACATGGAGTGACGAAGGCGAGGATGATCCGCAAGAGAAGAAAGGCGGCGACGACTTCTCCGGCATGTGCTTCATGGCAAACACCAACGACATCAGCGACTCCGAGCTCTACAGCGACTCGGACGAGGTACCTTCCTATGACCAGCTCAATGAAGCTTTTTGCAAATTAGGAAAATTTCATGCTAGAGCTAGAGCTAGGGTTATGGAGCTTGAGAAGGAAGTAGATACCTTGACTCGCAATACCACCAACTCGAGTGTTATCAACCGTGTCCAACACACGATTGATCTTAATCCTTGCGAGCAATTGAGAAACTTGCAAGATTCAAGTGAAGCACAATCTGAAAATTCAACTCAATAACAGTGGTGAGGTTCTGTTTCTCGTCACGAGTGGTCTAGTCAACACACGCAAACATGAGGGGGGACACACACGGGGTCAACCAACACGCAACAAAACCTAAATATAGAAGAGAGACGGCGGCCACATATATAGCGGTGGCCAGGGGAGAGGCACCCATGCATAGGTTGGCCACCCCCAAAACCCTAAGATACATGGGCCATGGGCCCAAAATAAAGGTGGCGCATCACCCTGAAGTTCTAGCCTGTGAGAATCTTCTATGATTTCCTGATGCTTCTCAAGGAATTTGTCTATGGGACCAGGCCTATTAGAAAGCTTGTCTCCTAAGCTTTCAAACGAGTGGTTGTACGTCAAAAACGGAGTTCGGGAGCCCGAGATACGCCGTTTGAAGTTGACGTGCTGTTGGATGGCCGAACTGGACTCAGCGACGAATTGGGCTTCAATGTGGGCCTTCCTTGGCATGTGGGCTATCCTTGGTGACTAGTCTTGATGTGCCAGTACAGCAAAGGTGGATGGAAAGGTCGTGCTTCTGGGTTAAGCCCTCCATGCGACGTAGACGAAATAGCAGCCGAAACACCGAAGGTCGCAGATGAAGGTGTCACCGGGAGAGAAAGGGCAGCGATCGTATGCATGGTTGGAATGTCCTCATCAAAGATGATCCTCTCACTCCTCGCTTGCGCTTTTTGAAGATAAGTATGCTTCAGCACTTTGAACGTTTACTGAACCGGTACGCTGAAGACAACCATGCAGCAATGGATAGGATGAACGACAACATCACGGAGCTTCGCACACGTGTTGAGCAACTTGAGGGGCCAAATCGCCATGCTATCCCTGCTGCCTACGATGCACCGAAACAAGGTAGTGCCCCTGGCCGTCGTCCTCCATCGGCTGTTTACACTTTGAACGATAAGGCAACTTGTGAAGAGAACAACTACCCGACAAATACGAATTCTTATGGCACCTACAACCCCCACAATGATCATGACCACCGTCGACTCTGCCACAACCGCCAAGGTATGGGTAGAAATCAGCAAGAACAAAGGGAGGTATGTACTGATCCGCGTGCAAAAATTAAATTTATCATGCCTTCTTTCAATGGTAAATATGACCCTGATGCATACCTTGATTGGGAACTTTTGGTTGAACAAAAGTATGAATGATATGATTTCCCACAAGATAGGAGGGTAAGGGTAGCCACTAGTGAATTCTCTGAATTTGCTTCCATTTGATGAAGAAATACTTGTAGGAACCGAAATAACCTTCCTAGAACTTGGGCTACCTTGAAACAATTGATGAGAGCTAGATTTGTACCTTCCTACCATGTTCGTGATTTACTTAACAAGTTGAAACACTTAAACCAAGGCAACAAATTTGTAGAAGAGTATTACTAAGAATTGCAAATTGGTATGTTTCGTTGTGGCTTAAAGGAGGGTGAGGATGCTAAAATGGCTAGATTTTTGGGAGGGCTTAACCGGGAGATACAAGACATGCTTGATTATAAAGATTACAATTCTATCACTCGTTTGTTTTATCTTGCTTGCAAAGCTGAAAGGGAAGTACAGGGACGACATTCAAGTTTAGTGGAAATTTTGGAGGTTCGTTTTCATCACAACTAGTCCAAGAGCAAGCAAATGTGCCATCTGCCACTTTGGGTCGTGCACCTCCACCCTCCACCCGTGGGCATCCTACTACCTCTACTTCCACTCCATCACATGTTTCTAAAACAAAATTAGTCTCGGTACAAGCTTCTACCAAGAGTGCTTCTTCAGTTGCTTCTCCTGGCCGCACACGTGATGTGTAATGCCACAAATGCAAAGGATTTGAGATCTTCATGCACGATTGTCCAAGTCGACATGCTTTGATTGTAAGAGAAGATGGTGAGTATACTTCTGTTAGTGATGTTAAAGATCTTTCTTTAGTTGTGTCGGTGTTTCGCAAAACCTGCAAGTAAATTTGTAAGTTAAGGGGCCGCGCGTTCCCTCTCCATGAATGGTTAGACTCAGGGAGCCCAAGATGTATACTGGTTCGGGCTGAATGTCCCTACTTCCAGTTCGTGTGGTAGTTATGTATTTCTTAGGGTGCAGTGGACTACACAGCGTTACAAACGAGGGCAAAGGGGCTGGCCTGGTGCGCCTCGTCCGAGTGAAAGAAGTAAGAAAGATATACTCTGAGAACGTATGCTTGTAGGCGTTCGGATGCTTGGATCCCCCTCCCTGAGGGTCCTACCTCCCTTTATATAGGTGGAGGGGGCAGGTTACACGGGAGTTTAGAAAAGAAAAGTAGGGGTGTGCTACGCTTGGGAGTCCCGGTCTTTGGTCCTGGTGACTGGCAGGTTCCTGTTCATCCCATACCTAGGTTGGTAGACACAGCGAGCGGTGTTATGTCGGGAAGGGGCACACCTGCCCTCTGCACGCCTGTCAGATGCTGACGCCATTATGCTACGCTCTGGTGTCGCCTCGGGAGGGAGCGCGTCTCTCCACTATGCATGACGGGGTGAAGGGACTGGCGCTTGACTTCGGCGGTCCCCTGGCCACCTTGGGAAGGAGCCACCTACCCCAGCATGGCCGTCGTGTCTCACGGGCGGTGACCAGCTTGAGGTCGGCCGTAACGTGATGAGGTCGCCGAGTCGGAGCTCGTTGGGGCCCCGACCTGAGGTCAAGTCGAGCTCAAGGCTCCCGACCGAGGCTAGGTCGGGCTCTGGGTGTGGCCGACTGTGGCCGGTCGGGCTCAGGTGCTCCCGACTGCCGCCAGGTCGGGAGCCTCAGGGCGCCTGACCGAGGCCGGCCTGAGCGCCCTAGTGAGCTTGATCGAGCACTACAAGAAACAGGGAAAAATTTGTGGGCCAAAAACCCACGAATTTAAGTTAAATTAATGGGCAAACCGTCAATTTAGTTCACTAATTTAACTCAACGAAATTAATCAATTAAATTCATGGGTACACAATTTAAATTAAATTAAATTGAGTTTATGAAAAAACCCACAAATTTAATCATAAATTGTGGGTGAAGAAAACCCAATTTAATCGCTAAATTTGTGGTCAAGAAACCCACAATTTAAGTTAAATTTGTGGGTTGCCCACTAATTTAACTTAATTTAACGTAAATTCATGGGTACCCATGAATTTAACTGTCAAATTCATGGGTTTTAAATGGCTCACGAATTTATCAGACATTTGTACAACAAAAAAAAATATATATATATCCATATCGATATCACACTCAATACATATAACCATATCGATCACGCATATATATATCGATATGCATCTCATTCAACACAACCATCTTCACATTCAATCTTATTCAACACATCGCAATATTACCTCTACTAAAAGATTGAAACCAACCTTTTAACTCTTTAAAACCGGCTTAAAACTGTTAGCAAATCGACATGAACTCAAGAACGAAGTAGATCAAAGCAAAAACAGATCGGGATACAGGATTTAACGTGGAAAAACCCCTCCAATGCGAAAGGTAAAAAACCACGGGCACCGGCCGACAAACTTCATTATTTTCAAGAGTGTTTACAAATTGTCGGAGAGATCAACTCGCGACGGCTTATAAGATGAACATATATAAGACAATGACCTAGGTCAAGAATAACAACGATCCGCTCCGCTCCGGCCCAAGCCTCCCGGCGACGGGCCTCCGCTCCGCTCCGACAGAAGTGAGCCTTCTTCTGAATTTGGATCATAATTCAACAAAAACTAAGTCACCGAAATATACAAAATTTCGGCATAACCTCTTTAGTAAATAGGATATCCACTCAGCAGGCAAAATTTTTTTTGCAGTTATAATATATATATATATATCAATCTCTCAAACCAAAAGAAGACATTCCAGCTAAAACCTTGGCCATGTTTTCATTATTATTTGTAACAAAAACATCACTCTCATCACATACGATGAAGTCAATTGCAGCCAATCGTGAAGAAAAAGGAAGGAATGGTTTCAAATCATCCCTAGAAAGCATCTCCTTGGTATAGAAGTTTGGAAAGAGTTCCTCAGAGGTCAAGAGTTTCTTCTCCACCATATATTTCTCCGAAGCAACATACTGGTATGTGTCATTGCTAAAACCAAGAGCTCGGAGCATTAAACCAATTTCTTCAGAGTCAATGGACATTTACCCCTCTGCGCTCATCCTCAAGACTCAACTCCTGCTAGGAATCAATCTAAAATCATATCATCATTCAAAGCTTACATCAACTGACACAAATCAACCACAGAATGACCACATGAAACATCATAATTAAGAGTAGCCATTATCTCCCTCTAACGTTTTTTTAGGGAAATTTCACTCAACGTATTCTTGTTGGCGCAAAAGAAGATGCAGAGCACAACAAATAACCAACTATAAAGGAAGGACAACAAGAAATAATCTTAGGTGATGGACTGATATTTGGAGAAATATACGATAGGGGGATGTCACCAAGTTTCAGAGTCTTACAGGTAATGTATCCCATCGTTTTCTAATTTCAGCCAGTTCCTTTTGTTCTTTTTCCCCTCGTTGTTGTGGGTTGGTTGCATTGATTGGTTAAAAGGAATAGCACCATTACCACCAGACAGGGGTGTGGAAGCGCCTGAAGTAGTTCTGGGGCTTGAAATAGGAGAGGGTGACATTCTGCCATTTGTATGCTGGGGAGACCTTGACTTTAGCAGAGGACTTCCACATGGAGAAACTGGACAGGATATATTGCTCCGTGATACGGATGTCGCCGCAAAGTAATTACTTAATTAGAGGGCAAGTGATGTTCATGCGTAGATACAAGTAAGTTTATCACAAACCCATTTCCTAGTAAATATGAGCTTAGTCTGAGGAAACCGTAGGATGTTTGGTCGCCATGTAAATAGTGGTCTAACATTTTTCCAACTAAGATGGCTTCGCATAGCTAATGTCCTAATGCTTTTGTCCCTCGGTTATCGCCATCGCAAAGGTTGTTTGGACACATTAATTGTGTGTGCTTCTAAATTAATAAGCATAACTTGGGAAATGATGTACCTTTGTTTCAAGAAAATTTTGTGCCCCTTCTCCGTAAATTCTCTGCCCCTCTAATCCCAATGAGGAGATATTTCTTGTATGCCCACCACCGAAAAGTCAAAGAAAACCAACAAAGTGAGCAGTCACCGAATGATAAAAAAGACAATCACTATTCATGATATGTCGGTTACAACAAAGAATATTCATGTGGCACCTTTGAATTTGGTCTACAAGATATAACGACCAAATGTTCCAAAGGATCGAGAGAATAGATTTTTCAAGTGAGACTCTATTTTGTATGAACGGATGTTGCAAAAGCTTCACCTTGTGGAACGTTGAGAAGGATCACGCTGCGACACTTTCTAATGAAGTCCTTGGCCCGCTCCGAGATGATCCGGTATTGTTGGAAGTTCCTTGTTGTTTCCAATCTTGAACATTGCAGCAATCAGATCCAGAAAGGGGAATATTCATATCTAAGTTGAATTGATGATTACTTCAATTACGATTACGATCAACTGATTACTTCAATTCATATCTAAGTCTTAACATTTCAATATTTCATAAAATTTCAAGCAATTAAAGGAGCTTTGGAAGTTCCACATTCAGATGGTGATAAATTTTGAGCAATACGAAAAGAAAGAGGTCATATTCATTCATCCGGTGTGGACATCAAGATAATGACCCGTGATTTTTTTCTTTTTCAACATCTTTTGTCTGTGCTCTCGGTTTAAAGATGGAAAATTCCGTTGCACAAAACTTTCACAAGTGAGCTCCTCACAGTCTCCTAGATTCCGAAAATGGTAGTTGTTCATTTCCATTAGCCGGTCGGGTAGCGATTCTCGAAGGAACGGTCTGCGGCCATCAAATTTCCGGCTTTGATATCTAATGTAACAAACACCAGGCGGAAAATGGCCTTTATCTCCGGAAGGTGGGTGAAAACCAGAATATATGTGAAGGAGAATGGCTCATTTAACATACTACACTGCTCGGTGTTCACAACGCATAAAAGTACTTCATAGTCTTTTAAGGAAGGTTATTTCCAAAATCGATTATGAGTGTTTTATTAAAATCATAGGCGCATCACTTCAACACTATCTCATTCTAAGCTAAATTGAAAATGACTTCGGGGCATTGTCGATTCAAGAAACTCGAGGAAGCTGTCCTCCACAAAGCAGAAGCGAGCAAGTAGATCTTAAGTTGAAACGAGCTATCTTTTTAATTGACTCGAAAGGTATTCATGAAGTTTAAAAGTAAGCATGTGCACGAATATCGCCCAGCATGAAGAATGTGTCCAGATATATCAAAACAAACATGAGATAGTATCTTAGAACACCGAGATAGTCAGCACAAGAACTTATGTACCAGTATGTACTAATTAAGGCAGCATCAAGAAACAAGAAATGCAGGTTGCAACTCATATTAGGCATCTATATTGTAGAACAAATATAAATTGTGTCTTTGAAGATAATCTGACCCCTTCATCTTGGTTCCATGGTGGTTTTGAGGTAGCCATCTCCGTGACAAGTGCATCCTAAACTCCATATGTCAACCGCAAGATTGCAACCATTAGAATTTTTATAACCTGCATTCATGTTACATGTGAGTTTGTGATTTACAGATATGAACAATAAGATACACATGAAACTTGAATAGAACAAATACGAAGTAAAGGAAGAGGGTCGCAATACCTCTGGAGCCATCCAATATGGACTACCCTTAAATGAAAAAGGACATCATTGCCCCAAGAATCATGGAAAAGACCAAAGATAATTAAAAAACAGAAGACACAATTAATACAAGTTAATAAGCAAAAAAAATTATCATCTTTTAAGGTGATCTATGACTTGTCGGGACTCAGAAACTCAACAGACTAACTGTCTAACTCTATTAAGAAAAGGTTTAGAGCACCCATAACATCAACAGTTAATGCAGTATGCTTACAAGCACCAGGACTTACAAGAACAAGTTGATATACATTTGCTGGCAAAGGCGAAAACATGACTTCACATGGCTATATATTTTGAAGAGTATCTAATTCAAGTGAATATGAGTCTCACTCTATGAGCACAAATACGTAATACGTAAAAGCAAAAAAAAAGGAATTAAACAATTAGAAGAACTGAATTGAATGAGAAGCTCCTCCGTGTATGAAAGCAATGTTCAAGATCCAATGTTATACTCCACTACCTACCCACAACAAACAAGTAGGTAGCATCGAATAAAATATGGAAACATCAAGAAAACATGTCATCCGGTTATACCATGTCGTTTACCTCCATGAACACCAGCCTCGTGGCATTACAACAAACACCTTTAGTCACCAGAAGAAAGCATTAAACAAAGGAAAACAATGCACCATGAACTCACGGCACTGGCGAAATCGCGGCAAGTGAAATTTTGGTCGGCGATGATGCGATCACTGAGTGCCTTGAGGCTCTTCACTGACAGTGGTCTCACCTCATGGATCTGAAATAAAAATAGCAGAAAAATGAAGGTAATACTACTACCCCCTATGGCATGAAAGCATGAAAAAGGGAAGTGTAGAACAGAATACATGTTAATTCATACAGGATGGGCAAAATGACTTGTAAAAAATTGATAGATAGCAGTGCATCTTGCTGATTCCAACCATGTCGAATACTCTTGTCAAGAATTTCATCACTTCATTACTCAATTTGAATGTTTGCAATCAAAAGAAAGGTACAAACATTAAAGTACACTGAACCTATTGAACTCAGATGAGATTAAAACCCTCACCCCGAGGCAAATGACACAAGCGTGGCCTTAAATAGTGTGTCATGTGATTATAAAGGGGCTACCATCGAGAAAATGATAGATTTTCAGCTAAACAATAGGCTCACTTGAGCATGAGAGCACCATATTGTAAAACAGCTCCATAAGAGTGCATCAAAATAACTATCTTAGTCTTCGCAGAAGCAGGCTCATAAATTGAGTATGTCAACTATGTTATTTTTCACAAAAAGAAATGGACCACCCAAAACTATTAAAGATGCTGGTCTTATGATTTTCAGAGTTCCAGTGCACACAATGATTATGAACCCTAGAGTCACCAAAGTTAGGAGCACATCCTACAAATGTTCCTAGCAGGATTAGACAAGCTTACGCAAGTCCCACGAACCTAAATTCTAAACCACCTAAAACATGCAGAATCGCAAAGATAAGCCTCAATTTTTGGAGCAGCACTTCATTCCAAACCTACATTTCACAATCGGTCACGATTACTGGGAACCAAACCCTACAATTACCTCAAGAGGGACTTCAATTTAATTGCAAGGCTTGGATCTAGCGGAAATGCAGCGGAAGAAACGAACAGAGCATGATTTGGGCGTTGAACCAAATCAAGGAGGAGTGGAGGGAGAGGAGAGGAGGGACCGACCTCACGCGAGAGAAGGGAAGCCGAGGTCGGCGGCGATGGCAAGCACCTCCGCCATGCAGCCCAGCTGCCGGCCGGCCAAGGGCGCCGCCATGGCCTCGCCAAGGCCAAAGCGATGGTGCGGAGTAGCGAGGCTAGGCCGAGGCGGCGGCCGCGGAAGGCAGCACAGAGAGGCGGGCGCCGGGGGGAGAAGCGGCGGCCGAGCCGAGAGGCGCAGGAGGCGGTGGCTTGAGGTAGAACCGGTGGTGGCGTGGCAGGCCCGAGGGTCACTCAGGGAAAATGTGAGGGAAAGAGGGGGATTAGGTGCTGCGCCAGAGGATGGGGGCGGTGGCGTGGGGGCGAGGCGGGCGGCAAGCTGGGCGGGGCGGGCGGGCGCGGGCGGTCTTGTGGCGTGGCAAGGTGGGTGAGAGCCGATCGAGCGAAGAGAGAGAGCTAGGGTCAAGGAGACGCGAAGAGAGAGAGAGGAGACGTTGGCTGTGGTTATAGAAGTCATAAATTGGGCTACGTGGCTCATTTAATTTACTTAAATTGTGGGTATTTACATAAACCGATTTATTTAAATTATAAATTCGTGGGTATTTTTTGCCCATTTAATTTAATTAAATACGTGGGTTTTTGTAAACCAACAATTTAAATCTATAAATTCGTGCATTTTTGTTTAGCCCACGAATTTAAAAAAACCCACGAATTTTTCACTGTTTCTTGTAGTGGAGGCCGAGGATCCTTCGTGGCCCAACGAGGCCTTCGGCCAGAGCTGCGCCTGAGATGGCCCATTTGGTGTTTCGGCCTGCTGGGGGTATCCCTGGTATGAGTATTCGTCAAGTTACAACTGACCTTGTAGGTGAATATCAAAGTGATGGGCAAGACGAGGAGCACTTAGGTGCTGAAATTTTGGATAAATACATGAGCAACATTATCAAACGTGTTCTTAGTGTGCAAATGGCGAAAGCAGAATAGAATCAACGACATAACTTGTTCCAAACAAAATTTGTCATCAAGGAATGCTCTGTACAAGTCATCATTGATGGAGAGAGTTGCAACAATCTCGCTAGCATGGAGGTAGTCGAGAAGCTTGACTTGACCACAATATAACATCCACATCCCTACTACATTCAATGGTTCAACTCTAGTGGAAAGATAAAGGTAACAAGAATGGTGAGATTGCACTTTTCACTCGGTTTATATCATGACCATGCTGATTGTGATGTTGTACCTATGTAAGCTTGCTCTTTGCTGTTAGGTAGACCTTGGCAATATGATAAAGATATTGTCCATCATAGTAGAACTAACGAATACACTCTCATGCATTAAGGAAAAAAATTGTTTTGCTTTGTATGACCCCTATTGCCATCTTAAAGGATGATCTTGAGAGAGCTGAGAGTGAGAGAGAGAAAGAGAAAAGTGTGCAAAGTGAAAATCACGTTGTTGCTAAAGATATAGGTGCACATCAAAAGAAACAATCTAATCCTAGGCAACCTAAAATCAAAGTGAAAGGTGCTGTTATGT
Source organism: Guadua angustifolia (assembly GCA_036346375.1). Classification (NCBI taxonomy): domain Eukaryota; kingdom Viridiplantae; phylum Streptophyta; class Magnoliopsida; order Poales; family Poaceae; genus Guadua; species Guadua angustifolia. The sequence goes on from CM070514.1 coordinate 17,495,422, forward strand.
TAGCAACAAAATCGAAATTGCTTGACTTGGATGTGCATAATTCTCCTTGCTATACCTTGATTTGTAAACAAGCCTTGTTTACTTTAGATGATATGCCTGTTTTCTTGCCTCTTACTATTACTAATCTTTTGCAGGAGTATGAGGATGTGTTTCCAACTGAGGTGCCTCCAAGACTACCACCAATTAGGGGAATTGAACATTAAATTGACTTGATTCCAGGAGCCAAATTGCCAAACTGAGCTGCATATAGAACCAATCCGGAGGAGATTAAGGAGAATCAATGTCAAGTGCAAGACTTGCTTGATAAAGGGTACGTACGTGAGAGCCTTAGTCCTTGTGCTATTCCTGTGCTTTTAGTGCCAAAGAAAGATGGATCATAGCATATGTGCGTAGATTGTAGAGCTATCAATAATATCACTGTTAGGTATCGTCACCCTATTCCTAGGTTGGATAATATGCTAGATGAATTAAGTGGCTCTATTGTGTTCTCTAAAGTTGACTTGAGAAGTGGGAACCACCAAATCAGAATGAAACTTGGGGACGAATGGAAAACTACATTTAAAACAAAATTCGTATTGTACGAGTGGTTAGTAATGCCCTTTGGTTTAATTAATGCACCTAGTACATTCATGTGATTAATGAATGAAGTTTTGCGCGCTTTCATTGGAAAATTTGCGGTGGTCTACTTTGATGACATCTTGATTTATAGCAAGTCTCTTTCTAAATATCATGAACATCTACATGCCATTTTAAATGCTTTGAGAGAAGCACGTTTGTTTGGTAAAAGGGCACCTTTTGCACCGATCGAGTCTCGTTTCTTGGCTACATTGTGACACCGCAGGGAATTGAAGTTGACGATACCAAGATTGAAGCAATCAAAAGTTGGCCGACTCCTAAAATGGTCACACAAGTATGGAGCTTCTATGGCCTTATTGGATTCTATCATGTTTTATGAAAGATTTTAACACCATTGCCGCACCACTGAACGAGCTAATAAAGAAAGGTGTTTCATTTCATTGGGGGCAAGCGCAAGAAGATGCCTTCAATCTCTTGAAAGATAAGCTCACTAATGCACCACTATTTCAACTTCCAGATTTTGGTAAGACCTTTGAACTTGAGTGTGATGCTAGCGGTGTTGGAATTGGAGGTGTATTAATACAAGAAGGTAAACCTGTTGCTTATTTTAGTGAGAAATTGAGTGGCTCTATTCTAAATTATTCTACATATGATAAGGAATTGTATACTCTTGTACATTCTTTAGAAATGTGGCAACATTATTTGTGGCCTAAAGAATGTCATTCACTCTGATCATGAACCTCTTAAGCATATTAGAAGCCAAAATAAGCTGAACCGTAGACATGCTAAATGGGATAAATTCATTGAGTCATTTCCTTATATCATCAAACACAAGAAAGGAAAGGATAATGTGATTGCTGATGCATTGTCGAGGCAATATGCAATGATGTCTCAACTTGATTGTAGGATTTTTGGCTTAGAAACCAACAAAGAACTATATGCTCAAGATAATGATTTCAATGAAGTCCTGATGAATTGCAAAGATGGGAAGAGTTGGAACAAATTTGTGAACAATGATGGATTTTTGTTTAAAACCAACAAGCTATACATTCCAACTAGCTCTGTTCGTCTTTTGCTGTTACAGGAAGCTCATGGAGGAGGATTGATGGGTCATTTTGGTGCCAAAAAGATGGAGGAAGTGTTGGCTGCTCATTTCTATTGGCCTAAGATGAGACGCAATGTTGAGCGCTATGTGGCATGCTGCACCACATGCCAAAAGGCCAAGTCACGGTTGAACCTCCACGGTTTGTATATACCTCTTCTTGTCCCTAGTATTCCATGGAAGGATATTTCAATGGACTTTGTTCTAGGATTGTCTAGGACAAAGAGAGGGAGGGATAGCATATTTGTTGTTGTTGACAGATTCTCAAAAATGGCACATTTCATTCCATGCCACAAGAGCGATGATGCCACTAACATTTCTGGTTTGTTCTTTAAAGAAATTGTACGCTTGCATAGTATGCCTTCCACTTTTTTTTCAAATCATGATGCCAAAATTTTAAGCCATTTTTGGAGGACTCTATAGAACGAATTGGGAACCAATCTACTATTCTCTACCACTTGTCACCCCCAAACAGATGGCCAAACTGAAGTTGTCAACCACATTTTGTCAACAATGTTGCGGGCTATTTTGAAGAAGAACTTGAAAGAGTGGGAGGAATACCTTCCTCATGTGGAGTTTGCCTACAATCATGTAATACATTTAACCACAAAGGTGAGCCCTTTTCAGGTATTATATGGCTTTAACCCTCATGCTCCCATAGACTTATTGCCTCTTCCTTCTACTGAGAGGGTGAATTTAGATAAAAAAAAATATACTAATTTTATTCTCAAATTGCATGAAACTACAAAAGAGAATATTGAGTGCATGAATGAGAAGTATAGAGTTGCGAGAAGCCATGGTAGGAAACATTTAACATTTGAACCTGCTGATCTTGTTTGGCTACATTTGTGCAAATAAATATTCCCTAAATTGACAAAATCTAAGTTGATGCCACGTGCTGATGGCCCTTTTAAGGTGCTAGAACGAATTAATGATAATGCATATAACCTTGAACTGCCTGCAGATTTTGGGGTTAGCCCGATCTTTAACATTGCAGATCTGAAGCCTTACTTTGGTTAAGAAGAAGAGCTTGAGTCAAGGACGACTCCATTTCAAGAGGGGGAAGATGATGAGGACATCACTATACTGGATGCATCCATGACCTCAACTCCACCACCACCTATGCAAGATCCTATCACAAGGGCACGTGTATGGCAGCTAAATCAACAAGTGAACTCGTTTCTTGGGTTGCATAATTGTATTTTAGATAATAGACCACTACATAATAATATGCTTGTGCTTAGAAATCATGGCTTAGAGCAGCAAGGATGCCATTCCTCATCACGACAAGCGAGAGTACAAGCTATTCCCGAGGTGGAAGCTGAATCGTCCACCCAAAAGCAGTTCACATTCAATTAGTCATAACTTTTGCATTCAGAGTCCGTTTGGGATGAATAAGTATTTGATTGAAAGCTTATTTCGTGATCTTTCTAATGAATCTAGCCTCATCATCAAATTCCACTGTAGCTGACTGCAGCAGTCAAAAATGTGTGATGGTCTTAGTCTTTTGGGGTGCTATGCTACCATTATTTTGGGCTAACTTCCCATGTAATCAAAGTAACATGAGTCTACCTCTTAGCAGTTATCTCCTTGGCTATATTCTGGACAAGCTCCCTCTCTATCTCCTTAGATTTTGTTCATTTGTTGTTTTCCCTTGGAGAAACACCCCCGGTTCCCCTTGTGTTGGTTAGTCAATCGGAACGAGCAATAGAACCTCAATCATACTAGTGTGAGCTTCATCTTATTTGCAATTTCAGATTATCTTTTACTTGTTCTTGCTTTGTTTTATCAATTGCTAGCAGGAACCGACCTTTGTGGTCAGGTCAATCGCGTTCTTGGCGTGGTTGATAATGAGTAGGTGTGGTGGTTTAGCGATTGTCGGGTTCGATCCTTGTGTGGCCAGTAGCCGGATCATCAAAGTCGCCTCTCCGCCCAAATCGAACGTATCCATCTCACTTGAAGATTGGCCCACCCCAGAAGTGTCCCCATCAAATGAGGTCTTGAGTCTTCTCACCCTTGATTCGTTTCCATACGTAGGGACCGATACTAAGAAAATAGGATATGATCACTCGCTCTTGCATCCGTATCCACTACGGGACCGAACTAGAAATGAGGTCTTGGGGAGAATACATCTTGACTTGGGTGAAGGAGGATGGGAGGAAGAAGAGCACCTCGGCTTGTATCACTTGACCAAGCCTAAGGACTCGGGAAGAACATGATTATCACCTTCTTTTCTTCTCCCAATGGCAGCTTGTTTGCTCTCCTTTTCTTAGGTTTCCTCTTAAGTGTTTGCTTTGCTTCCCTTACAAAAGTTCTCTCCTCCAAAGGTTCCGTTCTCTCTACCCTTAACCTCCTATTTATAGAGCAAGGAGGAGTGGGTTTGTTTCTTTAAGGGAGGTTACAGCAATTGCATTTGTGTGGCGTGTGTGCAGCAAATGGCCGAAACATGATGTGCAAGAGGGAGCAAGTAAATGGTGCTTGACTGAGTCCCGCCTGGCCGAAATGTGGGCTCAAACGTGGGCTGAAATGGACGTTCCTCTCAATTCATTAGATAAGTAATTAATGGATATGACCCTGCACTTTGTTTTGCTGCATTAGTACAGGTCGTGGTTATGGACATGCATGCATGGTGGTTCCCATGCACCATATTATCACTCTTGTTAATTTAGGTAATTGAATTAGTAATTAATTCCTTCTTGTATGCAACTGCTTTCTTCGTTGCATGGGAAAAAAAATGGTATAGCATGTTTTTTGGCTGTCGTGTGGGCCATAATCATTTCTTGTTAATTTCAGTAGTTAAAGGGTAATTAACCCCTCAATGCATGCATGCAATCACTTCCTTCAAAAATGCGGGAGTGGTGCTATATGGGCCATTATTATCTTTGACTAATTAGCTAGAGAAGTGCTTAACTCATGCATGCATGCACACGACCATGTCGTCACGCTTGTATTCTTTCGGACGTAGCTAGCATAGCTCACGGCACCATTTCTTTTTTTGTCGTAAATTATTTGGAGATGCATAAATTATTTGGTTTTCAAGCACTTAATCCATGCACATATGTCTTCTTGATTGATTTTTTTTAGTTGTATTAGTATAAAAGGCCTCATACGGAGCCACTTTATTTGCTACGTAGCAATGAGTGTGAGCTTTGCCCAAGAGCTTAATTAACCCATGCATACATGCGCATGTTTATTCAACTCACAAATGACTGAGATATCATCATAATAGCGCAATGCATGGAGGACTTTAAATTTTATCAGTGAAATATTGATTGTCAGACTATTTTCTAGTCATGTAGTTCACGTATATCACAGCGATTGTTATTTCAATATAATTAACACCCTTTTGTCATTTTTTTATGTTATAACGGATTTTAGCCATTAGTGTATTTTATTTATTTGATGTTATTATTTTTATGCAATTATTTATTTTTATTTAATCTTAGGACAAAATCATTGTCAACATGCTCCAATCCCACTGCCTCCACCAGTTAATAGTCCTAACCGGCAGCAAATAATGGCAAATCAGAATTAGCTTATTCAACTCCTCACTCAGGCCATCAACAATAATCAAGCTCCACTACCTGCAGCCTAACAAGTTCTGGCACCACTACAATCATGGGGTGCCAGAGTTGATGAGAACCCGACCTCCTACCTTCTCCAATAGTATCGAGCCTATGGATGCAGATGATTGTCTTAGGACTATTGGGAAGAAATTGGATATGTCACAACGTAAAAAAGTGAAAGGGAGAAGGTTTTGTTTGCCTCTCATCAACTAAATGGGCTTGCCTTAGAATGGTGGGACAGTTTCTGTATTACCCACCAGGACACTTGGGATGAGTCTGAGCACAATAATCTCCAAGGAGCTAATATTTCCTTCGGTATGATCTCCTTGAAAAAGAAGGAATTCAGTTCCTTACGCCAAGGGGGTGCACCATGAATGAATACTTACACAAGTTCAATCAACTGGCACGCTATGCACCTGAAGACATAGCGATAGATGATGCCAAGATAGAGCGGTTTATTGGGGGGCTAAATGATGAATTGTCAGTACAACTAATCTCCCATGACTATATTGATTTCCAACAGTTAGTCAATAAGGCCAATTGCCAGGAAGGGAAGCAGCAGGAGATGAAAAATCGTAAGAGGAGGATGGCTGCAGAAAGGCACAATCTCAGAGGTTTTCACAACTCCTGCACCATTCTAACTTAGCGTAACAAGTTCCAGGCTTCCTCATTATCCAAAGCACTAGTGGCAACCCAGCATGCTGCTAACTTTAGCCTTCGAACTACATCAATAGCTAGCCAGGGTCAGGGGAAATCATCTTCCACATTAGGGGTCACATGTTATCATTGCCATGAAATGGGACATTAAGAAGTAGCTACGAACAAACACTAGCTAAGCCTACTACTGTTCTTTCCCAACACTACACCGATTGCCAAGAAGCCAACATAGTTTGTGAAGGGGCACATGAATAATATCACCATAGGAAACTCAGGCTACATCAGATGTGGTAGTTAGTACGTTTCTCCTTAATTCTGTACCAGCATTAGTTTTATTCAATTTTCGAGTATCGCATTCTTTTATTGCTAGTCGGTTTGTAGGCAATCATGGGATTGCTACTTTCCCTCTTGATAACCCAATGATAATATGCTCCCTTGGCTTAAAGATGAGGGCTATAATGATTCACCCAAGAGTCCAACCGTCATATAAGGATAACCTTTTTAGCCAACTTAGTAGTCTTGCAGTCACAGGATTTAGATGTAATCTTTGGCATGGACTAGTTAACTAGGAATAAAGGTGAGATAAATTTCCTCGATCAGAGTATTGTACTCACCAATGATAATAGAATTAAGGTTGAGTGTAGATCAATGATTTCTGTCATGGAACCGTTCCACCTTCACAATCTTAAGGGCACAAGCCTAGAAAAATTCTAGTTATACAAGAATACGTACCCCTATGTATTTTGAAAGAGTTGCCTAGTTCGCCACCAAATAGAGACATTGAATTCATGATTGACCTAATCCCTAGAACATCTCTGATGACAACAAGACCATGTCGGATGCCTAGAAATGAATTAGCTGAATTAAAGAAATAAATTCATGAACTACAAAATAAGGGCTATATCCAATGAAGTTCATTACCTTGGGGAACACGTGTCCTTTTTGTCAATAAAAAGGACAATAGTATGAGGGTGTGTATAGATTACGGATCTGTTAATGAAGTCACTATTAAGAACAAATATCCTTTGTCTTGGATTGAAGATTTATTAATCAATTAAAAGAAAAGTATTTTTTTCCAAGATAAATCTACAATCTGGTTATCATCGGTTGAGAATTTAACCTAATGATATACCTAAGATTGCTTTCACCACTTGTTACAGATTGTATGAGTTTATGGTCATTTCATTTTGGTTGACCAATGCACCAGCCTATTTCATGAACATGATGGACAAAGTATTCATGGAATTTTTGAATAAGTTTGTAGTAGTGTTCATTGACAATATTCTTGTTTACTCCAAAGATGAGAAGGAAGATGAAGGACATTTTAGGCTAGTGCTGGAAAAACTCAGGAAACATCAACTCTATGCCAATTTGAGAAATTGTAAATTCTAGATAAAAGAGGTAGGTTTTCTTGGGCATATTGTGTCAGCCGAAGGAGTTGCAGTATATCATATTAAAATAGAGGCTGTGATGTATTGGAGACAGCTAGAATTTATAATAGAAGTGAAGAGTTTCCTCAGACTAACTAGATATTATCGATGTTTTATAGAGGGATTTACTAAGAATGCCTGGCCTATGGCTCAACTCTTAAAGAAAGAATGAAACATTTGTCTAGACCGAGGCATCTGATAAGAGTATTGCATAATTAAATAAAAAACTTGTCTCTACACCAATATTAATCTTACTAGACATTCAAAAAGGTTTGAGGTTTATTGTAATATGCCTCGCTGCAAGGATTGGGTTGAGTGTTAATGCAAGAACGCAAGGTGGTGACCTACACATCCCATCAGTTAAGACCTCATCAGAGAAATTACCCTACACATGACTTAGAGTTAGCTGGTGTTGTTCATGCTTTAAAGATATGTCACATTGACTAATGAGTAATCGCTGTGAAATATACACTAATCATAAGAGGCTAAAATATATATTCACACAGTCTGAACTCAATCCAAGGAAGAGGAAATGGCAAGAGTTAATAAAGGATTATCATCTTGGGATTCATTATCACCTTGGCAAGGCGAACGTTGTGGCAGAAGCCTTAAGTAGGAAAGGACGTTGTAATATGGTAAGAGTTAGGGGAGAACAGCCTACTTTGTACGAAGAATTAGGAGTTAATTAATCAAGGAGTAGTAAGCAGATTTGAGGTGCAACCCACACTTCAAAATCATATCAGAGAAGATCAAAAAGAGGATGAGGAGGTGGAGAAACCTCTAAGAGGCCATATCCCATGCATGTAAGCATTCTAATAGCAAGTTCATAGAGGTTGATCAGGTTTCACTACACCACAGCACATAATTCCCGTCAGATGTCAGTTGACAATTATTCGTAATTACCATCGTGCGGTCTGTCGGTAAAGCATGACGTCAGATTAAATGTCGGTAATTATATGTTCTGGGACTGACCATCAGTCGGTAAATCTTATTAGAATTCGTGACATGTTGATTGTCGGTAAAAATATATTTTTACGTCCAATGATCTGTCGGCATAGCTCGGTGAGTCGGCAAATCACACCAGCCGCATGATTGACGACACTGGGCGCCAATGAAATTTTTTTCAGAGCACGCGCGCGGTGCGAAACAACCGCAAGGGGAAAAAATATTATTAATCACAGCAGATAAGGCACAGCCGCACTGTACTGTCTTTCCCCCTGTCCTCCCAATCCCACGAACACGCCCAGAGCACAGCCGCAACCCTAGCGCCGCCCGCGCGATTCTCCCCAGCATCCACGCGCGGCGCGCCCTAGGTAGCATTGTAACACCCTGGAGCTCAAATGCGCCACGAATGCTACTAACACTCTAAACTCTTAAGATCGGCTTAGAAACTAAGCCACCGAAATTTACAAAATTTCGGCATGACCTCTCTAGAAAGTAGGACATCCACTCAGCAGACAGAAACAAATGCAGTTATATGATATCTTTCTAGCAGGTCCTTAGTTAACCAAACACACATCCCATAAAAATTAATAACTCCACCACATAAATTATTACAGGATAGGGAACTTATTAAACATAACCGCAAACAACCCTTTACAAGAATTTTTGCGCGAGCCAGTAAGTACAGAACTATAAATGATATGATGGAATGGTGATGATGCAAACGTGAGTGTGCTACTACCCCCATCCATGCATGCCGGCTTCAAAACACCTACAAACATTAAATAGCAAGCGTGAGTTCAAACTCAGCAAAGTACACGAGAATAATAAACCCAATTTATCGCAAGTAAAACAAGAACTTAACCATAAGAGCAAGTAATGCAAATAAAACAATATCCGGACAATAAGCATTCATACCCATTTAAGACAATAACTGAGAGCAAGTAATGCAAATAAAACAATATCCGGACAATAAGCATTCATACCCATTTAAGACAATAACTGAGAGCAAGTAATGCAAATAAAACAATATCCAGACAATAAGCATTCATACCCATTTAAAACAATAACTTGACTATATCAAAACTACCACAATCAAGTCATCAACTTGATAATAAACCCATTCCACGCCAAAGAAGCATTACTTATTCTAAATCACAACGCCTCCCGACTCAACTACCCCTTGCGGCAACTCAAATCATTTTCATCAATTGCATTTGCGTTCAAAACTCAACTTCACTCCACGGTATTCACACAACATACTTAACAAGGCAAAAGAAATGCGTTATTTCATCAAATTCAATTCAATCTCCCCTTTTTGGGTTGAGTCCACGACGCACCCTTCAATTACCATACTCACCATCCATATGACACACTATTTACCACAACACTCATTATGAAAGATGCAATGCACATGAATGCTCATTTCCATGCACGTCGCGGGTATGGCCGGTGCCCACCGTCGGTGTGCACCCTCACGTCCCTTCCATCCCGTAGATGGAAGGTGCCTACTCTTACTGTCTCGCTCCCATTCACCTCGATGAATGGGACTACGAGGTAGGACTTTCGTGTTCACTACGTGTGAACACAGAGGCCCGCATCAACATGGGTCGCCTCTTCCATTATGAATGCACAAATGCAATTTTCATGAATGAAATGCAACTTTTCATTCAATGCATACACAAACATACCATATCCACATACATACACATAGCCAATATTCTCACATTCATAACCATAAACACACATAGACATAAACATAGCCCAAATTCTCACATTCATAACCATCTAATCTATTCGCACACACTCAATTCCATTTCCCAAATGGGGCACAATTAAATACGAATATCCACATACCCCATACTCTCTACTCACTGCAATATCAACAAAGGTACAGAAAACTTACCGGGATTAAGGCTTACTAGCGACCGCTCGAGTCCAATAGCTATTCATGTCCTCGAAGGGACGATCACCAATATAACTCATACTTGCCATAATCAATAGAAAATTTGCCATGAATAGATAAATAACAATAAACAATTCAATCGAGCACCCTACTCGATGTACTTGCAACCATTCCCTTAACCTTTTAATCATCATAGACCTTTTCATAAGATGAAGCACCCGCTAGTTATATCCAAGCAAAGCTTACCTCTTGCGTAATCATCGGCAATTACATACGCTAAGAGCAACCAATCGATTAATCCTCCTAGCCACAATCTAGGGAATGCACTTGCCTTTTTTCCGGAAGGAGCGGAGTGGCGTTGAAGAAGATGCTATGCCACTCCCGAACTATTCCACCTGAAACAACCGTCGCAAAATGCTTTACAAGCCATACCCTTTTTAATAATACTCTACGCTCCCAAACTATATCTACGAAAGCTCCACTTTTAGGTTGACTCAGATAAAAATAATCTACACTATCATGCCAACAATTATCTTATTAGTTTTCATTTGGCAACTCAAAGAAACCTGAAAGCTAGAACATCTCTTAGAATCATCATCTCAGACATAAATAGAATCCATATCCATCAGTAAGTCAATAGCCTCAACACAAAATTCGCAATACGGAGATTCTTATTCTCACAACTCAACCATATAAGCATATTTACCCTAATGCACAAGAGCACGGAGATTAATTTCCAAGTCATGCAATTTGCTCACAAAGGTCCAGTACTCGTTAATTCACAATCACAACACACAAGAACCCAAAATGCCAAGATATGAAATATAATGCTAAACATTTCTCTTGGTACTTCATATTTCTAACATGAAACAAGAGTAGGAAGCAAATTAGTCATTAGCCAACAACTAAATGCTATCACAGTCAGGGGAGCATGAAAATGAAACATTCTGCACATAGCTCAAGTTTAGTATGCATCTATGCAACTAATGAGAAGACCAAATCGCAGATAACCCTACAATTAATCAAACCTCAACTTTCTTTACTCATGCTCACATCAGTCGAATAGAACTAGCAGGCATGGATATAAAGATAGGCACACAAATTAGGAATGCATCGATCCGTGCCTCCCAATCCCATGTCTCAACCTGACATAACCCTCTAGGCATTTCATCAAACACAAGACATGCACAAAGAGACCAAAAGCCACAAACTCAATTGGTTGAGCTCTCACCACAAGGAGGCAAGGGGAGAGGGCATGGCGACTGCTGTCGCTGGCGCCAAATGCTGCTGGAGTGCTGCCGAGCTGCTGCTGAAGTGCTGCCACCTGCCGACCAAAGGAGAGGCGCTAGCCACGGGGAAGGAGGTGCCGGCCAGGGAGGAAGGAGGATGCGCCGGCAGGGCCCGGGGAGGCGACGGCAGGGACTGGTACAGGCGTCTGCAGGATGGGGATGAGACGCAAGCCATGCCGGCCGGGGGAAGAGGCTTGCCCAGGGTAGAGCAGACCGGCGGCGCGCCGGCTGGGGCCAGGGACGACGGTCGACCGGGACGGCGGGCCTCGGCTGGGCAGAGCAAACGCCGGCAGGAGCTAGAGGAAGAAGGTCATGGACGGGAGGACTGGGGGACGCCGGCCGAAGGCCCGGCGGGGACCAGCAAGTGCGGGGCCGATCGGAGAAGGCGCAGCGTCACTGGAAGGGCTGGGCTCGAGCCTGGGAGCAGCAACCGAAGAACAGGAGGGAGTCGGTAGGCTTCTGGAGAAAAATAGCCCAAGCAATTGGCAGCCACAACTTCAAAAGGAAGGATAAGGTAGGTGGGAGAGTAGGTGGAGTGAGGGAAATTCCAAAAATAACCCCTCCCAACCCTAAACCCTTGAACCCAACTTCCCAGGTGAGCCAACCACCCCTGAGAATACCTGCTGGATGGCCAACAGCATACCCAGCGGGAGGGACCAAAATTGGGGCGAGGCTTCGCAATATTACACTCTCCCCCCTTAAAGGAATTCGACCCCGAATTCGAAGAATGCCAACTATGCAAATCAAAAACCCAAGGGTGGTAAACTCCTTTGCAAACTCACAACACCCACACAAGGCTTTTCATTCTATCATGCCTCTAACTAAGTCTCAACCAATCACTCATACCATCCGTTTAATCGTCTCGAGTTTCAAACTTGAACTCCCAAAGTATCAAATACACATAACTCCATCTTTCCAAATTGATTGACCTTTTCAACAAGGGACCAACTCAACCAATGCCATCGAAAGAATTAGCCCACAGTGGCAATATTTCCTTTTTCAATCGCAAACCACATTATACAAATATATATATATTCTCCTTTTCAAGGCACGTCTCACACCTAGGGACAACTAGCTAAACAATTATTCACAACAGAACACTGTACTTCAAATTACTATCACCTTCACTACAAACAAACAATACCCCCAACAAAAAAAAATTTGGACCAAGACATCAAAACCTCCATCATAATCCGCCCTTAAATCACTAATGGTCAACACATATTCATTTATTATACTCAACACTATACCATAAGCATTCGTATTCTTTAACTCCAGCTAGAATGCAAAAGGAATACAATTCTCGCTCAACCAACTGAGCCACCCACACATCCTGGACCAAAAACGCTAAAATTTACTTTGGAGAGAAACTTGATAGAACCCACTCATCACTCAATTCCTTATCCAAAGCCGAATCGCAAAGGAAAACTCGATTCTCTAACATCACATAAACCACGCTTAACATTCTCAAATTAATGCAATAGAATTCGCATCGAGAAGAACTCCAATTAAAAGAGAAGCCCCACACAAAACTTTGACAGGAGCCCTCAAACCAAAACAATTCATCTCGCTTTAACCAAAGCAAAACCTCTCATTTAACCAAAATCAACATTTTGGAAGAAAAAAAAACTAGTTCTCAAGTCAAACATCTGCACCCACAACCACTACAAATTCTCTCAACTCAAGAGCCTTCATCATATTCCATTATGTCTACCTATCTTCTTCACATATATTAATTCCAAGGTTAATCCCTTTTGTGCGATAGAAAGCCCAATCCAAATATAAACTTTTCAAGTGAAAGTTTCACATTCATTACTTGAGTTAAACAACTTAGCCAAGGCAAAAATTTGGCATGGTTCAATAAAATAAAATATTTCAGAATCCATCAACCGATTACCTCCCAAAACTACTCTTTCCTCCTCACTTCAATCATCAAGCCAACTCCGCGACGTAATCCAAAATGCGACTTAATTAGGGGAATTCTATTGCCCACTAATCAGAGCATCTTACCCCAAAAAAGTCATGCACTCCCAGAAAATCATGCAATCAATAAATGCTCCACCAAATTCAATATCCTCTCCATGAAACATACTTCATCACAACATTTTCCCATGACAAAAACCCCATCATTCATACAACCATTCCATATACTCATTCTTTAATTTCACATCGATTAAATCATTTTGTCGATCCACCCTTTAATTAACTCATAAGCAACATAGACCAACAACTCTCATGCCTTTACGCTAATATACTCCGGTACCTTACATCAACATCTTACTATAATAAATTCATCCATAGAAGATTCTAGACCCTCTCAATCCGGATCAATACTAGATTTACTGGAACACAAATCTTGAACTTCCAATCAATTCCACATCTCACGACCATTGTAATAACTCTAATCAACTTTTCACTTTAGAATCACCTACCATTCCAATTAATCATTCTATACCATACAATTAAATTTGGTTGTCTTTAAATAACCAACAAGTTCCTTTTAACAAAATCAGTAACCCCAACTTTCCCTGTGGCCTCCTCCAAGATCTGGTTGGCGACCGTCGTCCCCAAGACGAGGCTGCGACCCCCGACCCCAACTTCCGCTGGCCGCATCCTTAGGTAATATTTGGTGGCCTCCTGCTCTTGAACCGTCCTCCACTCCCCTATAGCGTTCGTCCTGGTGACCCAGCAGATTGAAACATAAACTAATTTTGTTGAGCTAAATGGTAATAATAAGAAGTAGCATGGTATCTTATAATAACCGTGTGGTAAAACTTAAGCAGCTCCATTGCCATCCTCCTGCAAATTGTTTATAATGTCTCTTTGGCATCCATACATGAGAAATTATATTTCATTTGGCAGAGTGAATAATTTCATTTGATAAAGATGTGAGAATACACAGTCAGTCAAAAAAGACTGTTCATGAATTTGCATTTCATGGTATGCAGCAAGCTAATCAATTCCATTGCATCTGGTGAGCTTGGAGCCTCTTTAACGTCCTCAAAATGTTCGATAGATTATATTCCTAGCATGGACCCATTTTTGCATGTCGGTTCCTTCGAATGTCTAGATCAAACACCAAGGGCAATGTTGAAATTGAAAATAGGAAATCTCAAACAAAAGTGCGGATCCACGACTTTCACATGGAGTCCAATTTATGAGTATGTCAATCAACATAGATCTGCCTACATTATGGAGGATCCTAACCTAAATGTATTTCCTAAATTTATTTGTTGAATAGATGGTTTGTTTAATAAAATCTTATATTGACTAGAATGTAAGGTTTCAAATTCTTTTCTGAATGTATGGTTTGATAAACAAAATATCATCTGAGACTAGAATTTATGGTTTTGAATTTATTTCTTGAATGTATGATTTGTTTAATAAAATTTCATACCGACTAGAATGTAAGGTTTTGTATTTATTTCTGAATTGATGGTTTATTTAATAAAATCTCATAACGACTCGAATGTAAGGTTTTGAATTAATTTGTTGAATGTATGGCTTGTTTAATAAAATCTCACCTCGCTAGAATGTAAAGTTTCAAAATTCTTTCCTATTTTGTTCAACAAAATTTCATCTTGACTAGACTTTATGGTTTCAAATTTATTTCTTTGAATGTATGATTTGTTTAATAAAGTCCCATCTTGTTGGAATGTAAGGTTTTGGATTTATTTCTGAATGTATGGTTTGATTAATAAAATCTCATAATGGCTGGAATGTAAGGTGATTTCAGTTCTACAACAACATGTTGCAAGGATGAGCATATATCATCTCCAATATACCACTTCATACCCTAAAATATATAAGAAAGAAAGTTGCAAAAAAAGAAATATGACACACTTATGATGGAGTTACATAACACATAACTGCTAAAAGAACACTAGAGCAGATGGGTTCTAATGAAATATAAGCCTTAGTTCTTGTAGAAAATTACAACACTATTTGTTGAACTAGCATTCAAAAAATAGGTCTAGAAGTCGAGGCTACTATGTTCACACTGGAAGGTATAGATGTTCAAATTTACATCTTGATGCATGACAATTTTTCATATTTGTCATTCAAACAAATAGAAAATCCACTCATGTCATTGGAAATCTGGTTTCAATAAGTCACAATACCCTTCCTAGGAGTACTACTTATGAAATTTCAGATTGAATTCTGAGAGGGCTTGGCTCTGTGGGGTTTGTGCTCATTATTTGGATTGTGGTTTATTTTGTCTCGATGTTATTGATGATGATAAGAAATAACTCTGCATAAAAATTTCATTTGTGGATGATTACGATAATCGAGAAGACTGTTTATACAATAGTAAGTATTTTACATTTTATTATTTAAGAAATTGAATTTGTGAATAGCTAGGATAAATTCAGTAGTATATGCTTAGCACGGACCACAAAGGCACCAACTACCAATGCTACGCCCTCCATCTCTATCCAAACCTTTTCTTATTTATCTAAGCAGACAGGTTGAACAATGAAAATAGTAGGCACATGTTTGACCAAATTAAGTCCATTAGGAATTGAGATTCAAATCAATTTCATTTCCACCTAGGATGTTTCGCTTTCAACAGGATGTATCGCTTGAAATCTAAGACTTCCCTATGGCCGCTAGTGATAGCTTGTCTTTATGGTGGTTCTGTCATTAGTCGCTCTCGAACTTTTCATGGCTCATCTGTCTTACATGCTTTGACAATAGATATGGTCAAACTATTGGTAACAATAGTAAAGAATTTGGTAATTTTATTGGGACATTGGTGAGAAAGCTTATTCCTGTTATTGGGACAATTTTTTTGTAGTTTTTTTTAATATTGGTCTTTAAAAATATCAATGTGATCTTTTTAACCTTTATATTGGACATAGATATCTTCTTGAATATTGATAGTAAAGGCGCAACATGGATAAAAGGTGGATGGGTGAGCCTAGGTAAATCATATTTTGGTCCTCTATTTTCGTGTTTGCAACTATAGGTGTTTGAACTAACATGTTGCATATATTGTACATATAGGCATCGAAGGTCTACATAGGCGGGGTCATGAAATTTATCGATTATGCGTTTAGTAATTCAGCGAAAAGAAACAAAATATTGTGTCCTTGTAGAAAATGTGTTAATTCTTTGTGGAGAGAAGGAAGAGAAATGCGTGAGCACTTGATATGTGATGGATTTGAAGAAGGGTATACAAGATGGACTTTTCATGGAGAAGCAAGCTCAAGTTTTATGAATGACCATGATAGCGATAGTGAGGCTAGCAATAACTTTGATGAAGATGATGAAATTTCAAATTTACTTGAAGATTTAGCATGCGATTTCGATGGTAGAGGGATTTTGAGGTTGATGGTTGAGCATGCTAATGAAGATTGAAGCTCTTGAAGTTATCACATGATAACAATCTTGAACTATATGCAGGTGTAAGAACTTCTCTAAGCTACGTTTTCTAATTAGGCTTCTTCATCTTAAATTGCTTGGAGGATGGGTGATAAAAGCTTTGACCAACTACTTGTTCGCTTAAAGAAGCTTTCCACGATAAGGCGGCGCTCCTAAAAACTTCAATGAAGCTAAGAAAACA
The DNA here is from genome assembly GCA_036346375.1 of Guadua angustifolia. NCBI lineage: Eukaryota > Viridiplantae > Streptophyta > Magnoliopsida > Poales > Poaceae > Guadua > Guadua angustifolia. The sequence goes on from CM070514.1 coordinate 17,512,456, forward strand.
ATTAAATGCCTAGGACTTGGGTATGTTAACATTCATGCATGTGAAAATGATTGCATTCTTTTCGGAAAGAACATGGTAATGCTTGATTGTTGTCCAACATGTGGGAAGTCACGATGGAAATCGAAAAGAAAAGTTTTGATGGGAAACGTGTACACAAGGTTCCTTGTAAAGTTCTTCGCTATTTTCCGATAAAAAGACGTCTTCAAAGGCTGTTTATTTCCTCTAAAACGCAAATGACACGAGATGGCATGATGAAGAGCGCACAAAAGATGGTTTACTCGGGCATCTTGCGATTCTCCTCTTTGGAAAGATTTTGACCATAAACATCCGAATTTGCTTCAGATAGCGCAATATTAGACTTGCATTAGCTACAGATGGTTTTAATCCATTTAGGTCCTTGAATGTCAATTCTGATTTGGCCTGTTATTTTGATTCCATATAACTTTCCACCTTGGGTGTGTATGAAGCAGCCAAATTTCATGCTCTCGTTGATAATTCCTGGCCGAAAAGCTCCTGGTAGTGACATGGATGTATATCTTCAGCCACTAGTTGATGATATGATAGATTTGTTTGTCAATGGTGTGAGAACTTTTGATGCCTCTAGAAGCGAATACTTCCATTTGCGTGCTGCCATATTATGCACCATAACTGATTACCCAAGTCTAGGCTATGTTGCAGGGTGTGCTACATCTGGTGAAAGAGCATGCCTTGAATGCCATTCAGATACATGTTCTCTTCGACTAAAAAATGGTAAAAAGACCTGCTATATGGGACATCGCATGTTCTTGCATGCAAACCATTCATTTAGGTATGATGCTGATTCATTTGATGGTAAGATGGAGCTTAGGTCGGCACCTAAAGCACTCTCAGGCGAGGAGATTTTGGTGCAAACAGAAAATATTCGTACTTGTTTTGGGAAAGATATGTTCGGGAAGAAACCATCAAAGAAGAAACACAGCAAGGGAGAAGCTCTTACTATTTGGAAAAGGAGGTCAATTTTGTTTAAGCTACCATACTGGAAGGACCTTCTATTACGGCATAATTATGATCCCATGCACATAGAAAAGAATGTGTGTGACAACATAATTAACACACTTTTAGGGACTGAAGGAAAGTCCAAGGATAATTTGAATTCTCGTTTAGACCTTCAGTGTCTAGATATTAGAAGAGATTTGCACCCTGTTGAAGTAGAAGATAAATATTATTTACCTCCAGCACCTTACTCTATGAGCATATCTTTCCTCGACTGGTCTTCGAAATCATGATGAAATTAACCATTTGCATTACGAGACCTTCCATGAATGGTTTAGGTTAAACGTAAGTAGGTACATTACTTAGATAAATTGTGATATCACTTGGAATCCCATTTAACTTCATTATTTAGTATTCGCAGGTGACCAATGTTGGCGATGAAATAGCGGAAGAGATAAAAATTTTAGCTAGTGAACCAATCATGGTCGGCAAGCATAAGTATGATAGCTATACTATAAATGGTTTGAATTTCCATACACGATCTTATGACCTGGGTAGGCCGATTCGATGTAGTGGAGTGGCCTTAGTTGCCCAAACGTCAAGCTGCTCGAAGGGAAACAATGTCCAAAAGGAAAACAATGATGACTTCATCATTGAAAACAAAACGTATTATGGTATTATAAAAGAAATTCTTGAAATAAACTATCAATATAAAGGAAATATAGTGTTATTCAAATGCGATTGGGTTGATAACCTTACACAAGAGGAGGTTGATAACGCATAGAAGACAAATGGGTGAAAACAGATAAATTTGGAGTTACCACTTTGTTAACTTCAAGCATGTATTCAATCTTGGTGAGAAGATATCGATGAGCCATTCATTTTAGCTTCCCAAGCAACACAAGTGTACTATGTTAAAGATCCCATTGATGTTGAGTGATTTGCTGTTGTTCAATCAAAACCACGTGACTTTTATGACATGCATGAGGTAGATGATTAAAATTTAGAGCATCAAAATGAAGTCGTGTTTAGTTGTTCGATGTCCATTCCATTGAAATAGAGAATGTTTCCATTGGAGGTTTTGATTGTGCTCGAAATGACATAGATGGAATAATGGTTGATGCTAATAACCATGAAAAGTAAGCTTTATTTACATATATTCTTCTAGTACTATTTTCGATTCGAGACTTGTTTCAAATACAAGCATTATGTAAGCAATAATTTGAAATAATTTATGTCTTTTTTTTGTTTCAGGAAAAAAATGGTAGCATAAAAGGAAATCTTAATGGCATAGAGAGGAATAGAAATGTTGCAAGAACAAAGGAGACCATGAAATCTCTTAATCCCCATACCAATGCTAATATGGACAATGAAGCGACCTCACCATATCGGGCTAAGAAAACATTAAAGGTTATGTATGCTTTTAATTACTACATCCCATACTAGTAGATATTTACTTAACACAATATACTAATTCTTGTAGGTAACTCCACGCATATATACAAAGATTGTTTGAAGGTCCAAAACTAAGATCTAGGTTAAGGAGTTAATGAGAATGATGGGGACGTTGGTGGTGAAGATCTTGAAAACAATGATAATGATCTCTCAAATGATTTAGAAGGTCTTGTATTTCATTAGGTTGGCATTTGTTTCAAAGCGAGATTTAACTTCTTATTTGTTATAATTTGTGTGAATTAGGTTATTGATCGTAGTATAATTTTGAAAGTAGCAAGAAAAAGTAAGGCTACACTGCTTTATTGACATGTACTACTATAGTACTTCTTCCTTTTAGCTAAGCAATATTATTTAATTCATTTCGTCATAATTCAGAAGAAAGATCAATTTATGATGAAGAGATCAATCCATATGAAGTAGAGAGGAATGAAAACGTTGCTAGAAACAAGGAAGTCATGCGGGCTCTTAATGTCCATCCATTTCATACTGTTATGGGGACTGAAGCAATCCCATCACACCGAGCCAGCAAAACATTAAAGGTTATGTATGCTTTTACTTTCTATATCTCATCCTTGTATATATTTATTTAATATGATATGTCATTTTTTTATAGGCAACTCAGCAAACATGTGCAAGGCCATATGATGGTCCTAATATAAGGTCGAGATCGAAGGGAGGTAATGATAATTAAGGTCACCCCATCGATGAAGATATTGAAAACCAAGACGATGAATCTAATGATATTGAAGGTATGCCATTGGGTGAAGACATGTCTTTTAGGCATTGACTGTAGGCTTCAATAATAGTCACTCACTTGTTTATATGCTTCTATGTAGAGCTGATTGGACGACAAAAGAAAAGAAAAGGAAGAGGCATCACCTTGAAGCAAAACATTTATTCAAGGGAAGGGGGCCTAAAATAAAAATTACCCTCAATGAATATGGTCAACCTATTAGTAATGATAGTAGAGAATTTGGAAATTTCATTGGAACAATGGTGAGAAAGTATGTAAGTGTTGCATATGATGATTGGAGGCTAGTTGATCCAAAAATCAAGTTTGAAGTATGGAATAAAGTGAAGGTATTTGAACTATCAATAATCTTAACTAGTATTGTTGGGCAAATATTTTGTGGGTGATTTGTTCTTCACTATAATAACTTATTTTGTCTGTTAAAATAGGAATATTATCAGTTGGATGCAATTGGATTTAATTATGTTATAACATCAGCATCAAAAAAATGGAAGGAATTTAAATCAGATTTAAAGAGCAAATACTTTGATGAAACATTGAGTGATGAGGATCTTATGGCAAAGCGAGACAATAGAGTAAGCGAAATCGATTGGAAGTGGCTTATTGATCATTGGAGGTCTCCAGAAGCAGAAGCTGAAGTAAGTTATATATTTGTAAATTCCATAAACTTTATTTGCTACAACCGAGTTTACTCTATTCGTGTATGTCATAGGCTCGGATGAGGAGAGGTAAAGAGAATCGTTCAAAGTTGTCCATATTACATTCAGCTGGCAGCAAAAGTTATGCCCGTGTTGGGCATGAATTGGTACATTATACTAACTACACTTTGTCCTTATAATTTTAAAAAAGGTGATTGCATTTTTACCTGCATTGATTGTAGGGTGAGGAACAAGGGTGCCCTGCGAGGAGAGATGAGATCTTTATCAAAACACATACTCGTAAGAATAAAAATGGAGAACCTTCAACAGGAGCGGAGTCAGTAATTGTAAGTTTGTTCTCAACATGTACCTTTGAAATTTGAGCTGCTATAGTATGTAAAGATATGTTCTTCGTTTTGTAGAAAAAACTTAAAGAAGTAGCTACAAACCAACCGGAATTGAAGGAAAGAAGCATTCAAGATGGTGATTTGTATGCGCATGTTTTTGGAGTGAAGGAGCCAAGAGGGCGTGTTCGAGTTCTAGGTTTAGGACCAACACCTCAAGAAGTGGGCACCCCTGGAACACATTGTAAACTCTCAACCAAGCTTCAAATGGCACTACATGCTTGTGCGCAATCTGACCAAGAGGTTGTAGAGATGAAGCAACACATGGCAAAAATGCAAGAACAGATAAATGAAATGCAGAAGTTGATGTTAGCTAATCTTGGAATGCCAAATGTGGAAACTACTTCACAACATGGCTCTACTTCTCGCCACGTGGTATCGATTTCAGTTCTTTTATTTCATAGCAGCATATATGAGTAATTTTTCATGCTTATGTGTACTTGTGTTTTTCTCCACGAATTCAAGGATCCTTGAATCACCTATTAATGAGGAAGAAGATCGTCATTATGGTGCAAATGAGTTTGAATCTGTGGAAAATATTCTAGAAGACCACTGCCTTTGAGTGTCGACGCGTTATGGCTCCAAAGGTACCTCCAAGGAACACCACCACCAAAAGAAGTCGTGAAGCTATTCATAATGAGGATGATAACCTTGTAAATCACTCACCTCCTCATACATGTTTTTCCCCAAAATATGAACTCAATTGTTGACTCATATTTTGAAATGCAATATGTTGCTTAGGTTGGTAGAGATGTCATATTATATCTTTGTTGTGAGACGAGAAAATCTCGTGGCTAAGGCAACAATTTCATCAACTAATCCAAACACCGAGGTGGGAGGTGTACCTCTTGGGAAGGAATTTTATGAAGTTATTGTGAATCTTGTCTTGAAAGTGGATGCTATTTTGCCTCGTCCATATGATGATATGGAAATTATGGCTCACGCTCGTAACATGTGCATTGCATGGCCATGCAATAAAGTAAGAATCTATATTGAACATTAATTGTTTGTATTCATATGTTTTGAATGATTAAATATAATTACTAACTAATGATATTTTTTGTAGATGAAGCATACCAAGAGTCGATCTTCCTCGAGACAAGCGGTATATAAATAAGTACTTTTCCATGCATCATAATAATCAGCAGATTCTCACCTCGAGAAAGTGAACATGAACAATGAAGACCACATTGAAACAATCTGTCTTAACTAGTAGTCTAGTAGCACGAACAAGTAGAAAAGAGCCATACTTAGAGACCATTGCATGCCTTGGATTCTTATTCTGTAGTTAAGAACTTGCACAAGCTTGGAGTACCTATCTGTAGATGAAGAGTTTACTATCCATATATATAAATGTTACTAACTTGGGTGTATAATATCCTATTCTACTTGTAGCTAATGAATAGTGTGTGTGTATATGTGTGTGTATGGATGCTATATATGAGTATGTGAAGGGTGGCGAGCTCTTTGACAAGGTTGCCAAGGGCAGGAGGCTCATAGAGGGCGCTGCCCACAAGTACTTCCAGCAGCTCATTAGTGCGGTGGATTACTGCCACAGCCGAGGTGATCAGCAAGAGAGGCTACGATGGTGCAAAAGCAGATATATGGTCTTGTGGTGTTATCTTGTTTGTTCTTGTTGCTAATTATCTCCCTTTCCATGGTGTGGGCCTGGCATGGAGATCATGGAGATGATCAGCAGTAGCAATAGCAGGAGTAGCTTTGGATGTCTCGAGCATTTAGTTTTTGTTCCTCAAATTCATTGGCTTTTTAGCTCTAATGATTCTGTTCTACATGCATGTGTTCTTTTTTAGGTTGAGTTGCAGCATTTGCATTCCCTAGCTAATTCCTTTGTTTGCATCAATCAATATCTATCTTAATTATCTTTGTGTGTGAGATGCTAAATCCTTCACTAATATCTTGATCATATTTCCTTTTTGCAGATAAAGTTGGAAGACCATAGCAAGTTTGATGTATTACAAGTGATCATTTTGGGTTATATCAATTCACATACTTATGGCTAGCTATTTTGATGTCTTAGATGTTTGATGTAAATATCAACTTGCTTCTTTGGGGTGAGAAGAATGTAGAATATTCTTGTCCTATGCATTTTGCGTGCATCTTAGACATAAAGTTGTTTTCTATGGTCCCTATCTAGTAATAGTGCATCCTATCAACCATTTTCAGCGCAGATATGCATTGTTGCTCTCCTTTTCCGATGATTAAGACATGCTAATATTCTTCTTCTGATATAATTTTTTTGAGGGTTCGATATAAAGTTGTAAGCTTGGGTATGCATGAAACATTGTCCTGCCCGAGGCTTGGGCCATGGGGTCGCTCATACATGCATGATTGAATTTGTCGAGCACATATTTCTATGTTAATTGGTGAATATATGCTTTGTTCTTGTCTTCTTGAAATGTTAAGCTTCTAGAGCTATGGTATTTTTCTTTGAAACACGGGAATCTTGTGTTTGTCTTTGAAAGTTGGACTAGCTAAATCCTTGGCTAGTCCACCTGATTTTGGTGAAAGAATGATAGCTTTGTATAGATTGCTAGTGTTATGCTTATTTGGTCTCATACATTATATGTTGATTGTTACTAATTTTGGTTCTGTTTTCCAATTTGCGAAACACGATTCTTTGAAGTTTAGGTTATCTGCTTCAAGTATAAGTGGAAGACCATGTCAAGTTGGAAGAAATCTTTCAAGATGTTATTTGTTTTAGAATTAAGTTTGATGTATTACAAGTGATCATTTTGGGTTATATCAATTCACATACTTATTTAAACTTTTGGACAAAGATGGCTAGCTCTTTTGATGTCTTAGATGTTTGATGCAAATGTATTGCCAATGGTTTATCTTGTTGCAAGCTATCACTATGGATGTGGCTACTCTATTTTGATGTCTTAGATGTTTTTATTGTGGCCCTAAATATATTGCTAATGAATGTAATGTTGAATGTGTTGTTAGACTACTTTATTTTGTTATCCTGGTTATAATATTGCATAATGTCATTATGGTTGAGGCTATTATATTTTTGTGAATGGAAGTATAAAAGTACCATGATTTTCCTAATAGTAATCAAGCTAATTATTGAATTTTATTTTTTTAAATCGGGATAAAGCATACCATCGAACTATCATCGGTAAAAGTGTAAATGGCCAACACACAATCTGTCGGTAATTTATATATGCATCGGTAATTATATATGCATCGGTAATAACTATATCTCGACGGCAAAATTATGTCTGTCGGCAATAAGGCTATATGTGGAGTCACTAGTCATCGGTAATACCTAGTCGGTCGGCAAAAGTCTTTGCCGATTGGACTTTAACCTCTGAGAGGGATGTCATGCCGCCAAATGTATTACCGACAGACTATATGACACTGCATGTAGCTTTTGCCAACAGACCGTCTGTTGCAACAAAAGTGCTGTGGTGTAGTGTTTCTAGCCTAAGTAGGGTGAGATCTTGTTTCTTATGATTCAAGGGCTTTTTGCTTGATTTTTACTGAGATCAAGAGTGCTAGAATGTGTGGAATAACATTGTTGTCCATGTTGGCTTTAATCCTCCCATGAGCAACTCAAGATCTTAGTTTTGCAGTTTTTGTGCAACATCTGTTGAAATAGATAAAGGTTGAACTGTGGCAATGATTCTTGAAATCGTTGATTGGAATAGGTTCCTAAGGTCTTAGTGAAGTTGTGCTTCAAATTTCACGTCATTTGGAGCCATGGTTGAATGTTGTGCTTGTTTTTGTCTTAAGTCGTGTTATTGTTTTCCGTTGTGTAACACGGGCCTCAAACGGATTATCCGGCTCAAGTATATACGTAGTGCTCTTGGTTTGGGTTTTTTTGTTGGTTTCTATTATACATCTTGATATAACCTTTGTAGTTGTTATGAAACATGTGATCAATTTCATAAATCATGTGATCAATTACGAAAAGGTGCCTTTTCAGGAGAGATGTCTACTCCCAAAAGACACCCCAATCTTGTATATATATACTAGGTAGATAAGAGCGCTACACTGCATGCGGTTGAATTTCGATAGCATCTTTCGAAAAAAATAAAGTTTTAGGACCCGTCTTGCGAATATCTGAAACTCGAGGTTCTTTACGTAATACATGTTACATAAAACCACCCACGGTGGAAAATTGTCTAGAGGAAAAAGGCGTAAAACTATTAGAGATGACAACCTTCTTTTGTCGAGCCTAATACTCTCGCGTTCACCTAGTAATAATACATGTTTAAAAAATATCGAGATCGAGATGGAAAATCGATTTGAGGAAAAAGTGTCGAGATAGAGCTGCACACATATCTCGATGATGAAAACATTTTTTGGGAAAAGCGGAGATAAGCGCATACGCTGCGCCCATTTGAATTCGATAGTATCTTGGGAAAAGTAAAGTTTTAGACACTGTCTGTGAATATCACGATACTAAAGGGTTTTTTCTGTAATACATGTTCACAAAACCACCCACCGGTGGAAAATTGTCTAGAGGAAAAAAGCGTAAAATTATTAGAGATGACAACCTTCTTTTGTCGAGCCTAATACTCTACGTTGTTCACCTAGTAATAATACATGTTTAAAAAATATCAGAGATCGAGATGGAAAATCGATTTGGGGAAAAAGTGTAGAGATAGAGCTGCACACATATCTCTGATGATGAAAATATTTTTTTCTAGAAAAAATGGAGAACCCAATCGTGAATACAAAAACTACATTTTTTTTGGAAACGGGAAAATAAAGGCGAATGATCCGTACGTGAATATACGAAATGATAGGGACCTTTTTGTAAAACCACTGATCGAAGGGACTGGATGTAATTTTGTATTTTCGCAAAACCATCCACCGGACAAAAATAGTCTAGAGGAAAAAGGGCGAAAAATTATTAGAGATGACAACCTTGTTTTGCTGAGCCTAATACTCTACGCGTTCACCGAGTAATAATACATGTTCGCAAAATCACCAACCGGTGAAAAATAGTCTAGAGGAAAAAGGGCGAAAAATTATTAGAGACGACAACCTCCTTTTGTCGAGCCTAATACTCTACGCATTCACCGAGTAATAACACATGTTTAAAACAATATCAGAGATCGAGATGGAAAATCGAGTTGGGGAAAAAGTCTAGAGATAGAGCTGCACACATATTTCTGGTGACGAAAACATTTTTTTGGGAAAAACGGAGAACCCAATCGTGAATACAAAAACTACGGATTTTTTCTGGAAACGGGAAAAATTTACGAAACGATAGGGGCTTTTTTTTGCAAAACTACCGATCGAAGGGCCTGGATGTATTTTTTTATTTTCACAAAACCACCCATCGATTAAAAATAGTCTAGAGGAAAAAGGGCGAAAAATTATTAGAGACGACAAACTTCTTTTGTCGAGCCTAACATTCTACGCGAGTAATAATATATGTTTAAAAAAAACAGAGATCGAGATGGGAAATCGAGCTGATGAAAAAGTCTAGAGATAGAGTTGCACACATATCTCTCGTGGCGAAAAAATTTTCCCTGGGAAAAACGGAGAAAGGACATAGACGTAAGGAATAAAGGCAAATGACCCGTACGCGAATATACGAAATGGTAGAGCCCTTTTTGCAAAACCATCGATCGAAGGGCCTGGATGTTTTTTTTATTTTCGCTAAACCACCCATCGGTTAAAAATAGTCTAGAAGAAAAAGGGTGAAAAATTATTAGAGCTCGAGAATCGAGCTGAGGAAAAAATCTAGAGATAGAGCTGCACACATATCTCTGGCGACAAAAACATTTTTCTCGGGAAAAACGAAGAAAGGACCTAGATGTAAGGAGCAGGGACCTGTTTGTTACGTTTTTGGACCTATCCGCTATCCTGAAAAATTATAAAAGGGCTTCTTCGCGATTGAACTTAACAGGAGTGTTTTTCCATAAAACGGCACGCTAGGGACCTAAACGCGATAAAAAATTTTTATCTTCCTCTCACAAAAAATCGCGAAGGACCTATTTGTAATTTGTAGGGACCTATCCGTAATTCAAAGAAATGGAGGGGTTTTTTCGCAAAACGCGCAAAGTGACAGGTGGATGGGCTCTCTGGCCTCCAATCCCACGACTTGTAATATGGGTATAATATGTGTGATCAAACTCTAATGAAGATAAGGGATCATTAGCAATCTCATTTTGTTGAATACTTCTCTCGCTCTCTTTCATTTCTAACACGTTATCAGCACTGCTTCACTCTACCACACACAAACAATTTCACAAGGGCATGCAAGAGGAGGCGGTTGAAGCGTACGACGTTGCGGTGATCAAGTTCCGCGGCCTCAACGCCGTCACCAACTTTGACATCACAAGGCGCACAGAGGCTAGAAGAACGGTAAGTTCTCATCTCCCTCATGGAGCATCCTGCATCAGCATTCCAGCCTCCCAACGATGAGGACATGCACAATGTCCTTACCTTGCTCCTGGACATGGAGTTGGTGGTCCTAAGACTGCTTCCATGTCGCCCTTCACTGATTCGTCAGCGGCAACATCATCGTCGTCACTGCACACGCTACCCATCACCCACCATCACAACCCACAATCTGCCCACCATGGTGGCACGGGTTAGTGCTCCCTGCCGCATCTGGCAGGCCTCCATAAGAGGCAACGGCCAGTGGCGGCATGGCGACACATGCGTCGGGTGGCCCGAAGATGGCGGCGACTCAAGCCTTCAGCTTCGAGGGTGGTGTAGAGCCCCCAGTGGCAGCCGGATCCAACAGATCCTAGGGGCTCATCCCCCTTTCCCTCTGGTAAGGATGATGGCAACACTAGCGGCGGTAATTCGGCTCCTCTAAGACGGCGGCGGCACCCATGGGGGCTAGGGTTGGAAACCCTAGACGCCAGTTCTTAATAGGCTTTTCAGCCTAATTTGGCTAAGAATTTAAAGGCCTTCGGCCATTTTGCAAATAAGCCTTCCAGTTTTTGCGAAATTATTTTTCTAGTCAAATTTAGTTTCCCTTGCTTCAGAAAAATAATAAGAAGAGCCATCGGCTTTTGTACAAATTCTATAAATACCCAATTTTATTTATGTTTATCTACATTTAGACCCTCAGGTTTATGTAGTATTGTCGACGTTCGGAAAACAGATCCTCGTTGAACTTACTTGTTGATTGAGAGATCAACCAAGGCCCTTTTCCCATGAAGGGTTTGCGTCCGAAGAATGCTATCAAGGTGCAATGCTCGAAAGGACAATGGACAAGGAATTTTTATACTGGTTCGGGCCTCTCTTGATGGAGATAATAACCCTGCATCTAGTGATCTTGCTATTGCTTGAATTCTTACAGAAAAACTTTTGTGCTATGCTACTTGATGTCGCATGTCCTTATGCCGATCTATCGGTGGGTTTTTATAGATGATCGAAAAAACTACAGCCGAATAATGTGCCATTATTGCATTAACCGGGGCTGTAACCGTATCCTTGATTCTCGCCATGTCATGTCGTGGACATGATGGACTCGGATTGTGGAGTAATGGTCTTAAACCGTAGCGTAATTATCGCCACGCCGTCATTATGGGCCGAGCATGATCTTTTGATCATGCTCAAGATTTTCGCTCAACTCTGACTGACCTGAAAGACCATGTGGAGGTCTATCCTTGTGTGTGATGAGTAATTGACAAGATTTGAGATTGGATTGATTTGAAATTGAGTTTGATTTTAATTGCATTTGAAGCAATTTGAGTGTTGGTTGCTTTTCCTAGTGCTACCGGCCTAGGGGCAGTAGCACCGGACCATTGAGCGCAATTATGTTCGATTAATGATTTTGGGATAATCATTGAATATCTTTGTGGGCATTGCTATGTGAAAGGTTTTTTCCTTGTCTTTGATGGTTGCAGGGCGACGGTGCTATGTCATGGTGAGGCGGAGAATGACCGGGACTAGGCGAGGAGCGTCAGAGGTCCAGACGGTCGGGATATTGCCGAAAGATGATCAGAGAAGGAGTCTGGGCAAGTTAAGAAGACAAGGAAAGGAGATGATGCTAGCTAGGTGCCGCGTGGATCAATGAGGGCCGTCGGATTGCGGTCTAGTTGATAGGTTAGCGGGTCTAGGTAGTATGCTTTGAAAACTGTGCAAGAAAACCCAGTATGTATGTGGGTTTTGGGTTAGCCCTTGCATGGCTGTGTGTGTGGGTTAATCCTAGCCCTTAGATGAGTGCTCTAGGGTTGAGGGACTCATCCAAGGGTGGTAGGTGACCAAGAGTAGTATAAATAGGGGTGGAAGGGTAGCCTCCTCCCCTTGAAGGTTTGAGTTGCTCCTTTGAGCTTTGCCCACATGAAGTGAGGCTTTGTAAACCTTCCCACCAGAAATACAAAGAATTTCTTTACATTATTGTGAATTTAAATTCCGCATTTACATTATGTCTTTACTTTACGCAATTTAAATTCAGCATTTACTTTCCCGCAATTTCATTCATGCAATTTGGATTTGCCCCCCCTCCTTCTAAATGCTGATCTTGGATGTTTTGAGTGTGTTCATATGGTTTTACATCTCTTTTGCAGTCTTGGATTGAGTAGAGTCATCTTTTCTTTCAAGTTCCAACTCTGTTCAGAACTTGTTCTTCGTGTAGTAGTTAGTATTTGATTTTTAGAAACATCTACAAAAAATCCTTTTTGAGTAATTCTTGTTGGGGAAGGTGCGGGACTCTCATATCCACCTGTATAAAAATTCTAGAGTCCACTTGTTGCACCGTTTGGGTCCATGAGGTGAAAACCGAGCCCCAAACTTTCTGCTCGAAGTTCTTGACTAACTATGTTCTTAGATTTTTCCTGTTTTTTTTGTATGGTTTTTTGAGGTGAAATTTGGTGGAGCTCTTCACAACTCTTCTGCTCATAGGGAGAAAAATTCTCAAAATTTCTTGAGCTACAGAAACCCACCAACCACCTGTTCAAATTGAGGGTAGTTTCTGGAAATTCTGCTTTTGCTTTTCTGAAAGTGACTTTTCTGATTTGAATTGATCTCCTTTCTAAAAGCAAGAGTTGGATTGATTCCTCTTTATTTTGGACACTAGGCAACCAGGATTGTGACTAAAAAATCCCTACATATTTTATAATACTTATCCATGCAAGCTCGTACACATAGTTGTCTAGTTTTTCGGGTTTTTCACGATTTCCTTTGAGCGATCTTGTCGAGGTTTTAGTTGGAGTATTTTGGGTGAAAATTTATTGGCGACCATTCACCCCCCCTCTGTTCGCCATCTCAATCCTTCACGACCGCTGCGTACTCCCGAGCAAGCATGCTCGGGGATTTATGTCACATGTTGCGGAACGAGCTTGGGCATGGTCAGGGCAAACCCATTGACCAGACTATCTGAGGGTACTCCTTGGGGACACCATCCAAGGGCACGATGGTAATTGAATTTGGCTGGCTTTCTGACATAATAGTCTTTATGGAAATTATCCAATCACGATAGCTAGCCCCCAAGGCTCGGTGGAAATCTACTTGGCGGGGCCTTCCTTGAGCCTCTGAGACTCAATGGAGGATTGGAACCTTGTAGCGGAACACTACTGCTGACATCCGAACAACACCTGCTCACAGATGAGCATGATCGATAAGGTCCGAACAACAAGCTCGACCTCCGACCAAGGGAAGCTCAGACAAAAGAGCATCGAAGGTCGCAATGGTTCCTTCTTCGCGAAGCCTTGCGGGAGCTGTTCGAATAGTTTTTTGGGAACCACGCCTCTAATTGGATAGTTTCGAAGATTGCACTACCGCGCGATGGTTTATGAACAGGCGGGAGCGATTTTTGGCCTTCGAACAATCGTGTCTGTTCGACTTCTCTGTCTATATATATGGGCGGGAACAGTGAAGAGAAACCCTTCATCTGCATCTCGCAATCAAGCCCTCAGAATCTCCTAAGTCCTGAACTTTTCGGCTCTTGCGCCTTCTTCCTTGATCCAATCCATGGCGAAGTTCGGAGCAAGCAAAATTAGCAAAGAAAGGCTGCAAGTGCTCGAGGATTTTGGCTACCTTGATGTGGGCTCTTGGCGAGTTCCTGATGGTGAGGGAGCTCTAGTGCCACGCAACGACGAGATTGTCTCCTGCGACCTCTACACCATCAACGGGCTGAGGATGCCTGAGAGCGAATTCCTTAAATCCGTGCTCGCCCAATGTGAGTGTGAGATTTCTAATCTTAACCCTAATTCTATCCTTGTTCTAGCCATCTTCTCGCATCTTTGTGAGGGATACGTGGGCACCCTACCCACGGCCAGCCTTTTCTTTCATTTCTAATCCTTATTCCGCACCGGTGGGACTTCTTCTGCCGGTTGCATCTACTTCCTGCTTTGGTTAAACCGACCATACGAGTACCCAGTCTTCACGCTCAAGGACTCGATGTCGGGCTGGGCATATTTTTGGTTTTACTTGAAGAAGGCGGAGGGAAGCTCTCTTCGTTGCACCGGAACGACGACTCCGAACGTTGAGACTTCGCACCAGCCCATGCAAGCCGAGGAGCGGATGCTGATGACGATCAGTGAGCTCACTAATATGGGGCTCATTCATCGTGACATTGCTCGGGATTATCTCAAGAACCGAGTATCTCCACCGAGGAGGAGGCAACACCCTTTCTTCGAACTCTCCGGGTGGCAAGACCTCACCCGGAAAGCTGACTCTGGTAAGACTCCGGAACTACGTAGGTAATTTCTACTCTTCATATGTAATTTTTGCTCATGCTAATGTTTATGCTTGGTTGAATGCAGCCCCGTGCTGGGCTTGGGTGGAGAAGCGAGTTGCCGAGATGTTCGACACTCCAAAGGGTAAGGAGCTTGAGCACGGGCGCCAAGTTCCAAAGAATGTTCTCGAGCGGGGTGATGCGGTAAGTAGCTTCGCGATCCATGCTCGCGGGGAAAACATCCCGAGCATCTCTGATATTTTTGTTGCTTTTGACAAGAGAAGGTTACCCTTGAGGCCGCAGTGGCCGAACTTAAACCTTTATCGCACTACCAAGGAGGAGCCATCCCCGCCGCCAAGACCAAGAAGGCGAGGGGCAAGTGACAAGCACCACCGCCACCACTGTCTACCTATCTCTTAAAGAGGCGGGCGACTTCGAACAAGAGCCCTCCTCGGCGACATTTGGAGTTCGCCGACAAAATGGTGATAAGAGATTTGAAGAAATGGCTGAAAGAATATACCGAGCAACATCCGGATTTGATGTCTCACTTGCACCAGCTGCGGAGTGGGCGAGACAATCTAAGGCGGTGGAAGACTCTGTGCGCCAAGAGCTAGAGGGGAAGATCACAGACCTCAAAACCAAGCTGGCACTAGCAACTTTGGGTTCTTTGGCAAGAGAGCCCGACGAAGAGGATGAAGATCCGGTGCCCTTTATTGTGAAGCGCCGGACATCTCTAGGGGCACGGCCAAGGCGCTCGGGGAAAACTTTGGAAGCGGTTGATATGGACGAGGTCGACCCTTTGATGGCGAGGGCTAGCCGCGCTACAACAGAGAGGTCCAAACTTGTGGCCACGGCCCAGACTTCCGCAAACATAATCCCTGCAACAGAGACCGAGACCGCCGAGGATGATGGCGAGGAGCTCAACAAATGTAATACTTCTTCTGCATTTTTCCCCTTTCCTTTTTTTTGCTTCACTTCGTTCATCCGAGCTAACCCCACTCTATTGACGTGGGTGTGATAGCTCATAGGGGCATTTTGGATCTTGGGGCAATGGCTGATGAAATCCTCGACCGTGTAATAGAGAGAGAGCTTGCCCTCGCTGCCGACCTTGTGATGGCGAAAGACATCACGGCTGAGGCCTACCATGACCAACAAGCTCTGGAGCTTCAAGACCTGGAGGGACCAACTCTCTAGGAAGGCCAACTTCCCCGGGAAGAGGAACTTACCCGGAAGGAGGATGTGGAGCCCCCGAGTACATTAGATGCTCGGGACCAAGGAGAAGACCCCGTGCCACCAAGCGAAGCTCCTGCCCGGGAAGAAGGCACGAAGCCCCCGAGCGAAGAGCATGATCGGGAGGAGGGTAAGAAGCCCCGAGCGAACTTCCTGCTCGGGAGGAAAATAACGAGCCCTTGAGCGAAGAGCATGCTCAGGAGAAGGGTAAGAAGCCCTTGAGCGAACTTCCTGCTAGGGAAGAAAATAACGAGCCCCTGAGCGAAGGGCATGCTCAGGAGGAGGGTGAAAGCTCCCAGCCGAAGTCTACTACGGGAGATCTCGCGGATCTTCGATCGGAAGACGTCACCAGGGCCTTTCAGGAAAACCTGAATGATCGCCTCCGCTGGGTAAGCATACTTAACTTATAAAGTTTTTCTCCTTGGTAACGACCGAGAACTAAGACCTTCTTACTCGGAGGTGCTCCGGGCGACCATGGTAGATTTTGCAGCGGCGACCGTGCCTCTTGAGGTCGTGGCCAAGCAATGTGCCGAGCAAGATGCTAAAATAGCGGAGCTCGAGCAAGTGCTGGTCGATTTGAAAGCTTCATACAAAGAGAATCTCAAAGCTTCACGTGAGGAGATGCGGTGCAAATCGGAAGAATACACCATGGATTGCAGAGAACAAATCTTTCAAGCCAAGGTGGAGCTCTAAGAAGAGCAAAAATGCTCCACAGTCTTGGAGGAGAAACTGAACCGGAGAAAGGAGGAGGAGAAACTGAGCTGGAGCAAGGAGGAGGAGAAACGACTCCGCCAGGAAGCTCGAAGGGACGCAACGCTCGACGGCGGCTGCTCGAGCTTGAAGCTCAACTTGACGAGGTGAGGGAAGAACTCTCAGCCCTGCAAGAGGTGAAGCTCGGCAGAAACCCTCTTTTGTAAAATACTCCATGTAAACTCCTTGATATTTGAATGAATAATTTTTAGAAATTGCCTTGTGTCTTTGATGACCTATCTCCCAACGAATGCCTGCACAAACAGACAAAGCAAAAGAGCAGAACGAAAGAGATAGCGAACAAAGATAGTAAAGAATGAAACACGAGCGCGTATTTTTAGAAAACACGGTAGTTCATCCCTACTAAGCCCCCGCTGTGAATGAAGTTCGTGCGGCTAAGTTGTGAGCACGAGCTCGTTCATAGGAGAGTTAGAAAAATCGCGCACACTTTTCCCTTAACAATCCAACACCATATCTCCAAGCTGCGAGCATAGGTTAGGTCGAGAGAAAGAAATGCGCACACAGCCTTAACTTCCCGACCGTCTCGAGTCCATGCCCCTAAGTTGCAAGCATAGACTTGACAAAGAAGAACGTGTGGTTGCCTGACAAAGCGTATGACGACCAAGCACGCGTGGGTCAAACTAAGACTCTGGACCATCCGAGAGGGTGTCTGTACGCGATTGTGAACTTGCAGCGAAGAACTACTACGAACAATAATTAGCTTATGTAGATTGAGGCCTCTAGTGGCGAGCTTAGTGATCCAGTGTTGGTCGTGGCACTTTGAGCATTTTTGCACATGCTAGCCAAATCTTAGGATAATGCGATTGAAGTGAATATTCTTGCTCGTATGCGCTCATCCCATCATCAAGATCGTGAGGAGGAGAGTATGCCCTTGTGCGAGACTGAGTTGGCTTACCAACGGGCAGGGACTTCAAAAGACATTTACAAAATCTTGGAAAGAATGGAAATCACGGGGGCGAAAGAACCAAATTTTTATAAAAAAGATCACCAATTTTGTGCACAGCATGCAATAATGAAAACTAGATAAAGAACTTACGCAACTGATCGATGTTCCAAGTGCTGGCGAGCACTCGACCATCCTCCATCGCTAGGCGAACAGCTCCTGGGTGCACTACTGAGATGACTGTGAACAGACCCTCCTATCTAGGGGACAGCTTGTTAGCTTTTGACAAATCCTGGATTCGACGCAGGACTAAATCGCCAACTTGCAAGGTCCTTGGTGGATGATTTGGCGGCGATGCTTCTGAAGAGCACAGAGGTAAACCGTGGATCGAAGCAACGCCCGCTCGCATGTTTCCTCAGCGAGGTCGAGGTCTAGGAGATACTCAAGCTCCTGGTCGACGCTGTCGACCAAGTGCACTCTTGAAGAACTGATGCACACGGGGGTCGGCCCGATCTTCTGATGAGAACGATATGTCGGTTTGGTGGTGCACGAAGTAGATGGATCGGCTACTAACCACGAGATCGACAACCAAGCAATCGTAGCGTCACCACACGAGGCGATCAACCGAATCAAAGACCGATCGATCCTTGTACCGCTGCAACCGAGAACAAGCAAGAACAAGGTGAGAGCAATTCAATCAATAATCTCAAAGATACAAAGGTGAGGTTCTATTTCTCGTCACGGGTGGTCTAGTCGACACCGCGAACAAGAGGAGGGGCGCACAAGGGTCTACCAAAACACAACAAAACCTCAGCGTAAAAGAACGGCGGCGGCCACATATATAGCGACGGCCAGGAGGTGTAGGGCAGCCAAAACAGCGGTGGCCACCAAAACCCTAAGATACATGGGCCTTGGGCCCAAAAGAAAGGTGACATAACACCTTGAATTTCTGGCCCGTGATATTGTTCTACATTTTTCCGTCGTTCTGGAGCGAATTTGGAAGTGGGGCTGGATCCATTAGAAAGCTTATCTCCTAAGCTTTCAAGCGGTGGTCACACGCTGAAATCGGAGTCCGGAGCCCGAGTTATGCCCGTTTGAAGTTGGCGTGCTGGATGGCCGAACCGGGCTTTTGGCATCTTGGGCTTCCACATGGGCCTTTCTTGGCGCGTGGGCTGTCCTCGGGGTGGGTGCTTGAGGCCTTTGTCCATTGATGTGGTTTTGAATGGCTGAGCTTTTGGATTAAGGCCTCTCGGTGATGAAGATGCCGTAGCGTCGATCGTATGTGACGAAGATGGAGCCGCATCAGTAGTCGTTGGAGCGGCCGGAGAGGAAGGAGGGGCAGCGGTCACATTGATCGTATCCATGCTGGAGATGTCCTCATCAAGAACCCATCACGATTTCGGCGGGCAATATAGCCTCTACACCATAGACAAGCTGGAAAGGGGTTTCACCCATAGCTTAGCTTGCCGTAGTACGAACTGACCAAAGGATAGAAGGAAGCTCGTCCACCCACGCTTGACCACCCTTTTTTTTATCCCTTGGATTATTTGTCCATTTGCTCGCTCGGCCGCTCCATTGCTCTACAGATGTGCTATAGAGGCAAAACAGACCTTTGTCCCGATGTCCTCGCAATAGGCTTGAAACAGTTCACTAGTGAACGCCATTATCTGTGATGAGGCGGTTGGGAACACCAAAACGCGTCACCACGTTATTGCAAAAAAACTTCGTGACTGCTTGAGCCGAAATGGTCAACACGGGTTCAGTTTTGATCCACTTAGTGAAAGTGTCAATAGCCACAAGCAAGAATTTGCAGCCCTTCTGACCGCGGGGGAATGGACCGAGTATATCGACTCCCCAGGTCGAGAATGACCATGATAAAGGAATAGTTTGAAGCACATATGCTGGCTGATGGACCTTACAAGCATGAAACTGGCATGCTTTGCAAGTTGTCATGATCGAGCGAGCATCGGCTAAGACCGTTGGCCAATAATAACCCAATCGGAATGCCTTGCTCACAAGCAATCTGAAAGACGAGTGAGCTCCGCACACTCCTTCATGGATATTTCTAAGAAGGTATTTGCCCTCTTCTTGAGATATGCACTTGGAGAAGACTCCTAGTGCTCCTTTGCGGTACAAGGCGCCCTCGATCAACTTGTAAGGAGAGGATCACCTTATAAGCTTGGAACACTCGGCTTCTTCCTCAGGCAGTGTCCCCCGTGCAAGATATTGAATGAATGGCGTCATCCAATTCGCACCATGCTTGAGAAGAGAGACGTTACTGTAGGTCTCTGATGCCTCCTCTACAGAGAGAATGGAGGGCTTGTATAAGTGCTCGATGAGCACTCCGCCCGGAGTGAAAATTTGGGAGGAACCGAACTTTAAAAGATGGTCGGCCAGGGAATTATCCTTCTGGGGATGTAGAGTACTTCAAAATTCTTAAAGTACTTCTCCATCTTCCTCACTTCAACCAAGTAAAGCGCCATTGAGTTATCGGAACACTGATACTCTTTATTAACCAGGTTGACGACCAACTGTGAATCGCCTTTTACAGTTAGTTGCTGGACTCCGAGCGCTTTACATGCTCGTAACCCAGCCAAGAGGCCTTCATACTCTGTCGCGTTATTGGTTGCAGCAAAGTGTAATTGAATGGCATACTAGAGTTGATCTCTCTGAGGGGATACTAACATGACTCCAGCCCTCGAGCGCTCATAGGCACAAGACCCATCGAAATATATGGTCCAACAATCTTCTTCAGATCTATCGAGCTTAGTAGCGGGTGGTGTTGGATTCGTCCATTTTGCTACAAAGTCTGCCAGATCTGGGACTTGATCGCTGTACGAGCTGATAACTGGATCTCAAACTCGGTGAGCTCCATAGCCCACTTTGCTATCCGACCAACAGCGTCTTGATTTCTTAGGATCTCCCTAAGTGGAAAGTTGGTCGGGACCATGATCTTATGGGCTTAAAAATAGTGCCGCAGCTTTCTGGAAGCCATGAACAACGAGTACAAGAGCTTTTGGACCTCGGGGTATCGCTCCTTTGGTCCGTGCAAGATTTCACTAACATAGTAGATTGGTCGCTGCACCCCATCCCTTTCAACTGTTACCACTACGCTTACGGCCTGCGCGGTCACTGCCAAATATTGCAGTAGGGTTTCCCCGACCTTGGCGTGGTTAGGATAGGTGATCTGGACAGGTACTACTTTAGCTCTTCAAAAGAAAGGCAACCCATGCTCGCCTAACTAGGAAATAAAGCGCTTAGAGCCGCCATGTGTCCAGTCAAGGCTTGGACCTCCTTCACACAGCTAGGTGGTTGCATTCTTTCGATGGCTTCAATCTTTTCCGGGTTTGCCCCGATACCTTGTGGGCCGAACATGTAGCCAAGCACCTTACCTGCCTTTACACCGAAGACACACTTTTTTGGATTAAGCTTTATTCGATGCCTGTTGAGGTTACAAAAGGTTTCCTCAAGGTCAAATACATGACCTAAGGCGAGCATACTTTTGACCACTATGTCGTCCACATAGACCACCAGATTACGACCTATTTGATTTGGGAAAGTTTCTGCATGAGGCGCTGAATTGTCGCTCTAGCGTTCCTAAGACTGAAAGACATGGTCGTGTAGCAGAACGTGCTGAACAGGGTAATGAAGGAAGTCTTCTCTTCATCTTCAGGTGATATGCTGATCTGGTGGTAGCCCGAGTAGGCATCCAAAAAGCTCATCACTTGGGACACCACTGTTGCGTCGACCAACTGGTCTATGCACAGCAGCGGGAAATTATCCTTGGGACATGCAGCATTCAAGCCTGTGTGATCGACACACATGCGCCACTTGCCCCCTTTCTTCTTGACGATGACCGGATTCGCCAGCCATTTCGAATGCTCGACTTCTCGGACGAAACCGGCCTTGAGGAGCTTGTCGAGTTCATCCCAGATGATTGCTTGTTTTTTCAGGGAAAAGCGCCTAAGCTACTACTGCACATGTTTGTTATCAGGCCGAACAACTAGCCTGTGCTCGATTACTTCCCTTGGGACTCCGGGCATGTCAGATGGTTCCCAAGCGAACACATCCGCATTCTTTCGGAGCAAAGTAATGAGCTCGAGTACCTATTTAAGATCTAAGGAAGATCCTAAATGCACGACCTTGGTCGGGTCCACGCTGTTCAGCGGAACCGTCTTGGTCTCTCCTCCTGATTGGAGGGCAACTTTCGGCTGGGAATTCTTCGGCTCTTGGTTGGGGCCACACTAAGGCAATTGCCCGACCATGTCAAGTGACTTCTCATCGCAATTCAGGGCCACCTTTTGACCTCCCCTTACAGAGATTACTCTGCCTGGACCAGGAACCTTCAAGCATTGATAAGCATGATGCGTAGCGGCCATAAACATAGCGAGAGCCGGCCTATCGAGGATGGCATTGTAGGCCGACTCAAAATCGACCACCTCAAAGGTGATCATCTCCATTCGAAAGTTGCTCGGACTCCCAAATGTGATGGGAAAAATGATCTGGCCAAAGGGTTTGGCCGAGGTGCCCAAAACGATCCCAAAGAAGGGGATCGCTATGCTCTTGATCTTGGATCGAGGAACCTGCATCTCGTCCAGGATTTTGGCGGATATGAGGCCCAAAGAACTTTCGCCATTGATGAGGACTCGCCCCACCGTAGTATTGCTGATGGTCGGGTTTACGACCAAAGGAAGCTTCTAAGGCTTGGTCATTTCAAGAGGACAATCATCCTTGGAGAAAGTGATGGGCAGCTCAGACCACCTGAGCTTCTGCACTGGGGGCTTGCCTTGAACAACATGGTGCACCTCCCGTGCTGCCTCCTTCAGACCCCTGCGGGATTTACAGGCTGAGCAGCCCCCAAATATAACCACAATATGATTGTGGGGCTCCTGGTACTAAATGTCCTTGTCGTCGTCATCAGCGGGCTCTTTGCCCTTACTCTTGCTACTCTCACCCTTCTCTGGGAGCGTGGGCATAGGACCCTTGCCACTGTAGAACTTTTCCAGGCGGAATGCCCAGGTCCGACAATTGTGAAGGTCATGCCCGTATGCCTGATGGAGTGGGCAAAAACGATCTTTCGGTGGAATGCCTTGGCCGTTGTGATCTTGAATGTTGTGGGCTTGGTCGTCGCGGCGCTGCGACTGCGAAGCTCATGGCAGATGATGCTCGATAGCCGCCACCATGCTCGGCACAGATGGCCTCTTCTTCTTCTTCTTCTTTATTTTCTTCTCCACAGAACCTAGATTCTTCTTGCTCATGGAGCCCTCCAAGCTTGGCTGAGGTGGCAACTTGCCCTCGTCCAGCATCTTCTTCCACTGGACTGCCTCATCAGCATTTGCATATCGATCGGCCATGCGGAATAGCTCACTAGTTGTCAGGTCCGGATGGATCTCCAGATCCTAAGTGAAACGGACGTCCTGGACGCCAAACTTGAAGGTGTGGACAACTGCCTCATCTGAAACATTTGGAATAGAATTCCTTACCTTGATGAATCTCTGGACAAAATGTTGCAGAGACTCCCATTTAGTCTGGATCAGGCGCTTGAGATCGCGCTCCTTGCCCGAGCGAATGTAGCAGCTCTGAAAAATTGCTCTAAGCGCTTCGCTTAGTTGCCTCCAAGAGCAGATCGACCCCTCCTTTTGATTGAAGAGCCATGTCCGGGCGGCCCCATCCAAAACCGTGGACAGGAAGTTGGCCATAACTCCCTCAGCACCTCCAGCTGCTAGGATCACAGTAGAGTAAATCGAGAGGAACTCATCCGGATTCTGAGTCCCATTGAACCTCTCAATGTGATCGGGCTTGAATTTGCTCGGCCACGAGACATTGCGAAGAGATGCTGAGAAAGCTCGACATCTAAAAGCTGGGCTGTCACAGTGGTCCCTTCGGCCGTGGCAATCACGGCGATCATCGCTGCGGTGGCTCCTGACGCGTAGACCAAGGCGTGAGAATACTTCTCGATGTCGGCGCGGTGGGGACCAATCTGAAGTCGAATATTCGGTATTCCCATGACTGGAATGAGCATATCTTTGACCCCGCGAGGTCGCTCGAGAATCGCTCTGAGTGTCCTCACGGTACCGATCATGCTTCCTATGGCCTTCCCGAGCAGGGCTCCGAGAGTCACCATGATAGGAGCGAACAGAGAAGTGGTGCCGATTGTCCCAGGAAACACTCCGGGCTTCTTTGTCACAAGGCGAACCTGAAAGCTTCATGTCGGCGGTGAACTTCTCCAAGCCTTCGGCTATGACCACGCCCATTGCTTCTAGGTCCACCTGACAGGGGAAATTCCGAAGGTCGCGCACGACCGTTGCCATAGCTTGCAATTGCTCTACGCTCTGCATAACGAGAGGAGGTGATTTTGGCCATCGATCATGCACATGCTCTGGTGAGAGGTGCCCGTGGGAACTCACGCGAGCTGAGGATTCAGCCCTGGCATCCGGTTTTTCATGGGCTTGGTGATGAATACTCGACAGGGTCCTATTTAGAGATGCCTCTAGATGGCTTCTGGCCGCTTCATAGCGACGATGACGAACTGCCCCCGAGGATTCAACCTCGGGGTCTTCTTCTCCTCCCGCCATATTGACATCGCGGGAGTACAGAGATCGCAAAGTTGGCATCATAGTGTCCCCTCACGACGCGGTCTCGTGATCGGGCTCAAAATGGTTGGAAATGTCCAGACCATCATAGAGTCCGTCATACTCCTCATCATCCGTGAGGGAATCATGCTGAGAGCGAAGGAAATGCTCTCGCACTGCAGCAGTCGGGGAAGGACTCCTGGGTTCAGTGTGACCTTCTGGGTTAGCTATACCAGCTATGTCTTCATTAACATAGTACATGTCGTCATCCTTCATTGAAGGCGCAAAGGTCTTGATCGTCCTGAGAATTCGGCATCTTCAAGGATTCATCACGAAAGGATTCATTGGTCGTACTCCCCACGGACGGCACCAGCTATCGATGTTCAGAAAATAGGTCCTCGCTGAGCTTACTTGTTGATTGAGGGATCAACCAAGATCCCTTTCCCGTGAAGGGTTTGCGTCCGAAGAATGCTATCAGGATGCAATGCTCGAAAGGACATTGGACAAGGAATTTTTATACTGGTTCAGGCCACTCTTGATGGAGATAACAACCCTACGTTCAGTGATCTTGCTATTGCTTGAATTCTTACAGAAAGGCTTGTGTGCTATGCTACTTGATGTCGTGTGTCCTTATGCTAATCTATCGGTGGGTTTTCATAGACGATCAAAATAACTACAGTCGAATAATGCGCCATTATTGTATTAACCGGGGCTGTAACTGTATCTTTGATTCTCGCCACGTCATGTCGTGGACATGATGGACTCAGATCGTGGCGTAATGACATTATGGGCCAAGCACGATCTTTTGATCATACTCGAGATTTTCCCTCAACTCTGACTGACCGATGCTGTAACATCCCAAAATTTGGGTTTTCAAAAATTTTTATTAAATTAGCTTTCCAAAAATTTTACATCAATCTTATTTGATTAAAGAGGCTTAATTTAGAATTTTATAAATCTAAAACAATTTAATGAGCCTTCTATGTGCATCAAGTAATTTAAAATTTAGTTTTTACAGTGTTCTTTGTATCTCAGGGAATTTCTCAAATTTGAGATTCGCTAAAAATTAATTAAAATTATTAATTTAAACATTTGGATGTTAATTGGATTTTTAATTCGAATTATTAATTGTTCGGGCAATTTATATCCAAATTCCATTTCAAAACCTTTCCAAAAATCTCATCCATTAAAAATACAGTTTGGAGACAAAATAAAAGAGTTGGATTTGCTAAAACTATCTTAATTAATATAAATAAACCTAAAGGAATTTTTATGTAAATTTCCTACATTTGTCAAATTATATATTTTCTAAAACCTTTCCAAGGCTTTAACAAAATAAAATATATGCTGATATAAAAATAAAATATTTGGTGGTACCAAAATATTTTAATTGATCTCAATCTCAACACTTAGAAAGATTTCAGCTTAAGGCTATATATTGTGAACTCTGAACCATTTCTCTCAAGCTTAATAAATTGACCTAATAAGACTATGTTTGTGTGCATGTTACCTTATTCATTCAACAACACCTTGAATATGATCTCGCCATGTTTCATGTCAAATGGAGTTCAATATATATTTTAATTAGTGAACACAACATGCTTGAAAACCACAAACTGCAGCACTAGAAAACTTTCAGAGCTAAGTCTGTGAATTTGTGGTTCTGAGGCACTTTTCAAAATTCAATAACTTGAACTACGAAGCATAGCAGACTGTGCATGTTATACCATTGCATACTTTAACACTTGAACAACATTCTTACCAAGTTTGACAAATTTTAAAGCATGTTTGATAGTACAACTAAGTGGCCAAAGAAGACATAAAATCTGATCTTGTAGGGGACTTACCTCCCCAGACCCCTGCCCGAAACGTGCCACGGCACGGTTTTGCTGGACGAAACGCTGCCCAGGCAGAGGTTTTGCTCCACGCGGATGCCTCCAGCTAGCTTTGCTTCCTCCGCCTCCTGCCCATCACGCCAAGACTTCTTCTCATTTATCCTTTCCAATTTCACTTGTCTCTCTTCTTCCCAAAGCAAAGAACACCTCCCCAAGCGCCATTCCTGCAGCCTCCTCCTGGCGCCACTCCTCCGGCTCCTCTGGCGGCCTCCTCCTCCGGCCCTCTTCTGGTGGCACCTCCCTGCTTGCCTCAAGCAGCGCCCATCTCCCCTGGCAGCAAAGAAGAAGAAGCACACGGAGCAACTGGTGAGCCGTGCAGCGATAGCAATCACGCCAGTGAGCTCCTTGCAGCAGCTCTTACTCATTCCATGCGCACATCGCTGCTCTTCACTCTCCCGAGTCCGCTCTCAGGTCATGCATGCGTCGAAGCCCAATCTCGACCTCGCTCTTCACCGTGCTTGCATGCACCGGCCACCTCTTCCTCCTCGCACCGGTGAGCCGCCTCAATCTCCCGGTTGCTTCGTTCTTGCGCACCAGTGAGTCACTGCCTGCACGCCAAGGCTCAATCTCCTGCTTCATTCTTGCGCACGCCAAGGCTCAATCTCCGAATGTTTCCTCGCTTTGCATGCAGCCAAGCCATGCCTTGTCTTCCTCCCACCGAGCCACATCTTCCTGCGGCGCCTTCTCCAGTTCTGCTCCGAAGTCCAGAGCCAGCGCCATTGTTGGATTCCTGAAGCTCTGGGGTTTGTAGAGGTGAGCCTAAGTAATTAAGCATGAGACTTTGTCACAAGAAACTGCATGGCGTAGTGGTAGAGCACCAGTGCTTGTATTCAACAGATCCTGAGGTCGATTCCCACATCCGCACTTTATTTTTTTTATTTTTCTTATCTTTGCCTTACGCAATGAAACACTTATAACTTTTGCTGTGAATCTCCGATTAATGC
Source organism: Guadua angustifolia (assembly GCA_036346375.1). Classification (NCBI taxonomy): domain Eukaryota; kingdom Viridiplantae; phylum Streptophyta; class Magnoliopsida; order Poales; family Poaceae; genus Guadua; species Guadua angustifolia. The sequence goes on from CM070514.1 coordinate 17,539,589, forward strand.
AAACTCAGTTTGTGGATTTGAGTTAGTTAGTAAGGATTCAGAATATGCAATAAAAAGTCATATGTTGCTTGCAGCAAAAACTTTTAATTAGAGTTGGAATGGAAGTCACCTTTTAGGTAATATGAAGCAATTATATGTTTCCTTGCTCCATAAATCATGAAATAAATGAAACATGTCCCTGCAACCCCAGAGAACCCATTTCCATGAAAAGATTCAGATTTAAATGCATTTTGTATCAAGTATTGATTGTGCAAATACCTTAATAACATGCAAGACTCAAATGGTTAAAATATGTATCAAATGAGCTCAACAAGTGGTGAAACCAGTTTAGTGCACTTCTGGGATAGCATAGATCACAAATATACAAAAATATTTAGACTATTCATTAGTTTGCCCTATTTGCTCATTAGCCAAACATGCAATCGGTAAAATGAACAAATAGCCGTAACTATAGCAAACGAGCCTCAATCTCGACAAAACTAACTCCTATGACCTTGAAATAATATGCCTTAGCTTGCCATACAAAAGTAACATCAGTTTGATCAACTTCGAGTTAAGCTCATATTAAGCCTAAATAACCATTCATACGAAAAACACCCTGAACAAATAAGAAATATCGCGGAATCAACTTTAAAATACTCTTAGGGATATTCCCTACTAATGCCTGAAAAATGGTTACATTATCCCATTTGGTGCAGCCGCAAACGAAGAAAGAAAACTGAACCGCAATAGCGCTAAAAGTGTGGTCATATAAGCCTTTTCGGCAGTCTGTAGAATATCGCATATAAATATAAAATCATGAGGGAATAACTGGAAAACATTATCTGATATATATACTACCATAATCTGAAAAAAATGTATTAATTATAACTTGCTTTGTATCTGAATCCAATCACAAGCATATGCTTAGTTCATGGCGAACTAACGTAACTTCGTGGACCCGGTCTATAGATCGAGAGTCCATATGGCATCGACTGTCCAATCAAAATAATATTCTTCGAAATAATATTCCTTCTTTCCCAGTTATTAATCCTTCTCTTGATTGTATTTTTTCAAAGCCGTTCTCTTTTGTCTAATCATCGACCCAATCCAACCAAGTTCCTAATTTCATTAAGCCGTTGTGCCCAATGCTATTTGTTCTTAATTTGGAGTTTACTTGATTTACTTTTTGAAGTTTTGTTGTATTTGAGTTTGTTTATCGTTAGACGCTGTCATTGTAAGTCGCTCAAGGAGCCGAGAAGCAAGCAAGAGATTGAAGATCGAGGATCAAGGATCAAGATAAAGAGTAAAGAATAATATAAATTGCAAGGGCCGTGCAAGTTGTGCTTTGATCATATTGCTCCCAGCTTTTACAAATTTACTTTGATTCAAATTATTGCATGCTAGTTCAAGATTAAAATGAATTAAATTAATTTGGGAATTAGTTATTCAACCCAATTGCTAAATATCACCTTGCTATGATTATTTGTATGCCATAATTCATTTGTCACCCTAAGATGGTTGATTATTAGTTGGTTGTTATTACTTGCCAACGTGGGTTGGTTAGGACAGGTGTATAATTGCTTAGCCATGCCACACAACTCATGTCTTTCGAAAATAAAAGGATAATATCTTGATTAATAGATTATGAAATGTGCTTGCGAAATGGTGTGACGTGTTGCCACACGATGATGTTGATATGTGGAACCAGAGTGGTTCTACATGGATGTTGAGTTGTTGTTGGCATTGTGTTGCGCAATAATCAAATGGGGTGGTAAAATGTTTTAGACCGAGGCAAGTGGCAAGAGTGGCATTGGATATGTCACTTTGGTATTTGGCGGTGTTGTTGGTAAATTATGAGATGGTACTGTTGGTGAATTATGTGATAGTATTGTTGGTGAATTGTTTGGGGTAGTCTTGCCTTGGTCACCCTAAGGACTCCACCTTGCAAGACTTTGAACTGAGTCACTCAGACAACCACATGTCCGATATGGGATGAGACCTAGTTTAGTAGGATTCGATATCTCACCTTGATACTCGGGGTGGCGATCACCCGAGGGGTGGTCAGATGGGGAGCGACTGGCTGTGGCTTGGTACCCATCCAACGGTGTTCGTCGGTCCTATACTTGGCTCGAGTGAGGGAAGTGATAGTGAAGGCAACACGAGAGGTTTCTAGGTTGAGCTAGAAGTTTCAAAGGCTTTGTTATGATCGCTCATTCGTGATACTCTTGTATGGCGATTCACGGCTGACGTGGTGAGTTGATTGTATCTTGTGGGTAAAGTGTACAACCTCTGCAGAGTGTAAAAACTATTCGAATAGCCGTGTTCACGGTATTGAACATTGCTCGGGGATTACAGTCAAGGGGTAGAGTTTTGAAAATGAAATGAGGTTGGGAATGTGGACAATGTGATATGGAAATTGGTTAAGGATGAGAAATGTTTTACTTGAGAATGATTACGGAATTTATTATGGGTATTATTTGTTTTACTGCTTTTCTATCTACTATGATTATTTGTGAATGCTGCTTTATTGCAAAAGAACCATTCAGCCATTCCTTTGGAATAAGCCATGCATGTAGTAATAGAACTGCATTCTGTGCATGACTTGTTGAGTACGGTTGTGTACTCACCCTTGCTATAACAAAATATCACCAGTTGAGGAGAAGTCTTTGTCTTCGAAGAAGGAGAAGTTCTGCAAGAAGGCGAATATCTAGGAGTTGAACCTTGTCAAATGCCTGTGGTATTTTGACGGGATTCACCGACGTTCTTCGTTCATTGCTCGCTTCGTTTTACTCTGAGTTGAAGCCATCTAGGCTTCACAATTGTAAGTTGACCTTAAGGTTGTTCAACCTGTTATATTAAAGATGAATTATTTATGTATTAATCCGTTGTGTATGATTGTGATATTCATTTTTGTTAACTGTGGGCACTAGCGACTGATCCTGGGACTAGTGCTGAAAACACAGAGGGTTTCCGGATTGTGAATTCGGGTCCCGACAGATGCGCACTCCCAAGCAAGCATGCTCGGGGATTTATGCCACATGCTCGAGAATGAGCTTGAGCATGGTCAAGGCGGACCCACTGACTGGACTATCTGAGGGTACTCCTTGGGGACACCATCCAAGGATATGTATGGTCGGCCGAAACTGGCTGCCAGGGCATAATAGTCTTTATGAAAATTTTCCAATCCCCAAAAAGTATAATAATGTGCATTTCTGCATCTTAATATTACCTCAATAATATTACGGTTTGGCAGTTAAATTATATATTTGCAGTTCATTGCACATTGTTAATGTTTTGGTACTTTTTCTAACATTTTTATTTTTCCAAAATATAATATTTTCTACCTCATTTAAATTATTTAAGTCTCCTACTTGCTTAAATAATTCATAGAAATATCATACAAAATGCTAGAAAAATGGTGATTACCTTTTCTATGAGTTTTGGTAAAAGCACAAGGCAAGGGAGTCTATGGCATCGGCTATGACTGTAGTGTCGCCTGTTCTCTATGAGATGGAGTCCATGTCCATAGCAGCGAATTGCTCGCCCACTGCTGTGAGGTCTACACCATGTTGTATTATGACATGGTGATTACCTTCAACGTGTATAATCAATCTCTTATAATACAGAGTCTATGTTTTTGGCTGTGACTATAGTGTCGCCCACTCCATTAGGAGTGGAGTCCAAGACATTAGCAGTGACTTAGTTGCCTGTCCTATATTAAAGGTCTACACCTATTCTCCTCCGAGAATATTTTCACATGATTTTTACTAAAATACAACATTTCATGCTATGCAATTTTACTCTCAAGTAAATTGCCCATATATTGCATTATCATTTCATGTAGGACATATATATATATGTGTGTGTGTGTGTGTGTATGTATGTATGTATATATATATATGTATATATACATATGTATATGTATACATATACATATGTATATGTACATATACATATATATATCAACCGGGCTTGCATTGGATGGCAGCAATTATTTAACTTGGGCTATGGATGTCAAAATCTATTTAAATGGTTGTGGCATTGGCTCGACCATTGCTAACCCAGTTGAAAATGCTCCACCCAACCATGATGCATGGATCTAATAAAAGGAAAGATCATTTTGAGAAAATGATCATAAAAGATAACTCTCAAGTTTGTCAAAGGTGTTGTTGTACGAATCACCATACAAATAAATGCTAGACTCCAAAATATTTGATTGAGTTATACCTCCAATCAGTTGGAAAAAAGCAAGAAGATTAAAAGGATAAGATTAAGGCTTACTTCAGCTTTGACATCCATCAGGATGTGGTGGGACATTCTACAAATGTTCCTCAAAATGAGACCTAATGGTGTGGTCCAAGAAAAGAAAAATATTCCCCTCAATATAAATGTCATGCTTGTGGAATTCGATTCCCAAGAAATGCTTGGAGACCTCAATTAGTCTCCTAGTTATCCTATTTATATAATTAGCTAACTTTGTCCTACTAAATGTTGTATATATTTTCAGTAACTATCTATTGTATTACATACAATATATCCTAGAAAAAATAATTATGTTAATGTTCTATATTGAGTCGCTTTTTACTCTTTTATAGAACTTGGTGGCATACTTCAATAGAGGAAAAACTCTGTCTTCTTGACAATGGCACCACTAACACCATATTAAGGGAAACAACATATTTCCAAACTCTTACAAAGAGAAAAGGAAATGTACTGACCATCGCCGACAGCGATGCTCAAGTTGTTGGTTCTGACAGAGCCATCATTATTTTCCCTATGGGTACTCAATTAGTCATTGCGGATGCACTCCTGTATTCTCAATCGACCCGTACCCTCATTGATTTTTATGACATTTGCATCAAGGGTTTCCATCTGGAAACGGATTGAGAGAGCAACGAAAGATATTCACACTTAGTCAAATACAGTGAATGCGAAAAACAAATGGTTGGAAAACTTCCTCAATTTTAATCTAAATTGTACTATACATACAAAATAAATTTTCATAATCTTGATAAGTTCAAGATTTGGCATGATCGCTTTGGTCACCCTGGTTTAGGGATGATGAAAAAAAATTAACAATTCTATTAGTCACAACATAAATGTTATGAATTTCCCAAAATCATCGATTTTGTTTACACCGCATGTGAATCGAAAATTAATTTTAAGGCCCTCTTATCTTAAAATTAAAATGAATCACTAAATTTCCTTAAACGCATTCAAGGACATATATGTGGTCCTATAGACCCATTATCTAGGCCATTTCAGTACTTTATGGTACTCATTGATGCCTCTACAAGATGGTCTCGTGTGTGTCTTTTATCCACACGGAACCATGCCTTTACCAAATTACTTACCCAAATTATCAAATTAAGGGCAAATTATCCTGATAACAGGATAAAATCCATTCGGATGGATGCAGCTGAATTTACGTCGCATGCATTTAATGATAATTGTTTGGCTATGGGTATAAATATAGAGCATCCAGTACCATATGTACATACCTAGAATGGTCTAGTTAAATCTCTTATCAAGGGAGTCAACTTAATCACATGACCATTTCTGCAGAATTGTCACTTACCAACATCATGGTGGGATCATGCGGTCTTACACGCCGCTGACTTAATGCAAATTCATCCAATTGCATATCATACTATCTCTCCCATGCAGTTAGTACGTGGAAATCAACCTAGAATTTCCATCTGTGAAAATTCGGTTGTGCTATATACGTACCGATATCACCACCGCAACGTACATCAATCGGCCCTCATAAAAAATTGGGGATCTATATAGGATACAATTCTCCGTCGATCATAAAATATCTTGAGTCCCTATCAGGGGACTTAGGGGGTGTTTGGCACAACTCCAACTCCACCAAAATCCGTGGAGTTGGTGGAACAGGGTATTCCTAACTCCAAAAATTTATAGAGTTGGAGCTATGGTTATATTAAGAGTGTTTAAGTGAGTCATCTTATTTACATTTTAGACTAAAAATATAAACTTAATTCACTTTATGTTAGCCTACAAGCTCCAAATCTGATGTGGAGCCGAGATCTAGAGCTCTGCCAAACAGGGCCTCATTCATAGCCCGGTATGCTGATTGCATATTTGATGAGGATAATTTTCCGGCATTAGGGGGAGGTCAATACCACAAAGAATGCCAGGAAATAGATTGGAATGTCTTAGGCATTTAGTCCTTAGATCCATGTACTAAAGAATATGAACTAAAAGTTCAGAGGATCATAAATTTGCAACACATTGCAAATAATCTGCCAGATGCATTTATAGATTACAAAGGTGTCACTAAATCACATATCCCCACTGTAAATGCACCAGAAAGAGTGGAGGTACCTAGCAAAACCACTCATCTCCCGAATAATAATAATAAGAGGGGGAGAAATCTGGTCGCAAGAGATATGATTTCCCAAAAGAAACCGAGGAAACATCCTGAAGCAATAAATGCAATTCAACCTTCAGTTGAAAGACACCAATTGGATATTGAACATCCAAGACCTAGTGCAAATGTGCACATAAATTTTGATGCCGGGACATCAAAACCACCTCACTCCATCATTGAGGGAAATCATGAGGAGTTCGAAGGTGTAAATTAAATTTCCACAAATTACATTGATTCAGGAGAATCATTTAATAGAAAGACTACAATTGTCGACACAAACTTTGCTTCATAGATTGCGGAAAACCTTCACCCGGATCCAGAACCAAAGTCCATGGCAGAGTGCCTTAAGTACTGAGATTCGGTCAAATGGAAGGAAGGAAGCAATCGAGGAAGAATTGTGCTCGCTTAACAAAAGAGAGGTATTTCCTCAGTAATACCTACTCCTCATAATGTCTTCCCTGTGGGAACAATGAGGTGGTGAGATACTAGGTAAGGCTTGTAGCATAAGGGTTCACACAGAGACCTGGCATCAATTACGATAAATCATATTCTCCTGTTATGAGTGGAATCACTTTTTGATATCTAATATCATTGGTAGTACAAATGAATTTATTCATGCAGTTGATGGATGTAGTGACTACATATTTATCTGGGTCACTTGATTCAGATATACATGAAAGTCCCTAAGGAGCTTCAAATTCCAAATACAAAAGAAAATCACAATATGTATTGCGTAAAACTGCAAAAGTCATTATATGGCTTGAAACAGTCGAGAAGAATGTGGTACAACTGACTGAGTGAGTTCCTTTTGCAAAAGGGTTACTCAAACAATGATGATTGTCCGTGTGTGTTCATAAAGAAATCCTCAACTGGATTTTGCATCATCTCAATATCATCGGAACCACACAAGATATAAAAAAAGCAAGTAATCATCTTAAGATGGAATTTGAGATGAAAGACCTTGGCAAAATCAAATTTTGCTTAGGCCTACAACTTGAGCACATTCCCTCAGGAATTCTTGTGCGCCACTCTGTATATACCCAGAAAATTCTGGAGAAATTAAATATGGATAAATCATATTCATCAAAAACACTCATGGTTGTCAGATCCCTTGATAGGGATAAAGACCCATTCAAACCTAAGAGCGAAGATGAGGAGATATTGGGACCAGAGATTCCATATCTCATTGCTATTGGAGCACTAATATATCTTGTAAATTGCACTAGGCCTGATATTGCATTTACAGTAAGCTTACTGGCAAGATACATCGTATGTCCAACAAAAAGACATTGGACTGGTATAAAACACATCTTCAAGTATCTCTAAGGTACAAAAGATCTTAGTTTATTCTATCAGAAAAACCAAGATATGACCATGATCGGATATACAGATGCTGACTATTTATCTGATCCCCATAATGCCAGATCTCAGACTGGATTTGTTTTCTTAAACGGTGGTATGGCTTTCTCATGGAAGTCATCAAAACACACCCTAGTGGCAACCTCCACCAATCATTCTGAGATTATCGCTTTGTATGAAGTGTCTCGCGAATGCGTGTTGCTTCGCAAAATGATTCAATACATTCAAAAGTCATGTGGTGTAGATTCATTTGAGCACCCACCATTATCTATGAAGATAATGCATCTTGTATTACGCAGATGCAAACATGTTATGTAAAGAGCAATATCACTAAACACATTACTCCTAAGTTATTTTATCCTCATGAATTATAGAAAAATAGGGATATAAATATTTTGCAAACAAAATCTTGTGAGAATCTTGCTGATTTATTCACAAAATCTCTACCAACAACTTTATTCTAGAAATATGTTCATGGAATTGGTATGAGACGACTTCGAGACTTGCAAAATTCAAGGGGAGTAAACTCCTGATTATAAACTGTTTATGATCATCATATCAGCATATTTTACTTTTTTTTCCTTAACGAGTTTTTCTATCAATATTTCTCATCTAATGTTTTTAACGAGGCAATATCAATACAAGTATACATATATGTTAATCAGTTTTTCCTTACATTTTTTCCCATTGGGTTTTTAAAGGAGTTTTCAATAGCATGTAAATATCATATATTTTCTCATATTTTTCCCTCAGGGTTTTTAGAGGAACTTATAAGATGACAACGTATCCTCATGCACACAGGCCCTCCTATGTACACTTGTGCACCAACTAAAAAAGTCAGTGAAAAATTTGAAAAATTGTAGATATAATTCATAAATTACTCTACCTATGTATAAAGTTTCAAAATCAAATTCATTATATATCAAGAGTTACAAAAAAAGAGAAAAATTTGACAAGTTTTTAAGAATTAAAACTTGTCAGAGTTTTCTCTTTTTTGTAACTCTTGATATATAATGAATTTGAATCTGCAATTTTATACATAGGTAGAGTAATCTATGAAGTACATCTACAATTTTTTTCAGAATTTTTCACGACTTTTTTTAGTTGGTGTGCACGGTGTGTACACGGGAAGGCTTGTGTGCATAGGATACGTTACCCTTATAAGATATATACAAGTGAACAGATTGATCAAGGGGGAGTGTTATGAAACATGTGATCAATTTCATAAATCATATGATCAATTGTGAAAAGGTGCATTCTAAGGAGAGATGTCTTCTCCCAAAAGACACCCTAATCTTGTGTGTGTGTATATAGACACACACACACATATATATGGGGTCATATCCTGTGCAATCACCCATATGTGTGCAAGCGTGCAATCAAGCGATCTGAAGCACCCAATGTATATCCAACACCTGGCTGCTTTGGCGAGGGGTGTTCAACAAATTTCAGGGCAAGGAGAGAAGAGATGGATGGTGAGGTGGGAGGGTTTAAACGTAAAAACAAAGAACCGGCGTTGGATATAGATTGGATGCTTCAGATCGCTTGATTGCACGCTTGCACATATGGGTGATTGTACAGGATATTTCTCCTATATATATATATATATATGTATATATATATATATATATATATGTATATGTATATATATGTATATGTATGTATGTATGTATGTATGTATATGTGTGTGTGTGATCAAACTCTAATGAAGATAAGGGATCATTAGCAATCTCATTTTGTTGAGTACTTCTCTTGCTCTCTTTCATTTCTAACAGTAGCTTCTCATAGCTATTAGATGGAAGATCTTTTGACATTCCTTATTGCGAAAGTTTTACGACGCCGTTTAATTATGTTGCGTCTATTCAACCCCTTCTAGTAGCCTCCTCCGTCCCACACTAAGAGTCCATTTGAGTTCATACACTGACTTTTACACAAAATGTGTTCACACACTCAATGAGTAGATATCTCAGGGTTATATTCCTGGTCCTGGGGCACATCGAGGTAGTGTTTTCTCAGGAGGAGGCCTCCCAGTCCCAGTAGGGCTCCGTGTTGAGATCAAATTTCGAACATAAGATCTTTTTGGGATTCATTGGAAACTATGCTGTTTCCGATAAATTCTTGTGAAATTCATGTGTGTACATTGGTTTTCTTCATGGACCTGTGGTTTTGGAACAAAAGGGAGTAGGAAAAACCCAGTCCAGGAAACAGGTTTTTCTGAAGTGGAATTTGTCCGAATCCATTTTGTGATGGAACCGCTATTCACTACATGTATGTAAAGCTAGTAAGTGGAGAATTATTTGGTTGAGTTTGGAGGGGTACCTAATCTAATTACTGGAATTGACCCTCAATCAATCAATTCAACCTAGCTCTCAACACAGGAGTCATACAAATCTAGTTGTGATGCAACGATCCGTCAGTTACTATGACTGCGCGTACGCCTATTAACGCGATGCTGGAGATCTTGAGCTGGGCGTTCACACAGAGAAAGCTACTGACAGCCGAGTCCTAATGTTCTTACTATCCATGATTCCAACTTTAGAAAGTAAAGTAAGGTTCTCTGATTTTGTTGAGTTTGCTTAATGAATTGAGTGAACGAAAGTTAGTAATATAGCTTGAATTTTGCAATTGGCCATTGACAAAAACTCAGTTCACACTTCTAGAACTTAGATATGCTTGCTTGTCTGTTTGTGTGCATGATTCATAGTTTGTAGAAAGGTATTTTTTACACCAATTATTTATTTTTATATTGGAAGAGTACATATGCTTGGTTGTCCCAAGAAAGTCATGGAATTTTCTATGCATCTAATGTTCTGTATCGTCTACGATTCTATCATAAGAAAGAGAAGTAGGTTCTCTGTTTTTTTAGGAAAAAAGAAAAGAAAAGTGTGTGCCGATGGGAGAGAAAGCTTGCTTAATGAATGAGTGAATGAACTGGTGCTGATATATAGCTTGAATTCTGTAGGCCAATGCATAGAAAATTTTGGCGACGACCAAGAACTCTGTTCACACTAAGACAACTTAGATATGGCATGTGTGTGTTTGTATATGAAATTAGTTGTCTCTTTGTGTCGATTCCCAGATAGTTGCAGCTGCATCAATTAACTATAGAAGGTGTTTTTATGTATCACTATTTAAAATCTGTATAAATATCAAAACATAAATAAATGGTAGATTATAATTATTTATCTCCTTTCTTGCTTCAAAATTTATATAACATGTAGGCAACGTATCCTGTGCACACAAATATTTGGTGAAAACCTGGTGCACACCAACTAAGAAAAGTTTCAAAAATTCTGAAAAAAATCATGGATGTACATATCAGCTTACCCCATCTACATATAAAATTTCATGATCAAATTCATCCTATACTAGAAGTTACAAAAAAACAAACTTGATCATGAGCAGGGAACTATTCCTGCTCATGATCAAGTTTGTCTTTTTTATTACTATTAGCACAGGACGAATTTGATCATGAAATTTTATATGTAGATGGGGTAATGATATGTACATCCATGATTTTTTTCAGAATTTTTGAACTTTTCTTAGTTGGTGTGCACCAGTGTTTTCACCAAATATTTCATATAGCATGCGATACGCTGCCTAACATGTATTAAAAGGATGATGCATAGAAGCGTTATTCATTAACTATATATTATATTTGGAGGAGTACATATCCTTGCATGTCCTAGTTGAGGCTATAATTTCTTATGCACATGATTGATTTATAGAACATTGGGTTCACACGGGAATAGAATTGGCTAGCTAGGGGGATCCAGCTAAATAAGAATGAGACAAAAGGGTCATATCTTTCTTGATCTTTTTCTACAGCCATTCTAGCTATCGGTGTGCCCCCAACGAATTGTGGGGTTGGTCTAGCTGCAGATAGAAACAAGATGGAAATTGGGTTTCGTACTGGACTCATTATTTCAGTTTTGCTAATTCTTGGTTGGTTCCATACTATGACTCTTTCAACGACTTTGGCTAATTCTTGGTTGCCTAAATTTTTTTATGTTTTAGTAATATTAAATTACAGTGCTAAGTAACAGTTATTTTAGTGAAGCTATACTACAAATTTTTTAGTTTTATTTGCTTTTGCATTTGTCAGGAGTCACCTATGTTTATTTTACTTTTGTCGAGGTTAGAATTTTTTTCTTTCTATATTTTGTAGGGGTTCACAAAACTTAAGTTTACTTTTTGTATATTTAAGAGTAATCCTTTGTTTAAGCCTTTGTCCTAGAAGTGAGGTTTGTTCATTTATGTCAGTGAGAGGAGAGATAAGAGTTGTGGGATCTTCACCACTATTTAGGCCTTACTTAGGGTGTGTTTGGTAGAGTTCCAGCTCAAGGTATTCTAGCTCTACCAGATCCGTGGAGTGGAGCGATGAGTACATTAAGAGTGTTTAGATGGATCATCTTGTTTATATTTTAGACTAAAAATATAAATTTAATTCACTTTATTTTAGTCTACAAGTTTCAGATCTCAGGTGAAGTTAGGATCTGGAGCTCTACCAAACAGACCCTTAATCAAACATAGTTATCTAAAGATCATTTGTAAAATATGTCCATTCAAAACGACCTACCCACGCGACCGAGCGAGCCGATCTGTTGGTTAGTGTGAACAGCGCTAAGCCAACTCACCCGCGTTCCAGCGCTACTCAACACAGACGCACATAGGGCTATGTGCAGCGCGTGGATGAGTGTGTGTGTATGTGTATGTGTGTGGGTGTGAGTACGCGCTTGTAGTTCGGTTGTTGTTGCTACTTCTTAAGCGAATGCTAGAACTCTGGCCATTTTTTTTAAAAAAAAAATAAAAACTACCTACCGCCAGGTTAGCTCAAACCAAATAGACATGCGATGGTAATAAAGAATCAAGGAGCTATACGTTTTGAGCGGGGAGGTTAATTGAGCCGATTGTCTCGATGAAGATTGACTTCCATTAGAGACACCACAAAAGCCCTATTTACCTATTTAACTCATGTAAAATTTTGTACACCAAATGGAAGATGTTTGGTTTAGTACAAAACATTCCCACGATCGAGAATCCTCTGTTTGGAGCACGACAACTTGTGTACTAATTTTGTATACGAAATGGATGATGTTTCCTTGGGAATCCTGCGTATCAAAAAGACAGGTCCAAACCATTTTCTTCAATGAGTCGGTTCTAGTAGCTTAATGTATCATCCCCTAGCTAGTTTTTAAAATGGTGAAGTTGCTACAAGTAGATTTTCGCGCATGTATGAAAAGGTTCTGCACAAAGAAGAAAGAAGGAAGGAATTAGAAGAAAGCCCGTACTTGTACTTACATACTAGAACCGATTAATTTGGTACATAAAGCTGAGCTCGATCGATTGATTAGCCGTTTGGTACAGAGCTCAAGCAGGCATGCAGCGAACAACCAGCAGAGGGCCGGGTTCGTTCACACTTCACAATGGTCACTCTAGCTATATACGAAGGAAAATGCATAAGCTTCCTTCCTCCCTCCCTCCCTCCGTACACGTGCTAGCCACCGGCCAACCGTGTCACCGCACCATGGGAAACACAGTGTCACTGCGTGGTGGGCCCCATTCTTCACGAACGGATCAAAGACGAGCCGTTGGCGTGGCGGCGGTGACACGGCCCGGGCCGTTCGCGTCGTCCGAAGAGAAAATTCCAACGGATCTCGTCGAGTCGTACGGGCCTAACACGCTGCGACAAATTATCCCGTTCACACTGTGTCTGTGTGTGGATTTGGCAGGAGGAGACAGCGGCGGGACCACCACCCGCAGTCGGACGCACCACACATGCGGGCGCAACGCGACCACGGTGCGGGGCCCACCCGCGCGCGGTAGCGTTCACACCTGCTCATTCGCGGCCTCCCGTCGCGCGCGGGTATTTAAAGGCCGGCGCCCGCTGACGAGCAAATCAAGTCCCAACCGCATCGCGTCCCCTTGATCTGATACACGTACATATTTGCGTTTGCGGCCATGTCTGCCACCACCTGCATCCCCTTGATCTCTCCGGCCTCCCCCTCCTCCTCTAGCCACGGAGCCCTTCGTGGGCAACCGGCAATGGCGGCGGCGCAGCTGCCGCTCGGCGGCCGCATGGAGGATACGCACGCTGCGAATGATGATATGATCCGCGTCGTCAGAGCAAGGTACGTACGTGGATAACGGACGATCCGTTACTGTTTAGGAATCCTGTATGCATGCCTAGTCCATTTCTACTTCTGATCATCTACATATATTGATTCTTTTCTCCTTAATTTGCGTGCGTGGCAGTGATCAGGAAGATGCCGGAGACGAGCGCTGCTGCCCCTTGAGGAAGCCACGGCCGGTGATCCAGAAGCTGACGTGCGAGCGCCAGCCCCTCGCTGAGGGCTTCGCCCTCAGAAGAAGCATTGGCAGGTAAACATATATAATCATCTGATAAACTCATATGGCTAGTTAATTCTGTTTGTATCTTGCAGGCCGGAGCTGGAGATCTTGGATCCGTTCCTTTCCTTGGATGAGTTCGAGTGTACGTACGCTGTCTCGATCACTCTGTAACCGTAATAGTACACAGCAAATATATCAGCAAGTAACACCTCTAATAATTACCATCGCAATTCACAACTCATCCACAGTCTGGAAAAGGTTGGCTGTGCCATCTTAATTAATTGCCCCCGTTTCAGCGTAATTAATTAAAGTGGACTATGAACGGCTTACAGCAAGCTGTAACGTAGGAGTAAGTATGATGGCGACAAATCTAGTATAAACCTTATTTATCGTGAAAACTCTGTGAAATCTAAATGTATAAGTTTTGAAATTTTTTAAAAATTACCATATGTAGAGAAAGTAATTAAGCTTCTACAATTCTATAAAATTTGAAGACCAAACTCAATTATATTTAAATATATGAAAAAGACAAACAACAAAATAAATAATGATAAATAGTAAACAAAATCACTATTTAAGCTGAATTTGTCTTTTTAATATCTTTTAAATGAAATTAAGTTTAGACATAAAATTGTATAGGATTGTAGAATCTTACCTCCCTTGCATATGAAAATTTTTGATAATTTTTCAAAACTTTTGCATGTAGGTTTCATGGAGTTTTCACATTAAAGGACGTTTTCACTGGATATATTGCCATATTAGATATTCCTTTCATTCTTGAAAAAATTTCATTCTGGTTTTTAAATATATGTTATTCTAGAATTTCAAGGTGAATGTTTACCACTTTTTCCTTATAATCCTCTCCTTTAGCTTTTTCCAATGTTATTTACTACGGTGGGCTAAAATAAGGCACACCATCGAAAAAGTAATAAGTGATTTAATAAAGAGAGACAATACAGTTTTTTATAGATGTAAAATGACATATATTCAAGAATGAAAGGATGCTAGTTTTGATTGCTGGACCACAAATCGACCGTGCATTAAAAGGTCTTATAATTTTGAGCCTTAATTAGTATTTGAATAAGTTATATAATTAGGGGCCCTTCAACTGAAAGGAAACACTTAAGTCATTCTGTGACATCATAATTAATTTTCCATATATTTTTTTCTTTTTTTCTTCAGCATAATCTTCACACCTTCTCTTTTCATTTCTTTTTTTTTCTTCAGTCTCTCCTCCAGCTGGCTTTCATGATCATCCCCACAGAGGTTTGTAATAATTTATTTCCCATTCTTGCATATAATTTCTTTAAGTCTGGTATGTTCCCGAATTATAGGTCTTACTTCTTTTTTTCATTTTTCTATGGTGTCCCTTCAGGATTTGAGAATGTTACCTACATGCTTGAGGTAACAATTGATATGATTTCTTTTACAGTTTGTTAGTGCTAAACAGTTGGGCATTGGCATTATACAAAAGTACTAAGGAGTTAATTTGTCACTGCTAAACAGTTGTATAGTGAAAAGTACTAAGGAGTTTGTCCTAGAATTTGATCAGAGAATTTTTGTCGTTTGTGTGTTCTTTCAGGGAGGCTTGAGTTATCATGATTCTTCAGGCCACAAGGGCATCATCAACACAGGAGATGTTCAGGTTATGTCTCCAATCAGCAATACCATTAAACATATAGATAAGACTATTGAGAGTCTTTTGATGGCCCCTCTCTTGTTTTTCCTTTTATTTTTAGAAATGATTCCCCTCTTATTTCAAATATCGTGTTTAGACCACGGTTTTAGTCTGATATTGAAAAAGAAAATGCATGAATAAATTTTGTATTGAATACCGAAAATAATTTGAGTAAAATATATCTAAGAGATGTATTTTACAGAAGGGTTTTTTTCCAATGAATTTAGTGAGGGTATTTTAGATTCTGTTTTGACAATGATCGACCGGCATGCTTAGTCGCTTGCTTTCGTGGAGAAAAAAAGAAGGCAAGCAAAAAAGTGTTATAGCTAAAGCTAGCTAAAGAAATGCAAGAAGAAAGCTACAATTGCTAGTTAATTAGTTACGTCTCCAAAAGGAACCATACCTGTAACCTTTTTAGGGTTAAAGAGTACTTGCTCGCCATGCAGTTGGATGTTTGGAGCTCCTTTCACTTTAGGCTCATGCATGTCAGCATCTTACAATGAAACGCACTATTAGGTCACATTAAAGCTAGAAATCACATCAGAAAGCATCGTTGATTCGGTCGCCCAGTATGTATGTATTACTGTTTGGTTACAAGTTAACATCCACGACTAGTAAAGTCAGAATCCTGAACCATTTTCAGTGCAGCACCGTGCGTGATTAATCTCCACTTTTTTCCGGATCACATGCATATGCGTATCCATGCGTGCGCGGTGTACATGGCAATTTGACACATGCATGACTGAATGCATAATGATTGATTGCAGTGGATGACGGCGGGGCGCGGCGTGGTGCACGCGGAGATGCCCGGCGGCCAGGGCGTGCAGAGGGGCATCAATCTCTGGATTAACCTCTCCGCAAAGGACAAGATGTATGTACTAGATAGTTATGACAACTTTCTTTTCATGGTATGGGGGAGAAAGAGAAATGACTACGGATACAGATTAAAATCTTGTTTGGCTGGGCTACATTGAGAGTTTATCCACGTGGATAGATAAGAATTTAAGTTTAAATTCTCAATTCACCTACCTAGATTTCAGTTAAAAATGGATCTTCCAAATAAGTTCTCAGGGAGAAGAAAAAAAACCACACGATTTCTCTTCCCCAACCCGCTCCGACTTCACTAATTTGGGAGACTGATGGGCCAAAGTAGAAGGGACATTTTCGCAAAGGGATTTGATAAACATCAACCGGATGTTTTTTTTGTTGAAATCACCCAAATCTAGAACCATTGGATCATTGTTGAGATTCGGGAGTATCGATTACATCCGATCATATGATTTAATCCAACGGCCCGGTGAATTTGGATGTTAGATCCAACGGCCCACATCCAATCTTATGATTTAATCCAATGGCCCGGTGAATTTGGATGTTAGTTAAGACAAAAATATCCGGATGAAACCTATACACTCCCTTTGGCAAATGTGCTTTGACAGTTTTTAACGGTACGTGTTGCTTACGTTACATTATGCTACGTTTGCTGTTTGCTGTAGGGTGGAGCCGAGGTACCAAGAGCTGGCCAGCCAGGACATCCCCGTCGCCGAGAAGGACGGCCTGTCCGTGAAGGTCATCGCCGGCGAGGCCCTGGGCGCGCGCTCGCCTCTCCAGACCCGCACCCCGGCCATGTGCCTCGACGTCACCATGCGCCCCGGCGCGCGCCTGCGACAGCCCGTCCCGCCCGGCTGGAGCGCCTGCGCCTACGTCATCGACGGCGAGGCCGCCTTCGGGAGCACCTCCGCCTTCGCGCGCGCGCGCACCTGTGTCGTGTTCGGCGACGGCGACGGCGTGGCAGCGCGGAGCGAGCAGCAGTCGGTGAGGTTCCTGCTCGTGGCGGCGCGGCCACACGGCGAGGCGGTGGTGAGGGACGGCCCCTTCGTCATGAACACCAGAGAGGAGGTGGAGCAGGCCAGGGAGGACTACCGGAACCGCCGCAACGGCTTCTAGATGGCCGCCAGCTCGTCTACGCGGCCACCGCGGCGGTGCATTGATCTGTCTGCATGCGAGGTTGGTTGATATTTGAGGTCGGCCGGTCGGTTGGGGTTGGTGATGGTGTTAAGCATGTGGCTTTCAAGTGTTGCCATGCCTACGAAGGAAATTTTGTTAGGTGGTTTCTGCGATGGCAATACAACTAGAGGATCCCATTTTAGAGATAATACAAAAAATGGGGATTCAGATTTTGTTGCAGCCGAGCACCTCCAGACTCTGATAATTGCCAACAATACACTATGAAACGGCAAAAACAGAGAACCTGCAAAGACACCAAAAAACAACAACAGACAAAAATATTGCGCTGGGCAGGAAGTATCTGAAGACAACGCACAATCTTTGCGATGCATCAACTGGCTGCATCTTTTCTGTATTTTCTTCATGCTTATAAAGGAAACAAAACTGGACTAATTACAATATGACTCGATTAACTGAATTCTACTCGGACTCCAATTCTAGTTAGCCAAACTCTATACGGCAAGGACTTACAGACTCCTGCTGCTGTTGTCTTTCCGACACAAGACAATAATCTTCCTAACTTAATACTTCTGACTGCAGACTCTGAAACAAAACGTCCAGAACTAATACTCCTAACACAAAACGAAAAACAAGAAGTAAACTAGAACAAGATTATCTCAACAAATCTCCCCCTTAATCTTGTTCCCTTCAGCTGACTTGTATTACTCCCAGTTTCTTCCACATGTCTAAGAACTTCAATTTTCCCAGTGACTTTATTAAGATGTCAGCTACCTGTTCTTGCGTTGAAATATATTCAACTTCTATATCTCCTTTTTCAACGCAATCTCGAATAAAGTGATACCTCATCTGTATGTGCTTGCTTCTGTCATGGTAAACTGGATTTTTACTTAATGCAATGGCTGATTTATTGTCAACCTTCAGTACTGTTCTCATTTCCGGTTGTTCTAGTAAATCACTCAACAACCTTTTAAGCCATATGCCTTGACAGGCTTCTGATGTCGCAACGATATACTCTGCCTCGCAAGAGGATAATGCTACGACCTTTTGCTTTTGTGATATCCAGCTCACCAAACTATCACCAAGGAAGAAAGCTACTCCTGACATGCTTTTCTGATCATCCTCATCGCCGGCTAAGTCACTATCTGTGTAGCCTCTTATGATAGCTTCTCCCTTCTTCTTCCTTCTGTATTCGCACCCGAGTTTCATTGTTCCTCTTATGTATTGGAGTATTCTCCTTACGGCTGCCATATGCAGAGTGGTTGGTGCCTCCATGAACCGGCTAACCACTCCAACCGCATAAGCTATGTGCGGGCGGGTGTTGACCAAATACTTCAAGCTTCCAACTAAACTCACGTATGCAATGGATCTCTGAGGAGGATTTGGATTTTCCTTGCTTAGCTTGAGTCGTTCTTCCATTGGAGTTGCAACTGGATTGCAATTTTCCATGCCACAACTTTCCAATATCTTTTGCGCATACGCTGATTGACACAAAGTGATACCTTCTGGTGCTTGATGGACCTTAATGCCGAGATAGTAAGATAACAGTCCCAAATCACTCATTTTGAAGCACTTCTTCATCTGAGCTTTGAACTTTTCAATCTCTTGAGTATTTGGTCATGTTATGATTAAATCATCAACGTACACGCCTACAATCAAACTCTTCTCTCCATTGCTTCTTTTGTAGACAGCATGCTCAAAGGGGCATCTTTCAAACTGCAAGGAGGCTAGTGTGCTGTCCAATTTTGCATTCCAAGCTCTTGGAGCTTGTTTCAACCCGTAAAGTGCTTTCTTGAGCTTTAACACTTTACCCTCTTCTCCTTTCTCTTCAAACCCGGGCGGTTGAGCCACAAATACTTCCTCTGTCAGCTCACCATTCAAGAAGGCAAACTTCACATCCATGTGATGGATTTCCCATGACTCTCGAGCAGCTAGAGCAATTAGTAGCCTTATGGTCTCAATCCTTGCTACCGGAGCGTACACTTCTTCATAGTCTATTCCAGATTTTTGTACATACCCCTTAGCAACAAGACGAGCTTTGTGCTTGATAATTTCTCCTTGTGGATTCTTTTTCACCTTGAAAATCCACTTCAGACCGATGGCCTTATGACCCTTTGGCAGTTCTATCAAAGACCATGTCTCATTTTCTTGAATTGATTTGATTTCTTCTTGCATTGACCTTTTCTAGGATATATCTCCTGAAGCTTCTTCATAGTTCCTTGGTTCCTCTCATTTGAGTAAACACAAGTTGAAGTCTTGACTAATTCAATGGGACTTGTCTCGGCATATATCTCTGCAATGATCTCATCTTCGGGCCTTAACGGAGTCTTGGTTGTGGATGGATGCTTTGTTGGTTCGGTGACCAAGTTTGGAGACATCCCATCTGTATGGGCGAGACTCCTTCATCTGCAGATCCCATCGTGGCTTGGCGACAAGGGAGTATCTTCCTCTTCGTGATGCTCTGTATTGTGATCATCTGTGTCTTCTTCTTGGTTCTGCATCTCATCAGATAGTGGAGGATATTCCCACACAAATTGCTATCACTTGCATCATTTGTTTCTTCCCAATTCCACATTTTTCCTTCTTCAAATACAACATCTCGAGTAATGTGTACTCGGTTGCTCTTTGGCTCAAACACCCTGTATGCCTTTGATCCTTCGGCATACCCAATGAAAACCATAGGTGTACTGCGATCATCAAATTTTCTTAACCCCGGCCTCACAGTTTTTACATGGGCGACACAACCAAAAGTCCGCAGATGATTTACCTTGGTTTCTGTGATGCCATACTTCAAAAAGTGTTTTTCCTTCGGACTTCTTGTCGGTGACATTCGATATATACCTTCTTTGTTTCACGGCTTCACCCCAGAATTTTCACAGCCGACTTACTCTTGACATACTTCTTGCCATCTCCACCACAATTTGGTTTCTTCGCTCCACCACACCGTTTTGCTGCGGTGAATATGGGGCCGTTGTGAGTCTTCTTATGCCAGCTGAGTCACAGTGTTCACCGAATTCAACAGAGATGAATCCCCGATCATGCGAAGAGCTTTGATCTTCACTCCTTTTCGTTTTCAAGCTGCGGCTTGAAACTTCTTGAAGTATTTTAGCGCCTTGACTTGTGTTTGAGAATTCTACCCACATGTATCTGCTGGAATCATCTACTAACAAGCATGAAGTATTGATTCCCAAAGAGTGTCATTGGCGTAATTGGACCACACAAGTCATTTGTGTATTAACTCCAGCAATTTCTCATTTCGATATTGCGAGCTTTGTGGGAATGGCCTTCGGTGTTGTTTGCCCGAGAGAACATCAACACACACTTGGTCGGGATGATCAATTACCGAATTCCCTCGCCATCTTGTTTGCACCGGCTTCCTTAA
Source organism: Guadua angustifolia (assembly GCA_036346375.1). Lineage (NCBI taxonomy): Eukaryota > Viridiplantae > Streptophyta > Magnoliopsida > Poales > Poaceae > Guadua > Guadua angustifolia. The sequence goes on from CM070514.1 coordinate 17,560,697, forward strand.
AGCTCGAAAATTGAGATGGTCATGCTGGCCAAATACCATAGCCATGCGGATTATCTGCCTTCATCATTAAGCAAAGCGGCTCGGTTACTCCCACATCGAGAACATACTGGCGGTTAATTGACCTTTTCACCGGGCCAACAAGATTCATTGTTGTCATATATGTTCATGTAGCCATTCTCTATGATTACCTTGCGCCATCTTGATCAAAGTGGCCGAGACCGAGTATATTACTCTTGATTTGTGGTATATAATACACGTCTGTCAATATCTCGTGTTCTTGATTCTTGCACTTCAAGATTCTTGAGCGCACCCTTGAATATCAACATATGATCCATCTCTGAATTTTATTGAGCCTTTCACGGATTCATCTAGCTCAGCAAACATACTTCTTGAGCCCACCATGTGATTACTTGCACCAGTGTCAAGATGCCATCTTCTCTTCAGATGATCAAACTCCTTATCTTCTGTTGTTTTATCTTCTTCTTTTTTATTGAACGGTACGGTTGCACACCTAGCCTGTGCAACTATCTTGCGTTCTGCAACTATCCCTAGCATTAGTGCAGCTTCATCATCTTCCTTTTTCTCAGCATAAAACACTCGTTCTCGCCTTGGTTTGCGACACTCACTCCGAAAGTGTCCAAACATGTCACAATTGAAACACTTGATCTTTGTTTTGTCAAACCTCTTGAACCTTTGTTCATCACCATCGTCTCTTCGGCCTTCATCATGGTCACGTCCTCGTCGACCATCCTCTTGATCGCGGCCTCGACCACGGCCACGTCCTCATCCACGGCCACGCCCTCGACCATTGAAGGTCCTTGTGGCACCTGAGCCGGATGCTTCAGAGCTCTTCTTCTCGCTTGAGTTCAACCCCTCCCATTGCCCACGGGTTAGGAGAAGTTGCTCACCTTCTTTTCCGCGTCGCCTTCCTTGGGTACTCTCTTCGAACGCTCTCAGGCGTCTAAGAGCTTCATGCAGCGTCATCGAATCAATGTCACCGAATTGTTCAATGACACCGATAATTTGTGAGAACCGATCTGGAATCGCACTGAAAAGCTTCTCAACAACCACACTTTCTTTCAAGTCATTGTCAAGAGATCTCAATTCTCCCACCAGAGCATTCAATCTGTGCGAGAATTCAATGATGGTCTCATTCTCTTCCATGATCAAACGATCAAATTGCCTTTTCAGAATCTATATCCGAGCCTTCTAAACACTTTCTTCTCCAATGCGCATCTCCCTTATGGCTTCCCATGCCTCTCTTGCTGAGTTCTTTCCAGCAATGGACATCATAACTTGATCGGGAATTGCCTGGGAAATTGCAGCGAATGCGCGCTGGTCAATCTCCTCTTCGACCGGTTCTTCGCCCTCAATTGTCCGCCAGACTCCAAGCGATCGGAGAATGATTTTCATCTTCACGGCCCACAGACCGTAGTTGGCATCATCAAGCATCGGATATTGAATGGATTCCTTTTGGCATAAACTTGCTGCTAGATGCCGACGACCCACCACCGGCCAGTTCTTCCGGACATTATAGCTCTGAAATAGGTTGATCAAAGCTCGATACCAATTGTTGCGGCCGATCACCTCCGGACTACGATAATTGCCAGCAATACACTCTGAAGCGGCAAAAAGCAGAGAACTCGCAAAGACACACCAAAAAGCGACAACAGTAAAAAAATATTGCGTTAGGCGGGAAGTATCTGAAGACAACGCACAATCTTTGCGATACATCAAGCGGCTGCATCTTTTACGTATTTTCTTCATGCTTATAAAGGAAACAAAACTGGACTAATTACAATATGACTCGATTAACTGAATTCTACTCGGACTTCAATTCTAGTTAGCCAAACTCTATGCGGCAAGGACTTACAGACTCCTGCTGCTGTTGTCTTCCGACACAAGGCGATAATCTTCCTAACTTAATACTTACATTGCAGACTCTGAAACAAAATGTCGAACTAATACTCCTAACACAAAGCGAAAAACAAGAAGTAAACTAGAACAAGATTATCTCAACAGATTTCGAGAGGCACAGTGCCTGCAAGCTTAAAAGAAATTCTCTGAAAAATATCTGCGGTCAAAAACAATGGTGAAGGTATTAAATAAAATAAAACTATGATCAAGTAAGAAAACATGTTTTTTGTTTTTTGTAAGAGGCCACAAATTAGGCAGCACATCTAATTGTGCAGCCCTTTATTACTAAATTTTTTGGCATAATATTTGCCAAATTGCATATGTGTTCAAACTTACTACGGTGGATCATGAAATTGAGTTATGTTGGCGGGTGTCTTTGGTGCGCTCTGTAAATTGCATTTGCTTCACAATTGATGCCAAATAGTGGTATACGAAGTTCCCTTTCTTCTCTAGGGACATAGATATGGCGGAGATAAAGAAAACAAGCCACTTGAGAGAGCTAGTTAGTGAAAAACGAGAAATCTGTCCTCCACATACCCCTTTGAAGCTTTTTATATAGAGGTGGGGATGACTATTTCTCATCCTACCCCCTAATAGTTGCAAGAAGGTGAGGGTAAATTGGTACATTTCTTTAATAGTTCATTTGGTGACTCGCCCTAAGACCACAATATATTTCTAGCATCCCATGAACATACTAACTTGCCCTTGGAAGCCCAATAGTGGTTGGGCACTCTAACAATATTACTCACTCGTCTGACAACTTCGAGGTCCCAAAGGGCGATCATACACAGTAGGAGGTTGCCCAACCCCTCAAGTGCCAAGATAACCTAACTGTAGAGTGCTCACAGCGAGACTACCATTCCGAAGACAAAGTTGCCCTAAGCCGAGGCGATGGTCTCGAGGTAGGCAACGTGTCAGACACAGAGAATAAAACCTTGAAATCCTCTGTGTATCATGTACTTATCTCGAAAGAGCTAGTACACATAGCAAAGATGATATCACAACATATCGAACACAATTTATTAATAATCAGAGTTTACAATAAGAATGGCACATAGACCAAATAAAATAACACAATGGAAGTAAAATAAAATAGTAGAAGAGCTCAAAATAAAATCTAGAATAAAAATATTGTGCATATTTCTAACAATCCAGAAACCTTATTGCGAAGATTTTTGTGATTCAGCAATGGCTAGTACTTCTGTTGATACATAACCTGAGGGGTTTTTTGGTGAAAACTTTCGTAGATGATACACAAGGGCCAAGTTTTGGCTCATGTTGTTGGGGCTATGGTGGGTGAAGGATCGAGATGGCGAACAGAGGTGGGTGAATGGTCACAAATAAAATTTTCTCCCAAAATACTCCAACTAATACCTCGAAAGGATCGCGCAAAGGAAATTGTGAAAAACCTGTACAACTAGACAACTATGTGTACCCCTAGCTTGCATGGATGAGAACCTTGGAATATGTGGGGATTTTTGAGTCACAATCTTGTTTGTCTAGTGTCCAAAAAAAAGGAATCAATTCAACTCTTGCTTTTAGAAAGGAGATTGAGCCAAATCATAAAAGTCACTTTCAAAAAAGCAAAAGTAGAATTTCCAAAAATTGTCCTCAAATGGAACAAGAGGTTAGTAGACTTCTAGTACTCAAGAAATTTTGAGAATTTTTCTCCCAATGAGCAAATGAGTCATAAAGCACTCCACCAAATTTTACCAATCTCTTCTCTCTAAGTTGTGTTCCCTCACAGTTTTACAAGTCTAGCAGGTGTTGGGCCCCCTGGATAGATAGGGTCTGTGTGCACTCCTTAGTTTGGGATCTAGAGGCAGCTTCCCTATGTTAGTCATTGGGGAAGGTGAGAGCAAGTCTAAGCCATAGTATTCTCTACTATGTTCTCTTTGCTCTATAGCTGGATAGTTTGCAATTTCTTATCTTCTCTCTATTCTGTGTCTCTGGTTTTTTTGATTGAGTTATTTTGGATCCTTCAATTGATATCTTTCTTGAACTTAATCTTGCTAATAACTCAATTAAACCAGATTTGTGCTTAAAATTGAATCGCATGTTGAGGGTGAGTTTAAGAATCTGTCTCGTGCATTGCATATAGCCTTGATTTTTTATTTTATGAGCTTTGTCTATTATGTAAATGATCTATGTTTCATTTTATACACCATGCTATATTACGAAGAAAATTACTTGCTTAGATATGTCCAAGTTCATTTATCTTGCTAAGCTTGCAAAATTAAAAAATAAGCTTTAAAAGAAAAACATGTTGCGTTTACTTGCTAAGTTTCTTCTCTAGGTGTATTTGCTATGATCTGTGAAATTCTGGAATTCTAGAGTCCTTATAGCAACTTGGGTGAATCTTGTTCGATCCATATGTGAGTCCTTCACTTGCTTAAAAATGAAAATGCTAAAATAAAAGTGAAGCCTAATTGACTCTTTTTGTGCGCATTAGACTCAACATCTCATATTCACAAGATGGCTTCTCATTACACTTGAGATAAACATGGAATGTGTTGTGTATGACCAAGATCAGTCTCTTAAGAGTCCCTCTTGAGATGATCAAATATGGTTTGAGTCAATTCCTTTAAAAATGCAAAAAAAAAACAAACATATGTGGGTAAAGAATGCAAATAATATCAAACATTTGCACTCCGCTATGTCTTTCAAAGATTCAAAGAAAAATTTGCATATAATGAAAAATACGCTCGAAGAACCTTGTATGAACTTCTAGATTCCCTAAAGTGTTAAGTAGGTTGAACTCTAGGTTTTCCATTTGATCCTTTGAATGGCTTTGCTTCTAGTTTTGAAACTAATGACAAGTGTTGCTCATGTTCATTCTTGCTAAAAATGACATGGTTTCAATTAAATCTTACTAGTAAAATGTTTATTTGCACTTAGACATGCCTTAGCTTAGTCTATTTTTGCCATAACTTAGCTTGGTGTCATAACTTGTCTTGATTGCTCTTCCTAGTGCTACCGGCCTAGGGCGGTAGCACCGGAACTTTGAGTGAAATTATGATTGATTAATGATTTTGAGATAATCATTGAATATCCTTGTGGGAATTGCTATGTGAAAGGTTTTTCCTTGTCTTTGATGGTTGCAGGGCGATGGTGCTAGGTCATAGTGAGGCAGAGGATGACCGGGACTAGGTGAGGAGCATCGAAGGTCCAGACGGTCAGGAGATTGCTGGAAGATGATCGGAGATGGAGTCCGGGCAAGCCAAGAAGACAAGGAAAGGAGGAGAAGCTAGCTAGACGCCTCGTGGATCAAGGAAGGCCGTCGGATTGCGGTCTAGTTGATAGGTTAGCGGGTCTAGGTAGTATGCTTTGAAAGTTGTGCAAGAAAACCCGTTATATGTGTGGGTTTTGGGTTAGCCCTTACATGGCTGTGTGAGTGGGTTAATCCTAACCCTTAGATTAGTGCTCTAGGGTTGAGGGACTCACCCAAGGGTGGTAGGTGGCCCAAGAGTAGTATAAATAGGGGTGGAGAGGTAGCCTCCTCCCCTTGAAGGTTTTAGAGGTTTTTGTGCTCCTTTGAGCTTGCCCACCTTGTTGTGAGGCTTTGTAAACCTCTTCCTTCCAGAAATGCAAATCTGTTTCATTCATGCTTGAATTTAAATTACGCACTTACTTTATGTTTTAAATTCAACACTTAAATTCAGCATTTAAATTTCTGCAATTTACTTTCTCGCAATTTACTTTCTTGCAATTTGGATTTGCCTCCCCTCCTTCTAAATGCTGCTGATATTGCATGTTTTGAATGTTTTCATATGGTTTTACGTCTCTTTTGCACTCTAGGATAGAGTAGAGATAATCTTTTCTATCAAGTTGCAACTCTGTCTACAACTTGTTCTTCGCACAGTAGTTAGTATTTGATTTTTAGAAAAATACTTTTTGAGTGATTCTAGTTGGAGAAGGTGCAGTACTCTCATATGCATCAGTAGAAAAATTTTGGAGTCCACTTGTTGCACCGTTTGCGTGCCATGAGGTGAAAACCGAGACCCAAACTTTCTGCTTGAAGTTTCTGACTATCTGTGTTATTTGATTTTTGCTGATTTTTCTGTAAGGATTTTTGAGGTGAAATTTGGTGTTCTTCATGACTCATTTTCTTATACGGAGAAAATTCTCAAAATTTCTTGAGCACCAGAAACCCACCAACCACCTGTTCTAATTAAGGACAGTCTCTGGAAATTTTGCTTTTGCTTTTCTGAAAGTGACTTTTGTGATTTGAATTGATTTCCTTTCTAAAAGCAAGAGTTGAATTAATTCCTTTTTATTTTGTACACTAGACAACCAGGACTGTGACTCAAAAATCCCCACATATTCTATGATACTCATTTATGCAAACTAGGGGTACACATAGTTGTCAAGTTGTTTGGGTTTTTCACGATTTCCTTTGTGGGATCTTGCCGAGGTATTAGTTGGAGTATTTTGGGGGAAAATTTTATTTGCAACCATTCACCACCCCTCTGTTTGCCATCTTGATCCTTCACTAACTCAAGTACTTAGGGTAACCTTGCAATGCCTGATATCATCCAATTAACCCGACTCTGAGTGGAGTTGGAACCGTTGTCAAAAATTCTGAACGTTAAACAGTTGGAGCATTTATTGCCACGTCTGAGGCACTATGGCGAAAGTGGCGCCATCATTCCGCTTTTCTCGGCGATCGACGTGCCTTACGGTGGGAAATGAACTGTTGTGCCTGGACACTTCTTGGCTTATAAATTTTTGAATTCGAAACAGTAGCCGTTCATTCTTTTGCCTTTCTCTCGAAGCCTCCGTCTCATCTTCTTGAACCCTTGCGTTTCTGTGTTTGAGAGTCTCCTCTTCCCTGATCCAATGGCTTCTGGTTCTTCTGCCAACCCCAAGGTCGTCGTCCCAAAGAAGGAGGTCGTGGCAGAGCTCGTCGAAGGACCGACCTTCAGCGATGAAATGTACTGGCAGGTGTGGCAGACGTCCATTGTGACGGAGAAATGCCGTGTGGAACTAGAGAAGGGTGGCCTTATTCCTCCTCGAGTTTTCTTCCATTGGAGGCCTTCCACTGGTGAGGACTATCTGACTCCTAAGAATGAGGACGTGACTGTTGTTTTCGAGTCCTTTTTATGTGATGGTCTCAGCTTTCCCCCTTCCAAATTTCTGCTTGATGTTTCAGACTTTTATGGAATCCAGCTCGTTCACCTGAGCCCCAATTCTATCACAATACTCAGTGTCTTTGTTCATCTTTGTGAGGCCTACCTGGGCATCTGACTCAGCCTCAACTTGTTCCGCCATTTCTACTGTCTGAAGAGGTCAACCAAGAATGAGGTCGTCAGGGGCACTGGCTTCCATCTTCGTAGCGGTGCTGCTAGCGTCTATATCCCTGTGCTAGTGACTTCTTCCTGGCAGTCGGACTGGAAGAAGCGGTGATTCTACATCACTTTGCCGAACACGGTTAACTTTTCTTTGTCTTACACACCTTCTTTCTCGGCCTTTTTCGAGCTCTGGACAAAAGTCCCTCCGTCGACTGAGCGGAATGCACGCTACGTCGAGAAGATCGAGGAACTGAGGAAAGGGGGTCTCTCTGGGTGGCATGTCGCCCAAGACTTCTTGACGAGGCAGTCAAGTCTGTTGAAGTGCCAGGACCATTTGGCATGGGAGTAATCTGGGGTCGATGACGCAACTAGAGATTCTTCCGAAGGTAAATGACACTGATCTCTTTTTGTTACTTTTCCTTTTCTGCCATGATAAGTGGCTGATGAACCACTTTACTGACTAACAGTCCTATTAGATGCAAGTATTTCTGCTCAATTGAGCAAAATTTTTCATGGATCACCTCCTGGGCCCCTACATCATAGAGGCCTACTCTCTTACCAACCCTCGACCAGAGGTATGTATCGAGTACTTACCACTGTCGCCGCTCTGGGGCAGCCATTAGGGCTTAATTCATTTTACCTCTTTAGGAGGTCGAGCGGGATGAGCATAATGAACCACTTGAGGGGGCCATAGACCTGGACGATGAGCCTACTCGAGACGGCGGGCATGCATCGAACTCAGGCCCTACTGATGCGGATCTGTCCGTGGTGGACATGGCACTTGCCCCAGCTCCCAGTGAGGTCGAATCATCTCAAGAGCAGGAGGCGGTGGTTTCTCCTCAATCGGGGAATTCAGCATTGCCCTCACCTCTGCCTCGGTGGAAATGCCATTAAGTATCGAAAACTTTTGATCAGGTGACGTTCAATCGATCACTCGGTGTTATGAGATCGCTGCTGACGTAGTTCGTCAACTTTTGGAAGAACAGCGGGACACTGAAGGATCGGAATGGCGAACAGAGGGGGGTGAATGGTCGCAATAAAAAAAATTTCCCACTCACAGTATTCCAAAAAGGACTAACACCAAAGATCACCCAAGAAGGACAAGGTTCTTGATTAGGAATGTTGGTTGTATCCTTCGGGAGTAGGTGAAAGTACCAGACTCAAGAACTCCTCAAGAACTGACAGACCAACCCAGAACAAGAATCAAAACAACTTTTGATCGAATGAACAAAACTCTAAGAAACTTGGTAGATGCGATCTTGGGACAGACAGAAACTTCATTCAAAAAATGTTTTCCAGGATTAGTCTCAAAGATTCGACCTTTCTGCCTGGGAAGAAGGAGCACATCAAGAAAAGCAGGAAGAACAGGGAATTCAATTCAAGGCTTGCTCTTGGGATCATGAAGAATGGAAAGATCTTGAAAACTTTACACAGCAAGTGAAAATCACATAGAAAAGAAACACAAGATCAACAACTCAGGAACGCAACAGATGCAAGAAGGAAAGCATGTAGAAGGAGATGAATCAACTTGCGCAAAGTAAATTTGTGTAACTTAAATTGTAGAAAGTAAATGACAAGAAGTAAAATGCAAGTAATGAAAAGTTTGAGTGGTATCTTGTATTTTTGGAAGGGAGGTTACACAGCCACACAAACACAAGTGGGCAAAGCTCAACAGAGCGCTCAAAACCCCTAAAACCCCTCTAGGATCCTTCACACCTAGAAGGCTACGCCTCCACCTCTATTTATACAACTCTCGGGCCACATACCACCCTTAGATGCAGCCCTCAACCCTAGAGTCCCATCTAAGGGTTAGGAAGAGCCCACTCACACAGCCTGCAAGGGAAAACCCTAAACCCGCTAACACAGGGTTTTCGTTGCACGACTCTCAAAGCATACAACTGGACCCACTATTCCTATCAACTAGACTGTACTCCGACAGTCCTCATTGATCCGCGCAGTATCTAGCTAGTATCTGCTCCTTTCTTTGCCTTCTTGGCTTGCCCGAGCTCCGTCTCTGGTCATCTTCCAGCAATCTCCCGATCGTTCTGGACCTCCGACGCACCTCACCTAGTCCCGATCAACTTCCGCCTCATCATGACCCAACATCGTTGTCTTACAACCATCAAAGACAAGAAAACCTTTCACATAGCAATGCCCACAAACATATTTGCTGATTATCTTATAATAGTCAGACACAACTTAATCACAACCAGTCGGCAAACTCATATATTCTAGTCCACTCGGCTGAAACGCTTGACTAGCCACATGGCTAACCAGCGCTCCAAAGATTTTGAGACAAAATTCTTGGAAGCTCAGACATGCCAACTTTACTGAGTCCTTGAGAAAACCCTTGCCTGCAGCAGAGTACTCAACCAAGAATGAAACCAGTCAAGAAACTAAACACGCACAGCAAGGACTGGAGGCACTCAGCACTCGGCTTTCACCAAAAGAAGGAAACCAGTCGGAACACAATACTTAGCAAAGAAACCAGTCGAAAAGCTAGAGGAACTCAGCAAAGGCTGGTAGTACTCGGCACTTAGCACTCAACCAAGGAAGAAAACCAGTCGAGAGGCTAAAAGTACTCAGTAAGAAAACACGACTTGGTTGGGAACCTATCAAAATGCTCTAGGACACAATTCAATTCGGATCAACCTTTAATCTAGTCTTTTACTCATCGGATCAACCTTTAATCTAGTCAATTACTCATCACATGGTCTTTCAGACACCTTGGTTGCCGACGCACAACGTTTGGCTATGGCCATGCAGGCGTCGCCGTGAGAAGTTCCTTCGTTGACCATGATAGTCGAAGGGGTAAAGTGACTATTACCAATTAATTGCCATCTTTGGTAGTTGAATCGATTCGCGATAATGGCCCTCGTGAGCGGTTTTCCCTTCGCCGATGTTGATCTGCGCCACCGCTCCTGCCAGCCAAGCCGACTGAGGGGGTAGCCACCAGGAACAAGCTGGTGCCAAAGAAAAAATCATGTTCATGGAGCGGTTTGAGAGTGGTGTTGAACACAACGAAGTAAGATTGCCCATTCATTGCTCTCCTGTGCTCCTATCTCCTTGGAAGGTGTTATGCGAGAACTTCTTTTATAGGAAGGGAACATTGGGAGGTACGATCGAGGCCACCACCGATGGCTGCTCACCGTCGCCAAGCGCAATTGAACTAGTTCCAGCTGGCACCTCGCCACCACCGGAAATGCTTGTAGCGGCTCTGGATAGTTCCTTGCCTCCAGCAACCATAGGCGCAATCGAACCATCTCTTAAGACTCTGGCCACACTTCCCATGACCTCATGCTCGCTTCAACTACCTTCGTCGTTGCCCCATGAATTTTGGTCGACCTTAGAGCCAGATCTCCAGGTACGCAACTGCACTTAGCTGATTTTATGTTTCGAAACCATTCTCCTTTCAGCTGCTTTTTCAACCCCTCCCGACTACCTCCTGGCAGCGCGCTTCGGACACCCTGCATCGCGTTAGAGTGTTCTGCCTGCAGGCCGAGCAGCGAAACGAGCGGCTTGCAGCTTCTCAACAGCAAATCATCTAGATGAAGAACGCCGAGTTGGCGGGACTCCGGGCGAAGATGTAGAAAATGAGGGAAGCTCTAGCTGAATCTAAGGTGAGGGAGTAGAAGCTAGTTGCGAAAGCGGAGATGCTTAGGGCCAAGAATGCCTCTTTGGACGCCACGTGCGCCAAGACTAGAACCAACCTGGCCAAGGTGAAAGCAAACTTGAAGAAAGTCGAGGGAGAGAAGGCTGCAACAGACACGACGTTAGCTGCTTTGCAATCGAGAACTCTCCACCGCATGATCAATTCGGCTCGTCTTGCATCGTCATTCCTGCTTGCCACGGTGAACTCCCACTATCCAAACTTGAATCTCTCGTGCCTAGAAGACGGATTCGCTTGTGAGGAGGGCAAAATCGACGACCAGGTCAAATTGTTCCAAGGTCAGGCTGAGCGATTTGTGGATGGGCTGGAAATATCTCTTGATAGCGAGGATGAGCAAAGCCCTTAAGCCGATGGTCTTGATATAGCAGAGTTTGCGCTAGTTCAACACCTTTTTTTTGAATAAAAATATTAACTGTTTTGCTCATTCATTTGTGTCATGTCTTTTGGTTCCTTACCGATGAAACAAAAGAGACATAGACAGATACAATTTTGGTTAGCACTTATAAACTTGCGCTTGAGCTTCGCCTATACCTGCGCACAAAACTTAAGACAAAATCTTGTTAAATTCCTGAGCCCCCGAGCTTGCGCTCGAAGAGGCTGTGCATAATATCTGATTCGTGTGGACAACGCTAGGAATTTACATGATCCTTTGCCAGCCTTCATCAACCATACGGCTTAGACCGTGTAGCAAACTTGAGCTCTATGGACAACACATGTAGAACTGACTAGAGGTTTCGTTTCCCACCGACCGCTGAGCGTTAGATGTGAAAGACCATGTGGAGGTCTATCCATGTGTGTGATGAGTAATTGATGAGTTTTGAGCTTGGTTTGATTTGAAATTGAGTTTGATTTGAATTGGATTTCGATTTGAAGCAATTTGAGTGTTGGTTGCTTTTACAATACTACCGGCCTAGGGGCGGTAGCACCGGACATTTGAGAGAAATTATGATTGATTAATGATTTGGGATAATCATTGAATATCTTTGTGGGCATTGCTATGTGAAAGGTTTTTCCTTGTCTTTGATGGTTGCAGGGCGACGGTGCTAGGTCATGGTGAGGCGGAGGATGACCGGGACTAGGCGAGGAGCGTCGGAGGTCCAGACGGTCGGGAGATCGCCAGAAGATGATCGGAGACAGATTCTGAGCAAGCCAAGAAGACAAGGAAAGGAGGAGATGCTAGCTAGACGCCGCGTGGATCAAGGAAAGTCGTCGGATTGCGGTCTAGTTGATAGGTTAGCGGGTTTAGGTAGTCTGCTTTGAAAACCGTGCAAGAAAACCCGTTATGTGTGTGGGTTTTGTGTTAGCCCTTGCATGGCTGTGTGAGTGGGTTAATCCTAGCCCTTGGATGAGGGCTCTAGGGTTGAGGAACTGATCCAAGGGTGGTAGGTGGCCCAAGAGTAGTATAAATAGGGGTGAAGGGGTAGCCTCCTCCCCTTAAAGGTTGTAGAGGTTTTTGTGCTCTATTGAGCTTTGCCCACCTTGTTGTGTGGCTTTGTAAACCTTCTCCTTCCAGAAATACAAATCTTTTTCATTCATACTTGAATTTAAATTACGCATTTACTTTATGTCTTAAATTCAGTATTTAAATTCCTGCAATTTACATTCACGCAATTTACTTTCTTGCAATTTGGATTTGCCTCCCCTCCTCCTAAATGCTGATCATGGATGTCTTGAGTGTGTTCATATGGTTTTACATCTCTTTTGCACTCTTGGATTGAGTAGAGATCATCTTTTCTTTCAAGTTGCAACTCTGTCCAGAACTTGTTATTCGCGCAATAGTTAGTTTTTGATTTTTACAAAAATATAGAAAACTTCTTTTTGATTTATTCTTCTTGGAGAAGGTGCAGGACACCTATATTCATCTGTATAAAAATTTTGGAGTCCACTTGTTGCACTGTATGGGCGCCATGAGGTGAAAACCGAGCCCCAAACTTTCTGCTCGAAGTTTCTGACTATCCATGTTCTTTGATTTTTTCTGATTTTTCCGTAAGGAGTTTTGAGGTTAAATTTGGTGGAGTTCTTCATGACTCATCTTCTTATAGGAATAAAAATTCTTAAAATTTCTTGAGCTGCAGAAACCCACCAACCACCTATTCTAATTGAGGACAACTTCTGGAAATTCTGCTTTTGCTTTTCTGAAAGTGGCTTTTGTGATTTGAATTGATCTCCTTTCTAAAAGCAAGAGTTGAATTGATTCCTTCTTATTTTGGACACTAGACAACTAGAATTGTGACTCAAAAATCCCCACATATTCTATGGTACTCACTCATGCAAGCTAGGGGTACACATAGTTGTCTAGTTGTTCGGGTTTTTCACGATTTCCTTTGTGCGATCCTTTCAAGGTTTTAGTTGGAGTATTTTGTGGAAAAATTTATTTGCGATCATTCACCCCCCTCTGTTCGCCATCTCGATCCTTCAAGATGTCTAACAATCTGTGCTCGATTGCGTGCAGGATAGAATTGCTTGTCGTCGAGTTCAGGCATGGCCACACTTTGGCTTCATTTGCTGACCAGTTGAGCACAGAGTCGAGTAAATGTGTGCAAAGAGATTCACGTTTATTAAATAAAAATTTTCCCCTACAGTATGCTCTGCTCGGTAGCCATATCGATTAAAAGAGAACTGACAAAGGGCAAAAATTAAACAAGGTGTCGAGTTACCTGTATACTGTGTATTGAGTTACTTGTAGCCCTGACTCCCTACTCGATGAGATTATCGGGTGGGGAGTAGAGTATAGTTAACATTATGCTACGATTCTGCTCTCGGCTTCTACTCGATAGCTAGATCGAGGTGTCAGCGGAGCGTCAGTCCTGTGCATTTGTCGTGACTCCTAATCCCTTACTCAATGAGTGTCTCGAATCAAGGACGAGGCTTACGCCGAGGCGAGAATTTGAGCAATGCTAATCTTTGACCTCTTACTTGATAGTTTGTTACGACGAGTAGGCATGAATGCTTTTGAAGAGAACCCTCGGCCATACGCCTCGGTGCCCAAGCCCCCGAGTGTACTTAGCGGAGTCTCATGCTTAGTGGTACCGCGACATGGCCTCTAACTCTCTGCTCGAATAGACCATCAAGGCGACAGTTGGGCGTAAGCGTCACGTCTGATATTCTTTGATCGTACGTCTGAGCACACGAGCCCCAGAGCGCAACGATCAAACTTAGTGCCGTTTCCACTTACACCTTTATTACTAAGGCCTACTGCAGCCATCGCGTCCTTCAGTCTTTTTGGCTTCCAGATTAATGTGAAGGCACAGTTGTCGGTGTATTTCGCCTGACAAGATCCTGTCAATGCATAGAGTTGGCTACTCCCTAGACGGAAGGTATGGTTCGGTAGAGGGCATCTTCGTGGCTGGAAGTCCTAACGTCTCTTGCGATGGATCCCAGAATCAACAAGGCGGTGGACACCATCATTTACCCAGGTTCAGGCCCCCAGTGTGGGTAATAGCCCTACGTCCTGCTGGTTCTTTATTGAGGAAATGTGGAAGTGTTTACAGAGGTTCTCTTCTATGTCTGAGCTACTCTAAGTCTCGACCGACCTTTTGATTGTTCGACCACCTCCTCTCTCCATGCACCCAGGTGCCCTTATATAGATGAGTCGGCCTGGGCAGGGGAGAAGGTGACGCTATACTTATCTATAGCACATTAATTACAGCCATCATTACAACTTCCACATCAACCCACGACTCATTTATTATGCACGCCTCCGTGGCCTCGTCCTCCAAACCCCATTTAATGTTGGTGAGAGGCCTCACCCGGTCCTCTCGAGACACGACGCCCCTGCGATGGGTTTGGTAAGAGGTGTCAGAGGGACGTGACGTCGACGTGTCGATAGCAGAATCCTTCATAATTAATGACCCTGACACGAGGTGCCAGGGGTGGGAAGCTTCAAGGTGAAGCCTTCCTCTCATTCTTCTGGTTGCCTCCATGGCCTGACGAGGGGTCCCAGATGCCCGCCCACTTCTTGAGCCACCTCATAAGCCGGCGCTTGCATGGCCGCTTCGCTGGCGGCGGCGTGATCGCCCGGCTACTCGCCCGAGCCGTGGCGGGCTCTCGCCCGGCTTCTGCGCCAGGCACCGCGTAAACCACTCGCCCGTGGCGAGTGTGATCGCCCATTGCTCACCGAGGCCATCACGGCTCCTCGCCCGGCAGGCGGCGTGATCGCCCGGCCGCCCGCCAGAGCGCGCGAAGGTCTGCTTTCACTGAAAGCGTGGCGTGATCGCCCGATCGCTCACCGAGGCCATCACGAGCTCCTCGCCCGTGGGCAGGCGTGATCGCCACCGCCCACCAGGTGCCATGTGCCAGCCGCTTTTGGGCCTATTATTTCTTCGGCGGAGAGGGTACCCCGGTGCAAAGTACACCGACAGTAGCCCCCGGGGCGTCCTGGAATGCACGTCAGTTGCTTTTCAGACCTTATTTAATGCCAGTGCGTTCCTGGATGGGCCCACCACTTCTGCGCACGCAATCGCTTCGGTCCTCCCCATTTTTGCCAATTTTTCTTGGGACCCGAAACGCCGCGCCTTTTGCCTGCTCGCGAACCGTCTTCGTGGGGGGTCTATATATACGCGCCTCCACTCAACAGTTCATGCCTTCTGATCTTCTTCATACTTCGCTCCCTGCTTTCTCGCCTTCTTTACTTGAAAAACTTTACTTCTGCTTTGATGGCGCGGCCTCTTCTCCCTTCCACCGCTGGTCAGAGCCGGGTGGATTTTGTCGCCGGGATGGCACCCGAGGGTTCCCTTCATCCCCGGCAGGGGACCGTCGTGCCAGGCTGCCAGCCAGAGGAGATTATCGTCTTCACTTGGGGACTCATGGCGGGCTTGGTGCCGCCATTCTCTGAATTCCTTCTCACCGTCCTCCATTTCTACGAGATTCACCACCTTCATCTTTCTCCCAACTCCATCGTCCTTCTCTCCACCTTCGCTTACCTCTACGAGATGTTTGTGGGGGTAATGCCCAATCTCCCCCTCTTTTGCTACTTCTTCACTTGTCACGTCTCCCCCGACAGCGGGGACGCGGGGAGTTGCCACTTCCGCCTCCGCGATGGGTCGGCCTCCCGCTACATTCCCTTCCAGCCACGCTCCAACTGGAAGACTTGGTGGAGCGACTAGCTCTATGTCGGTGACGACTGCGGGGTCGACCTTCTTGAGATGCCTTGCGCGTGGGCGGTAGTCCGCGAGAGCTGGAGCTTGCCTGTCGAGGAGACGGCGGAGCTCCTGGCGATGGCGGCCCTCATCGATTGGTTGCGGGGCGCCGGCTTGATTGGGGCGCTGGTAGTCTGAGACTTTGTAGCTCGATGGATCAGCCCCCTGCGTCGTCGTGTCCGCCCTGCATGGCAGTATACAGGGGATGACGACGTGACGCGCACGTACCCGGGCAGTAAGTCTTCTTACTCTTCTTCTTGAATGCATATTCCTCTTCGTGGTCACCATCAGCTAATACTTCTATCTTCTTGTGGTGCCAGGCGAGGGGAACCTGGATGGTCCCGCCCTCTACAGGTGGCTATCCGTGTTGATCCGGCCGGTGCCGAGCGGCCTGGAATTTTCAACCGAGGCTCAGCCGCTCTGCGATCGAGTCGCGGGCTGCCGGATCATCGGTCCTTTCGGCGATGGACTCCATCGGTCGCCGTAGTGCCGCCTGCGTGGCCTTGAGATCGAGGACCGGCCGGGCGGCAGCCGGCTAATGTAAACGGCCGATTGCTCGAGCGCCCGCGCGCGGACCCAAGAGGGCTGCAGGAGCTCAACTTCTACTGCCGCCGCTTCCGCAACTCCGCCAAGCGCATCTGAGGCGGCGGCATCTTCATCTGGGGCGGCAACTCTTGCCGCCCCTCTTTCGGAGTTAGCCGCACCGGCGCCGACTCCAACTCCTGCGGTGCCATCTCCACCGGCGCCGACTCCATTGGCGCCATCTTCATTGGCACCGATTCCTCCTGCGCCGAGCCCAATCGCCGCTGGTGCCTGCCCGAGCGGGCTTGTGGTAACGGTCACTTCCTTCAACTTCAAGACGCCTCCAAGGGCGGATCGCCCCGGTGCCCCACCTGCGCAGACATCCACGGTGTCGACAGGCGCGGCGGGCACTTCTGCTCAAGGGTGGCTTGGCGGCTCCAAAGCTGCCGGGCTAGACGTCGTTGGGACCAGCATTCCTGCTCTCCCGGCCTCGACCATCCCGTCGCAAGACGCTGCGAGCTCTGATACTGCGCCACCGAGGGCGAGGCTTCGCGACCGCAAGCACTCTCCTCTCGGTAGCTACCCAACACGAAGTCCATGTGACACAACAAGTGAAAGCGTTGCGCGGGGAGCTGGAGAGGGCAAAGGCGCAGCTGGCCCAAGAGAGGGCCACCGGAGCGGCTTCACTCGCCGGGGCACAGGAGGCTGAGGCAGCGCGGAGGGAGGCAGCGGAAAAGCAGCGATGGACGTTGCACAACATCCCCACCATGCTCCGGTCATCGTACCGGCGCATGGCGAGGGTTCTGGCGCCGCTGCGGGTCGACCTTCGCGAGCCGCTTGAGCCCACGGCGATGCAGTACGCCCACTGCACCACCCAGATCGTCGATGTGCTCTCCGGCCTACCAGCTGCCATGGCCGCCTGCTCCATCTACGATGGGCAGCAAGTTTCCAGGGCCACCGCAACCTTCGTGCTCACTTGCTACGCCAGCCGCGACACCACCTTCAACCCAATGACCGTCGCAGATGACATTGAAAGGGACGGCCGGCATAAGCGCAAGCGTCTTTGTCGGAGGCATGGCGCGTCATCATCATGATGGCGGCGGAAGCCCCGAACCTTGGCGCGGCAGCAACGGAGCCAGAGGCCGAGGATGGTGACGGGGGCATCGAAGTCATCAACGGTGACTGATGACCCGAGCCGCTTTCTTCTATTTTCTTCTTTGTTCCTGTTTTTTGTATGCCAAAACAATATCAACAATTGTAATGAAGTTGGCATATTTTGGTTTCACCTAGGCATGTTCACCTGTTCACATTTTGGGTATGCTTGTTCAGCTCCATCTCTGGGCGATCAGCCCCTAGCCTTGCCATGATGCGAACCTAAGCACTCAGGTTAGGTCGATACTTAGGCATTCTTTGAGTAATTGCAATAATGCGAACAGGGATTATGCAAAGTATGCAAAATGTAGACAAGCAAAGTCTTAAGTTTCTGCGTAAGGGTGTCACTAACTCTTGTCCTTTTGGAGCTTATACCCTCATGATCTCATGGAACCTGACCGCAGCGTTACGCAACAAGGAGGTGAGCTTACAGGAGTGGTACCGGGATTGCGGTGCTCGTGGAGACAGCCAGCGGGACTTCACGGAGTTAACCCGGGTGTACGAGTCGCGTTTGAGTCGACCGTGCCACACTCGCACTCTCGGTCACCCATCCTTGCGACATAAACGCTGGGCATTTCCTTTTATCAGCAAGGAGCCATCAGGTTACTAGAGCCAGTGACAACCACGCATAATTCCACCCAACGGGGTGCAAATGTGAAAAATAAGTTGGCACTATGAAGGCAAGCAACTTATCTTCACTATAGGCCATCTGCTCACCCGGCGGGCGGGGCGTGATCGCCCACCTGCCCGCCGGACCCTCATGTGGGCTTCTCGCCTGGCGAGCAGGGCATGATCGCCCGCTCGTTTGCCAGGGGCCCACGTGGGCCGCTCACCTCGCCCACCTGCTCGCCCGGCTGCCACGGAGTTACTTCAGATGTTTGAGCTACAGGCGCTCCAGTACTTCATCTGCAATCGCGCATGGCTACTGAAAGCACAAGTAAGCATTGCGCAAAGCATGCAAGAAATATATCAAAGGACCTTGATCCTTGCGCAGGTATGTCATGGTCCTTTTCTTTGGAACTTAGGCTCTTGTGGCGTGGAATTAGCCCAAGGGCCACAGAGCATGGGAAGCGAGTTCCTAGGAGGGTATTGGGCTTGCGGTGCTCATGAGACACAGCCGATGGGTGCTTCATGAGCTGAACCGAGTGTACGGGCTGCTTGAGTCACCGTGCTGACTCGCGCTCTGGTCGCCTCGTCTGGGCATAGCGCTTGAGCTGTGTAACCGCAGATCAGCAAGGAGCGGCCAAATTATCAGGACACATGACATTTCCGCGCAAGCTTTCCCGCTAGGGGACAAGAAAAGGGAATAAAGCAAAAGCTCTTAAGGTAAACAACTTTGCTAACCGCTAGCAACCGCCGATCGGCCAGGAGAAAGCTCATCCGTGCAGCCAATCAAAGCAAGCTACCAGAGACTTACAGCTTTTAGGGGTAAAACTTTCACAACAACTCCACGTTGAAGGAGTTGGCCAGCTCTTGATCGTCCTCGGTGGCCAACCGGACCGCCTTGGGTCGAGATACTGAGACCACCTTAAAGGGGCCCTCCCATCGGGGAGACAGTTTGTGGAGCCCGACATGCATCTGGATTCTACGCAAGACCAGGTCGCCAACTGCCAGTGTTCTCTCGCAGACCCGGGTAGCGTGGTATCGCCTGAGACTTTGCTGATACCAGGCGGTGTGCAAGGCCGCCCAGTCGTGCACCTCCTCCAGAAGGTTGACATCTTTGCCACGGTGGTCTTCTTGTCCTTCCTCGTTGAACGCCGAGACGCGCGGCGAACCGAACGATAGCTCGGACAGGAGGACAGCTTCGGCGTCGTAGACCAGGAAGAAGGGCGTTTCGCCAGTCGCTCAGTTAGGTGTGGTTCAAAGCGACCACAACACAGCTGGGAGCTCTTCCGTCCACCGCGCACCCCGCTTATGGAGCCGATCGAACGCTCTGGTCTTCAAGCCCCTCAGTACCAGCGCGTTGGCACGCTCAGCTTGGCCATTGCTCTTGGGGTGGGCCACCGAAGCAAAGCATACTTTGGTGCCCATCTCTTCGCAGAACTCCAGGAAAGCCACGCTGGTGAACTGAGTGCCATTGTCGGTGATGATACGATTGGTGACTCCAAAGCGGATGAAGATCCCGTGGATGAACTTGATAGCAGCGGAAGCCGTGATGGCACATACTACTTCAGCTTTGACCCACTTGGTGAACTTGTCGATGGCGACAAACAGGTGGGTGAAGCCCCCCGTGGCACGCGGGAACGGGCCTAGGATATCCAGCCCCCAGACCGCGAACGGCCAAGAGAGCGGGATGGTTTGTAGAGCTTGGGCTGGTCGGTGAATTTGCCTGGCGAAGAATTGGCATGGTTTGCACCTCTTCACCAGCTCGCAAGCATCCTGGAGGGTAGTAGGCCAATAAAATCCTTGGCGGAACGCTTTGCCGACAAGCGTCCGGCGAACATATGGCTCCCGCACATGCCTCCATGGATATCAGAGAGCAGGGCGCTCCCCTCTTCCCGAGTGATGCACTTTAGGAGAATTCCGTTTCTGCTTTAGCGGTATAGGTCCCCACTGACCAGAGTATAGCACCTGGCCTTTCGTGCTATTTTTTAGCAGAGGCATCATCGTCGGGGATCTCTCTTTCTCGCAGGAAAGCGAGGATGGGGTCCATCCATTGGCCTTCCTAGCCAAGAGTGGCGATCACTCGGTGATCACCCGGGTACTCCGTTGGGCCAGGCTTTTCCCCGGGTACCGCATCGGTGGCACCGCCGTCCTCCCCGCATGGAGCGGGGGCAACGACGGCTGTACCGTCCTCCCCGCGTAGAATGAAGGCAACGACGGACGGTCGTGAGAGTCTTTCTTCAAAGACCCCGACCGGAGCAGAGGCTCTTGAGGATGCGAGCTGTGAAAGCTCATCCACTAGATGGTTGTCGCGTCGAGGGATATGGTTATATCCCAGTCCTTCGAAGTGGCGCTCCATTTTCCTAACCTCCGCCAAGTAGGCGGCCATGGTAGAATCAGAGCATTGAAATTCCTTCCGCGCTTGATTGATAACCAGCAGGGAGTCGCCTTTAACCTGGAGGCGCTGGACGCCTAACGCCGAGGTGACATGCAGCCCTGCTAGCAGGCCCTCGTACTCAGTAATGTTGTTGGTGGCCTTGAAGTCGAGGGCGACCACGTACTGGAGGATATCACCGGTTGGAGAGACCAGGACCACCCTAGCCCCCGCGCCTTCAAGCCTGAAGGAGCCGTCGAAGAACAAGGTCTAGGGGGTAGGCGCGGGTGCTTCTTCAGCTTCAGGAGTAGCGAGAGTCCACTCGGCAATGAACTCCACCAACTTCTGGCTCTTGATGGCGGTGCGGGGTACAAATTTGAGACAGAATTCCCCCAGCTCCACCGACCATTTGGCGATGCGGCCTTCTGCTTCTCGATTGTGAAGGATTTCTCGCAGGGGGTAGGCAGTGACCACCGTGACCTCTCACCCTTGAAAGTAGTGCCGCAGTTTCCTGGATGCCACCTGGACGTCGTACAACATCTTCTGTGCTTGCGAGTATCTGGTCTCTGCCTCATGTAGCACTTTACTGACATAGTAGATCGGCTTCTGGATGCCTTCCCTCTCTGCCACCAGTACCGCGCTCACCACTGCCGGGGTAGCAGCGATGTACAGGAGTAATGGTTCACCAGGCTAAGGGGCGACCAGTACTGGTGGAGAGGAGAGGTACTGCTTCAAGTCTTCAAATGCTTGTTGAGCCTCCTCGGTCCACTCGAAGTGGTTCATTTTCTTCAGCAGCTTGAAAAGGGGCAGGCTCCTCTCTCCCAGCTGGGTAATAAATCGTCCGAGGGAGGCCAGGCGACCTACTAGGCACTGCACTTGCTTGAGCCGAACGGGCGGCCTCATGTGTTCGATGGCCGCTATCTTGTCAGGATTGACCTCGATGCCCCGTCAGTGTTCATCGGGCCGAATAGGAACCCTAATCGCTCTTGGCCGTTGGATGCGATGTGCGGACGAGATCGTATCAGGTTTGGAGTTCGCGTGGCCGTTCGATGGAAATCGGACGGTGACTGTGTTTCGTTTCCGAGAGGAACTCGGACGCCGCCCCGTAACCAACTCGAGCAGTGCCACCGCGTCGGTTAGGATCCCTGAAGCCGTACGCGTCACCTGAGGCCTATTTAAGGCTCTGACTTTGCCCCTGAGGATCACCCGTACCCGCTGCATCTCTTGCTCGAAGCGCCGCCAGCCGAGGAGCCCTTGGTGTCGCGCTCGAACTCGCCGTAGTTCCGTGAAGATTCCCGCCACGTTTAGCCGTCGCCGAGGTCTCGCGCCACCGTTATGAGCCCAAATCAAAGCTCATTCCGTCGCGCCACATCCGTTTCACCGTTCAAAGTCGCCGCGATCTCGCCGCAGCGCCGCAGGTTGTGTCGTCGTCATCATCTTCGGTGAACCAGCACCGCCGCAACACCATCGCTGGGACCGAGCATCGTCAACCGTCAGATTGCCCCCAAACCCCCAGGATCGTGCCGCGTTGCCTCTGTGAGCAGTGAACACCTCGTGTAATCATCGCCGTCCGATCAGAGGTGAGCGATTAGGATTGATCTGGGTTAGATCGTGACCCACCACCGTTGGTTCAGATTGGGTGGTCGTCTTTGCGCCACGTGGCCGAGACCTGTGACCATCGGATCCGATCTGATTGGTGAAGGGATTGATCATATCAAGACTGTTGGATCAGTAAGGTGCGGATCAGAGCAATCAGGCGGTGACACATGGCAGGTGATGACAGTGATGACATCATCCGGTCCACGGCACAATGCGCATGCTCCACGATGAACTGGCCGTACAGTGAACGTCCATGAAACAGTGCCAAGAGCCACGTGTCAGCGCGTGATTGGTTCGGATCAGGGCTAACGTCATGATGACGTAATAAATCGGATTTTCCTTTATAAAAATAATTCGGTTAATATTTGATTTTCCAATTTTCTGATTTTTAGATTTTTGAATCTTCCGAGAGCTCGTTCTCCCTCATACGAACTCTGATTGGGGTGATTTAAGTTTATAAAAATTTGTAAAATTGAGATCTATCTAGTGGTGGTTTTCGTTTGAATTTTGGAGTTTATGTGCTCTCTATTTTGGTATTTATTTAGCATTCTCTTTCGTTTCGCGTAGACGATAAATTGTGCGACGCATCCGGGGGAGATTCATCAACTCAAGGCCGAGGTCCAGAGCATGGATAGGGGTTTTTATAAGGCAAGTTGTGCTTTGATCATGTTGAACCTATGTTTGCAAAGTTGCTATTTTGATTTACGATATTGCATATTATTTCATGTGTATATAAATGATTTCAATCTAAAGTGTGATTTAGATTACCCTTTGAATTACACCCAACCTTGTCGATTGTATGCCATGATCCACTTGTCACCTTAGATTGGTTTACTATAGTTGATCAATAATAAAATCAATATGGGATGGTTAGATCGAATTAGATTGCTTAGCCATGCCACGTCATCACATGTACTTGAATCATTGATAAATAATCTTGACTAATGGAATATGGAACAATGTTATGAATTTGTGTGTCATGTGTGGTCACACGATGAGATTGAGTTATTGTGGCGATGGATGTCACGCAACGATATTGAATTGTTGATGGTACATGGTGCTTGGTAATCAACTGGGGTGGTTATGATTTAGATTGGAGCAAGTGGCAAGGGCAAGCGTGCCTGGGTGGGCCTGATGGGCTGTAACATCCCAAAAATATCAAAGATAATAAAAATGAAAAATCTAGAATTTTGAAAATGGAATTTAGTAAACATTTTAATTGAAACGAGATTTTCATTCTAAGTACCATCTTTTTCTTCATTTTCTTGTACTTCAACCTAAAGGAAAAAGAATACGTTGCTACATTAAAATTTTTCACCTAAAATAAACAAACCTTAAAATAAGGTGAAAAGTAATCTTACTTTAAATTCCCACATTTTCTAAAACTTTTTCAACCATAATAATTATTCTTGAATTTTGGATTTAAAAAGAGAAATCAATAAATGAAATTAGTAAAAGAGTAAAAGTAAAATGGTAAAAGATAAAAGTAAAAAGCTAGTAAAAATGCCATTAAACTATGGGAATTCTCCACCACATCTTTTCAGCTGTCCAAAGATTTTAATGAGCTAGGTAAAGAAGTAAATAATAAAGTAACATGTTTCAACTTCAAAACAATGACATGACAGAATTCTTCAAAAATAATCAAAGATTATCTATGGATGAAAATTTATCATGTCTTCCTCATAACAAATATTAACCTCTAGTAAAAATATCAAAAATTAAAAATTAGAATTAGTGCCTTTTAAAATTTAAAAACAGAACCGATGAAAATTTGAAATCTGAAATGTCAAATTAATAGAAAAATAAATATGCAGGATATTGATTTGAAATTTTTATAAAATAATTATTATCCCATTTGGAACTCTCTCAAGAGGTCTAAGAATTTCTTGAATCCATTTTGTCCTTAAATAAAATAAAAAGAAATCACATAGCACTCACCATCCCAAATTTGATCAAGTAATTAAAGTGGCATGTTTTGATTCTTATTGTGCTTTGGATTTCCTCATTGAGCTATTTCTGGAGTTAGTCTTCTCCTATGATTTTATGCCTAATGAAACCTTAAGTTGTCAAATCCAACACATTAATGAAACTCAAAGAAACATCAAACAACATGTCATAGAAAATAATTTTGTAAAATACCAGAGCCCAAAAGGTGAATAAAAACTAATTTTCCAGAATTTTGGCACATCATCTATATAGCTTAAAAATTCAAAAATAGATTGAAAACTAGTCTAGTTTGAGGAATTACAGTTCTTAAATGACAATAGATAATGAGATGAAACTAAAGAAAATGGAAAGTAGAACTTCTGGACTACCTGCTCAAAAATTTGTAGAATTTTTCAACCAAGTCTTCACCCCTTGCCAAGCCTGCCCATCTGACTTGTCACCTCTGCACTCAATTTCGCCCAGCTACTGATCAGCGCCGATTCAATCGATGAGAACTTTGGCTGAGTCACTGGCAAGAGGCCCCATGCACGCCTGGCCCCACTGGCCAGTCCCTCCTCCCTTCTCTCCTCCCTCTCTCCCTCTCCTGCTCCTGCCCGAGTGCTGCCTCGGTACTCTTTTTCTTCGCAGCGAGCTACCCGGGTAGGCATTCTCAGCCACGCGGCTGCAGCGATCTGTGCCTCGCCCGTGCTGTCGCCTCCAGGCCTTGCCATCTTCGCCCCATCTGCATAAAGCTAGCAAAGCCTTCATCCTCACCCATTGCTCGCTTGGTTGCTTTTCTTTGCCGTGAGTTTGCCAGAGCCGGAGCAATCTGGGCAAGCCGTGCATGCAGAAATTCTCTCCGCCGGTGAGTTCTTCTGCCATCCCTTCCTACCGTGAGACTTGCTCGATCTCTGACCTTGCTTCTTCCCCTTGCATGCAGCCGAGTTTGTACAGGCGAGCGCCCAGCCGAAGCAACTCTCTTCTTCCTTGCGCCGGTGAGCCGAGCCTGTTCAAGTGAAGCGCCAGGTAAGCTCCTTGCAGTAGCTCTTACCCATTCCATGCGCTCAGCTGCTGCTCCATCTCCTGAAGTGCTTCCTCGCCTTGCATGCAGCCAAGCCGACTCCGAGGACCTCCCCAGCCGAGCCCATATCGCCCTGCAGCTGCTCCCTCTCCAGTTCTGCTCCAAACTCCAGCCATCGCCATTGTTGCTCTCGTGGAGCTCTAGGGTTTGTAGAGGTGAGCTCAAGTAATTAAGCATGAGACATTGTCACGAGAGAATGCATGGCGTAGTGGTAGTGCACCAGTGTTGGACTCAACAGGTCTTGAGTTCGAATTCCTCACTACTTTTGCACTTTATTTTTTTTATTTTTCTTATTTTTGCCTTACGCAATAAAACCATTATAACTTTTGCTGTGAATCTCCGATTAATGTAAACTCGGTTCTTAAATTTGAATTAGTCAGTAAGGATTCAAAATATGCAATAAAAAGTTATATGTTGCTTGCTGCAAAAACCTTTAAATAGAGTTTGAATAAAAGTCAAATTTTGAGTATTATGAACAAACTATGAAATCCCTAATTCTAAATATCATGAAATAAATCATTAATGTTTCGGCAACCTTGAATGTTCCATTTTTGCATAAACATCTAGATTTCAATGTGATTTGAATCAAAAATCAAGTGTAGAAAGCCTTTCTTTCTTGCAAGAATCAAAGGGTTAAAATATGAATTAAACGAGCACAAAATTTAGTGAAACTAGTTTAGTTGCACTTCTGGGATTGCAAAGATCAAAAGTATATAAAAATATTTAGGTTTTACCATAGTTAACATTAAAAGCACAATAATCAGATAAGCAATGCATGAGTAGTCTAAATAATCATATCTTTTGCATATGATCTTTAAATTTGATGAAACCAATTTCTAGAATCTTATAAAATGATATCCTTTCTGTTTATGTAAAAATAATTCATACTAATGATGTGATAAAGTATTTTAATACTAGGCCCTCATAGTCACTTATAGGAAAAACATTACAGATAGATGTAAAATATTGCAAAAATAGATTTAAAACATTCTTAATATCATCCCCTGATTATGCTCGAAAAATGAGATGATGATCATTTATAGTTTAGTCGCAAACTTAGGATGTAACTTGACCCGATTTAGAGATTCATTGTGACCATTTAGGCTATTACATCAGTTGATTCAATAACCTGTCTAAATGCTGAAACTTATAAAACTAGTGTAGAAATGATCTACAATGTTTGTTCTGTCATATTCCATAGAAAGATTCTTATTTCATTAAGGTTTGCATATTAATTCCATTAGCTCAAAACCTTTAGTCGTTAATCGTAAGACTTCACTCGGCCGAACTCGAATAATGCAAACTATATAAGATCACATTTAGCCTTTTTAACGATGAATACAATATCTTGTCCAAACCCTAAAAATTATGAAATTAGGTTAGTAGTGCTGTCCAATATATAGGCTATCCAATTATGAAAAGGTAATCTCAACTCGCCATAATCTGCATATTAATCTTGTTAGCCTAACAACCCTAAGTATTCATATTCCTGTAGCTCAGAATATAAACGAATGAACATTAGTTGCAAGTAAGGAATCATTAATTGTAACATTTGTATCACCAGAACCTTATTAAGAAACACGAAAATGTAACTGGTAACCTATCATAATAGGTCTAGAATACTCACACTAAATCTTGTGCAATAATAACTCAGAAATAAATACTATTCATATATACAACATACAACAAATTGACTAATGAATAATTCTATTAATCCAAATGACCTTTTCATCTTGAATTTGATATTATAAATAAGTGAATACAAAATCTTAGCTTTTAGAATTAAGTAAGATAAGAATAAATAGCCTATAAAAAGAAACCATATAACAATCGACACGGAAGCATGATAACAATATGAACGAATATGCATAAACCTTAATTGTTTCTATGATTTATTTATATTTGGATTTCCATCTGATTTCTTTTTCTCCCATTTTGATTCGATGTTATTTGCTTTTGTCTCGGTTATTATTATTCGACGCGTAGAAGACGATATTTCCGATGCGATTAATAACGACATCGACTACGATCCGGATTATATTCCCGACGAAGAGCAACCAGGCAAGCACCTCCTTTAACCATCTTGATCCCATATTTGTAATGTTATTTTGTTTTATCAAACTATATGCATGTGTGTATGTTTTAAACTTGTTATATTGTGGGTGATGGTAGCTAAATCCAATTGTATGCATTTCCATTACCTTGAAATTTGAATTACTGCCATTGTAACTTAGTTATGGTGTAGACAATACTTGATGTCACTTGGGTAATACTCACGAATTAGCTTATGCTCATGCTTAGACTTGCTCTCTAGATTGGTTTTAAAATGATGGGAGATGTTTCAACTACATTGAGCAACTTTGTTTAAATGGATGGAACCACGGTATGGTTTCCACTTAATTTGATGAAAAACCCAACTCGAACTTATGATTTAGATGCGGGCGAGTTATTACTTAACTTGAGGCGTGAAAAGGACCTCACGCGTAGTTAGGGGGAGATCCTCGCCCGGGTCAATTAAGGACCGAACTTGATGCTATCACCTAAGTGTTTTGGTGCAACCACATGTGCTAGTATGGGATAGCCTAAGCTCACTAGATTAGTTAGAGTTTAGCCTTGCATTTTGGTAGGCCGAAGTAGTATGGACGATCCGACGGACTGGAGTCGTTCTAGGTGCTCCCTTCACCGAGGTGTTGGGGCCCAAGCATTCCAATACAACGGTGCATGCCTTGTCATGGGGAGAGTTCACGATGGGGCACCATCGGTTCAGATCTCTGATGCGTGGCAAGGGTTTAACATCACGCCGCTTGTGCAAGGCTAAGCTTTAACTAGTTGAGCGGCCGTCACGATCCTAGCAAATCAGCATGCGGTGAGTATCGCGAGGCATGGTTGACATGATTGCTAGAATGTGTCATGTGGGTAAAGTGTACACTCTCTGCAGAGATTAAAATCTAATTAATTAGCCGTGCTCGCGGTCATAAGCAGCTTGGGAGAATAATGTCAAGTATAGTCTTTGTTTTTGCTAAAACTTTTGGAAATGGTGTTGGAATGAGTTGGTGGATTGGGAAGCCAATGGTGGCTGTTTTTACTTGTTGATCACAGCCAAGGAGGGCTGTGAATTGCTGTATATGAACTCTACTTACTGTTATTTAGTTTCATATTAAATGCTCTTTACAAATTCGTTACCGTTTTATGAATCTTTTGCTTGCAAACAAAATCTGCCTTATGCTGAAATGAGACTAGTGTAGAAGCTTAATTCCTTGTTATAGCCCTGCATTTACTGTATTTCCATACACTAAAGTCTTGCAGTACATACGTGTACTCACGGTTGTAATCCTAACAATATAGGCAGCGGTATGGAAGAACTCCCCGGCGACGCGTGCTTTACTCCGGGGTCCGACAATGATGTTGATGGATGAACTTGGGCTTTTCCATGTTGGTTGCCTTTGGGTTATTGGATGGGCATACCGCTGTCCTACTTTTGATATATGTTTAAATTCCGCTGCAATTTACTCTTTGACATGTAATATTTGGCCGGTCGGCCACTACTTGTAATAGTAAGTAGTTGTAATAGTTGTAGTTTATGTTTATGCTATACCAACTACTTAGATTCATGTGTATGTGTTGCGATACATCTCGAATGCGGGATATGTGGGTGCCAGGTGTTGATCTTGGGAACTAGCACTAGACACACATCCGGGTACCTGGAATTGTCATCAATCATCAATGCATACACTCGTGCGACCGTCGTTCTTTCGCTATTGCTCTTGCTCCCCTTGGAGAGTGCGGGCGATACCAAGGTCCTGAGACGGATGGCGAATGCTATGCGTGGATGAGTTGGTCTCAATCCCGGTATGGTTGTTCGGAATGGAATCGAAACTCCCATGGACGCGTAAGTGTGTACGGTGCGACTATGTGGCTCATAATTGCTTGAGTGAGGGCCATTTAGTCAATACTCCGTGCACGGGACTTTTGGGTGGCAGTGAGCATACACTTAAGTGGAGTATGGGTGTCACCTCTAAGTCCAACGCACGTGTGAGGATCGATTCATATTTCTGGGTGCCCACAAGAGGTGGTATCAGAGCCCATACGACTGTAGGAAAAGCCTTAGTTAGCATGGTCGATAGTTAAGGACAAAGCTTTCTCTTAAATGAATATTTTCGGGTATAAAAGATTATTTGTGAAAATGTAGAATTCTATTCTCATCTCTTCTGTAGGTTTTCCTTCTTATCCTACTTTTCAAAAGGATTTTGAACTCATCTCAAACTTCAAAGGTCGGTTTCTGGAAAAGTGACACCATAAGACTTTGTTCTACTTCGCATGACATTCAACTTGATTGAAACCAAGTTTCGAACTTATATAACCTAAAGTTTTGAACTCTAAAATTTGCTAGGACCAACGTGAAGCTCTTAACCTCACCTTGTTCTGAGCCATCTCCTTGGAGATGAGGATTTTCAAAAACCTTACCTTGATTCAACAACTAGATAGGCCGCAAGTAAATGTAAGGTTAAGGAAATTTAAGCTCTTGTTTGTCCAAATTAGAGACATAGGAAATTTTCACTAAAATTCTGGAAAAGGTCACCTCTGGGTAGGGACTAAGCCCATAGGATTTCGTGAAGTTCCGACTTGAGGAGCAAGGGTTGCAACTCAAAAAGGGGGGTAGTATGCGCAGAACAGTTATTCTGGATAGAGCCCCGTTTCATCAATTTTGTAGGGAATTCTGTCAATGAAAAATTTTCTAAAATTTTACCATGGATGCATAGCTATTCCAGAAAGCTACCCAAAAATTTTCGTAATTTTATCGGCTATTTAGCAGCACCTAAAAATTCCACAAACCAGCTGGACAGAACCTTAGCATCACAGTTTTTTTGTTTTAGCACCTCTCCCTGGCTATCTTTGATTATTCTGTTGCCAGGCCCAAGCTGTAACAAATGCTATCTCATTAAGATGGTGTGTGTGTGCAGCTTGTATCTATCTATTTTAATAAAAATACTCAAAGTTTCCTATAATATGTTTAAAAAGAAAATGTATACTATGCATGTTAACTCTTCCCTACTTTTACTTCAAATCAAAACTTTCTCTTGTATTTTTATTTGCTATCCCTATTATCCTTTCCACCTATGGTTCCAAATTCTATAACTTTTCAGAATTTGCTCATAACACGAATGACCAATTTGAATCAAACACCTTTGACCTCCATGTTGCGTTTGTAATACATCTTCAACATGATCTCATCAACAACCATGTAACTGTCCAAATTTGTCATCGTACTTATATACTCTCCCTGAGATGAATTTTCTGCCTTTCTCTCAATCACTCTAGTTCTTATGCATCCTACCTTCCATATCAATCATTCTGATGTATCGCATACCCTTCCCCAAGTTAAATTATTCTCATCACGTAAATCGTTACAGAATCAATTTTATCCTCCCATACACATCTACTTCCATAAAGAATATGAATCTCTCTGGTGTACCCTAATTATCAAGTGCATCTCATTGCATGGCAAATATCATCAGTGTATCATGAATAATGCTCTTCATTCTTCTCATATCATTTTAACTATGATCCTTAATCTTGGCCTTCTTCTTTCGACCTATGCAAGTGTGATCTCCTATCTATCATTATATCATTGATCTACTAACAATCATTAAATCGATCTTTATGTCTATGGATCCTCAAGTTTGTATCTATATATGCCCATGAATCATCAAATCGATCATGATGTCCATGAATCATTAGATGGAAAAGTATCGATCTATCATGCAATTTATCTGTGCGAGATCTAACTAACTCATGTTTCTATTAACCTTCTAAAATCAAGATCTCAATGGATATTTCTTGTCTCAAATCTACTTGGTATTGATCTAAAGCCTGATCTTGAGAACTATCTATCACAGGAGCAACTCAAGATCGATCTATCACTGAGTAACTCAGGTACTTACTAACAATGTCTGTGAAATCAAGTGTTATCTCAATCTCCCTCCAAGCATGCTAACTTATCATTGATGCCATCAGTATCTCGGGATAATCATGATCTATAATAGCTGCAACCAAGTCCGTACAAATCTCCTCGAAAACCCTTTTCGGATCTTCTCGATCTAACAATCCTTGGAAGTATAATTGATTAGCCTGCATGGTTCTTTTCTCCTTTTTGGGTCATTCGTAATCCTTGATGCTCTATGTACTCCTGATGATGTACCTATGCATTGAAACTAACCTTATCTATTTTCCAAATTCTTTTATTTACCTTTTTGAAAAGAAAAATCACTGCACATTAGTTGTGGGGAAATAAGGGGAAAAGAGAGCGACAATGACGGTAATAACTAGTAGTAGTTGCGTGTTAATGACAAAAGGACAGTTGTTGTCCCGACTTCCCGCGAACTAGCTACAAGTGACGCCTTAAGGACAAAGAGAGGGTCCCCATTTTGTGTTCGCATTAGAGGTAGCCTTGTTGGGCCAAATACGTTAGTTACGTAGCCAAATAGTAAATATAGGCACCCTATGTATTGGTTTGAGTAAGTGATCTTTTGTGTTTTGGAGTTCTATTGTAAGATCTTCTGTAGTGCTCCTCGGGTTACTCTCGTAAATACTAAACCCTTCGGTTGAAAATTTACGATGTGCCAACCCTACTTAATAAGAAACCGTAATTAATAAAATTTTAAGGAAACGAAACGTTGCCTTATAAACTATCTGACAGTCATCTAATCCAAGTAAAGACCAATCTTAAATTAATATCCTAATGAACGGAATGTTGCCTAGCTTGTAA
Source organism: Guadua angustifolia (assembly GCA_036346375.1). Classification (NCBI taxonomy): domain Eukaryota; kingdom Viridiplantae; phylum Streptophyta; class Magnoliopsida; order Poales; family Poaceae; genus Guadua; species Guadua angustifolia. The sequence continues at coordinate 17,592,736 of CM070514.1, forward strand.
CCTGGATTAACCCCATCCGACCACCCTTCCCCGATCTCAGCATTTCAACAAACATGATTATAGGATGCATGTGACCTAGTCCACCAATATATCCGCTGGATGTAGTAAATAAAGAGATTCTCGGTCTCCTCAAATTGACCTACACAAATTAGCCGTTGTATTTGAATACCCTCCTCGATGTCGACATATGGTCCTTCCCAGAAAAACTATAGTTGCTATACATCCTTTCTTCGAACATATTCCATACCTCTCCTTAAACCAGCTTATCTATGTTGGCGGACCTTAACCAATAAAAAGAGATATGTAGAATGCGTTAATGTCCCTCATCTGTTTACTTGAAACCTAAATAAAAATCTTCTCCATTCTTGGGACATCAACTCAGAAAAACAAGAAAAGGTTTAATGAAACAACTGAACTAAAGACAAATCAACAAGAAAATAACTAAATCATCACCGAGGAAACAATCCCTAAGCCGTCTAGTCCCCACAAATCTCGAGGACAAGATTTTTGAAAGGGGGGTAGGTTTGTAACAACCCAAAAATTTCAAAGATAATAAAAATGAAAAATCTAGAATTTTGAAAATGGAATTTAGTAAACATTTTAATTGAAACCAAGATTTTCATTCTAAGTACCATCTTTTTCTTCATTTTCTTGTACTTCAACCTAAAGGAAAAAGAATACGTTGCTACATTAAAAATTTTCACCTAAAATAAACAAACCTTAAAATAAGGTGAAAAGTAATCTTACTTTAAATTCCCACATTTTCTAAAACTTTTTCAACCATAATAATTATTCTTGAATTTTGGATTTAAAAGAGAAATCAATAAATGAAATTAGTAAAAGAGTAAAAGTAAAATGGTAAAAGACAAAAGTAAAAAGCCAGTAAAAATGCCATTAAACTATAGAATTCTCCACCACATCTTTTCAGCTGTCCAAAGATTTTAATGAGCGAGTAAAAAGTAAATAATAAAGTAACATGTTTCAACTTCAAAACAATGACATGATGAAATTCTTCAAAAATAATCAAAGATTATCTATGGATGAAAATTTATCATGTCTTCCTCATAACAGTATTAACCTCTAGTAAAAATATCAAAAATTAAAAATTAGAATTAGTGCCTTTTAAAATTTAAAAGCAGAACAGATGAAAATTTGAAATCGAAATGTCGAATTAATAGAAAAATAAATATGCAGGATATTGATTTGAAATTTTTATACAATAATTATTATCCCATTTGGAACTCTCTCAAGAGGTATAAGAATTTCTTGAATCCATTTTTGTCCTTAAATAAAATAAAAACAGAAATCAGCATAGCACTCAACATCCCAAATTTGGTTAAGTAATTAAAGTGGCATGTTTTGATTCTTGTTGTGCTTTGGATTTCCTCATTGAGCTATTTCTGGAGTTAGTCTTCTCCTATGATTTTATGCCTAATGAAACCTTAAGTTGTCAAATCCAACACATTAATGAAACTCAAAGAAACATCAAACAACATGTCATAGAAAATAATTTTGTAAAATATCAGAGCCCAAAAGGTGAATAAAAACAAATTTTCCAGAATTTTGGCACATCATCTATATAGCTTAAAAATTCAAAAATAGATTGAAAACCAGTCTAGTTTGAGGAATTACTGTTATTCAATGACAATAGATAATGAGATGAAATCAAAGAAAATAGAAAGTAGAACTTCTAGACTACTGCTCAAAAATTTGCAGAATTTTTCAACCAAGTCTTCACCCCTTGCCAAGCTCCGCCCATCGACTTGTCACCTCTGCACTCAATTTCGCTTGACTCTTGATCACGATTCAATCGATGAGAACTTTGGTGAGTCATTGGCAGAGGCCCCACACGCCAGGCCCCTGGCCATCCCTCCTCCTTCTCTCCTCCTCTCTCCCTCTCCTGCTCCTGCCCAAGTCTTTGCCTCGGTACTCTTTTTCTTCGCAATGAGTGCCTGACAGCATTCTCACCACGCTTGCTGCAATGATCATGCCTCGCCCGTCTTTGTCGCCTCCAGGCCTTGCCATCTCTGCCCCATCTGCATAAAGCTAGCAAAGCCTTCCTCCTCACCCTTTGCTCGCCTGGTTGCTTTTCTCTGCCGTGAGTTTGCCAGAGCCGGAGCAATCTGGGCAAGCCGTGCTTGCAGAAATTCTCTCCGCCGGTGAGTTCTTCTGCCATCCCGTCCTACCGTGAGACTTGCTCAATCTCTGACCTTGCTTCTTCCTCTTGCATGCAACTGAGTCTGCACAGGCGAGCGCCCAGCCGAAGCAACTCTCTTCTTCCTTGCGCCGGTGAGCCGAGCCTGTTCAAGTGAAGCGCCAGGTGAGCTCCGTGCAGTAGCTCTTACCCATTCCATGTGCTCAGCTGCTGCTCCATCTCCTGATGAGCTTCCTCGCCTTGCATGCAGCCAAGCCGACTCCGAGGACCTCCCCAGCCGAGCCCATATCGCCCTGCAGCTGCTCCCTCTCCAGTTCTGCTCCAAACTCCAGCCATCGCCATTGTTGCTCTCGTGGAGCTCTAGGGTTTGTAGAGGTGAGCTCAAGTAATTAAGCATGAGACCTTGTCACAAGAGAATGCATGGCGTAGTGGTAGTGCACCAGTGTTGGACTCAACAGGTCTTGAGTTTGAATCCCCACTTTTGCACTTTATTTTTTTTATTTTTCTTATTTTTGCCTTACGCAATAAAACCCTTATAACTTTTGCTGTGAATCTCCGATTAATGCAAACTCTATTCCAAAATTTGAATTAGTCAGTAAGGATTCAAAATATGCAATAAAAAGTTATATGTTGTGTAACACCCGACACCCGTGCCCGAATGTTACACCCTCTAGCACCACCAATTACAAATCACTAAGAATAAATATTAGCAAAAGCAAGCTAACAAGCGGGAGGTTGTCAAAATTATTAAAAATTTCGGCAAACACTCTCCCTAAAACTAGGACATCCACTCAGCAGGCAGAAAACATTTGTAGTATAATATCATTCTAGCAGGTCCTTAGTTAACCAATCATGCATTCTATAGAAATTTAATAAACTCCACCACATAATTATTACAGGACAGGGAATTTATTAAACATAACCGCAAACAACCTTTTACAAAAATTTTGCATTTGCTAGAACAGAAATATAATTGATATGATGGAATGATGGTGATGCAACGTGATTGTGTTACTACCCCCATCCATGCATGCCGGCTTCAAAACACCTACAAACATTAAATAACAAGCGTGAGTTTAAACTCAGCAAAGTACACGAGAATAATAAACCCAATTTATCGTAAGTAAAACAAAAACTTAACCATAAGAGCAAGTAATGCAAATAAAACAATATCCGGACAATAAGCATTCATACCCATTTAAAGTAATAACTGAGAGGAAGTAATGCAAGTAAAACAATATCCGGACAATAAGCATTCATACCCATTTAAAGCAATAACTGAGAGCAAGTAAGGCAAATAAAACAATATCCGGACAATAAGCATTCATACCCATTTAAAGCAATAACTGAGAGCAAGTAAGGCAAATAAAACAATATCCGGACAATAAGCATTCATACCCATTTAAAGCAATAACTTGACCATACTAAAAATTACTGCAATCAAGCCATCATCTTGATAATAAAACTAATCAACTTCCATAAACCGTTACTTAACGCTAAATCACAACGTCTCTCGACTCAACCACCCCTTTTTGCAACCTAAACCATTTTCATCAGTTTAAGTCGAGTTCATAACTCGACTTCACTCCACGATAGTCATATGACCTAATTAGCAAGGCAATGAAATGCACTCATTCATCAAATTCAAATCAATCTTCCCTGACATACCATCACCACAAAACTCATTATTAAAGGTGCAATGCACATGAATGCTCTTCTCGATGCATGTACCGGTACTGCCGAGTGCCCACCTGTCGGTGTGCACCCTCACGTCCCTTCCATCCCGTGGAAGGTGCCTACTCTTACTGTCTCGCTCTCATTCACCTCGATGAATGAGACTACGAGGTAGAACTTTCGTGTTCACTACGTGTGAACACAGAAGCCCGCATTGACATGGGTCGCCTCTTCCTTTTTATGAATGCATATCATGAATGCATGGATGCAATATCAATTCTCAACTAAAACACATTTCAATCATCATACTCAACTCAAACACATTTCAATCATCATACTCAACTCAATTCCCCAAACGGGGCACAATTAAATACATCTCTTGAAAATTAACCACGAGTATCCCCGTACCCCATTCTCGCTACTCATTGCAATATTAACAAAGGTACAGCAAACTCATCGAGATTAAGGCTTACTAGTGACCACCCGAATCCAATAGCTAATCACTACTTGCCACAATCAATAGAAATTAACAATGAACAGATAAATAATAACGAACACCTCGATTAGGCACACAACTCGATGTACGTACTTGCCTTTACCGACGCGATCTTTGACGTCCTGATGCGGTATTAGATACTCCGACCCTAGAGAACAAAACAATACGCAAAAATTCATCCTTCATGAGCAAAATGCCACTAAATCGGCGATATAAACTGTAAAGACCGGAAACCCAACTTTCCGAAGACTAACTAAAACCCTCCTCGCCCATTGACCTAGCCAAACCTTTAAACCGTTGAACCAAACATGACCAATAAAATACAACTGGAGTAAGTGTAGGGAATTATCTACGATTTTCATGTTATCCCCTTTTTTCAATTATATCATCTAACAACTCGAATTCAACTCTGAAGATCAACCTGACAACCCACTAGATAGCAGACATTAAACCTTAATAATAAGAGAACACTCTAACAATCCTCTCAATTTGGGATCTTATGCATAACCAAAACTATTCATACCTTTACGGCCATGTATTAATCTTAACACCTTAGATCAACACCGAAAGCGGAAAAGGTCTAACAAGAGGATACACATCATTATCTAGTAGTCACTTTGTGCTTGTTCATTGTTGTTGCATCTCATAGGAAAAGATAGTCATCTTGTACGAGCACTATCTGAAATTCGATTGATGATTCTTGTGTTACAATACATGCAAATTTTACATTAATTAAATGCAATAACGGCATAATATATTTTATGAGCTTGAATTTACAATGTTAATGCAATGCGAGGTAGAAACTTTCAACGAGAAAAGGCACACTATGTGCAATCTGCATCCTTAAATTTACACCACTAGATCCTTAATCACGGGACCATACCATAATGGATGCGCTTATCTTTATCCGCAATTTCGCAATTGCATGCGCTTCTCCTATCATCATTGCTACTATGGGGAGCAAGATTACCACTATGCGTGGTTATAGAGAAAGCGATAACTCCAACCACAAGTGGTTTAATTACCATCAAGAGGCGTGTCGCCACTTGACGGACGGCCAAGCCGATACAATAGGCGGTAAGTGAGCACAACCAAAACAGATTTGTTTCCATAAGGATGGTCAAGACATAACCTTAGCCGAGCCGAGGCTAAGTGACTTCGTAACCTTAACGTACTTTTTTCATACTTTTTCCCATCAGGTCTAACGGGCTTTCAACCACTACAATTTAGTTTGGTGGGGCAATCAATCCATAGTTACAGAATCATGGAATGCATGGGCACATTGGCAATCGGTATCTTTCTTTGCAAGCAATTGGCGCACATTCTGACCCCAATTTTCAACAAGTCGGTAGCACCCAACATAAATCTGTTGCTTCACCTTTGCACGTTTCATCCCGATACTCCAACCGAAATAAAGCGGAACAAGACAAGATGACTAACTCAAATCATCTAATTAGGAATAGACAAATAGCTACTAACTAGTACGAGCCATCAGCGTGAGATCGAGTAGTTTGCTCTGAGATGATGCTAGTGATACTAATCACATCGGGGCGAGACTACACAGACAAGGGCATAAAACCAACCTCAAATAAACAAGCATGACAACAAATAACTAGATCGGCAGCAGTGAAGCGGTATTAGAGCATAACATACACCTCATAGCCATTTCATCGAACACATGGTGAGCAAGCCATACCTTCACAAACCCAAGGAGGAAGAAGGGAGCATCTCGGCTCGGGGACGGCCGGACGGGAGTGTCGGGAGGAGATCTGAAAAGTGAAAAGTGAAGAGTGAAGAACTGGCTTCATCGGTTTCGGTCGGAAGGGGAACAACGGAGAGGCTGCTCGGGCATAGCTGACTGAGATAGTTTAAAATATATGACAAATGCATATGTCATTATATTGCAATTAAGTCATGTGTTACAATCTGTCTCTATATGTGTTACTATAGTATTATTATTCACACCTTACAAACATATGTTACAATATTCCTCTGTAACATATATTATGTGTTGCTGTTGTAGTTCTCTGTAACATTTTTTACATCTCGATAAGTATGTGTTACAACATGCCTTTGTAACACAAATTATATGTTACTGCAATATCTCTTTGTAACACATTGTTCAATGTGTTACAGAAATATGTTACAGAAGATATGTTTTGTAGTAGTGGCAATATTACATGTTGCTTGCTGCAAAAACCTTTAAATAGAGTTTGAATAAAAGTCAAATTTTAAGTGTTATGAACAAACTACGAAATCCCTAATTCTAAAAATCATAAAATAAATCACTAATGTTCCTGCAACCTTGAATGTTCCATTTTTGCATAAACATTTAGATTTCAATGTGATTTCAATCAAAAATCAAGTGTAGAAAGCCTTTCTTTCATGCAAGAATCAAAGGGTTAAAATATGAATTAAACGAGCACAAAATTTAGTGAAACTAGTTTAGTTGCACTTCTGGGATTGCAAAGATCAAAAGTATATAAAAATATTTAGGTTTTACCATAGTTAACATTAAAAGCACAATAATCAGATATGCAATGCATGAGTAGTCTAAATAATCATATCTTTTGCATATGATCTTTAAATTTGATGAAACCAATTTCTAGAATCTTATAAAATGGTATCCTTTCTGTTTATGTAAAAATAATTCATACTAATGATGTGATAAAGTATTTTAATACTAGGCCCTCATAGTCACTTATAGGAAAAACATTACAGATAGAAGTAAAATATTGCAAAAATAGATTTAAAACATTCTTAATATCATCCCCTGATTATGCCTAAAAAATGAGTTAATGATCATTTATAGTTTAGTCGCAAACTTAGGATGTAACTTGACCCGATTTAGAGATTCATTGTGACCATTTAGGCTATTACATCAGTTGATTCAATAACATGTCTAAATGCTGAAACTTATAAAACTAGTGTAGAAATGATCTACAATATTTGTTCTGTCATATGCCATAGAAAGATTCTTATTTCATTAAGGTTTGCATATTAATTCCATTAGCTCAAAACCTTTAGTCATTAATCGTAAAACTTCACTCGGCCGAACTCGAATAATGCAAACTATATAAGATCACATTAGCCTTTTTAACGATGAATACAATATCTTGTCCAAACCCTAAAAATTATGAAATTACCTTAGTAGTGCTGTCCAATATATAGACTATCCAATTATGAAAAGCTAATCTCAATTCGCCATAATCTGCATATTAATCTTGTTAGCCTAACAACCCTAAGTATTCGTATTCCCGTAGCTCATAATATAAGCGAATGAACATTAGTTGCAAGTAAGGAATCATTAATTGTAACATTTGTATCACCGAACCTTATTAAGAAACACGAAAATGTAGCGGTAACCTATCATAATAGGTCTAGAATACTCACACTAACTCTTGTGCAATAATAACTCGTAAATAAATACTATTCATATATACAACATACAACAAATTGACTAATGAATAATTCTATTAATCCAAATGACCTTTGCATGTTGAATTTGATATTATAAATAAGTGAATACAAAATCTTAGCTTTTAGAATTCGTAAGATAAGAATAAATAGCTATAAAAAGAAACCATATAACAATCGACCTGGAAACAGATAACAATATGAACGAATATGCATAAACCTTAATTGTTTCTATGATTTATTTATATTTGGATTTCCATCTGATTTCTTTTTGTCCCATTTTGATTCGATGTTATTTGCTTTTGTCTCGGTTATTATTATTCGACGCCAGAAAGCGATATTTCGGATCCGATTAATAACGACATCGACTACGATCCGGATTATATTCGACGAAGAGCAACCAGGCAAGCACCTCCTTTGACCATCTTGATCCCATATTTGCAATGTTATTTTGTTTTATCAAACTATATGCATGCGTGTATGTTTTAAACTTGTTATATTGTGGGTGATGGTAGCTAAATCCAATTGTATGCATTTCCATTTCCTTGACATTTAAATTACTGTCATTGTAACTTAGTTATGGTGTAGACAATACTTGATGTCACTTGGGTAATACTCGCGAATTAGCTTATGCTCATGCTTAGACTTGCTCTCTAGATTGGTTTTAAAATGATGGGAGATGTTTCAACTACATTGAGCAACTTTGTTTAAATGGATGGAACTACTGTACGGTTTCCACTTAATTTGATGAAAAACCCAGCTCAAACTTATGATTTAGACGCGGGCGAGTTATTACATAACTTGAGGCGTGAAAAGGACCTCACGCGTAGTTAGGGGGAGATCCTCGCCCGGGTCAATTAAGGACCGAACTTGATGCTATCACCTAAGTGTTTCGGTGCAACCACATGTGCTAGTATGGGATAGCCTAAACTCACTAGATTAGTTAGAGTTTAGCCTTGCATTTTGGTAGGCAAGTAGTATGGACGATCCGACGGATGGAGTCGTTCTAGGTGCTCCTTCACCGAGGTGTTGGGGCCCAAGCATTCCAATACAACGGTGCATGCCTTATCATGGGGAGAGTTCACGATGGGGCACCATCGGTTCAGATCTCTGAAGCGTGGCAAGGGTTTAACATCACTGTAAGCCAGTGCAAGGCTAAGCTTTAACTAGTTGAACGGCTTCATCACAGTCTAGCAAATCGGGTACGGTGAGTATCGCGAGGTATGGTTGACATGATTGCTAGAATGTGTCATGTGGGTAAAGTGTACACTCTCTGCAGAGATTAAAATCTAATTAATTAGCCGTGCTTCATGGTCATGAGCAGCTTGGGAGAATAATGTCAAGTATAGTCTTTGTTTTTGCTAAAACTTTTGGAAATGGTGTTGGAATGAGTTGGTGGATTGGGAAGCCAATGGTGGCTGTATTTACTTGTTGATCACAGCCAAGGAGGGCTGTGAATTGCTGTATATGAACTCTACTTACTGTTATTTAGCTTCATATTAAATGCTCTTTACAAATTCGTTACCGTTTTATGAATCTTTTGCTTGCAAACAAAATCTGCCTTATGCTGAAATGAGACTAGTGTAGAAGCTTAATTCCTTGTTATAGCCCTGCATTTACTGTATTTCTGACGAGGGCTGGGCGTCCCTTGACCGGCCAGCGTGCGGTCAACGGACCCCCCAAGCTCGGGAGGCCCCGACCACGACCTGGGGGTGTGCCGAGGCATTCGACCTAGAGCGCGCTGGACCCAAGCACGGCTCCGCACGACCTCGAGCTCGGGTTGCCCCTCGTTCAAAGCCGTAGTCCACCCTTGGATTTCGGATCGTACGTTTGACCGGCGGTTGCTAAAGCGCGGGTCGTGGGGATGAAGCAGGTGCGTGCAACAAGTCCGGGGCAGTTACTGCCAGCCCTCAACGTGCATGAAGGCCACTTCCCGGGAATCTCTCCCATCCGTTGTGGGCAGAGGAGGTATAAGACCAAGGATGCGCAGTCTCTCAGGAGGACAACGCACAACACGCCATAGCTCGAGCTTAAACGTAGCCATTGTTGAACTTGAGTTGAACACACACTCCTGTACTCAGATATAGCTAAGAATACTACCGTAAGGCGACTGGAGTAGGGCTATTACCTCCACAGGGGCTCGAACCAGTATAAATCTCGGCCTCACGCTTGTTGTCGTCTTGCTCCGACCAACGTCGCATCTCCTCCATTCCTCTGTTTGAGAAAAGCGCAGCTCGGGTCCCGTATCACACTAACCCCCCATCTCACTTCTTGCGGTTGGCGATCCCGATCGTCGAAAGCTGGCGCCCACCGTGGGGCCCGATTGCTTCGCTCATTCACAGGAACGACATCAAGATCCCAGGAGCATGGCACACTTCGTCCATGGACTTTCCTCGAGCGTGGATTCGGGCGCGGACTCCGACTCTGCGTCCCTGTTTTCGCCTTCGCCACCACCACTCGAGCAGCACATTTTGGTGACAGATGGTCATGGCTCGGAGGGAGATGCGGATGACCGTGATCTGCAGACCCATGAAGACGCTTGCCGGATGGTGCAGGTCGCCATCAACTAAGCCATAACCGCCCTCCGGCGGGAGGACCAGGAGAAGGCCGACGCGTCTTCTGGGCCACCCAGGCTCCCTCTCTCGGGGGAGCGCCTCTGTAACATCCTCAATTTCGGCCTTTTTCCTAAAAGTTAATTTAAATTAATTAAATTCAAATTTTGGATTTTCCATGGTGTTCTAATTAACCTGGCATCCATATCTTTCTGAAATTGGAGTTCAATCCTTGATCGTCTGCAAAATCAAAATTCTCAATTAGGTCCATATTCGAAATTTCACCCGAGTTCCAAAATGCTCTAAAAATCTCAAAAGTCATAGAATTAGGTTCCAAATATTCTAAAATGTTTTTGGAAATTTTTCCATGATTTTTTGAATCTCTTTGCTATTTTATTTCTCGCGGCCTTTCATTAAAATCAGTATTTTCGTTCCGGAATAATCTAAATTCCAAATTTCATCAACATTCAGTGAAACTAATTTTATTGGGTTCCAAATAATCTCTAGTATTTTTAGGAATTTTTTCAGAATTTTTAGATTATTTGTGCTATTTTATTCCTTGCGCTTTTGTTCCTTCATTTCTTCCAACCAATGAGAAAGTGACACGTGTCCAGCACTGTTTATCTTCCTCAATAGACCAGCACTGTTCACGCATCTGTTCCTGTTCTTCCCTTTTGCAAGCTCCAACTTCAATCATTCATATCTTCCATTATACTGCACCAAAACGCGTGGGATTTGAAATCAAGCGAAACGGTCGCTGCAATCAAATATTTGCCGTTTCTTGTTTTAGCCATAACTTTTCCGTTTCTTCGTATCTCCGAGCGTGTGAGTACTCCAAACGTGCGTATCGACGTCCTCTACAATGTGCTCACCTTGCACCTTTGGTTCTGTGTCGTTTGCCATCCCAAAACTCAAGAAAACAGTACGCCCGACGTCCTCCAAAAACACCGGTGAGCCATCTTTTGCTCCGGTGAGTTTTCCGGCGAACCAACCACATCACTTTGTGCCCCTTGCTTCCAAGAACACAACCATTCAATCGGATTTGATTTTCGTTGCAGTTTGACCCCGGATTTCGAGTTTGTTCGTCGTCAACCGTCGTTCGTTAAGTTGTCGATTTCTCCCGATTAACGTAAGAATCAATTCAATTCCTTGTACCAGTAGACTCCTCGATGCTAGCTATCCGGTGCTCACCTTAGTTTCAAGAAATATCGCATTTTTATATGTTTTCATCGTCATGCCACGGGTCATTTTTTGTGTCATGGGACTCGTCGCCTCGGCCACTGTTCATCGCGCAGTCACTTGCCCGGCACAGCGTCGTCGTCCTCTTTCCATTCCACCCCTCGCAGGCTTTCACCGTGCCTCCTAACTCCGGCACCATGGATGGAACCTTTGTTACGTGGATGAGGTGAGCGAGTCTTGTGAGCAGCTACTGATGCCATTCGTATTTTTCGGATTTAATTAATCCGACAGCATTCAAACAATTATTTCTCCTCCGTCGTAACTCCGAATCAAGCGATTCCAATTGCTAAATTCATCCTCTATCTGCCAGTATTTTTATTATAATTTTTAGTTTTTTTAAAATTTATTTTATTCTTTTCGTGCTCCGTTTTGTGCGTAGTCGAAGAAGCGGTCGTCATCGCCAATGAGGGAGAAGACTTTCAGAGTAGCGCATCGCACCTCGTCGACGAAGGAAAGTCGTAGTCCTTTGACCATGTTGTACCTATGTTTGCAAAAGTAATTTGTTTTATACAATTGCATGCTATTTGTGTATCCATGATTAGTTTACGGGAGTAGCTATTTACCTTATTGCCAGTATGCCACCTTGATTATTGGAATGCCATGTATCCATTGTTAACCTTAGGTTGGAACATTACTAGATGGACATAGTCGTAATACCAACATTGGGTTAACGTAGCTAATCTTAGACCCGGCAATAAATGCGTTGGGTTTCATAGCACCTGTGAACTAATGTTAATCTTGACCTAATGAGATATGGAATTGTGGTCGTCGACCACTGTTGTAAAACTTGTTGTACCATGGTAGGGAATGCCATTGGTCTTAGTTGAACAAAATGTTTTCCCTCGGGCAAGTGATCGTGCAGTAAAGGGGGTGCTATCTGGCACATTGGGATGTGGTTGTCTTTCTTGAGATGATTTAAGGACTTAATCTTGTGCGCCATTGAACTGGGCCTAACCGTGCAACCACAAGTCTGGTATGGGATAGACCTAGTCGATTAATTTGCAATGTTTAGTCTTGAGTACTGCCAAATGTATGTGTGGGTTCCGGATTGTACGGGTAGATTCACATGGCTCAAGAGGGGGCCCCGAGGGGCGAAACCTTAGAGGGCAGTACCAAGTTTAGACGTGCATTGTAAAGACTTTGTCATGATATCTCTGCGACACACCAAAGGAAGTGTGTTAATATCGATTGCACTAAGAGATGTTCATGTCTTGTGGGTAAAGCTGTACAATCTCTGCAGAGTGTCAAACTATTCGAATAGCCATGTCCGCGGTCATGGACAAGCTCGGGCATTTCACACGGGGTATAGAATGTTTTCATGAAATGTGGAATTGTTGGAATGGGAATGGGGAGTTCACTGTGTTCTGTTGTCTAAAACTATACTGTTGAATTGTGTGGTTGATACTTGTTTTAAATGATGTACGGTGATGCCTCGTCATTCTATTCATGTTGTCTACCATTGATTTACCAGTTATTTATTATTGTTTTATCAATCTGCCTTCAATCTATTTATTGTATTTAAATTCAAGTTATTGCTTTCTGCAAATAAACCATATGACTATCCTTTGTCAAGCCGTGCATGAATATATTGTATCATTTCCTACGGCTTGTTGAGTCGCGTTGTACTCACGACTTTATGCCCATGTTGTTGATTCTTTGAGGAAGGACAAGAAATGAATATCAAGAGGAGGAATACTATGAAGACTCGTGGACTAGGAAGGCGTTCCCAGACGATTGCTGTGGCATGTCGAATGGCCTAAAGTTTTTATATTTCCACTGCAACAGTTTCACTTGTTTCTTAAGCCAAGAGGCATTGGTGTATAAACTTTGACCATAACGTCATTTGCTTTATTCAATAATAATTTGCTTCTTCTTAGTTATTTCGATGTATGGAATGATATGTCATCTTGTTTCCACTGTGTGCTCTAGCGTGATCCTGGACTAGTGCAGTATACACAGAGGGTTTCGGATTTGCATATCCGGTTCCCGATAGAGATGGTATCAGAGCCATATCGACTGTAGGTCGCTCTCTTCGTTAGCATGGTCTTCAAAATTAATTTCTAAATCAAACCAACAAATTGGTATTTAATAGTTTGTCTCCTCTCATCTTATTCCCAGGTTCTTATTCCTCTCCTTTGTTGAAACATTGTTTAGAAATTTTAAATTGATCTTATCTCATGAAACTTCTCAAACCCTAAGACATCTGCAAGGAATCAAAACAAGGGAGACGAAGATCAAGCCATCGAAGAGTATGTCCGAGAAGACTACCATATAAGATAGGTTTGTGGTGCTCTATAAATTGAGCATGCCATTTCTTTTCAGTTTAGTTACGTTTAGTCTGCATATACTACGATTTTCGTTGCTTGTATGCCTGGTATGTTGTACACTTGCCTCCAGCAGGGTGTTGCAACCATACCTTAAATTGGATGTTTTATTTGGCTCTTTATTTTGTATCCTTTTTCGGCTATGTCTTTGGTTGGCTATTGTCCTTGGGTATTACCTTCTCCCCTAGATGACCTTACCACTTGTCTATTGCTTTTTCCTCTTACCTATTAAACCCTTGTGCTACGTCGCAAATGGTTGACACTCGTTCTGGAGCCGGTCGCAGTTTGCCAGTGGACACCAATGCTAATGCCAGTGCCAGTGCTAACCCACCGCCACCACCTCCTACAGTGTCAGATCAGAACTTGGGACATTTTCTAGCAGCACAGACCCAACTCATGAATACAATGATGCAGAATATGAACAACATGATGAATCAACAGAACCAGACTGTAGTTGCTCTAGCCAACTTGTTAAACCAACAGAATCAAGCTGCTGCTGCCGTTGCTGCTGCACCTCCTAGCTTCGTCCATGATCCAAGCTAGCAGAATTCATGAGGACCCGTCCACCTACTTTCTCCAACTCTTGTAACCATTGGGCGTTGATGAGTGGATTCGCTCCATTGAGAAGAAGCGGCAATTGCTCGAGGCAGACCATGAGGAAGTTCTTTATCTTTGCTCATCGGTTAGAGGGCACCGCCGCTGAATGGTGGGAGAACTACATTGCTGCCCATGATGACCCTCAGACTATCTCTTGGGAAGAGTTTTCTGCTGCTTTTCGCCATTCCCACATCCCTGATGGCAAAGTGGAAATGAAGAAAAATGAGTTCCGAGAGCTCAAGCAAGAAGGGATGTCAGTGAGTGAATACCTCAATAAGTTCACTCAACTCGCTCGCTACGCCCCAAAGGATGTAGCCACAGATGATGCTCGCCAGAAGAAGTTCAAACGTGGGCTCAATCCAGGTTTAAAAGTTCAAGTTATTGGCAACGACTATGCAGATTTCCAGCACTTGGTGGACAAAGCTATGCTGATTGAGGAGTCTCATTGTGAATTAGAGGAATCCCGCAAGAGGAAGATGATGCAACATGGAGGTCATCAGAATCATCCGTAGAGAGCCAGGACCAATGCTCGGCTGACACCTTTCGTTTCACTCCTCCATCGGCATTCAGACACTGCACGGCGCCTCGCCAAGCTCCTTGAGCAACCCGGCCGGCATCAACGATAATCCGCCTCAGAGGACCGATAATCCAGCTGCAGGAGTCATTTGTTTCAGCTGCAATGAGCGTGGTCATTATGCAAATAGTTGCCCCAAGAAGCAAGCTGTGACGCCCGTTCGTTTCAACCTGGGATCGACGCCAGCCAGAACTCCCGCACCAGGAGCAGGACGTGGAGTATCTCAGACTCCCAACCAAGCCACCAGGACTCCACAACCTGTTGGAAGAGGCCACGTGAACCATGTCACCACTGAGGATGCTCAGGCTGCACCAGACGTCATCCTAGGTAAGCTCCTAGTCAACTCAGCATCTGCCATGGTTTTATTTGATTCTGGAGCTACGCATTCATTTGTTTCTCGGAGTTTTGCTGCAAATCATCAGTTAAAAACAATGCCTCTTAAGACTGTTTTATTGGTGCAATCACCTGGTTCGGATTTGAGTACGAACCAAGGCTGCCCCGAAGTTAAGATATTAATCGGAGGGGTAGAATTCCTAGCCAACCTCATTGTCCTAGACACCAAGTCCTTAGATGTGATTCTAGGAATGGATTGGCTCTCCAAGAACCAAGCAGTTCTGGATTGTGGAAACAGAGAGATCACATTAACCAGTCCAGATGGAACCAAGTTAAAATTTCAAGCTGCCGCAGATCAAACCGAAGGGATAAAAGTCTGAAGTGCCAAAGGAATAAATTTGGAAAATGTGCCTATTGCTAGAGATTTTCCTGATGTTTTTCCAGATGAGTTGCCCGGGATGCTACCGGATAGAGACATAGAGTTCTTGATTGAGCTAGTTCCTGGAACGCCACCCATTTCCAAGAGACCGTATAGGATGCCTGCTAATGAGTTAGCTGAAGTAAAGAGACATATCAAAGAGTTGCAAGATCAAGGTTTTGTTAGACCGAGTTCTTCGCCATGGGGAGCCCCAATTCTTCTAGTAGAAAAGAAAGATGGAACTCAGAGGATGTGTGTGGATTATCGTGCTCTCAATGAAGTCACCGTCAAGAATAAGTACCCTCTGCCAAGAATTGATGATTTATTTGACCAGCTTCAAGGAGCAGGTGTGTTCTCAAAATTTGACTTAAGGTCAGGTTACCATCAGATGAAGATTCGTAAAGAAGATATTCCCAAAACAGCTTTTGTAACTCGGTATGGATAGTATGAGTATACCGTAATGTCTTTTGGTTTGACTAATGCCCCTGCCTATTTCATGACCTTAATGAATAAAGTATTCATGGAATATTTAGACAAGTTTGTTGTTGTTTTTATTGATGACATTCTGGTCTACTCCAAGAGTGAGCAAGAACATGAAGATCACTTGCGGAAAGTATTGACAAAGCTAAGAGAACATCAACTCTATGCTAAGTTTAGTAAATGTGAGTTTTGGATGAAGGAAGTCGCTTTCCTAGGTCATGTCATATCAGCTGAAGGAGTCGCTGTTGACCCTGGTAAAGTACGAGATGTGCTCAATTGGGAGTCACTCAAAACGGTAACCCAAGTTAGAAGTTTCCTTGGAATGGCGGGATATTATCGCCGTTTCATAGAAGGTTTTTCTAGAAAAGATAGACCGCTCACTCAACTTCTGAAAAAGGAGAAGAAATTTGCTTGGACATCAGAGTGTGAGCGAAGTTTTCGAGAGCTAAAGAAGTGTTTGACAACTGCCCCAGTGCTTATTTTGCCAGATATCAGGAAGGATTTTGAGATATTCTGTGATGCATCCCGTCAAGGACTCGGTTGTGTGCTAATGCAAGATAAGAAGGTTGTGGCATATGCTTCGCGTCAACTAAGGCCACATGAAGTCAACTATCCGACCCATGATTTGGAATTGGCTACCGTAGTGCATGCTTTAAAGATTTGGCGCCATTATCTCATTGGTAATCGCTGTGAGGTTTACACGGATCACAAGAGCCTGAAGTATATTTTTACCCAAGCCGATCTCAATATGAGGCAAAGAAGATGGTTGGAGTTGATCAAAGACTATGACATTGGAATTCATTATCATCCGGGCAAAGCCAACGTCGTAGCGGATGCTTTAAGCAGAAAGAGTTACTGCAATACCCTGACGATTAAGGAAAGTCAGCCAGCTCTCTATGAGGAATTTCAGAAGCTCAGTCTGGAAGTGGTTCAAGAAGGTTAGTTAGCTACTTTGGAAGTGCGTCCAACATTGGAAGATCAGATTCGAGAAGCTCAAGTTGAGGATACCGATATCAAAGAGATTAAGAGTAATATGAAGAAAGGAAAAGCCCCAGGTTTCACTGAAGATGAAAGAGGTACCATTTGGTATGAGAGTCGCATTTGTGTACTTGACCAGAAAGAGCTCAAGGAGCTGTTACACAAAGAGGCACATGAGACTTTGTACTGCATTCACCCTGGAAGTACCAAGATGTATCAAAATCTCAAGGAAAGGTATTGGTGGCCTAGCATGAAGTGTGAAATTGCAGAATATGTGGCTCTGTGTGATGTCTGTCAGAAGGTCAAAGCAGAGCATCAGAGGCCAGCAGGATTGCTTCAGCCATTGAAGATTCCAGAGTGGAAGTGGGAAGAGATTGGTATGGATTTTATTACCGGACTTCCTAAGGCCCAAGCAGGTTATGATTCGATCTGGGTGATAGTGGATCGATTGACTAAGGTAGCTCACTTTATTCCAGTTAAGACTACCTACACCGGAGATAAATTGGCAGAATTATATATGTCAAGGATTGTCAGTCTTCATGGAGTGCCTAAGAAGATTGTCTCTGATAGAGGATCTCAATTTACCTCTCGTTTTTGGCAGAGTTTGCATGAAGCTATGGGAACTCATCTCAGGTTCAGTACTGCTTATCATCCTCAAACTGATGGACAGACAGAGCGAGTGAATCAGATTCTTGAGGATATGCTAAGAGCCTGTGCCTTAACCTATGGTGCTAAGTGGGACAAGTGTTTGCCCTATGCAGAGTTTTCTTACAATAACAGTTATCAGGCCAGCCTGCAAATGTCTCCTTTCGAAGCCTTATATGGCAGAAAATGCAGAACCCCTCTCAATTGGAAAGACACTGGAGAAAGACAGTTATTTGGTCCTACCATATTGCAAGAAGCTGAAGAGCAAGTGCAGTTAATTCGAGACAAGTTGAAGATAGCTCAAAACAGACAAAAGAGTTATGCAGATAATCGTCGCCGAGATTTGAGTTTCGAGCCCAATGATTATGTGTATCTTAGAGTCACCCCTCTGAAAGGAGTTAAGAGATTTCAAGTAAAAGGAAAGCTTGCCCCTAGATATGTGGGACCGTTCAAAGTTCTGGAACGAAGAGGAGAAGTTGCTTACAAACTCGAGTTGCCTCAGTCTTTCGCTGGAATCCATGATGTGTTCCACGTGTCACAATTGAAGAAGTGCCTGCGAGTGCCAGAAGAACAGATGCCATTGGAAGCCATCGATTTGCAAGAGGATCTCACCTACAAGGAGCAGCCAGTGAAGATTTTGGAAGTTGCAGAACGCATCACCAGAAGCAAGATCATCCGTTTCTGCAAAGTCCAGTGGAGCAATCATTCGGAAGATGAAGCCACTTGGGAGCGAGAAGAGGATCTGAAGTCCGAGTTCCCCACCTATTCTCTAGCGATCCGAATCTCGGGTCGAGATTCCATTTATGGGGAGGTTTGTAACATCCTCAATTTACTGTTTCCTAAAAGTTAATTTAAATTAATTAAATTCAAAATTTGGATTTTCCATGATGTTCTAATTAACATGGCATCCATATCTTTCTGAAATTGGAGTTCAATCCTTGATCGTCATAAAATCAAAATTCTCAATTAGGTCCATATTCGAAATTTCACCCGAGTTCCAAAATGCTCTAAAATCTCAAAATTCATAGAATTAGGTTCCAAATATTCTAAAATGTTTTTGGGAATTTTTCCATGATTTTTGGAATCTCTTTGCTATTTTATCTCATGGCCTTTCATCAAAATCAGTATTTTCGTTCCGGAATAATCTAAATTCCAAATTTCATCAAAATTCAGTGAAACTAATTTTATTGGGTTCCAAATAATCTCTAGTATTTTTAGGTATTTTTCCAGAATTTTTAGATTATTTTTGCTATTTTATTCCTTACGCTTTTGTTCCTTCATTTCTTCCAACCAATGAGAAAGTGACACGTGTCCAGCACGGTTTATCTTTCTCAATAGACCAGCACTGTTCATGCATCTGTTCCTGTTCTTCCCTTTTGCAAGCTCCAACTTCAATCATTCATATCTTCCATTATACTGCACCAAAACGCGTGGGATTTGAAGCGTTGCGGATGTCGTAATGGAGATTGATTATCCCACCATTGCTTATCCGAAATCAAGCGAAATGGTCGGTGCAATCAAATCTTTGCCGTTTCTTGTTTTAGCCATAACTTTTCCGTTTCTTCGTCTCTCCGGCGTGTGAGTACTCCAAACGTGCGTGTCGACGTCCTCTACACCGTGCTCACCTTGCCCTTTGGTTCTGTGTCGTTTGCCATCCCAAAACTCAAGAAAACTGTACGCTGGCGTCCTCCAAAGACACCGGTGAGCCATCTTTTGCTCGGTGAGTTTTCCGCGAACCAACCACGTCACTTTGTGCCCTTGCTTCCAAGAACACAACCATTCAATCGGATTTGATTTTCGTTGCAGTTTGACCCGGATTTCGAGTTTGTTAAATGCCAACCGCTGCTCCGTTCGTTGTAAATCGATTTCTCCCGATTGGGTAAGAATCAATTCAATTCCTTGCACTGTAGACTCCCCTCGATGCTAGCTATCCGGTGCTCACCTTAGTTTCAAGAAATATCGCATTTTTATATGTTTTCATCGTCATGCCACCCGGTCGCGTTTTTGTGTCATGGGACTTGTCGCCTCGGCCACACGCTCGTTCAAGGCGTCGTCACTTGCCCGGCACCGTGTCGTCGTCCTCTTTCCATTCCACCCTCGCCGGCTTCCGCCGTGCCTCCTAACTCGGCACCATGGATGGAACCTTTGTTACGTGCATGAGGTGACGAGGGTCTCAGAGTGGCTACATTGCCATTCGTATTTTTCGGATTTAATTAATCCGACAGACATTTAAATAATTATTTCTCCTCCGTCGTAACTTTCTGAATCAGCGATTCCAATTGCTAAATTCATCTAAATTCATCCTATATCAGCCTGTATTTTTATTATAATTTTTAGTTTTTTAAAATTTATTTTATTCTTTTAGTGCTCGCTTTTTGGCAGTAGTCGGAAAAGCTTGTCGTGCCGCCGCCAACGAGGGAGAAGACTTTGAGTAGCGCGATCGCACCTCTTCGACGAAGGCAAGTCGTAGTCCTTTGACCATGTTGTACCTATGTTTGCAAAAGTAATTTGTTTTATACAATTGCATGCTATTTGTGTATCCATGATTAGTTTACGGGAGTAGCTATTTACGATTGCCAAGATATGCCACCTTGATTATTGGAATGCCATGTATCCATTGTTAACCTTAGGTTGGAACATTACTAGTTGGACATAGTCGTAATACCAACATTGGGTTAAAGTAGCTAATGCTTAGACCTGCTTAATCGTACGTTGGGTTTCATAGCACTGTGAACTAATGTTAATCTTGACCTAATGAGATATGGAATTGTGGTAAATGCGACCACTGTTGTAAAACTTGTTGTACCATGGTAGGGAATGCCATTGGTCTTGGTTGAACAAAATGTTTTCCCTCGGGCAAGTGATCGTGCAGTAAAGGGGGTGCTATCTGGCACATTGGGATGTGGTTGTCTTGCTTGAGATGATTTAAGGACTTAATCTTGTGCGCCATTGAGCTGGGCCTAACCGTGCAACCACAAGTCTGGTATGGGACAGACCTAGTCGATTAATTTGCAATGTTTAGTCTTGAGTATTGCCAAATGTTTGTGTGGATTCCGGGTTGTACGGTTAGATTCACATGGCTCAAGAGGGGGCCCCGAGGGGCTTAAACCTTCAGCAGCGATTACCAAGTTTAGACGTCCATTGTAAAGACTTTGTCATGATATCTCTGCGACACACCAAAGGAAGTGTGTTAATATCGATTGCACTAAGAGATGTTCATGTCTTGTGGGTAAAGCTGTACAATCTCTGCAGAGTGTCAAACTATTCGAATAGCCGTGTCCGCGGTCATGGACAAGCTCGGGGATTTCACACAGGGTATAGAATGTTTTCAAGAAACGTGGAATTGTTGGAATGGGAACGGGGAGTTCACTGTGTTCTATTGTCTAAAACTATACTGTTGAATTGTGTGGTTGATACTTGTTTCAAATGATGTAGGGTGATGCCTCGTCATTCTGTTCATGTTGTCTACCATTGATTTACCAGTTACTTATTATTGTTTTATCAATCTGCCTTCAATCTATTTATTGTATTTAAATTCAAGTTATTGCTTTCTGCAAATGAACCATATGACTATCCTTTGTCAAGCCGTGCATGAATATATTGTATCATTTCCCTACGGCTTGTTGAGTACGCGTTGTACTCACGACTTTATGCCCATGTTGTTGATTCTTTCGAGGAAGGACAAGGAAATGAATATCAAGAGGAGGAATACTATGAAGACTACGTGGACTAGGAAGGCGTTCCCCGGACGATTGCTGTGGCATGTCGAATGGCCTAAAGTTTTATATTTCCACCGCATGATTTCACTTGTTTCTTAAGCCAAGAGGCATTGGTGTATAAACTTTGACCATAACGTCGTTTGCTTTATTCAATAATAATTTGCTTCTTCTTAGTTATTTCGATGTATGGAATGATATGTCATCTATGTTTCCTTTGTGTGCTCTAGCGTGATCTGGACTAGTGCAAGTATACAGAGGGTTTCGATTTGCATATCGGGTCCCGACCTCCTCGCTTATCGCCTTGGCCATGGCTGATCGATAGGGCGAAGTCGGAGCTCTTTGGCCGAGCCCTAGCCGAAGAGCTCGTCGGCCGCGAACGAGGTCGAGCCTCACAGACCGAAAGCAGACTCGGGACCCGCTCTTTAAAAGTGATGACAACTCGCCGCACCGTCCGCCCACGCACCCGCCGGACGCCTCCGCAGGGGCACCCTCTCACCGTGGCGGCCCGGGCGAGGCTTTGACGCAGCGCCGCCGTCCGTGCACCGCATGCCAAGCAGGTTAGGCCCGAAGCCAAGCCGCACAAACTCCGAGTCGACCGTAGCAGTCTGCGGGCCTCTCCCGGACGTTCGCCCAGCGCCAGAGGGTCTAGGACCGCCAGATTACCTACCGGTGATTCTCGTGCCAAAGATCATGGACGTTCCCATCGAAGGTCGGTCGCCGAGGCGACCTCGACTCGAATCCAAAGGCGGCGAGGACCTTGCGGCGATGACCACACCGGCCTTTGTCCGACCTATGGGCGTGTGGCGATTTCGACGGCCTTCAAATCACGCGTGGCTAGCTCGGTTCAAGCCAGCTACGATCGAAGGCTGATGGGACCAAGAACCCCGACGAAGTTCTTGTCCATCTACTCGACCGCTATCCTGGCGGCGGGGACGAGCTCGTGATGGCAAACTACCTCCGGCCGTCTTTGGACGGGTCGCGTGGACTGGCTTTTCAACCGTAAGCCTGGTTCCTCCGTGTCGTGGCGCCAAATCAGAGCGCGCCGCTCTAACTTCCAGAGTTGTTCGAAGCGGGAGGGAGAAGGACTGGATCGTGTCATCGAGGCAGAGCGAGCCGCTCGCGACTTCGTCGCGGCGATTCATCCGCACAAGGAACCCGATCGAACATCTCGACGAGGCCGCCATCAAAGCTTTCAAGTTGAGTCCGCGATCGGTGCCTCACCGAAGACCGAGATCACCTCGCGCCTCGGCGTCAACAAGCATTCGTGATGGTGGAGCGATGCGGATCACGGATGACGCATCACTGAAGCGACTACGATCAAGGTAAGCTTGGTCTAGGTCCCATAGAGGCCGGCCCGTCCAACCCCAGGGGAGCCGACCACGGCACCGCCACCAAGAAGCGGAAGCGCGATCGCAGGGGCGACGGAGGTCTGCCGCGGGTGATCGTTTCGGCAGATGGCCAGCGCGAGGTCCTTGAGGTCCGAGATCAAGCTCGGGAGGGCTCCAAACCACGCCAAGGTTGGCCTCGACCTCGCCAGGCGCAGGACCAGCCCCGGCAAGAGGGCCGACAACCTGGGCCCCGGTGGGCCGATGCTCGGCCGCAGGGGGCCGAGCGGTGCCCGGGATATGACGAAGCAAAGTTCTACCTATTTCATAGGGCGGCCGGCCACAACCTGCGGGCCTGCAAGGCTTGGCAAAACAAGCTGGAGGCCTTCTATGATGGGCGAGGTGAGATGCCCGTGCTCCCGAAGGATGACAACCAACCAGATAGGGTGAACGCTGGCACGGAGCACGGCGACCTCGATTTGGAGTTCCAGCAGGGCGAGCGCCGGATCGATGTCATCTTCGGCGGCTCATCGGCTTACCAGTCCAGGCGCGAGGTCAAGGCCGCTGCGCGAACCATCTACCAGGTCGCCGCTGGGAAGCCCATCGGGCAGCACTGCAAGTGGGCTGGGGCCACCATCACCTTCTCTCCAGAGGACGCTCTCCAAGGTATGGCCCGAGACCTGAAGACCGCCTTGGTCGTGACCTCGACCATCAGCAATACCACGGTCGGGCGCGTCATGGTCGACGGCGGCAGCTCTCCTAACTTGCTACAGGCAGGAGTGCTTGACCGTATGCAGATTCCCCGGTTGAAGGTCAAGAGCATCGCCATACCCTTCTTCGGGATCGTCCCCGGGAGCTCGACCATCCCCCTGGGGTAGGTGGTCTTGTCCGTTACCTTCGGCAACTCGGACAACTTCCGCACCGAGCTGGTCACCTTCAAGGTGGTCGAGGGTGACCTCCCGTACAACGCCATCCTCGGGCGGCCTGCCTTGGTCAAGTTTATGGCGGCCAACCATTATGGCCATCGATGTATGAAGCTGCCTGGCCCCAACGGCATCATCACCGTGCGAGGCGATCTGCAGGCGGCACATGGATGCGAGACCAAGGCCTTGGCTCTTGCAGCGTCTGCCCAATGTGATCGGCGGCGGCGAAGAATGCCCGCCGAAGGCGGCGATCCGGCCGATGGGCGGCGAAGGCCGTCCGCTCGAGGAGGGCGACCCGACCAAGTGCATCACGCCTCTCGGAGCTGAGTTCCAAATAGGAACTTGAGCTCGTCACCTTCCTTCGTGCCAACAAGGGTATATTAAGCAGGAGCCCGCGGACATGCCCGGCGTCCGAGGAGGTTATCGAGCACAAGTTGCGGTGAGGTCCGCTCTCGACCATGCGCCCGTTAGCTCGTCGCTTCTCCCGGAGAAGGTCGCGGTCATCAAGGAGAACCTTGACAAGCTCTTGAAGGCCAGATTCATCTGTGAGATTGACTACTCCGAGTGGCTGGCCAACCCGGTCATCGTGTAGAAGAAAGGAGGAAAGTGGAGAATGTGCGTCGACCATACGGGGTTGAACTCGGCTTGCCCGAAGGACAACTTCCCGCTTCCGCGCATCGACCAGATCGTCGACTCCACCGCAAATGCCAAGATGCTGAGCTTCTTGGATGCTTACTCGGGATACCACTAGATCAAGCTGGCGGTCGACGACGAGAACAAGACATCCTTCATCACGCCGTTTGGCACCTATTGCTATACAACCATGTCGTTTGGTCTGCGCAATGCGGGGGCCACATTTCAGCGTCTGATGACCAAGACATTCGAACCTTAGATCGGGCGAAACCTTGAGGTCTACGTGGACGACATCATCGTAAAGTGCCCCTCCGAGGGCGACCACGTCCGCGACCTTGAGGAAACCTTCGCCAACCTGAACAGGCACAAGATCAAGCTCAATCCCGAGAAGTGCGTGTTCGGCGCGGCATCGGGGAAGGTGCTCGGCTACATGATCGGGGGCTCGGGGGTAGGCCCTAACCCGGAGAAGATCGAGGCGATCGAGAAGATGACGCCCCCGACCTCGATCAAGCAGGTGCAGAGCCTCACCGGCCGCATGGCCGCCCTCAGCAGATTCATTTCGAGGCTCGGCGAGCGTGGGCTTCCATTCTTCCAAACTTTATGCAAGCATCGGGCTTCGAGTGGACTCAGAGGCGCAGTGTCCTTCGACGACTTGAAGGTATACTGTCGCCCCCACCCTCCTCACAACTCCACAACTTTGGCGAGAGGTCTTTGCTCTACTCGCGACCACCACCCACGTCGATGCTGTCTGGTGGCGGAATGGGGGTCTCGTAGCACCCAATTTATTACGTCGGCCGAGGTCTTGCATGGCCAAAGGCGCTACCAGAGGTCTGAAGCTGTTGTATGCTCTCCTCATGGCCAGCATAAGCTCGGCACTATTTCAGCACACTCAGTAGTCGTCGAGCAACTTCCCGCCGGGGACATCCTAACGAACCCGGAGGGTGGCGGCGAATCGCCAAATGGGCCATGGAGGCAGGCGTTCGACGTCGGTGTGGCTCGGGCGTCCATAAAGTCGCAAGTGCTTTCGCCGACTTCGTGGTCGGCGACGTCGCCAGCCCGCCTCTGAACTTCGGTCGAGGAGGAGAAGCCACAGGTCTGTTCTTCGACGGCTCAAGGTCCTTTAAGCGCTTCGGCTGGGATCCTTATCCTTACCCGTCGCGGCGACCCGCTTGAGGTACGTGGTTCGTTTGGGTTTCGGCGACCAACAATGTGGCGAGTAAGCCCTCTGGCGGGCTTACGAGCTTGCAAGGCATTGGGCGTGCGTCGGTGGTCGTGAAGGGCGACTCTCAGCTCGTCATCAACCAGTTCAACAAGGACTACCAGTGCTCGGGAGATTCGATGGCAAAGTACCTCGCCGAGGTGCGCAAGATGGAGAAGTGGTTCCAGAACTTGGAGCTCAAGCACATCCCCATGAGGGACAACTCCAGTGCGGACTTCCTCTCCAAGCTCGGCTCCTCCGATGACAATATCCCCCCGACGTCATCATGGAGACGCTGGTGGCCCCGTCGATCTCCGACCAAGAAGTTATGCTCACTGTGGTCGAAGGTATCCCCCCTGGGCCGAGCCCATTCACAATTTCCTTGCAAGGGGCGACCTGCCACCCGACCCTGCCGAGAGGAGCAGGATCAAGCGACGGGCGAGCTTGTACACACTCGTGGGACGGCACGCTATCTACAGCGGAATGTTTCCGCGTCCTGACGCGATGCATCTCTGCGGAGGAGGGTAAGTATCTGTTAAACGACATTCACTCAGGCCTCTGTGGAGCGCACTCTTCATACAGGACGATGGTCGGCAAGGCCTTCCACATGGGGTATTATTGGCCAACGGCGCTTCAAGATGCTTGTGATATCGTCCGCACTTGCCGAGCATGCCAATTCCACGCCCGGAAGTCGCATCAGCCCGCCTACGCGCTCCAGACCATCCCGCTCGCTTGGCCCTTCTCGACATGGGGGCTGGACATCCTCGGCCCTTTTCCTCAAGCAACCGGGGGAAAGAAGTTCCTGTTCGTCGCTGTCGATACCTTCACCAAGTGGATAGAAGCTGAACCGGTCTCGACCATAACTGCTCGGGCGGCCGTTCGTTTCTTCCGCTTGTTCGTGGTCACAGTGCGGGGTTCCATGCTAAATTATCGCGACAAGCGGTACTCGGTTTACGGTGAGTTGTTCGGGAGTTTTGCGAGAACTCGGCATCAAAGTATGCTTCGCCCGGTGGCTCACCCCGAACAGCGAACAGAACGCAGCGCCAACGGGCAAATCGTCTAGGGCGTCAAGAAGCGAGTTGCAGATGAGCTCGAACGCTATGGCAAGACCTGGGTGGACGAACTTCCCACCGTCCTATGGTCTATTCGTACCACGACAAGCCGAGCCACGGGGTCCACACCCTTCCGGCCGTGTTCGATGCCGGCCGTCCTTCCTCCGAGGATTCTTTGGGCTCTGCCAGAGTCGGCAGTCGACCAAGTCGACTTGAGCACGAATGGTCTCGACCTTACCCTCGTAGAAGAAGTAAGATGCGTGCCTTTGCCACGATCAGCGCACTACCGCAAGCTCTTCGCAGACATGCGTCTCGGTCGAGACGACCTAGGAAGCTCCTTGTTGGGGACCTAGCCTCGAGGCGGATTGGGGCTCGCCCAACACCAACAAGTTATCCCATGATGGGAGGGCCCCTATAGAGTCATTTCAGCAGATCGCCGACGGGCTTCTGGTCATTTGCCGCCGATGGCAGAGAGCTCTCCAGCTCGTGGAACATAGATCAGCTGCGGAAGTTTTACGTGTAATCTCTATACCTTACTTCTTAATAAAAGTTACCTTTTTGTTATCAGTCTTCTTTCCTTTGTTGGCTATGCCCTGTGCTTGTTGTCCACGACCTTTTTTGAGCACGACCTTCATATGCTGCATACTTACTCTTGGTCTGCGCGACGCGAACTTAGCGTTCACCCCCAAAGGTCGAGCTAAAACGTAAGCCGAATCTCTTCGCAATCCGGCTCCCCCTGCGCCTGGGTTCGAACTAACAGCCTCGCAGTTTTGACCACTGAGCAATGCGCATGGTCGTGGTCGTGCTTCGAGCGTTCATCTGGGTGTGACCATCTACTTAACGGACTCGCTTTGCGTCATTTTTCCCCTTGCGGACCTTCCTTCAACTCTGCAGGTCGTGGTCGCTTGCTCGTGTCTACGTCTTGTGCCCAAGGCCGGCGTCGCTCGACCTCAGACCCAACGGGGGCTGGATATGGCTATCCTATCGGCACACGACCAGCATAGCGTAAGCGTGGCTAACGAGCAAAACAAGGAGGACTCCAAGTTGTGTTCGATCGCCTGCGTCTGGGTCTTGCGTCCAAGGCCGGCGTTACTCGACCTTGGACCCAACAAGGACATCCTCGACCATGAAATCAAACCAAGACAGAGGAACTTCTTTTTCTCCAAAAGGAATTTAGCTCCATTAACATTTTGTTTTAAAGCGTTTCTTACAGCCCGGGAGACACCTTCTCCGCAGAAGCCTTCCCCAGCGCCTCGACCTTGGCCTGCTTGGCTTCAAGCGCCTTGGTGGCGCGCTCGAGCTTCCCTTCAAGCACGAGGATCTTGGCCTCCAGCTCGGGGGACGCCTTTGCCGTGGAGAATGCTTGCTCCACGGCAGCCTTCTCCGCGCCTCGACCTTGGCCGCTCGGCCTCGGCCGCCTCGTTAGCACGCCCAAGCCTCTCTTGAGCTCGGGACCTTGGCCTCAAGCTCGGGGCGCCGCCAGGAGGGCGCTTGCTCACGGCGGCCTTCTCCAGTAACCGACCTTAGCTCGCTCGGCACGAAAGCACTGGTCGACCGCGTGCGCTCGTATTCCACGGCCTTGAAGCCATGCTCGTGCTTGGAGGTCCTGGTCTGCTCGAGCTCGGCCGCGTGGGCTACCTCCTGCGCCCTCATCGTTCGGCGAAGATCGACAAGCTCCCCGGCCTTCTGCTCGAGCTCCGCCTGATTGACCTCGATGGTCCTGATGAGCCTTGATCGCTCGGCTTCCCGCGCCTCCACCGCGTTCAGGAGGCCCCTCAGCACATCGGCGTACTCTTGAAGGCCTTGCAGCCCCAGGTAGACATGGTCGATCGCCTTCACAGCAGAAAGGGTGGCCCGAATTAAGAAAGGAAACAGGGAACTCAGGCTAACAAGCTACGGGGTGCGTGGAGGGGCCCTTACCCTGTGAAGTCGATTCTCCAAGCGTGAGCGGGTATATTCTTCGTGATCGTCGATACGGTCGCGGGAGATTTCCTCCTCCTCGTCGCCCACTTCTTCTGGGATGAGGTCGACCACAGCCCCCACCGGCGCACTAGGGCCAGGATCTTTAGGCTTGGCACGGGCGCGACTCCAGATTCTGCCGCCTCCAGAGGGCTCGGCTCACCGGCAGGGGAGGGAGCGGCAACAACGTTGGCCCCTACCTCCGTGGTCAGGGCTCCACTCGCCTCCGGCTCCGAGGGAGCGATGACCGGCTCCGCAGCAAGGCCTCCCGCGGCGTGGACGATCTCCGCGGCCTGGGATGCCATGACCTCGGTGCACGGCGGCCGCGGCTGCGCAGGTCTGCGACGCCCCTGCAGCGGTGCCATCTTCGGTGGCCGGTGGCGTCACGACCTGGGCGCCCGAAGCGGCCGTGGTCGGGTGAGCCTGGGGTGACTCCGCGGTGGTGACCGTGGCACCCTGGGTGCCTTTCCCCGCGTCGACCTCAGGAGGGTCAGCGGCCGCGGCGGCTCCCGCCTCGCCAGTGCTGTAATCCTCACTGGTCGCGGGCTGGTTTTCCTCCTCGTCCGGGTCGTCGACCCCTTGGTAGAACTCGCCAACGGGGGCCGGGCTTGGTGGCCCCGAGGGGGTCCGCGTCGGGCACGAAGGTCGGCGCAGGACCAGCGCGAAGACATTCTCCTCCTCGGACTTGGACTCGCCCTGAACAACAGCCATCGTCAAAACGGGCAAGTTTCGAGCTCGGGTGCTCAAGGTCTGCGATCAAAAATATACACTAAGCCAGAAAGATGCGGAGGGGACGGTGCAGTCCAAGAAGCCGGGGATTTACCTGGGTCACCAGCCTCCGCCTCGCTGAGGGTCGACGAAGGTCTTGTTGCCCCGAAGCCAACGGGGCACATCGCTTGCGTGTCCTCGCGACCTGGGGTCTCGAAGTCCGAGCCAGCTCCGCATCGCCCACCGCGGCGGGGGTCCGAGCTCGAGGCTCTGGGGCCGGGAGAGGGCTCGGGGACCTAGCG
Source organism: Guadua angustifolia (assembly GCA_036346375.1). Classification (NCBI taxonomy): domain Eukaryota; kingdom Viridiplantae; phylum Streptophyta; class Magnoliopsida; order Poales; family Poaceae; genus Guadua; species Guadua angustifolia. The sequence continues at coordinate 17,622,437 of CM070514.1, forward strand.
GCGGCTGCTGCACTCTGCTACTGCAAAGAAGAAAACTCGTCAACCAGCAAGGCGCACGAGCACGGGCCTGGGGGCTCGACCAGCGGGATCCTTACCATGGCACGATCACCCCACTCGACATGAGGTTTCTTCGCCTCCTGGCGGTCCGCTTCGCCCGGGGAAGGCCTCTTCTTCCCCTTTTTGCTCTTGCCCCCGACAGCGGAGCATCCGCTTTGGGTCATGTCGAGCGACTCCGATGGTCCTACGTGCATGAAAGGATCAAGGAGGGCCCCAGGGTCACTCAAGATGAGCCATTGGTCGGGATGGCTTACCTCGGCCTTTCGGCGGAGCATGTTCTTCGGGATTGAGTCGTCCATGGAGTAGTTGTGCGCCAGTTTTCCGAACATCTCGTTCATCCTGGCGGCAACCCATGACTCCTTCGGCGCTGCAAAGGGGAACGACCCTCAAAGAAGATCAGGGGCAGACTCGGGCAAGACCATGAGGCAGGGAGGCTTACCAGACGTACCCTCACGGGTCGAGTCGATGCGCCCTTGGATCTGGTAGAAGCGGGTCGTCGCCTCGCGAAGGACACCGATTCATGCAGAAGTCGGCGGCGATCGCTGTCCGGTGAGACTGCTTTCGGAGCAGAGATGTATGGCAGCGATGGCCTCTTCGTCGGCCTCGGGTCGTCCTCCTCTGGGGTCTCCTTCTTCCGTAGATGGGCTTTCCCTCATATGATGTGTGCCGAGTTCCCCTTTCTTCGGAGTAGAACCACCGCTCGGACCATGGCCCGAGGGAGTCCCAGTTTGGATCTTGGGAAGGACCACTTGAGCCTGTCTGTTAGGAAGTAGAGGCATCCGACCACGGGGTCCTTCCCGGCGGAAGAGGTGAAGGCACCGAAAGAAGAGCGAGGGTTGGGATGGATTCTAGGAACCCCTACGCACAGTGGGAGAAGATGGCGAGAGTAAGAATGGAGTTCGGCACTGGGTTTATGAGTTCGATCTCAAGGCCCGGTGAGGACCACGAGAGGAACTCGCTCTCCGGGGTCCGCAGGCCGAAGAGGATGTAGTGCTCGGTGCAAACAATCTCATCGTCCCTAGGGCGTGGCTCGGTCTCGTTGCCCGGCAGCCACCATGTGAATGGATCAAGCAGTCCCAGGGCCTCGAGTTCCTTCATCCTTGCAGGCGACAACGTGCTCCTCCCTAGCTTGGCCATGGCGATCGCGGCGATTTTGGTCGAAGGTGGGGGAGGAGGTTTTTGCTTGGGCAAGGAGGTTTGGAAAGCGAAGGGCGCTGGTCAGGAGTTTTCTTAACAGTCGTTGCGGTTTCGGGTTTATAGGCTACGCCGTCGCCGAATCCAGTCCACGGCGCTTCGAAGGGCGCGCTAGCCACGATTTGACAGGTGCAATTAAGGCCTAGGCTGTGGTTTCGTGGCATAGCAGGTGTCCATCAACCGTTTACATCCGTACCGGAGTTCCGGAGATCAAGAGGCGCCAGGTGTCGTCTTCATCACGGCCTGGCGTTACGTTTTCCGCCCGACCTCGACCTCAAGCTCGAAGGTTCCAGAAATCAATCCTGACTGTAGAGGCTCAAGGTCGGCCCGTGTCCCAGCCACGACCTTAAGCCTCGGGGCTAGCCGGCGAGGGTTGGCGTCCCTTTGGCCAGGCGCGGCGGTCAACGGACCCCCAAGCTCGGGAGGCCCGACCACGACACAGGGGTGTGCCGAGGCATTCGACCTAGAGCGCGCTAGACCCGAGCACGGCTCCGCACAACCTCGAGCTCGGGTTGCCCCTCGTTCAAAGCCGTAGTCCACCCTTGGATTTCGGATCGTACGTTTGACCGGCGGTTGCCAAAGCGCGGGTCATGGGGATAAGCAGTCGTGCAACAAGTCCGGCGATTCTTGCCGACCCTCAACGTGCATGAAGGCCACTTCAGGAATCTCCCGTCTGTTAGGGCGAGGAGGTATAAGACCAGGATGCGCAGTCTCTCAGGAGGACAACACACAACACGCCATAGCTCGAGCTTAGATGTAGCCATTGTTGAACTTGAGTTGAACACACACTCCTGTACTCAGATATAGCTAAGAATACTGCCGCAAGGCGACTGGAGTAGGGCTATTACCTCCACAGGGGCTCGAACCAGTATAAATCTCGGCCTCACGCTCGTTGTCGTCTTGCTCCGACCAACGTCGCATCTCCTCCATTCCTCCGTTTGAGCAAAGCGCAGCTCGGGTCCCGTATCACACTAACCCCCCATCTCACTTCTTGCGGTTGGCGATCCCGATCGTCGACAATTTCCATACACTAAAGTCTTGCGAGTACATACGTGTACTCACGGTTGCTTAATCCTAACAATATAGATGACGGTATGGAAGAACTCCCATTTATTACGACCGTACTTTACTCCGGGGTCCGACAATGATGTTGATGGATGAACTTGGGCTTTTCCAAGTCGGTTGCCTTTGGGTTATTGGATGGGCATACCGCTGTCCTACTTTTGGTATATATTTAAATTCCGCTGCAATTTACTCTTTGACATGTAATATTTGGCCGGTCGGCCACTACTTGTAATAGTAAGTAGTTGTAATAGTTGTAGTTTATGTTTATTCTATACCAACTGTTTAGATTCATGTGTATGTGTTGCGATACATCTCGAATGCGGGATATGTGGGTGCTAGGCGTTGATCTTGGGAACTAGCACTAGACACATATCCGGGCACTGAATTGTCATCAATCATCAATGCATACACTCGTATGCGACCGTCGTTCTTTGGCTATTGCTCTTGCTCCTTGGAGAGTGCGAGGCGATACCAAGGTCTGAGACGGATGCGAATGCTATGCGTGGATGAGTTGGTCTCAATCCCGGTATGGTTGTTCAGAATGGAATCAAAACTCCCATGGACGCGTAAGTGTGTACGGTGCGACTATGTGGCTCATAATTGCTTGAGTGAGGGCCATTTAGTCAATACTCCGTGCACGGGACTTTTGGGTGGCAGTGAGCATACACTTAAGTGGAATATGGGTGTCACCTCTATGTCCAACGCACGTGTGAGGATCGATTCATATTTCCGGGTGACCACATGGGCAAAGGGTATGTGCAAGTTTTGCTTTGATCAACCCTAAGGACTTAACCTTGCGAGTCTTCGACCTGAGTCAATCATGCAACCACATGTCTGTTATGGGGCAGCTTGGCCGATTAATTTGCAATGTCTTATCTTTAGTACTGCTTTGGTGGTGTGAGTCCGGGTTCACGGATCAACTCACATGGCGCAAGAGGGGGCCCTGTTGTGGTGGTTCAGCCCATCAGTGTTGAAACCTCAGCGGGTAGTACTGGGTTAAGGTAGAGCATTGTAAAGGCTTTGTCATGATTTCTCTGCCGGCACACCAAAGGAAGTGTGCCAATAGCTTGTCAACAAGAGATGATCATGTCGTATGGGTAAAGTGCATAACTTCTGCAGAGTGTACAATCTATTCGAATAGCCGTGCTCACGGTATTGAGTATAGCTCGAGAATTACAGTCAAGGGTTAGACTTTTGCAAAATGAAAACTTGGGATGGATGGTAGGTTGCCATGGGAGGTTGAATCTTGACTTAGGATGGGAAACTTGGTTTACTTGAGAAACGCTGAATCTATCTATTATTGTTATTTGTTTTATTACTGTCTTTTCAATCTATATATTGTACTTGTTCATAAATGCTGCTTTACTGCAAATAGCCATTGTTAGCCATTCCTTTCGAATAAGCCTTGCATATAGTTATGTTAGAATTGCACTCTGTGCACAACTTGTTGAGTGCTTTATGTACTCACAATTGCCTACAACATCACCAGTGTTGAAGAAAGTGTACCATGAAGGGACGAATGTTTTGGGTGCAAGCTTTGTCAGTTGCCTGTGGTATACAGAGGGGTTATCTACGTCTTCATTCTGCTGCATTTCAATTTGTTGTTCAGCCTTGTAAGGCAAGTCAAGTAAGTTGACCCTAAGTTCATGCAACTGTTAATATTTAATATATAATATCTGTTATCTTATTTCCGCTGTGTATGATTGTGATATTCACTGATGTTGAGCCTGTGTGCACTAGCGTGATTCTGGACTAGTGCAGTATACACAAAGGGTCCGGATTTGCATATTCGGGTCCCGACAAAGGTGGTATCAGAGCCATACTGACTGTAGGCCTTGACCCTAGATAGTTGGTTGTCTCTATAGGTCCTTCAAAATTATTTTCTAAAGTAAAAGACTTAACCTAGAAAAATAATGTGTTCTTGACTTATCTCATTCTTCTATTTCTGTCCTTACCAAAAATTCTTTCTTTTCCTTTGCTGAAATTTCCTTCTCTTACCTCTACTAAATTGAGTTAAAAATCTTACCTAAATAGTCTTGAGTAGAAAAACTATATACCACACTTTAGGAGATGGCATCGAGCGCCTGCTGCTACCATAATGATCATGAAGGAAAGAATCATCAAGCTCATGAAAGAGCGGATCAATGAAGTATATCAAGTGTTAGAAGACTAAGTGCTTCAAGTAGCCAGTTGAGACTCATGTGTGGGAGTCGCGTTTCCTAAGACAGGAGTGTCGCCCATGTACACGGTGGTTTTGTGTGTTTAGGTTGAATTGGTTCTTCTTGATTGCTGGGTGTGCAGTATGTGTTGCAAAGCTTTTAGGCTTATATAAGCAACCATACCAAGTTATTAATATAGTTGCCAAAGTTGATTGGGTTAAACCTATCTCCCCTGTGTTAGGATTCTTGCTCCTTACCTATGTTATTTCCCTCTTCCCTAACCCCTTTGAGGTAATCAAGCAGATGGTTCAGATTAGTGATAGCAATGGAGCCAGTGGAAGTGAAATCAACTCAGTGGAAACTCCAAGGATGGATCAATTCTTCAACCGTAATTACAGATAGATATGCAGAGTTTCAAAGAGTTTTTAGCTACTCAGACTCAGTTAATGCAGGCAATGATGAAGCAAATACAAAATATGACCAATCAAGCTAATGTCAGCAAAGCGTCTCGAATGGTTATCAATGATCCCTGTGCTGAGTCAAGGTTATCAAAATTCATAAGGACTCATCCGCCAATATTTTTAGGAAATGTTTCACCTTCAAAAGCAGAAGATTGGCTCAAGACCATTGAAAGGAAGCTATTCATAGCTCAGTGCAGAAGTGATGAGAAGGTCTTATATGCTTCATATCAGTTACAAGAAGTTGCCGATGAATGGTGGAAGGACTATTGTGCTAACCATGAAGCCCCACAGAAAATCACTTGGAATGAATTTATTGCTGCTTTTTATGATCTCTTTGCTCCACCAAGGAATGGTATGGTCACAGTGAATTCAGAAAAGGACGCTACCCCTGCACCTTGTTCAAAATCTAGACATTGTTCTATGAAGTGCTGCCAACCAAACAATTTAGAAGATCGTGCGTGCATTCGCTATGGAGAAATAGGACATACCGCTGACAAGCATGCGATCAATTGCTCCAGTTGTGAAGGAAGCCATTTTCCTGGAAAGTGTCCTATGAGTAACATCACATGTTACCTTTGTGAAGGACAAGACCATTACCCACCTCAGTGTCCCTTGGATATGATAGTTACTGCCGTGATCCAGCATCAACGGAAGAATCTACGGACCCTAGTTGCTCAAGAATTATCAATAAGAGGGGGAAAGTTAAAAATACATCCTCCTGAACCTGTCAACCTTAATTAGGAAAGTAGTGAGTGGCAATCACCAACGGCATGTTTCTTGTGTGATAAAGAAGGTCGTTGGTTTAGAGAGTGCCCTCTGAAGCAATCAGCCCTGAATCATAAGGACAATAACAAGTATATAGTTGCACCCATCAAGGCAGAACGATGCAAACGTTTGTGCTACTACTGTCAAGAAGAAGGCCATTTTGTCAAGTAATGTCCTCAGAGAGAACAAATAATTCCTATAGCCGTGGATATACCGGAAGTTACCTCAGTCTAGTACATAACGCCAAGAGTGAGCGGTGAAGTTGCAAGAGAAATTTGCCGAGAGAATCAATTGAAGAAAAGGCGTCTAGTTAAAGACACCATTCCAATCAACGAATGCTCAACAAAGATAGTTCACCCTGGACTCTGCTATATTGGCCACAAACCTGAGTATTTTGCCAGCAAATGCCCTCAAAGGAAAGCAATCGTGTGAGCTCAAGTCAATTTCAACTCCGTCCCTGTCGAAGCCCCAGCACCAATGCTAAAACAAGGAAGTCAGGAGCCATGAGTTTACTTAGTGCAATGTCGTAACCCTATTTGTAAAGTAAAGAGATTAGTGATGAATTCCATGTAAATGTTTCCTTGTCGAAAGAAATAAAACAGAAATGGTTGATACATTGGTATATGGAGTATTGGAATGAAAAGCAATAATGTAAAATGATGAGTTGGATGTTTCTCTAAGAGTATTCTTGTGTTTATGGTTCACCTGAAGATGATACATGTGCAATAGTGGCTAGTTTAGTGGTACCCAGTGTGAGCTTGTTAACCAGAGGATTTGTCATTTTTAGTAAGTGCTCAGTTGTGCTAGATTTAACCAAGATGTTGAGAGTTTAGTGCTTATTGAGTGGGTAGAGTTCCAAGCAAATCATATTATGATTGGATACTTAGACCTTTGACATTATTCCTGGAATTAGTTGGATGCTCAAACATAAGGCTATTTTGGTGAAGAGCATATCGATTTAAAACCTCGAATGTGGAAAACAAGGGGTTTCAAGTGATGACAGTTCATATTAGCCAGCTGATGGATAATAGTGTGGAATTCGCTAGTTGGAAGGTGCACCTATTGTCAGAGAATACCTTGACATATTTTCCAAGAAATTGCCTGGCATACCGTCATATCGAGAGATCAAGTTCGTGAGCGAATTAGTGCTTGGTACAGCACCAATAGCAAAAAGACCATGTCAAATGTCTACTAGAGAATTAATGGGAAATGGAAAAGCATATCGAAGAGTTAGTAGGAAGAGTTTTGGAAAGACCTAGTGCGTACCATGGGAGCTCTTGTTTATCAAAAAGGAAAACGGAAGAAGATCAGGAAAGTGCACTGAATCTTGCTCTAAATGAAGAAAAGATCGAAAACAAGTATCCAATATCAGGATTGACAACTTGTTTGGACAGTTGAGGAGAGAGTTGGAACTTCTCTAGGATAAAACTTCGCTCCGGCTATCATCAATTGAGTAGTCATGTGAAGGATATTTCTAGGATTGCGTTCTCTATTCAATATGGACAGTATGAGTTTTGGCTATATCTCTTGGATTGACCATTGCCCCCGCATACTTCATGAACATGATGACTAAGGTGTTTATGGATTATTTGGATAAATTCATGGTTGCCATATAGATGACATTCTAGTATACTCTAAGACAAGAGGAAAACATGCAGAACCTTGAGATGAGTTTTTGCAAGAGCAGCAGTTGTACGCTAAGTTCAACAAGTGTGATCCCTGGAAGAAAAAGGTCGAATTCTTTGGTCATATAAAGACTACTAAAGGAGTTGATGTTGAATCAAGCAAGGTAGAAGTTGTGTTACATTGGGAGCAACCAAAGTTCAGTACTTAGAGTTGAAGTTCTGGGAATGGCAAGATATTATCGCTGGTTCATAGAAGGGTTTTCAATAGCTAGACCTCTTATGTGATTGTTGAAGAGAAAAAGTTGCATGGACGTCAGAGTGTGGAAAGAGTTTTCAGAAGTTGAAGAAGCGGTTAACATCAACACCTGTGTTAGTATTACCAGCTGTACGGAGCAGTTTCGACATATATGGTGATGCTTCTAGACATGATCTGGGATGCGAATCAACGCAAAATGGCAAGGTTGTTGCCTATGCGATGAGGCAATTGAGATAGCATGAGGAGAATTACCCTACGCATGACTTGGAGTTAGCCATCGTAGTGCACGATAAAAAAAATGGTGTCACTATCTCATTAAAAATAGATGTGAACCATAAGAGTCTAAATTATATATTTACTCAGTCAGACCTTAATATGGAGCGAAGAAAATAGCTGGAAATGATCAAAGATTATAGTGTTAGAATCCATGGGCACCCCGGTAAGGCCAACGTGGTGGTCGACGTTTGAGTTATGAGGCCACAGTGCGAATATGTTGATAATAAGTAGTTAACCAAAGTTGTGCAAAGAATTTGAGAGATTGAAATTAGAGGTCACTCCACAAGGTTTCATAGTTGCTTTGGAAGTAAAACCAACATTAGAAGATCATATCACAGAAAGTTCGAAGGGTGATGAAATACAAAATCAAGTCAAAAAAAGAAGAAGGCTTAGCCAAGGAGTAGAATTTGAATAATGAGGACACTATGTGATTTTAAGGTCGAACCCATGTACCGAAACGGGAAGAGCGTTCGGTGTTTGGGCCCGAGATTCTCAGGGAGGCCGAAGAGTAAGTTGTCATGATCAGGGAAAAGCTTAAAACAGCGCAGTCAAGATAGAAGAGCTACGCAAACAATCGCCATCATGATTTGAGTTTTGAACCCAATGACTTCGTGTATCTCAGAGTCACTCCCCACAAAGGTGTAAAAAGATTTCATGCCAAAGGAAAGCTTGCACCCAGGTTCGTTGGACCATTCAAAATCCTGAGTCGTCGAGGAGAGGTTGCTTATCAGTTGGAGTTGCCCCAGTCATTAGCAGGAGTCCATGACGTGTTTCATGTGTCGTAGCTCAAGAAATGTCTCAGAGTACCAGCAGAGCAGACGTCGTTAGAAGCAATCGAATACAAGAAGACCTGACTTACAAAGAGCAACTAATCAAGATTCTAGACGTGATGGAGTGCAAGACCAGAAACAAGTCTATTCGCTTTTACATAGTTCAATGGAGCAATCACTCATAGAGCGAAGCAACCTGGGAGCGCGAAGAGGATCTGAAGGCATAATTCCCAAACCTGTTCCCTAGATAGCCCTGAATCTCGGGATCGAGATTCTGTTAAGGGGGGAGGTTTGTAACATCCCAAATTTTGGCCTTTTGAATTAGTTAATAGTGTTTTATTGCCATTTGTGAATTTTCTGGAGTTATTGGATTTTTCTGAGATTTATTTGAATTATTTTCAAATAAGTATATTAACCTTTTGCCAAAAACTAATTATATGTAGCTAAGTTTAAAATAAAGTTTTGCCAAAAATATTTTATTTGGGTCTAGGAAGTCTCAAAGTATTTTTGAGAATTTTCTTGGATTTTTCTTGGTACTTTTATTGCCCTAAATAAATCAAAGTAATTTCCCTAATTATTTCATATCAAAAACCTAGAATTTTCGGTTAGAACACTAATGGGCCGAGCCCATTACTGTGCGCGCTTAACCCCGCCCATTGCAGCCCAACCGCTCAACTCGCTTGGGCCATTTTCTTGAGAACTCGCCGTAGCCATCGGATCTTCATCGGGCGGCCTTCATCAAGCCGCGCCGCCAAGCGAAACCCTAGCGCCCGTAGTCATCGGATTTGGATCGTGCGGCCAGTGTTCATGGGGCCAAATAGGAACCCTAATCGCTCGTGGCCGTTGGATGCGATGTGCGGACGAGATCGTATCAGGTTTGGAGTTCGCGTGGCCGTTCGATGGAAATCGGACGGTAGTTGTGTTTAGTTTCCGAGAGGAACTCTTGCCGCCGCCGCCAGAACAACTCGAAGGCCGCCACCGCTTGTTAGGATCCTCGGGCCGACGCGTCACCGAACCTACTTAAGGCTCGACTCGCCCGAGAATCACCGTGCCGTTGCGATCTCTTACTCGAAGCGCCGCCAGCCGAGGAGCCCTAGGTGTCGCGCTCGAACTCGCCGGAGTTCCGTGAAGATTCCCGCCGCGTTTAGCCGTCGCCATGGTCTCGCGCCACCGTTATGAGCCCGGATCCGAGCTCATTCCATCGTGCCTCATCCATTCCGCCGTTCCAAGTCACCGCGATCTCGCTGCAGTGCTGCAGGCTGTGTCGTCGTCTTCATCTCCGGTGAACCAGCGTTGCCGCAACACCATCGCTGGGACCGAGCATCGTCAACCGTCAGATTGCCACCGAACCACCAGGATCGCGCCGCGTCGCCTCGGTGAGCAGTGAACGCCTCGGGTAATCATCGCCGTCCGATCGGAGGTGAGCGATTAGGATCGATCCGGGTTAGATCATGACTCACCACCGTTGGTTCGGATCGGGTGGTCGTCTTTGCGCCGCGTGGCCGAGACCTGTGACCGTCGGATCCGATCTGATTGGCGAAGGGATTCATCATATCGAGACCGTTGGATCAGTATCATGCGGATCAGATCGCAGCTCGAGTCAGAGCAATCAGGCGGTGACTGTAACAACCCAATTTTTGAGTTTTTAATTATTAAATATTATTTTAATGCAATTTATGATTTTTGTGAAATTTTTCGATTTAATTGGATTTTCTGAGATTTATTGGAATTGTTTTGAATTAATATATATGGCTTTTTGCTGAGGGATAATTATAAAAGAATTATTTAAAATAAATTTTTGTCAAAAATATTTTATTTAAGTTCAGAATGTCTCAAAGTATTTTTGAGATTTTTTCGAATTTTAGAGTATTTTTGTTCTTGTAATTAAATCAAAACAATTTATGGAAATATTTTAAATGGAAAATCCGAAGTAATTAAACTATGAACAGTAATGGGCCTCGCCCGCCATCGTGGCAGCCGTCGGTTTTAAAAGGATTAAATACGAACCGTTGATTTAGATCCAACGGTACGACATCACCCCCATACCGCTCAGAGACCCTAACGCGGCGCCGAGTATTGCCGTCCGATCCGCCGCGTGTCATCCATCCGGCGCCGTTTTCAATCAGGTCCGAGCCGACTCGTGAATTCATGGCGTAGCTGCCATGGACTCTGCGCTAGGACTTGCCATATCCGGCCACCGCGCGCCATATAAAAGGAGGCACCGGGTGCGCAATCCCCGAAGCATCAGGAGCTTTGAGCACTTGTCAAGGTTTTTGCCACCGTCGCACCGCAATTGAAGTTTTTCCGAGCGCACCAACGCAAGTTTGTTTCGCCGATTAGTCACCGACGGGAAGTCGTTTCGAGTCGCCAGCGGGACTATTGAACTCGCCGCGTCAAGGCGCACCCCGTGCGCACCATTGCCTCGCCGAAGCATCATCGAGGAAGGAGTTCGCCGTGGAGGCCGCTGTCGCCGGAGAAGAAGGCCGTGCCACCGTTGAACCAGAGCTCAATTCGGAGAACCAAGCGCGTCATCAGGTCGGCGACAACGAGGTGAGTCTGGAGGAGTGCTTCCCGATCATCGCCGGCGACCCTAGGGCCGTGCGCGCCGCCGGCCGAGGTGGCATGATAGTTTGTCGACGCATGGCGCCACGTGGGCTGGATGGCTGAGGTGGCATTGAGTTGGCGCTGTGTGGCTGTACACGGGGGCACATGTGTCAACTGACGCCGAAAATCCATCTTTATCCTTATAAAAATAATTCAACAAATTCGGATTTTATGATTTTAGGGTATTTTTCAGGATTTTCAAATTTCAAAACGCGATAACTTTTGCATACGAACTCGGATTGAAGTGATTCAAATTCCTAAAAATCTGTAAAATTGAGATATTTCTAATGGTAGCTTTTATTTGAATTTTTGAGTTTATTTGCTCCTTGGTTTTGGTGTTTATTTGCTATTTCTTCTCGATTCACGTAGACGTTGAACTGAGCGAGGTTTCGGAGGAGGAATTATTAATTCAAGAGCAATCCTCGGAGCAATACCAGGAGCTTAAGCAAGGCAAGTTGTGCTTTGATCATGTTGCACCCATAAACTAGATTGCATGCTATTTTGATTTACCCTAACACTTGTTATTTTATGTGTATAAATGATTTCAACATAAGTTTGGGATTAGCTATCGTACCCTTTGAATTACACCCTACCTTGCTAGTTGTATGCCGTGATCCACTTGTCACCCTAGGTTGGTTCACTATAGTTGGTTAATAATGAAATCAACATGGATGGTTAGATCGAATTTGAATTGCTTAGCCATGCCACGTCATCACATGTACATGGAATTTTGATAAATAATCTTGATTAATGGAATATGGAACAATGTTCTGAATTTGTGTGTCATGTGTGGTCACACAATGAGATTGAGTTATGGTGGCAATGGATGTCACGCAACAATATTGACTTGTTGATGGCACGTGGTGCTTGGTAATCAACTGGGTGGTTATGATTTTGGGTCGAACAAGTGGCATGGGCGGGATGTTGTGGTGCGCCCGATGGGCAGAGGGTATGTGTATGTCTTGCTTTGATCAAACCATAAGAACACCTTGCGAGCCTTTGACCTGAGTCAATCATGCAACCACATGTTGTTATGGGGCAGCCTAGCTGATTAATTTGTAATGTCTTAGTTTTGGTACTACCGTGGTGGTGTGGTTCACCTTTTAATGAACCCAGATGGCGCAAGAGGGGGGCCCTGTAGTGGTTATCAGACCCTTCAGTGTTGAAACCTTAGCGGGTGGTACTGAGTTAAGACAGAACATTGCAAAGGCTTTGTCATGATTCTCTGCCGGCACACCAAAGGAAGTGTGCTAATGGCCGTGCACAAAAGAGATTATCATGTCATTTGGGTAAAGTGCATAACCTCTCGGAGTGTACAATCTATTCGGATAGTCTGTGTTTCACGGTATTGAGCAAAGCTCGGGATTACAAATAAGGACTAGACTTTGCAAAATAAAACTCGGGATGGATGGCGAGTTGCCATGGGAGGTTGAATTTTGATTTAGGATGAAAACTTGGTTTACTTGAGAAATGCATTTGAATCTATCTATTATCGCTATTTGTTTTACCACCGCTTTTCCAATGATATGGACTAGGCGCCCGATCTTCGATGAGAATAGGTAGCGCCGATTTGGTGGAGTACGGTTGGCGTCTGACTACAACGAACCGACGCGCCTTAGCGATCGGGTACACCACCCTCCTCAAGGTTATTGATCTTGGAAGCGCGACCAACCTCGACCACGAAGGTCTTTGTTCTTGCAAGCAATCGAAGAACCAGCAAGAACAAGAGATCACAAGCAACTCAATTGTGAATATGAATGTAGATTGATTCTGGATAAGAACACTCGAAGTTGGGGTTCCGATAATCAAGTAGGCAGGCGGCCTAGTCAAGACGCATGAAAGTACAAGCAGCAGCAATTGGCTAACTGAATTAAACAAAACCCACACCCTAATTATGGTGGTGGCTGGCTATTTATAGTCCAAGGTTATGCAACACCAGGCCTTAACATGGGCCTATCTAATACAGCTCGGATTAGAAGACCCGCAGCCCAAACTGACTCGGACAGGAAAAGTAGTCTCCATTGTTTTGCAGTTTTCCATTGACTCGGAAGGAATTTGAAGATGATTTCGGATCCGTTTGAAAGAGGATGAGCAGATATTTCAATCCTGTACTTGTGGACCTCTAGAAGTGCTCTAGATCAAAAGTTATGAACGTTTGAAGTTGTTGCTGTTTGCGAGTCCGAATCTGACTTGGACTTCCTTCAAGCCTCCGACTTGGATTCGAGTCTCTTTGCGCCTGGTGGCTCTTCTCCCTGGTTCCTAATAAGAATAACATGATCACAAGATTTAAATAGCATTCCATTCACTAAGTCATTAGTAGGAACACTTAGGAATGACTTCACCTGATAATTTAATTTGCGTGCACGAGCTCGAGTGAGCGGTCCTTGTACAACAGGTTCATTCTGAGGAAGCGTGGTTGTATCCGTTGTGGAGATTTCCTCATCATCCTCCCCCTCTTGAAATGGAGTCGTCCTCGACTCAAGCTCATCTTCATGACCCATGTACGGTTTCAAATCAGCAACATTGAAAGAATTGCTTACACCGTAGTCTGCAGGCAAATCAAGCTTGTATGCATTATCATTTATCTTAGCAATTACTTTAAAAGGACCATCAGCTGTAGGCATCAATTTAGACTTTCGCAAATCAGAAACCTATCCTTTCTCAAGTGCAACCAAACAAGATCTCCGTGTTCAAAAGTTAATTCCTTTCTACCTCGACACAAGCAGCTCTATATTTAGCATTCATGCGCTCAATATTATCTTTAGTAGTCTCATGCAATTTCAGCACAAATTCAAGACGTTGAGCAAAGATCTAAATTTCTTGTTTGTAACATGGTAAAGGTAAAATATCAATGGGTGCACGAGGATTGAAACCATATACCACTGAAAGGAGTCATTTTGGTAGTAGAATGCAATGAGCGGTTGTAGGCAAACTCCACATGAGGTAGGCACTCTTCCCACATCTTCAAATTCTTCTTCAAAATGGCTCTCAACATTGTAGACAACGTTCGTTGACGACTTCCGTCTGCTATCGGTTTGAGGATGACATGTAGTAGAAAACAAGAGCTTGGTACCCGTTTCTTCCAAAGCGTCCGCCAAAATGACTCAAAAATTTCGTGATCGCTGTCTCGATACAATTGTGGAAGGCACTCCATGTAGGTAACTATCTCCTGAAAAACAAATCAGCAATGTGTAGCATCATCGCTCTTATGACAAGGTATAAATGTGCCATCTTAGAAAACCTATTCACGACAACAAATATGCTATCCTTCCCTCTTTGTTCTAGGTAGGCCTAAAACAAAGTCCATTGAAATATCCTCCCATGGAGTACTAGGAACAGGAAGAGGCATATAGAAACCATGTGGATTCAACCGTGACTTAGCTTTATTGCAGGTAGAACAGCGAGAGACATAGCGCCCACATCGAGTCTCATCTTTGGCCAATAAAAATGGTTAGCCAACACATCCTCTGCTTTCTTTTACACCAAAGTGACCCATCGGTCCTCCTCCATGCGCCTCAAGTAACAACAGCATTTAACAGATCCAAATTGAATGCATAGCTTGTTAGAACGAAACACAAACCCATCAAGAACAATGAACTTATTCCAAACTCTTCCTTCCTTACAATTTAGCAAAACATCTTGAAAATCAGCATCATGCGCATATTGCTCTTTAATTGTTTCCAAGCCAAAGATTTTAGAGTCTAGTTGTGAAAGCATGGTATAGAGTCGAGATAAGGCATCAGCAATGACATTATCCTATCCCTTTTTGTGTTTGATAACATAAGGAAAAGATTCAATGAATTCGACCCATGTTGCATGCCTACGGTTCAACTTATTTTGGCTACGAATGTGCTTCAAGGATTCATGATCAGAATGTATAACAAACTCTTTAGGCTACAAATAATGTTGCCAAGTCTCTAATGTTCGAACCAGTGCATACAATTCCTTATCATAAGTTGAATAGTTCAAATGAGGTCCAGATAATTTTTCACTAAAATAAGCAACTGGCTTACCTTCTTGGATCAGCACGCCTCCAATCCCAATACCACTAGCATCACACTCAAGTTCAAAAGTCTTACCAAAGTCTGGGAGTTGGAGTAGTGGTGCATGAGTCGACTTTCTTTCAATAAGTTAAAAGCATCTTCATGTGGCTTGCCCCATTGGAAAACCACGCCTTTCTTGGACAACTCATTTAGCGGCAAAGCAATTGTAATGAAATCTTTACGGCGACGATAGAATCGCAAGTCCGAGAAAACTCCGCACCTTGTGACCGCTTTTAGAGTCGGCCAACTCTGAATTGCCTCAACCTTGGCTTGATCAACTTCAATTCCTGTGGAGTAACAACATAGCCAAGAAAAGCAACTCGACGGCAAAATGTGCACTTCAAGGTTACCAAATAAGCATGCATCTCGAAGGCATCAAAAACAGCACGCAAATGAGCAAGATGTTCCTCTAAAGATTTGCTATAGATCAAGATATCATCAAAGTATGCCACCACAAATCTACCAATGAAAGCACGCAAAACTTCATTCATTAGTCTCGTGAAAGTGCTAGGTGCGTTAGTCAATCCAAAAGGCATCACTAACCACTCATATAGACCGAACTTAGTTTTGAAAGCTGTTTTCCATTCATCTCCTAATTTCATGCGGATTTGGTGGTAACCACTACGCAAATCAACCTTAGAGAACATAGTAGAGCCACTTAATTCATCAAGCATATCATCTAACCTAGGAATAGGATGACGATATCTAATTGTAATGTTATTGATTGCTCTACAATCCACATACATGCGCCATGATCCAACCTTCTTAGGAACTAAAAGAACTGGAACAGCACAAGGACTAAGAGACTCACAAGACGCATTCTTTGTCAAGCGGTTCTTGCACTTGGCGTTGTATCTCCTTAGTTTCTTCCGGATTAGTCCTATATGGCGCCGATTAGCAACGATGCTCCAGAATGAGGTCGATCGATGCTCAATCCTCGAATTGGTGGCAATCCCGTGGAACGCCCTGGGAAAAACATCAAGATACTCCCCGCAAAAGATTAGTCACAAAGAGAGGCAAAACAAAGCAAGTATCTTCTCAAGTGAGAACAATGCATCCTTGCAAACTAAGGCATAGCAAACAGATTTATCAACAAGTAGTTCCTTCACATCGACGGCAACAGAAAACATGCACCTTTCAACTTGATCTCGCTTTTGTTATCACACAGTAACTAGAAGTTTTCTTTTTAGCATTTTCATCAATCTTTTGCTTACTAGCTCTAGCAATGTCCTCCTTAAGAATGGAATCGGGGTCATAGTATGCAATACGATCTTCCTTCCCTTATGCACAAAAGAATACTGGTTGGTTCTACCATCATGCACGTAACTTTTATCACATTGCCATGGTCTACCTAACAATATAGAACATGCTTGCATAGGTACGACATCACATTCAAACAAAATCATGATAGGAACCAATAGCAAACCTGTACTCTCACCAAGCGTAACCTTAACCTTACCAATGTTGTTGAACCATTGAACATAGTAGGGTCAAGTGCGGTCTTGTCTCCAAAGAAAGCTTCTCCACCATGTCCAAGCTTGCAAGGTTGTTGCAACTTCCTCCGTCAATGATCACACGACATGATCGCTCCTTGACGACACACTTGGTTTGGAACAAAGTTGTGCCGCTAATTTTGATCACCTTTTCAATCTGACACTCAATGCACGCTGCACAATGAGGCTCTCATAATGGTCAAGATGGTCGGCTTCAATGTGATCTTCCGGTCTTGTCATCTCCGCTCCTCGCATTGTCACCGCAAGCATAGCATATGTTTCTTCATCTAAATCACTAGCAAAAGAATACTCACCATTGTCTCGCACAATCAGACACGCTTGCTTGGGCATTGGCTCCTCATGTGACCATAACCTTTGCATTGATGACATTGCACATCCTCGCCCTCCCGCTTGAAGCAACCGAAGCGAGCTCTTAGCGCTCGTGCGTGCAAGAGTTTTATTACCTCCAAACCTTGGAAGTCGCGTGGAAGATGAAGGTCGATTCTTGTTGTTGTTGGAGGGGCGGTGCGATCGGTTGCCTTGTGGTTGTAGATGGAGCTCGTGTTGACCAAGTGTTAGCACGACTGCAGAAACATTAGTTCTCGTGCTAGACCATTTATGCTGTCTCCTGCACTTCTCGCTCAAAGATGGCAAGCAAGATGAAACAAGCGAGTGATTGAATTATAATCCTTGTAGCTAAGAATGTCATAAATCTCACGATTCAGCCCACCCATAAATCTAGCCATAGCAGCCTCCTCAGACTCCTCTATACCACAGCACAACATGCCCATTTGTAATTCCTGATAGTATTCCTCTACACTCTTTCTATATTGCCTAAGCAACTGAAGCTTATTCTACAAATCACGCTGGTAATAAGAGGGAACAAATCTAGCTCGCATGATTCTTTTCAAATCAACCCAGTTTTGTGCGGCATCGGGATTCTTACGTCGAAACTCACTCCACCAAATGTAGCAAAATCGGTGAACTCACTAGTGCGGCTCTAACTCTTTTGTTTTTAGGATACTCATGACATGCAAACTTTTGTTCGATAGCTAATTCCCATGTGAGGTATGCATCGGGATCATATTTACCATCAAAAGGAGGCATGATAAACTTAACCTTACCAAGCTTAATCATCATAGTCACGCACTTCATGCCGGGGCGCAAAGGACCCATACCATGCCGATTGCGGTGAAGTTGACGCCGCGTGAGGTCTTCCTCAAGCTCCGAGTCAGCAGCGTAGTCATCGACGTTCTCATCCACCTCGCTGCCCAACACACCATTATCACAGAATACAGAGGTACTGCCCATGTTCTCAAGGCGCCGCAATACTCTCTGTCGGTGGTGTTGATGGTGCCAAACGAAACCTCCAAATTTGTCACCGGTGTTGGTGTCAATCGAGCATTCTCCACTGTCGGCCGCCATTTACTACCGCACATCGCCATCGAGGCCTCTCTGCATGCAGCTTGACTTGGCGCCAAATGTTGAATGATACCGAAGTCGAGGGAATGTTGTCCATCATTGCTCATTGTTTCTCGACATGGTTAGAAAACGAAGAACAACAATTTGCAGGAAAGGGCACTGTCTCTCAACTCTCAACTCTCAACTTGTATCACCAAGCTCTTACCAGTTCTTACCAAGCCTAAGCAAGAGGTGTCGGCGACCGCGAGTCAAAATTCTCCTGGAGAGGTGGTGTACAGGTGCCAAACGCAAGAGCCTGGTAAGTTGTAGTTTTTCTGTGGAGCTATAGGTGGCTGGCAATTGTAACAAAGGATAGCTCGTACCACAATAGTCACGACAAGTTGAATAAACGTTCCACGACAGTATGGTGCTGGTCCTAGCCTCAAACCACACTAGAGACGCGAGCCTAATCACCAACGATGCCACAGAAACGCAATGAGAACGTCCTCAACACAAAGCAAGCAGCTAGGGCTCCACTTTCTTTCTTTTTTTTGTTTTGATTTTTTTTTGTGGGAGCCCAAAAACTGAATGACAGATTCACAAGGACTCCAACAACACTCACCACGACACACCTTTTTTTTGACCAAGGGTATAAAGGTAATTAAAAGATACTCTCTCTCTAAACTTTGGTTTGCAATTGATCTAGTGCTGCTTTTGAAAATTGCACTTGCCTTTTTTCTTCTCTCGACACGATCGGCGAACACTTGGCGATCAGCTCACGCAGATGATGCGAGCACTCGGGCATCGATTGCACGTGGTGGGCGAGCACTCGGCGACCACGCCAAGCGATGGGCGAGCACTCGCCACCAGGCACACGATGGGCGAGCACTCGGCGACCACGCCAAGCGATGGGCGAGCACTCGATGACCGAGCACGCGATGGGCGAGCACTCGGCGACCACGCCAAGCGATGGGCGAGTACTGGCACGAGCCACGCGATGAGCTTAACACTCGGGTGACCGAGCCACGCGATGGCTTAACACTCGGCGACCACGCCAAGCGATGGGCGAGCCCTCGGCGACCGAGCACGCGATGGGCGAGCACTCGGCGACCACGCCAAGCGATGGCGAGCACTCTTCCAAGGTACTCTTCCTTTTTTGATTTGGAATCGATATCTACTAAGGACTCTAACTCAAAAATTACGAACGAATCGTGATCAACACGTGACTCGAACTCAAACTCTAAGGGCGTAAATCAAGACCAAAGAACCCAACTCGATTTAAGCAACCGTGAATTCAACAAGCGGAGAACTACGCAAGAAAAGCAAGGCACGAAAAGTCTTGAACAGAGGAACAAATTTTGTTTTTTTTGATGGGGCAAATTTTCTGGACTCTAGGTAGAAAAACGCAAATTGATAGAAGATCTCACCGAGCAACCTTGAGCTCTGATACCACTTGATATAGACTAGGCGTCCCGATCTTTCGATGAGAATAGGTAGCGTCGATTTGGTGGAGGACGAAGTTGGCGGCTCGACTACAATGAACCGACGTTGCACCTTAGCGACCGGTACACCACCCTCCTGAAGGTTATTGATCTCGCGGAAGCGCGACCAACCTGACCACGAAGGTCTTTGTTCCTTCAAGCAATCGAAGAACCAGCAAGAACAAGAGATCACAAGCAACTCAATTGTGAATATGAATGTAGATTGATTCTGGGATAAGAACACTCGAAGTTGGGGTTCCGATAATCAAGTAGACGGGCGGCCTAGTCGGCACGCGCGAGTACAAGCAGCAGCAATTGGCTAACGGAATTAAACAAAACCCAAACCCAAATTATGGTGGCGGCTGGCTATTTATAGTCCAAGGGCATGCAACACCAGGCCTTAACATGGGCCTATCTAATCCAACTCGGATTAGAAGACCCGCAGCCCAAACTGACTCGGACAGGAAAAGTAGTCTCCATTGTTTTGCAGTTTTCTATTGACTCGGAAGGAATTTTAAGATGATTTCAGATCCGTTTGAAAGAGGATGAGCAGATCTTTCAATCCTGTACTCATGGACCTCCAGAAGTGCTCTAGATCAAAAGTTATGAACGTTTGAAGTTGTTGCTGTCTGTGAGTCCGAATCTGACTTGGACTTCCTTCAAGCCTCCGACTTGGATTCGAGTCTCTTTGTGCCTGGTGGCTATTCTCCTTGGTTCCTAATAAGAATAACATGATCACAAGATTTAAATAGCATTCCATTCACTAAGTCATTAGTAGGAACACTTAAGAACGACTTCACCTGATAATTTAATTTGCGTGCACGAGCTCGAGTGAGCGGTCCTTGTACAACAGGTTCATTCTGGGGAAGCGTGGTTGTATCCGTTGTGGAGATGTCCTCATCATCCAATCTATTTATTGTATTTGTTCATAAATGCTACTTACTGCAAAATAGCCTTGTTAGCCATTCCTTTGGAATAAGCCCTACATATAGATGTATTAGGATTGCATTCTGTGCACAACTTGTTGAGTACTGTGTGTACTCACCCTTGCCTACAACATCATCAGAGTTGAAGAAGGAGTACCATGAAGGGACGAATGTTTAGGGTGCTAGCCTTGTCAGTTGCTTGTGGTATACTGAGGGGTTTATCTACATCTTCATTCCGCTGCAGTTTAATTTGCTGTTCAGCCTCGTGAGGCACCATTATGTAAGTTGACCATAAGGCCGTTCAACTAGTAATATTTAATATATAACACTGTTATCTTATTTCCGCTGTATGATTGTGATATTCATCGATGTTGAGCTGTGTGCACTAGCGTGATTCGGACTAGTCAAGATACACAAGAGGGTCCGGATTTGCATATTCGGGTCCCTACAAAGGTGGTATCAGAGCCATATTGACTGTAGGCCTTGACCCTAGATAGTTAGGTGTCTCTATAGGTCCTTCAAAATTATTTTCTAAATTAAAAGACCTAACCCAGAAGAATAATGTGTTCTTGACTTATCTCATTCTTCTATTTCTGTCCTTACCAAAATTCTATCTTTTCCTTGCTGAAATTCCTTTCCCTTACCTCTCTTTGAATCGAATGAAATCTTACGAGTTACCTTGAGTAGAAGACGATATACCACACCTCAGGAGAAGGCATCGAGTGCCTGTTGCTACCATAATGATCATGACGGAAGGAATCATCAAGCTCATGGAAGAGTGGATCAATGAAGTGTATCAAGAGTTAGAAGACTCAGTACTTCAAGTAGCCAGTTGAGACTCATGTGTGGGAGTCGCGTTCCTTAAGATAGGAGTGTCGCCCATGTAGACGGTAGTTTTGTGTGTTTAATTGGTTCTTCTTGATTGCTGAGTGTGTAGTATGTGTTGCAAAGCTTTTAGGCTTATATAAGCAGCCATACCAAGTTATTAATATTGGTTGTTCAAGTTATTGGGTTAAAACCTATCTCCTCAGATAGGATTCTTGCTCTTATCTATGCTAATTTCGTTTCCCTAACCCTTGAGGTAATCAAGTAGATGGTTCAAAATAGTGATAGCAATGGAGCTAGTGAAAGTGGAAATCAACCCAGTGGAAACTCTAAGGATGGATTAGTTCCTCAACCGTCAATACCGATAGATATGCAGAGCTTCAAAGAGTTTTTGGCCATTCCAGACTCGCTTGATGCAAGCAATGATTTAAACAAATCTGTAATATCACCGGGAATGATATGGCGCAATAAATTCAAAGAAGAATACCACCAATGTACCTCGCTCGAGATCTAGACAACTAGACAAGTTAAAGGATCGTGCGTGCATTATTGTGGAGAGATAGGACATACCGCAGACGAGCATGCGATCAATTGCTCCATTTAGAAGGAAGTCATTCTCTGGAGAATGTCCTATGGGCAACATCACATGTTACCTTTGTGAAGGTCGAGATCACCGCCCACCTCAATGTCCCTAGATCCGATAGTGACCGCCGTGATACAACATCAACGGAAGAATCTACGGACCCTAGTTGCTCGAGAATTATCAATAAGAGGGGGAAGTTAGCTGCCCAGAGACGCCGCTGAGAATTAAAAACACGACCTCCTAAACCTATCAACCTTAATCAGAAAGCAAAGGAGTGGCAATCACCAACCAGCATGTTTCTTGTGTGATAAAGAAGGTCATTGGTCTAGAGAGTGCCCTCTGAAGCAACCAACCTGGATTATAAGAGTGAGGATGAGTACAGTTGCACCCATCAAGGCAAAAGCGATGCAAGCGGTACAGCTACTCTTGTCGGGGAAGAAGGCCATTTTGTTAAGCAATGCCCACGGAGAGAACAAGTATTTCCTCTGACCATGGGAATACCGAAGTTACTACCGTCAAAGATATAACGCCAAGGGTGGCGGTGAAGTTGCAGGAGAAATTTGCCGAGAAAACCAATTGAAGAAAAGGCGTCTAGGTAAAGATACTATCAACGAATGCTCAAGAAAGGAGTTCACCTAGACTCTGCTATAATTTTCGCAAACACCGGCATTTTGCCAATAAGTGCCCTCAAAGGAAAGCGATCACGTCGATTCGAGTCAATCCTAACTCCGCCCCTGTTAAAGCCCCAGCGCCAATGCTAAATCACGGAAGTCAGGAGCCATGAGTTTATTTAGTGCAATGTCGTAACCCTACTTGTAAAGCAAAGAGATTAGTGATGAATTCTGTGTAAGGTTTCCTTGCCCAAAAGAAATAAAGCAGAATTAGTTGATGCATTAGTATACAAAGTATTGGAAGGAAAAGCAATAATGTAAAATGATGAGTTAGATGTTTCTCCAAGAGTATTCTCGTGTTTATGGAGCACCTGAAAATGATACATGTAAGGGTGGTTAGTTTAGTGGAACCCAACCTGAGCTTGTTAACCAGAGGATTTGTCATTGTCATGAAGTGCTTAGTTGTACTAGATTATTCCAGGACGTTGAGAATCCCGTGCTTATTGAGAGAGTAGAGTTCCAAGCAAATCATATTGTGTTAAATATCCAAACTTTTGAGGATTAGACCTAAGGTTATTTAGGTGAAGGGTATGTCGATTTAAAACCCTGAATGTGAATGGGGGTTTCAAGTGATGATAGCTCGTGTTAGCCAGCTGATAGACAATAGTGTGGAATTTGCCAATTAGAAGATGCGTCGGTTGTTAGAGAATACGTTGATATATTTTCTAAGAATTCACCTAGGATGAAATCATATCAAATAATCAAGTTCGGGAGCGAATTAGTGCCTGGTAGAGCACCAACAGTGGAAAAACCATGTCATATATATATATACCAAGGAATTAGTGAAAAAAATATATAAAATAAAATATATTGGTGGTCTAAAAAGAGCAAAAGCTATTGGATATAATACTCGATGTTAAGTGTGTATAGGCAATGCATCAGGGACCTAAAGGTTCATTGCAATCATTATAAATCCCTGAGTGGAAATGGGAGGCAAATCATGAAATGGATCCCTAGTGTGAATTAGCCATAAAGGATACGAATTCGGAGGAATCGTTATTGATTAATTGACCAAAGTTACACGGTTCATACCATTAAAGACTACGAATTCAAAAGGTGGTTTGGCAGATCTGTATATGCCAGGGCTTGATGGCGGACATAGGTGCCTAAGAAGATTGTGTCCGATAGAGGTATCCAAGTTATCTCGAGATTTTAGAACAAGTTACAAGAAACAATGAGAACTCGCTTGAATCTCAAAGACCACGTATCATTCTTAGATGGATGGTTCGACAGAAAGAGATAATCATACTTTAGAGGATATGTTGAGAGCTTGTGCAAAATCATACGCTGCATTTTAGGATAAATGTTTGCCATATGCAGAGTTTAGTTACAACAATAGTTATCAGGCTAGGTTGCAAGTGTCACCATTTGAAGCCTTATATTGTCGAGCTTGTCGTACCCCGTTAAATTGGAACGAAACGGGGAAACGTTCGGTATTTGGGCCTGAGATGCTCAGGGAGGCTGAAGAGCAAGTTGCCACAATCAGAGAAAGATCGAGAACAAAGACAATCGAGACAGAGTAAGAGTTATGCTGATAATCGTCGTCGAGAATTGAGTTTCGAGCCTAATGATTTTGTGTATCTCAAAGTCACTCCCTTGAAAGGTGTGAAAAGGTTCAACGTTAAAGGAAAGCTCGCACCTAGGTATGTTGGACCATTTAAGATCTTGAGTCACCGAGGAGAGGTTGCGTATCAGTTAGAGTTGCCCCAGTCATTAGCAGGAGTTCATGATGTGTTCCACGTGTCTCAACTTAAGAAATGTCTTAGAGTGCCCGCAGAACAAACGCCGTTAGAAGCTATCGAGTTACAGGAGGATCTAACCTATAGAGAGCAGCCGATTAAGATTTTGGACGTAATGGAGCGTAGAACCCGAAATAAGTCCGCTCGCTTTTGCAGAGTTCAGTGGAGTAATCATTTAGAAAATGAAGCAACTTGGGAGCGTGAAGAAGATCTGAAGAAAGAATTCCCAAACCTATTCTCTAGTCAGCCCTGAATCTCGGGGTCGAGATTCCGTTAAGGGGGGGAGGTTTGTAACATCCCAATTTTTGAGTTTTTAATTATTAAATATTATTTTAATGCAATTTATGATTTTTGTGAAATTTTTGGATTTAATTGGATTTTCTGAGATTTATTGGAATTGTTTTGAATTAATATATATGGCTTTTTGCTGAGGGATAATTATAAAAAGAATTATTTAAAATAAAGTTTTGTCAAAAATATTTTATTTAAGTTCAGAATGTCTCAAAGTATTTTTGAGATTTTTAAGAATTTTAGAAATATTTTTGTTCTTGTAATTAAATCAAAACAATTTATGGAAATATTTTAAATGGAAAATCCGAAGTAATTAAAGTATGAACAGTAATGGCCTCGGCCCGATTCTTCGTCTTGGTCGTCGGGTTTTAAAATGATTAAATACGAATCGTTGGATTTAGATCCAACGGCCGACATCAGCCCATACCGTTCGGAGACCCTAATGCATGCGCCGAGTATTGCCGTCCGATCCGCTACGTGTCATCCATCCGAGCGTCGCCTTCAATCTGTGTCCGAGCTGGACTCCAGGAATTCATGGCGTAGCTGCCATGGAATCTGCGCTAGGACTTGCCTTATCCGGCCACCACGCGCCATATAAAAGGAGGCACCGGGTGCGCAATCCCAGAAGCATCAGGAGCTTTGAGCACTTGTCAAGGTTTTTGCCACCGTCGCACCGCAATTGAAATTTTTTCGAGCGCACCAACGCAAGTTTGTTTCACCGATTAGACACCGACGGGAAGTCGTTTCGAGTCGCCAGCGGGACTATTGAACTCGCCGCGTCAAGGCGCACCCCGTGCGCACCATTGCCTCGCCGGAGCATCATCGAGGAAGGAGTTCGCCGTGGAGGCCGCTATCACCGGAGAAGAAGGCCGTGCCGCCGTTGAACCAGAGCTCAATTCGGAGAACCAAGCGCATCATCAGGTCGGCGACAATGAGGTGAGTCTGGAGGAGTGCTTCCCGATCATCGCCGGCGACCCTAGGGCGTCTTGTATGCCGCGGCGAAGTGGCATGATAGTTTGTCGACGCATGGCGCCACATGGGCTGGATGGCTGAGGTGGCATTGAGTTGGCATTGCGTGGCTATACACGAGGGCACATGTGTCAACTGACGCCGAAAATCCATCTTTATCCTTATAAAAATAATTCAACAAATTCGGATTTTATGATTTTAGGGTATTTTTCAGGATTTTCAAATTTCAAAACGCGATAACTTTTGCATACGAACACGGATTGAAGTGATTCAAATTCCTAAAAATCTGTAAAATTGATATCTTTCTAATGGTAGCTTTTATTTGAATTTTGAGTTTATTTACTCCTTGGTTTTGGTGTTTATTTGCCATTTCTTCTCGATTCGCGTAGACGTTGAACTGAGCGAGGTTTCGGAGGAGGAATTATTAATTCAAGAGCAATCCTCAGAGCAATACCAGGAGCTTAAGCAAGGCAAGTTGTGCTTTGATCATGTTGCACCCATAAACTAGATTGCATGCTATTTTGATTTACCCTAACACTTGTTATTTTATGTGTATAAATGATTTCAACATAAGTTTGGGATTAGCTATCGTACCCTTTGAATTACACCCTACCTTGCTAGTTGTATGCCGTGATCCACTTGTCACCCTAGGTTGGTTCACTATAGTTGGTTAATAATGAAATCAACATGGATGGTTAGATCGAATTAGAATTGCTTAGCCATGCCACGTCAACACATGTACATGGAACTTTCATAAATAATCTTGACTAATGGAATATGGAACAATGTTCTGAATTTGTGTGTCATGTGTGGTCACACGATGAGATTCAATTGTGGTGGCAATGGATGCCACGCAACGATATTGACTTGTTGATGGCACGTGGTGCTTGGTAATCAACTGGGGTGGTTATGATTTTGGGTCGGAGCAAGTGGCAAGGGCAGGATGTTGTGGTGGGCCCGATGGGCAGAGAGTATGTGTATGTCTTGCTTTGATCAAACCATAAGGACACCTTGCGAGCCTTTGACCTGAGTCAATCATGCAACCACATGTTGTTATGGGGCAGCCTAGCTGATTAATTTGTAATGTCTTAGTTTTGGTACTACCGTGGTGGTGTGGTTCACCTTTTAAATGAACCCACATGGCGCAAGAGGGGGGCCCTGTAGTGGTTATCAGACCCTTAAGTGTTGAAACCTTAGCGGGTGGTACTGAGTTAAGACAGAACATTGTAAAGGCTTTGTCATGATTCTCTGCCGGCACACCAAAGGAAGTGTGCTAATGGCCAGGCACAAAAGAGATTATCATGTCATGTGGGTAAAGTCCATAACCTCTGCAGAGTGTACAATCTATTCGGATAGCCGTGCTCACGGTATTGAGCAAAGCTCGGGGATTATAGTCAAGGGACTAGACTTTTGCAAAATAAAACTCGGGATGGATGGCAGGTTGCCATGGGAGGTTGAATTTTGATTTAGGATGAAAAACTTGGTTTACTTAAGAAATACTGAATCTATCTATTACTGCTATTTGTTTTACCACTACCTTTCCACTGATATGGACTAGGCGTCCCGATCTTTAGATGTGAATAGGTAGCGTCAATTTGGTGGAGGACGAAGTTGGCGGCCCGACTACAACGAACCGACGTTGCGCCTTAGCGACCGGTACACCACCCTCCTGAAGGTTATTGATCTCGCGGAAGCGCGACCAACCTGACCACGAAGGTCTTTGTTCTTGCAAGCAATCGAAGAACCAGCAAGAACAAGAGATCACAAGCAACTCAATTGCGAATATGAATGTAGATTGATTCTGGGATAAGAACACTCAAAGTTGGGGTTCCAATAATCAAGTAGACGGGCGGCCTAGTCGGCACACGCGAGTACAAGCAGCAGCAATTGGCTAACTGAATTAAACAAAACCCACACCCTAATTATGGTGGCGGCTGGCTATTTATAGTCCAAGGGCATGCAACACCAGGCCTTAACATGGGCCTATCTAATACAGCTCAGATTAGAAGACCCGCAGCCCAAACTGACTCGGATAGGAAAAGTAGTCTCCATTGTTTTGCAGTTTCCCGTTGACTCGGAAGGAATTTGAAGATGATTTTGAATCCGTTTGAAAGAGGATGAGCAGATCTTTCAATCCTGTACTTTTGGACCTCTAGAAGTGCTCTAAATCAAAAGTTATGAATGTTTGAAGTTGTTACTGTTTGCGAGTCCGAATCTGACTTGACTTCCTTCAAGCCTCCGACTTGGATTCGAGTCTCTTTGCGCCTGGTGGCTCTTCTCCCTGGTTCCTAATAAGAATAACATGATCACAAGATTTAAATAGCATTCCATTCACTAAGTCATTAGTAGGAACACTTAGGAACGACTTCACCTGATAATTTAATTTGCGTGCACGAGCTCGAGTGAGCGGTCCTTGTACAACAGGTTCATTCTGGGGAAGCGTGGTTGTATCCGTTGTGGAGATGTCCTCATCATCCTCCCCCTCTTGAAATGGAGTCGTCCTCGACTCAAGCTCATCTTCGTCACCCATGTATGGCTTCAAATCAGCAACATTGAAAGAATTGCTTACACCGTAGTCTGCAGGCAAATCAAGCTTGTATGCATTATCATTTATCTTAGCAATTACTTTAAAAGGATCATCAGCTGTAGGCATCAATTTAGACTTTCGCAAATCAGGAAACCTATCCTTTCTCAAGTGCAACCAAACAAGATCTCCAGGTTTAAAAGTTAATTCCTTTCACCTACGATTACCGGCTGCTCTATATTTAGCATTCATGCGCTCAATATTATCTTTAGTAGTCTCATGCAATTTCAGCACAAATTCAAGACGTTGAGCAAAGATCTAAATTTCTCGTTTGAGAACATGGTAAAGGTAAAATATCAATGGGTGCACGAGGATTGAAACCATATACCACCCGAAAGGAGTCATTTTGGTAGTAGAATGCAATGAGCGGTTGTAGGCAAACTCCACATGAGGTAGGCACTCTTCCCACATCTTCAAATTCTTCTTCAAAATGGCTCTCAACATTATAGACAATGTTCGGTTGACGACTTCCATCTGGCCATCAGTTTGAGGATGACATGTAGTAGAAAACAAGAGCTTGGTACCCAGATTCTTCCAAAGCGTCCGCCAAAAATGACTCAAAAATTTAGATCGTGTCTCGATACAATTGTGGAAGGCACTCCATGTAAGCGAAATATCTCCCTGAAAAACAAATCGACAATGTGTGTAGCATCATCGCTCTTATGACAAGGTATAAAATGTGCCATCTTAGAAAACCTATCCACGACAACAAATATGCTATCCCTTCCCCTCTTTGTTCTAGGTAGGCCTAAAATAAAGTCCATTGAAATATCCTCCCATGGAGTACTAGGAACAGGAAGAGGCATATAGAAACCATGTGGATTCAGTCGTGACTTAGCTTTATTGCAGGTAGAACAGCGAGAGACATAGCGCTCCACATCGAGTCTCATCTTTGGCCAATAAAAATGGTTAGCCAACACATCCTCTGTTTTCTTTACACCAAAGTGACCCATCAGTCCTCCTCCATGCGCTTCGGAAGTAACAATGATTTAACAGATCCATTTGGAATGCATAGCTTGTTAGAACGAAACACAAACCCATCGGTAACAATGAACTTATTCCAAACTCTTCCTTCCTTACAATTTAGCAAAACATCTTGAAAATCAGCATCATGCATATTGCTCTTTAATTGTTTCCAAGCCAAAGATTTTAGAGTCTAGTTGTGAAAGCATGGTATAGAGTCGAGATAAGGCATCGGCAATGACATTATCCTTTCCTTTTGTGTTTGATAACATAAGGAAAAGATTCAATGAATTAGACCCATGTTGCATGCCTACGGTTCAACTTATTTTGGCTACTTAATGTGCTTCAAGGATTCATGATCAGAATGTATAACAAACTCTTTGGGCCACAAATAATGTTGCCAAGTCTCTAATGTTAGAACCAGTACATACAATTCCTTATCATAAGTTGAATAGTTCAAACGAGGTCCAGATAATTTTTCACTAAAATAAGCAACTGGCTTACCTTCTTGGATCAGCACGCCTCCAATCCCAATACTACTAGCATCACACTCAAGTTCAAAAGTCTTACCAAAATCTGAGAGTTGGAGCAGTGGTGCATGAGTCAGCTTTTCTTTCAATAAGTTAAAAGCATCTTCATGTGGCTTGCCCCATTGGAAAACCACGCCTTTCTTGGACAACTCATTTAGCGGTGCGATAATTGTCTTGAAATCTTTTCTGAAGCGACTATAGAATCACTCGCAAGTCAGAAAACTCCGCACTGTGTGACCGTTTTAGGAGTCGGCCAACTCTGAATTGCCTCAACCTTGGCTTGATCAACTTCAATTCCTGTGGAGTAACAACATAGCCAAGAAAAGCAACTCGACGGTGCAAAATGTGCGCCACGAAGGTTACCAAATAAGCATGCATCTCGTAAGGCATCAAAAACAAGACGCAAATGAGCAAGATGTTCCTCTAAAGATTTGCTATAGATCAAGATATCATCAAAGTATACCACCACAAATCTACCAATGAAAGCACGCAAAACTTCATTCATTAGTCTCGTGAAAGTGCTAGGTCGTTAGTCAATCAAAAGGCATCACTAACCACTCATATAGACCGAACTTAGTTTTGAAAGTCTGTTTTCCATTCATCTCCTAATTTCATGCGGATTTGGTGGTAACCACTATGCAAATCAACCTTAGAGAACACAGTAGAGCCACTTAATTCATCAAGCATATCATCTAACCTAGGAATAGGACGACGATATCTAATTGTAATGTTATTGATTGCTCTACAATCCACACACATGCGCCATGATCCAACCTTCTTAGGAACTAAAAGAATCGAGCAAGACAAGGACTAAGAGACTACAAGACGCACCCTTTGTCAAGCGGTTCTTGCACAGTGAGAACTAGAAGTTTTCTTTTAGCATTTTCATCAATCTTTTGCTTACTAGCTCTAGCAATGTCCTCCTTAAGAATGGAATCGGGGTCATAGGATGCAATCGATCTTCCTTCCCTTATGCACAAAGAATCTTGGTTGGTTCTACCATCATGCATGTAACTTTTATCATATTGCCATGGTCTACCTAACAATATAGAACATGCTTGCATAGATGCGACATCACATTCAGCAAAATCATGATAGGAACCAATAGCAAGCTGTACTCTCACCAAGCGTGTAACCTTAACCTTACCAATGTTGTTGAACCATTGAACATAGTAGAAATTTGAGGTGCGGTCTTGTCTCCAAAGAAAGCTTCTCCACCATGTCCAAGCTTGCAAGGTTGTTGCAACTTCCTCCGTCAATGATCACACGACATGATCGCTCCTTGACGACACACTTGGTTTGGAGCAGGTTGTGCCGCTGATTTTGATCGGCCTTTTCAATCTGGACACTCAATGCCTGTTGTATAATGAGACTCTCATAATGGTCGGCATGGTGCGGCTTCAATGTGATCTTCTGGTCTTGATCATCTCCGCTCCTGCATTGTCGTTGCAAGCATAGCATATGTTTCTTCATCTAAATCACTAGCGAAGAATACTCACCATTGTCTCGCACAATCAAGCTGCGCTTGCTTGGGCATTGGCTCCTCATGTGACCATAACCTTTGCATTGATGACGTTGCACATCCTCATCCTCCCGGTTGAAGCAACCGGCGGAGCTCTTAGCGACCCTCGTGCAGCAGTTTTATTACCTCAAGAAACCTTGGAAGTCGGCGTGGAAGATGAAGGTCGATTCTTGTTGTTGTTGGAGGGCGGTGCGATCGGTTGCCTTGTGGTTGTAGATGGAGCTCGTGTTGACCAAGTGTTAGCACGACCTGCGAAACATTAGTTCTCGTGCTAGACCATTTCGTCATCCACGCACTTCTCGTTCAAACATGGCAAGCAAGATGAAACTAGCGAGTGATTGAATTATAATCCTTGTAGCTAAGAATGTCATAAATCTCACGGTTCAGCCCACCCATAAATCTAGCCATAGCGACCTCCTCGAGACTCCTCTATACCACAAGTGCAACATGCCCATTTGTAATTCTCGATAGTATTCCTCTACACTCTTGCTATCTTGCCTAAGCAACTGAAGCTTATTCAACAAATCATTGGTAATAAGAGGAACAAATCTAGCTCGATGATTCTTTTCAAATCAACCCAGTTTTGTGCGGCATCGGGATTCTTCGTCGAAACTCACTCCACCAAATGCAAAATCGGTGAACTCACTAGTGGCGGCTCTAACTCTTTTGTTTTCAGGATACTCATGACATGCAAACTTTTGTTCGATAGCTAATACCCATGTGAGGTTAGGGATGGCAACGGGTCCGGGTACCTCCGGGTCTAGCCTCCGTGGACCCGGACAAAAGAACCGGTTTGGACCCGGATCCGGGCCGAAGTCGATCCACAGATCCAAACTCGGACCCGGACCCGGCGGTACCGGACCAACAGATGCGTGACCCGTTTGAATCACGATACACAGCGATCACTCGCGACTCATGAGCGATTTTAATTTCTTGGCGGACGCACTCGGGACTCGGGACTCGCGCGCGAATGGATGGACTCGGGGCGCCTCCGATGCATGCTTCATTGGCGTGTCACGTGGGGGCTTTTCTCCGATGCATGCTTCGTCGCTTCAAGCTGGCGAATGGATGGCCTGTTCTTTTCTCTTCACACGCTACATGGCAGCGATCGAATGGATGGGCCTGTCCTTTTCTCTTCACACACGCTACATGGAAATGAGCCTCTGACTTACTTTCTGCCTATGGCGAAAAAAAAGCAAAAGGAAGCTAATTTTGGCTGAAGCTAAAAGCGAGACTTATCCTAGCTTACGGTACATGGATGTCGAGTCGGACTTGTCCTCAACTCTAGTAACGGGTCCGGGTCTGGATACCCACGGGTCCAAAATGAGACCTGGACCCGGACCCGAACCCAGACCCGGACCCGAAATAATATACCCATGGGTCCAAATTTGGACCCGGACCCGGACCCATCGGGTCGGGTACCCGCGGGTACCCGGACCCATGGGTATTTTTGCCATCCCTATGTGAGGTATGCATCAGGATCATATTTACCATCAAAAGGAGGCATGGTAAACTTAACCTTACCAAGCGAATCATCATAGTCACGTACCTCATGCCGGGGGCGCAAAGGACCCATACCATGCCGATTGCGGTGAAGTTGACGCCGTGCAGGGTCTTTCTCAAGCTCCGAGTCAGCAGCGTAGTCATCGACGTTCTCATCCACCTCGCTGCCCAACACACCATTACCGCGTGCCACAGGAGGTACTCGGCCCATGTTCTCAAGGCGCCGCAATACCTCTGTCAGGGTGGTGTTGATGGTGCCAACGGAAACCTCCAAATTTGTCAGCCGGGTGTTGGTGTCAATCTGAGCCTTCTCCACCTGTCCCAGCCGCTCATTTACTTCCTGCACATCGCCATCGAGGCCCTCTGCATGCAGCTTGACTTGGCGCTTGAAATGGTGAATGATACCCCGAGTGCGAGGGGAATGCTGTCCATCATTGCTCGCTGTTCCTGACATGGTTAGAAAATGAAAGAACAACAATTTGCAGGAAAGGGCACTGTCTCTCAACTCTCAACTTGTATCACCAAGCTCTTACCAGTTCTTACCAAGCCTAAGCAGGAGGTGTTGGCGACCGCGAGTCAAAATTCTCCTAGAGAGGTGGTGTCACAGTGCCAAGCATAAGAGCACAGTAAGTTGTAGTTTTTCTGTGGAGCTATAAGTGTCTGGCAATTGTAACAAAGGATAGCTCGTACCACAATAGTCACGACAAGTTGAATAAGCGTTCCACGACAGGTATGGTGCTGGTCCTAGCCTCAAACCACACTAGAGACGCGAGCCTAATCACCAGCGATGCCACTGTAAACATAATGAGAACGTCCTGAACACAAAGCAAGCAGCTAGGGCTCCACTTTCTTTCTTATTTTTGTTTTGATTTTTTTTTGTGGAAGCCCTAAAACTGAATGACAGACTCACAAGGACTCCAACAACACTCACCATGCACACCCTTTTTTTGACCAAGGGTATAAAGGTAATTAAAAGATACTCTCTCTCTCTCTAAACTTTGGTTTGCAATTGATCTAGTGCGGCTTTTGAAAATTGCACTTGCCTTTTCTTCTCGTCTGTGATCGGCGAACACTTGGCGACCAGCTCAAGCGATGGCGAGCACTCGGGCGACCGGTGCGTGGTGAGCGAGCACTCGGGCGACCACGCCAAGCGATGGGCGAGCACTCGGCGACCGAGGCCGCGATGGGCGAACACTCGGCGACCATGCCAGCGATGGCGAGCACTCGGCGACCGAGCCACGCGATGGCGAGCACTCGGCGACCACGCCTAGCGATGGCGAGCACTTTCGGCGACGAGGCACGCGATGAGCCAACACTCAGGCGACAGAGCACGCGATGAGCGAACACTCGAGGCGACCAGGCCACGCGATGGGCGAACACTCGGCGACGCCATAGCGATGGCGAGCACTCGGCGACTGAGGCACGCGATGGGCGAAAGCACTCGGCGACCACGCCAAGCGATGGGCGAGCACTATTCGAGGGTACTCTTCCTTTTTGGATTTGGAATCGATATCTACTAAGGACTCGACTCAAAATTACGAGCATAGCTGTGATCAACCGTGACTCGAACTCGAAACTCTAAGGGCGTAAGCGAAGACCAGAACCCAACTCGGCAAACAGCGTGAATTCAACAAGCGGAGAACTACGCAGATAAAAGCAAGGCACGAGAACAAAGCGGACTCTAGGTAGAAAACGCAAATTGATAGAAGATCTCACCGAGCAACCTTGAGCTCGATACCACTTGATATGGACTAGGCGTCGATCTTCGATGAGAATAGGTAGCGTCGATTTGGTGGAGGGCGAAGTTGGCGGCCGACTACAATGAGCAAGCGTTGCACCTTAGCGGTGGTACACCACCCTCTGAAGGTTATTGATCTCGTGAAGCGCGACCAACCCGACCACGAAGGTCTTTGTTCCTTCAAGCAATCGAAGAACCGGCAAGAACAAGAGATCACAAGCAACTCAATTGCGAATATGAATGTAGATTGATTACGGGATAAGAACACTCGAAGTTGGGGTTCCGATAACCAAGTAGGCAGCGGCCTAAGTCGACGCAAGGAGTACAAGCAGCAGACAATTGGCTAACTGAATTAAACAAAACCCAAACCCTAATTATGGTGGCGGCTGGCTATTTATAGTCCAAGGGCATGCAACACCAGGCCTTAAAATGGGCCTATCTAATACAACTCGGATTAGAAGACCCGCAGCCCAAACAGACACGGACAGGAAAAGTAGTCTCCATTGTTTTGCAGTTTCCCGTTGACTCGGAAGGAATTTGAAGATGATTTCAGATCTGTTTGAAAGAGGATGAGCAGATCTTTTAATCCTGTACTCGTGGACCTCCAGAAGTGCTCTAGATCAAAAGTTACGAACGTTTGAAGTTATTGCTGTCTGCAAGTCCGAATCTGACTTGGACTTCCTTCAAGCCTCCGACTTGGATTCGAGTCTCTTTGTGCCTGGTGGCTCTTCTCCCTGGTTCCTAATAAGAATAACGTGATCACAAGATTTAAATAGCATTCCATTCACTAAGTCATTAGTAGGAACACTTAAAACGACTTCACGATAATTTAATTTGCGTGCACGAGCTCGAGTGGCGGTCCTTGCCTATGAGTTCATGCAGGGAAGCGTGGTTGTATCCGTTGTGGAGATGTCCTCATCATCCAATCTATTTATTGTATTTGTTCATAAATGCTACTTCTTGCAAAATAGCCTTGTTAGCCATTCCTTTGGAATAAGCCCTACATATAGATGTATTAGGATTGCATTACATGCACAACTTGTTGAAATCTTGTGTGTACTCACCCTTGCCTACAACATCATCGAGTTGAAGAAGGAGTACCATGAAGGGACGAATGTTTAGGGTGCTAGCCTTGTCGGTTGCTTGTGGTATCTTTGAGGGTTTATCTACATCTTCATTCCGCTGCGATTTAATTTCTTTTATTGACCTCGTGAGGCACCATTATGTAAGTTGACCATAAGGCCGTTCAACTAGTAATATTTAATATATAACACTGTTATCTTATTTCCGCTGTGTATGATTGTGATATTCACTGATGTTGAGCCTGTGTGCACTAGCGTGATCTTGGGCTAGTGCAGTATACACAGAGGGTCCGGATTTGCATATTCGGGTCCCTACAATGACACATGGCGGGTGATCAGATTTTCCTTTATAAAAATAATTCGGTTAATATTTGATCTTCCAATTTTCTGATTTTTATAATTCGGTTTATATTTGATTTTCCAATTTTCTGATTTTTAGATTTTTGAATCTTTCGAGAGCTCGTTCTCCCTCATACGAACTCCGATTGGGGTGATTCAAGTTTATAAAATTTTGTAAAATTGAGATCTATCTAGTGGTGGTTTTTGTTTGATTTTTGGAGTTTATGTGCTCTCTATTTTGGTATTTATTTGGCATTCTCTTTCGTTTCGCGTAGACGATAAATTGTGTGATGCATCCGGGGAAGTTTCATCAACTCAAGACCGAGGTCCAGAGCATGGATAGGGGTTTTTATAAGGCAAGTTGTGCTTTGATCATGTTGAACCCATGTTTGCAAAGTTCTATTTTGATTTACGATATTGCATATTATTTCATGTGTATAAATGATTTCAATCTAAAGTGGGATTTAGATTACCCTTTGAATTACACCCTACCTTGTCGATTGTATGCCATGATCCACTTGTCACCTTAGATTGGTTTACTATAGTTGATCAATAATAAAATCAACATGGGATGGTTAGATCGAATTAGATTGCTTAGCCATGCCACGTCATCACATGTACTTGAATCATTGATAAATAATCTTGACTAATGGAGTATGGAACAATGTTATGAATTTGTGTGTCATGTGTGGTCACACGATGAGATTGAGTTGTTGTGGCGATGGATGTCACGCAACGATATTGAATTATTGATGGCACATGGTGCTTGGTAATCAACTAGGGTGGTTATGATTTAGATCGGAGCAAGTGGCAAGGGCAAGCGTGCTTGGGTGGGCCTGATGGGCAAAGGGTATGTGCAAGTCTTGCTTTGATCAACCCTAAGGACTTAACCTTGCGAGCCTTTGACCTGGTCAATCATGCAACCACATATACGTTATGGGGCGGCTGGCGATTAATTTGCAATGTTTTATCTTTAATCTTGCTTTGGTGGTGTGAGTCGGGTTCACGGATCAACTCACATGGCGCAAGAGGGGACCTGTTGTGGTGGTTCAGCCCATCAGTGTTGAAACCTCAGCGGGTAGTACTGGGTTAAGGCAAAGCATTGTAAAGGCTTTGTCATGATTTCTCTGCCGGCACACCAAAGGAAATGTGCCAATAGCTTGACAACAAGAGATGATCATGTCGTGTGGGTAAAGTGCATAACCTCTGCGGAATGTACAATCTATTCGAATAGCCGTGCTCACGGTATTGAGCATAGCTCAGGAATTACAGTCAAGGGTTAGACTTTTGCAAAATAAAAACTTGGGATGGATGGTAGGTTGCCATGGGAGGTTGAATCTTGACTTAGGATGGGAAAGTTGGCTTACTTGAGAAACGCTCAATCTATCTATTATTGTTATTTGTTTTATTACTGTCTTTTCAATCTATATACTGTACTTGTTCATAAATGCTGCTTTACTGCAAATAGCCATTGTTAGTCATTCCTTTGGAATAAGCCTTGTATATAGTTATGTTAGAATTGCACTATGTGTACAACTTGTTGAGTGCTTTATGTACTCACCCTTGCCTACAACATCACTAGTGAGGAAGAATGTGTACCATGAAGGGATGCTGAGGGGTTACCTACGTCTTCATTCTGCTGCATTTCAATTTGTTGTTCAGCCTTGTGAGGCAAGTCACGTAAGTTGACCATAAGGTCATGCAACTGTTAATATTTAATATATAATATCTGTTATCTTATTTCCGCTGTGTATGATTGTCATATTCACTGATGTTGAGCCTGTGTGCACTAGCGTGATTCTAGACTAGTGCAGTATACACAGAAGGTCCGGATTTGCATATTCGGGTCCCGACAGTTGTGGTCCTATGTTAGATTAACTTGTTGTTGATATACATTGTTGTCTGTTATCTGTTAAAACTGAACATAGCTAATTGCTTTCTGAAGTTACACTTGTTATTTCATCTTGCATGCTAGTATATACTTATTTCATCTTCTTCTGTGATTGCTCTTTGTCGGTGATTTGCAAAAGGGGCCAGTCTTGCGACTTGGGGACCTTGCATGCGTATTGCAAAGGGGCCAGTAAATTGGCTTGGGGACCTTGCAAGTGGGATCAATTGTTCTATGAGGATTTGGGTTAAGATAGATTGTTTGTGACAACAAATTAATTTTTCATTTGCTGCAATACTTGTGAATTCATATATATGTGATAGTTTGCTTACTATCAATCTGTTTCTCTGCTGTGCTGGTAGTTCCCTGTTAGTTTCAGTATCAGTTCATGCTTTTTGTTGTTCATACTCATGTTTGTTTCGGTTGTCTAGTAAGAACCTGTTAATCTAGCGTGCTTATATATATTGAATCTGTTAATTTAAGGTAATGTTGTCACAAACACGTCGATACCTTGCCCTAGTAGCGAGGAAGGCTTTTAAAGGCAACCCAACATCTGAGAACAATTTATAATAATCAACTTGTGCTATATGCTAGTTGTTATGCCCTCTTTGATATTCATGACAATGCACATGTTTATATCATTGATTATGAGCTCCTGGACTATGTTATTGCTTTCTGTCATGTATCAAAGTATCCTCATGTGCTATTATGTCTATTTGTTTTATCCTTCAACTAAAAGTTTCATAGCTAACCATATTCAAACTTGATTTCTCTAATTAAATAAATTAGAAGACAAATTAAAAATCTGCTTCGGTCCATGGGCTGAATCATTCCCTATTGACCTAGCCTGCCTCCTGTTCTAGCCCATTTCTAACCCATGCATCATCCTTTCTTGCTCTTCCTTCTGACCTCTCTCCTCCCTTTGCTCGTTAACATCTTGAGAACATGCATCAATCTTCTTCTTCCTTGCACGACATGACCGCCATGGAGATAGAGTTCCTTGTACTGTACTGCCTACTTGAAAAGGTGGCAGACAACATTATATTGGCATAATGCATAATGAAAACTAGCATTATTGTGGTGTAGTGTGTTTGTCTTATATGTGGTGATTGACTCAACCTATGTATGAATATTCTTTCAAGTCGATTGTTCAGTTATGAACTTATTATTCTTTCCATCTCACTTATGATTTCTGACCCACATCAACATTTCTTGTCGAAATGTAGTTCTTATGGAGCCCAATCTCGATCCTGTAATGGAGGAGGCTTCCAATCCGAGCCCGAGTCGGTATCTTAATATCGACCCAGTAACTGAAGTTACCGAGGTCTCCACCGCTTCTGCAGATGATGCTCCCATTGCAAGACATCGAGGTCGAGGAAAAACTAAGAAGCTTGAAGGCTGGCATACCATCTCGGAGGTCCCAGATGCTGGGGCCCCTATTGCACCACAGAAGTCAGTAGCAAAATACAGGTCCACATGCGGGTACATTGTAAGGGATAAAATGCCAATCACCTATTTGGATTGGCACAAAGTGCCTCGCACCACCAAAGAGGATCTATGGACAGAGCTCAAGGAAACATTTGAATTCCCCGAAGAAGCCGAAGAGCTTGTGCGTCGCGATGCGTTGATGACCATGGATGCGGCATGGAGGAACTTCAAAGGCGGTGAATACAAACTATGTGAAGAAAAATCGATCGACCGGAGACTATCAAAATTAGAGCCATATTGGGATGAGTTTGTGGTGATGAAGCAAGATGAAGCGGCAAAGAAGTCGATGAGGACCACATAAACATCGCAAGGAGGAATACTCACCCCCACGCAGACCAGAGCACGAGTGGAGTGCATTTTGGTAAAATTCCTCAATAGGAGAGGTAGGAATTAGATGCGGCCCGATTGACTGGCGCAAGTCCCTTAACTGGACTACCAGACCGAGTCATGCAATACGTGCTAGCGAGGGCATCTATCACGTCTAGTGGGGCTCTATCATTCAAAAGCAGCGATGATGAAGTAATGTCGCAAAAAGTTCAACAGCTGCACGTCGAGTCCAGCCAAGGAAATTTCCACCCAGACAGGGAGAAAGATGAACTAATGGTGGCCCTAGGAAACAAAGAGCACCCTGGTTGGGCACGAGGTGTTAGGGTCAAGGTTCCTGGAAGATGAGATTCCCAAAGCACAGAGACTCTTATAGGAGTCAGAAGAGAGCCAAAGAAGCACGTGCCGAAAAAGAATTGGAAAGGATGAAGGAAAAGGTTCTTCGAGAACTACAAGGCACCATACAAAAACAAGTTCAACAACAATTACAAAAAGCCAT
The DNA here is from genome assembly GCA_036346375.1 of Guadua angustifolia. NCBI lineage: Eukaryota > Viridiplantae > Streptophyta > Magnoliopsida > Poales > Poaceae > Guadua > Guadua angustifolia. Next base: position 17,662,551 of record CM070514.1, read on the forward strand.
GTGCCAGTCGCAAGTCCACAATGTTCTCCTCTCCAGCCCTACAAATCGTCGTAGCAGTTGCACGTCCACGCCATTGGTAGAACTGGATAACACCCATTATCCTGTGGACAACATGCAAGATCCCATACCTTGCCAGCTCAATGTGCTCATCATGAACATATCCTTGCAAGCTGGTACAGGAATAGCTTATCCATGCCAAGAAGGGGGTGTTCTGCACCACTCCCCAATAGCGCCAGGTTATGCAAAGGTCCAGTGGACACGGTACTTCCACAGTTTGCCGACATCGCATTGGAAATTCCCTGCAACGATGAGGTTACAACTCTAGGAAGTGCCGTCCACTCATTCATCCAGTGGGGCAAGTGTGACATCATCTTGAACCATGTAGTGCATGCCTCTCCTGCAGTAGAACTCGCACTACTGGCACCAGCACCTGAGTGTCAAATGGCAATGAAGGGAGATGAAGCTCCAAAGAAGTCCAGTGAGGACTGCATAAACATGGCTAGTGTGAGTACTTCAACAGACAAACTAACTATAATCCCTGATCCAAAGAAATGGCACATTAGACAAACTATATCAGCTAGATCAGACGAAGCCAGAACAGTGTACGATGTGGTGCTAGCAAAAAGTAAGAGCAAGGAGAAGACTGAAGTACAAGATAACCAAGAAAGATTGCCATTTGAGATGGGGAAGCCGTTAGTCACCACTTCAAAGTTAAATAGCCTATCACTAATGATGCGGCGATTACATACTTGGTACATGGAGCGATACAACCAAGAGGTACTCCCGAAGCTTATTACTGCCCTTTCGAGAGAGGAACATTTTCACCATGAGGGAGTTGGCTGCTTCATGATAGAATTCGATAACTTGCACAACTTGTTCTATCACGATGCCCTCGATATTTCTTTTTTGAGATGCTGGTCACTATAAGTGTCTAATTTATAAATCATGGTCTACGTTCATGTACTACCGATAAATGTCATGTCTAACGTTTTCCTTATCTAGATATGAGATAATCAAACTGAGAAGAACCCAGGGACCAGTGGGATTCCTCGACCCGGGAATGGTCTGCCAGGCCGAAATCACAAGAGTACCAAAGGAGGTCAAGGATTACATATATAACACTTTGATCAAGCTACAAGACAAGGAGTTTATACTTTTATCGTACAACTTTAAGTAAGTTAGTTTCTCACTAGCTAGTTATATTACTCGTTGATTTTGTTCTTTACTTTGATCTTAGGACTAATAACTATGGCATCATACCCGTGTATGTAGCTTCCACTGGATTCTCGTAGTAATTACTCTAGAGAAGAACAAGATGCTGATCATGGCCCGCTAGATAAAGATAGAAAAAACTACGAAGAGATGATAAGTCTAATGAATAAGGTGTTCAAAAGATATTGTAAAAAGAGCTCAAGATACCACCCATATCATAAATCCCTTTCAATCCGTACTAAATTTCCAGTATGCATGCAAGCAATATTCTTATATCGCATTTCATAGTAAATAACTCCTTTCATGACATTTTAGTTTATTCAATTTTTACAGTGTCACAAGCAGCCACAAAGCACAAATTTATGTGGATACTTCGTGTGCCAATACATGCGCGAAATCTTAGGTTCTACAATAATAAACAATGGCATAGAGGTTCGTTATGCTTACATCGCACATTGATTCACACCACTCAATTTCTATATACTCTGATATTTATTTTTTCTATTTATAGCGCCTTAAGTTGCCTAGGGGAGGACTGCTTCCTATTGAAATCCAAACCATTTAAGGACAGCTTCCCTACTTCATCATGAAGGAAATCATCAACCCAAAAGGCGAATTTCATGACAAAGACAACAACGATCCAGTCATCCATACTCATTTTACACATCGTGTGTCACCAACCAACACCGAAGACTAGGCTTGTAGTTTAGAAAACTAGTTTAGTCTTTCATTATTTAAATTTTGTCTCATTACAAAGTGTAAATTGATTACAAAGTGTAAATTAATGTTTCATTATGGCTTATCTTATGCTACTTTGTGTATACATCTATTACAATGTGTATGATATGTGTATGCTATTTCAGAGGGCATGGCTAGCGCTGCCTGAGGCTAGCCCGAAATGCTCACTTTTTATTTTGTTGTTTGGAGTTATCAGTACCGTCACTGATACTTCTAGTATCAGTGGCGGTTCTATCCAAAAACCGCCACTAATATAAGTATATGTGGCAGTTCTATTGAAAAACCGCCACTGATACAGGGATATCTGTGGCGGGTTGTGGATAGAACTATCACAAATAACTCTATATCTGTGGTGGTTTGTGGATAGAATCGTCACTGATAATATTATCAGTGGCGGTTTGTGGCTAGAACGGTCGCTGCTAATCACATTATCAGTGGCGGTTTTTGGATAGAACCGCCACTGATAATATTATCGATGGTGGTTCTATCCACAAACCACCACTGATAATCCTCGATTATCAGTGGCACTAAATCTGTGGTGGCCGCCATTGATGGCAGTTATGAACCACCACATATGGCCTTTTTCAAGGTAGTGATAATTGGAACTTTCCCTGGAAGGGATATCCTTTCCGTGTATACCTTATCCCGCAGGCTCGGGCTAAAGATATATGGGATATCTTGGTACTGGTAAATATGTACGTGACGTGGTTTCCAACTTTGTGGCGCATGCCCATATCCCATATTTAGATATTCAACAGGGTTGTGCATTGCCTCCAAAGTTTGTGGCTGCGAGTATTGTTGCCAAACTTCCTACACCAAGCACACTAGTCAGAACAATGCCAATGTCATCGAGAATAAGTCATATGGTAAGAAATTCAAAGGTTCTAAACCAAATAATATAACTAGCTTTAAGAGGAAAAAGTTGATAAGGATATGAAGAATATCACCTATTTCGTGTGCGTCAAGGATGGTCATATGGCAAAACACTGTCACTACCGCAAAGACAGGACAAATGAGCTGGGCAAGAAAAATGTCAATGTGATCATAGGCAAGGCCTTGATTTTAGGAGGGACGCATATTTCTATTCTTGGTGTTGGATCAGTGGATCTAAGGCTTACTTCAGAGAAGATTATCCACTTGAAGAACATGTAGCATACGCTAACAATAAAAAAGAACCTCGTTAATGGTTCTCTCCTATGCAGGAATGGTTATAAGCTAGTATTTGAGTCAAATAAAATTGTAATATCTAAGTTTGGGAATTTTGTTGATAAAGGCTATGAAAGTAGAGGCTTGTTCTACCTAAGTACTCTACAGTCTTGTTATAATTTAAATATTGCAATTGGTTTAAATAAATGTGAGGACTGTGTTTGGCATTCTCATTTATGTCATATTGGTTTTGATAGCATTGTTCGAATGTCTAGATTAATAAAGGCTATGAGAGTAGAGGCTTGTTCTACCTAAGTACTCTAGAGTCTTGTTATAATCTAAATATTGCAATTGGTTTGAATAAATGTGAGGTCAGTGTTTGGTATTCTCATTTCTGTCATATTGGTTTAGATAGTATTGTTTGAATGTCCAGATTAAAATTAATTCCAAAATGTGATATTGTAAAAGAATCAAAGTGCTAATCTTGTGTGCAAGCAAAGCAGCCTCAAAAACCCTTTAAGGGATTAGAGGGAAAAAAGAATTTGGCACCATTAGATCTTGTCTATATATTCTGATCTGTGTAAGATGAATGGATTGTTGACAAAAGAAGGCAAGATGCAACGCATTAATATTATGTGTATTTGCTGAGAACAAAGGATGAATTTTAAACTACTTAAAAAATTATAAAGTTGAGGTTGAGAACCAACTAGAAAAGAAGGTCAAAAGACAAAGATATGATCGTGGAGGAGAATATATCTCTCATGAATTATCCTGGTTCTATTATAAGCACGATATAATCCATGAAGTTACACCACCATATTCAACCCAATCAACTGGGGTAGCTGAGAGGAAAAATCGAACACTAACAGACTTGGTGAATGCCATATTGGAGAGTGCCAATATGTCTAAGATATGGTGGGGGAAGCTATATTAATAGCAACTTTCATCCTAAATAAAATAATCACTAAAAAGCATGAGATTAATTCATATGAGGGATGGAAGGGGAGAAAACCCAATGTCAATTTTCTACAAACTTTAGGGTGTTTGGCAAAAGTGACTATACCATTACAGAAAAAGAGAAGCTTAGACCTAAAATAGTCGATTTGTGTTTTTCTAGGATATGCTTATAATAGTATGGCCTATAGATTTTTAGTAGTAAAATTAGAAACTCCTGAAGTTATTGCTAACACAATAATGGAGTCTGGAGATGCTTCATTCTTTGAGGATATTTATCCTATGAGACCGAGAAGCGATGCTTCATAAACTAAGAATAATAAAACTAATAATAATAATAATGTTGAACCTACCACTATTTCTAAACCTATGAATGATATACCACTAGTAGAAGATATTACTGAGGATAACAATTTAGTCGCAAAGGCTCATCACAAGAGCAAGAGACAAAGGGTTGACAAAACATTTAGTGATGTCTTTATTGTATACCTCATGGACGATGTGTCAAAAACTCTTTCAAAATTTTATGCACTACTTGATGCTAAGGACTAGAAAGAGGCGGTCCATAGTGAGATGGATTTCATCATAGCTAATGGGACTTGGGAGATCACTGATCGTCCTAGTGAGTGCAAACCTATTGGATGCAAGTGGATCTTAAAAAAAATGAAGTCTGATGATACTATTGATAAGTACATGGTAAGATTTATAGCCAAGAATTATACACACAAAGAAGTAGAGAATTATTCTAATACATATTCTCCCAACACCAAATTAACCACCATTAGAGTGCTCATGCTTCCAATTGTCTACATGTCAATCAAATGGATGTAAAGATAGCTTTCCTTGATGAACAGTTGGAGGAAGAAAACTTCACATGCCATCAATAATTCAACATTATTGTGTGACAACACTTAACACACACTTTCATAAACATGTTCCATATTCCATTAGTCAAGATTGATTTTGATATTCCAAAAGATATGAGTCAAACATAGCATAGCTAAGCAAACTACATACGGTCTAACCAATCCACATTAGTATCTATTAGCAACCAACTAATAATGCACTATCCTAGAGTGACAAATAATTATGGCATACAAATGACAAGGTAGGAATAATTCAATTAGGTAAAATAGCTAAATTCCAAACTAATTGAAAATAGTTCTAAGCATAAAATATCATGCAAATAATTTAAAACAATATAGTATTTGTAAAACTGAGTTCAACATGATCAAAGCACAACTTACCTTAAAAAAGGTTCTGGTCTTGCTCTTGAGCTTGATCTTGAATCAACACTTCTCTCGAACAATCCAAGCACTTCAAAGTCTCATAAATCAAAAGAAAATAAAAAATAATACAAAACTTAGAAACCAAACAAACTCCAAAAATCAAATAAAATCCACCATTAAATAGATCTTAGTTTTACAAATTTTTAGAAATTTGAATCATCTCAATCGGAGCTCGTATAAGGAAAAAGGGCTCTCAAAAGATGTAAAAATAAGGAAAAGAATAAAACTGATTTTTCTAAATTATTTTTATATTAGAAATTCAATTTATGATGAAACATTGACGTCAGCAACCAAATTAAATAATTTGGAAAAATCTCACTTTGACATGTGGCCACATGATCCATTGACTTGGTCCATGTCCATAAGCGCCTTTGGGTCCACGTTGAACCAGGTCATTGGCCACAACACAGGGTGACATGTGGGATCGGTCCAAACTGACATGGCACCGACAATTGAGCTTCCACGTCACCACAACTAGCTGACCGAGCAATGACCTGGTGAACACGTGGCAACACCTAATGCCAGCTCAACGACTCATAGACCCGACACCTCACCTCTCCCGCCGATGACTCCACAGCGGTGTAACACCAGCGACAAGGAAGGCAACATAGCTACAATGCAAAGGTGATGGATCTATGACTTGGTCCCATGGATCTGGTAGCCCTCCTTGCAAGTCTAAATCTGACCTCAGTTCCACCGGAGGCCACTTGACGACTGCAGAAACGACAAAAAACCATGGCGGCACACCCAACTCCTTCGACGAGTGATTGCAAGAGAACCAAAGCATCTCAATGGAAAAGGGCTAGGGCAAACTAGGCAACATCTCACAGAGATCATGGAATGAGATTCGACATGGCTTATAAATCCCTTGATGTTCATGCACTAGTTGGAGTCCAAGCCGAACATGGAAGAGGAATCCGGTTTCCTGATGGCGGCATAGTTCAAGCCCTCATCAGAGACGAAGATTGTGAACGTGCCACGTGTCCCAATCCGACAGTCTTCCTCGCACACAACACGGCTCAATCCTCATCGAACACATGCACTGAATTTGATAGACTTAAGCACCTTAGGGTTCTATTACCTCGAGAGATCTCAACTGTTCCTCAAATCCTACGGCTGTGGTGCATGAAGCTTCCGAGATCACCTTAGCTGCTCGATCAAAATTCGACGGTCTCGGTTCAAGGTAACACAGTCACTGGCCTTAACTGTGATGAACCGGGCTGGCATAGACACCTGGGTTTGGTCTACTTGGGTTCCAGCCCAACACTGTTGGATCCTTTTTAAAAATAATTCCAAAAATAAAAATAATTCAAATAAAATAGTAAAAATATCGAGAAAAAATTTGAAAATTTTCTAAAAATATTTTGAGATATTTGAAACTCAAATAAAATATTTTTGACAAATTTTATTTAAAATTTTCAAAGATTTAAATAATATTCACAAAAGGCATATTTCAAAAATATCAAATAATTCCAATTAAATTGCAAAAATTCATAAAATGCACAAATAATAATATTTAATTAATAAAACAAAAATTAGGATGTTACATTAGCCTAGCCCAATAGTCTCCGCTGTTGTGCAAAACCACGCCACTTGCTTGCCACTTAGGGGTGGAATTGAGCCGAGCTCATGGGAATTGGCCGAGCTAGGCTCAAATGTCAAATGTCAAGAGCTAAAGTTCGGCTCGGCTCGGGATCGTTCGAGCCTCGAGCCGACTCGGTGAGGCTCATGAGCCGCTGGGCCAATCTGTGCCACCAAACCGATCGAGTACTCCTCCCCAAACGCCAAACCAAGCGGTCGCCCGGTTCCCAAATCCATCGACCATCGAAGAGGAGAGCTAGGGTTCAGCGGGCCTTGCACCGTGATCTGGCGCCTCCCGACTCCCATCCTGACCGTGACTCCGTCGGCCACCCCGTCGCCACCTCGCCGCCTCCCCCACGGCTCCACCCCGTCACCACCTCCCCCACGGGCCACGACTCCGAAGTTTGAGAGATTTGGTGGCCTTGATTGGAATGAATGCCTGGATGGATGACTTTTGTTCATTCTTGTTGATTTTTGTTTAGTTAGGAATTTGATTTTTGTTCATTCTTGTTGATGGGCCATTGATGGAATGATGGCATTATTATTTGTTTCAATACTTCACCACGAGCCTAACAAGCCAACGAGCCGCTCGCGAGCCAGCTCGGGCTTGGCTCGTTGGCTGAGTGAGCTAAGTAGTTGAAAGGACAGGGATGTCGCCTAGAGGGGGGTGAATAGGCGTTTATAAAATTAAATTTTAATTCGCAGCGGAAAAGAATCGGACTATCTGACTTTGAATATCGGACTATCCGATATTATCGGACTATCCGATATGTACAATCGGATTATCCGATAAGAGCGAGAGCAATCAGGTTTATCACAAGTTAGAGCTAGACTAGGGTAAGCAACAAATGAGTAGAAGGCTAGCTATAACAAAAACTTCAAGGCAAATTTAATTAAAGCAACAAGAAAAGACCAAACCAAAGATTTGATGCACGATTGGTTTTTCCCGAAGTTCGGATCCTTGAGGGGATCCTATGTCTCCGTTGAGGCGGCTCGGTCACACTTGAGTCGGGGTCTCTTTCAACGCTCTTACTCCCGGTGTTGCACAAATGCACTCGCCAGTTTCAACTCCTTTGACGCTTGAGCCGGGGTCTCTTTCAACCCTCTTCCTCCCGGTGTTGCACTTTGCACTCGCCGGCGGCCCGGTCACCCAAGACATGGGGGTCTCTTTCAACCCGCTAGCTGCCCGGTGTTGCACCTTGCAGTCGCCGGCTTTCACTTCTTTGATTCCTTCCCTTGCAGAGGCGGAATCAGCCTTCACAAACTTCCCACGGCCAACCACACAAAGCTTCGGTGGCTCGTAGGCGACCTCCTAGCCGTCTAGGAGTCCTCAACCTCCAAGAGTAACAAATGCTCAGGAAGAACAAGCTTGGAGATGAAATCAAGTGCTTAAACAACTCAAATCACACTCAACCCGAGCACTACCCTTTCTCACACCCAACCCTTCACTCAAAGGGGATCACTAAGATCTAGGGTTAGAGGGGCTTTTGAGAGCTTAAGATCACTAAGAATACACCTCAAAGCACCAAGGAACCAGCCCAAAAGCTCTCTCCCAACGGCTACCCAAGAGGGGGCTTTAAATAGCCATCCCCAAAAACTAGCCGTTATGCCCTGGTCAGACACATATCGGACTATCTGATATTGAACATCGGACTATCCGATGTGTGTAAAACTCCATATTGACTCTACACGAAATTCAAATTCTTTTGAATAAAAAGCATAGATCGGACTTTCCGATATGGAACATCGGACTATCCGATGTGTGAAAAACTCCAGATTTCCAAGGGAACATCGGACTATCCGATATTTCCAGAGAGTACCCATTTTCAAAGATGTTTCAGAAATTTTCTAAGTCCTCATCGGACTATCCGATGTGCACTGAGCAGCTCGACCAAAACGAGCATAACTTTTGATTCCGGACTCCGATTTCAGAGAACTTGGACTCTATTGAAAGCTAAGAACAAGGTCTCACTACCCAAATCTTAAAGGATAAATACAGATTTCACCAAGAATCCAAAGGAGACCTACATCTTTCACTTTCTGGCACCACCAACACCACTTTCTCTCTAAATTTCACAAGGATGAATCACTTGAGCACTTGACACATCTAAAAGTCATTCGACGTCGCATCCCTCTTAATAGTACGGCAATCCTTAGACTCAAATTAAATCAAAGATAATACAAGTCTAGAAATAGTCACTTGTCGTCTTCTTTCTTAATGCCGATGCATGAAGACCTTCACCATATAATTGATGACATCTTCGCCTTGTCCAACTTGACTCAATTCACCTCATGAGACTCTCGTCCTATCAACCTTGACTTGATCATCCTCTCCGACGATCTCCACGCCAAGTCGATCTTGACTTAGTCCTCAACTCTTGGTGACACCGCCGTCTTGTTGACCTCGGCTTAACGATCATCCTCCACGATACCTTGGTCATCATACACACACGGGACCTAATTCTTTCCAAATCACTCATGAAAAGCATTAGTCCCAAAAGCTCAATAAATATGAAGAAATTGATATTTGTGAGCAATTGATTGCTACAAGTGTTTCATATACTTGAAGCACAACATGAATGGAAACACTTGACATTATAAATGTTCTCTACTAAGTGCATCATGATGAATATGTAATTGATCTATATGCACTAGAGAGATAATTGCCAATATGACAAAACATTTAAATCATGGCAAAGGATCACAGTCTTTACTTTAAATGAAGCACATGAAGAATATACACGAATTCTACATGTGCAACTAATATTCGGAACAAGAGTAAGGCCCTGTTTGGGAGAGCTCCAGATCCCAGCTCCAGCTCAGATCTAAAGCATATAGGCTAAAATAAAGTGAATTAAGTTTATATTTTTAGTCTAAAATATAAACAAGATGATCTACCTAAACACTCTTAATGTACTCACAGTTCGGCTCCACAAATTTCGGAGCTAGAAATACCTGCTCCACCAACTCCTGATTTTGGTGGAGCTGAGTAATCCCAAACACCCTCTAAATATGTGATCCAAATCTAGATTAAACTTCAGTAAGAGAAGTGCATGAGAAGATACGCAACTAAAACATGCATGCACCAATTCAATCTATAGCAATGTGAAGTTTAACTCTAGTTAATACATGCATACTAAAAGCAAAGCACATGATGAACTCAAATGAATATATATATGCACAAATAAATATGACATGAACCAATGTGCATATATATAATCAACATGCTACTTGGAGTTCACTATGCATTTGCACAAAAGGAATGCAATAACAAATATAGAAGAGATACCAAAATTGCATACCTTATCTTTACTTAACCATCCCACTTGATTTTCCTCTAAATAGATGAGATTGATACTTAACTAGGCAATAACAAGTTAGTCTCATAGCAATATAATCACATTAAAGGTTTGTCATTTGTTAAGCACTAAGTTAAGCATTTACTCAATTACATAGATTGTCATTATATGCGTTTGTCATTAATCACCAAAATAACATAAGTGCCTAGATGCACTTTCAGTAGTAGGCTCGGGCTCGGCTCACTGTCGCATCGAGCCGAGCCGCACTGAGCCGAGCCGAGCTTGAGCCGAGATGCGAGCCTCAAGCTTAATTTCCAGCCCTACTGCCACTGTAGCTCACCGCCGCCTCCTTTTCAAAGTATGCCCCGCCACTGTACATAACTAGATTGTCCAATAGAGTTTGCTATGTGAGCTCAAAAACAATGTAGGAAATTAAAATCACCAAGCTGTTCCTTTCATATATATATTTTTTTCAGGTGGCCTCCTATCTCCCCAGTATTTTTCGAATAGCTAACAAATTTAAAGTCTAAGGGCCTGTTTGGGGGAGCTGCGACTAGTCTGAAAAGCTGATTTTGGTTTGCTAGGTCAGAAGGCATGTTTATGTAGCTATGTGGCTTTTCTTGTTATCTTTGTTTGGCAACCAGTTATTCTAATTGTAGCTTTTAGGGGCTAACCGAGTGGGGAGGTAGTAACATAGTGAAGTACAGCGGTCCGAGTGGGGAGGTGACGTGGAGACGGCGAGGCGGGGTGGCGGAGGTCAAGAAGGAAAAATGACTGAGGTGGGAGGTGGTCAAGCGAAGCTACAACTGAAAAGCTCCTCTCCAGCAGGTGTGGCTTTTGGGGGTGTTTCTGCTGCAACTTAGCTTCTCAGCTGCTTCGCAGCCATACTGTTTGGGGAAACTTTTGGCCCAAAGCTGAAACCAACCCCCCACCCCCCAAACAGGCCTTAATTTATTTGGAGGAGAGTTGGAACTAAAGATCACGAAAAAAATGAAAGAATCTAAGTACTGACTGTTAGAAAAATAAAGATCAACATGTTTTTGTGCATCATTTTAATGAATCAAAGGTCATGAAGAAAATGAATTATTGTAGTTACAATTTACAACATAAATTTTTGTTTTGAATTGTGGACTTAAACAACGTTGAGGTACATCTAAAAACTTATTGTTCAAAACATTATTTGATGCACCCCGGCATAGAATACCAGTTTACTCTATAATATTTGATTGTAACCACAGGCACGCGGCTAGTATCAGAAAAAAGAAATCCATTTTTGAGAAATTCTCTTATTTATATGGATAATAACACAAGACTAAAAATACATAAGTACCTCACAAAATTTTAGATGAACAACCTATTACCACCCAATCTTTAAGTGGATGAACTTACAGGACTTCTTTATCTTCCTCGTATATTCTCCTACAAAAACAACGAAAGTGCACTACTACAAAGTGCTTCATCCGCGACCCCCCATCACTACCAGGTAGGCCCGAGCCAGTAGTGATAATATTATCACTGCTGGTTCTAAATTCAACCGGCAGTGATAAGAACAGTATAATTTTTCCGCGCGAATGGAAGCAATATCATTGCCGGTTTTAGAGATAGAACCGGCAGTGATGTATTACTGCCGGTTCAACAGTATAAGTGGTAGTGATAAAGTGATTTGCACCGCAAACGGCAGTGATATCATTGCCAGATTTAGAGATAGAAGTGGCAGTGATATATTACTGTCAGTTCTAGAGAAAAAACCGGTAGTGATAATGTGGCACTATATATACCCTGGCTTCCTTCCCCAACCTGTCCAGAACAGAGAGGAGCTCTGTTCTTCCGCAGTTGGGGTGGAGAGGGGGCGAATTTTTTCTCTAAAATTTGGTGGAATTCATTTCTAACTCGTGATCTAATGTTCGTATCTTGATGTACATTTCTTTGGTAGTTTATTTAGTTGGATATTACGTTCTATATTGTTGTAGGTTGTGAGAATTATTCATTGCATAGTCAACACAATTAGAGCTCTAATCTAGAGGCTAGATTTGAAATTACCAACTTTTATATGTATAGTGATTGGTGAGATTATGATGTAGGTTGAATTTAAGTATTTAGAGGACTAAATTAGTGATTGCATTTAATACGTTGATTGAATTTAAATGTGGTAGCACTTCATAATTAACTATTGTTTAATCTAATTACTTAAAATTGTTTCTTTATTTCGTGTATGTTAATTTAATACTTCTGTAAGTAATGTAAATTTGGTGGACGGACCATTATATATAACTAATAGCAATTATTTAATTGATTTTACAATCGAGATTTGGATATAGATTTATAAGTAATGAAAATTTATAGATTAATTAGCGTTACATAACAAATTAAATGAATAAAACAATTTGTGAGCACTTATTGATTTCTTGAGATTTTATGTGTTATAAATATTTGTAGATGGACCAAAGATGGATGTATGAAGCGGCATCGTCGCGATAGAGAGTACTTTAATGGTGTGACTAGTTTTACGGAAGGCTATTGGCGTACAAGTCAAATAAGTCGATAGACTATATTTGTTGCTGTCGCGTTGATTGCAAGAATGAGAAGCAATTTTCTAACCTTGAGGCGATCCGTGCACACTTGCTTTGAAGGGGTTTCAAGCCTGCCTATACCTATTGGACTGAGCACGGTGAAGATGAGATTGTACGTGAAGGGCATCTAATTGATGATGATGAAGACAATGACTCAATTGCGGTCGAAAATCGTTCGTCGACACCCATGAAGACACGTTCATCGATAACCATGAGATAATCTAGAACAGATGTTGCATGATAGGGAGGAGGACCTCACGAGTGAAAGGGATTTTTAGAAGTTTCAGCGTATGGTAGAAGATTCTACAACACCCTTGTACCTAGGCTGCAAGGAGGAGCTCAAAACGCTGCATGTTGTGCTTACGCTGCTGCAGTTGAAGGCAAGTAATGGTTGGTCCGATAAGAGTTTCACAAAGCTGTTAGGTTTCTTCAGAGATGTCCTTCCAGAGAGTAACATGTTGCCAGCAACCACGTACCAGGCCAAGCAGGTTGTTTGCCCATTGGGACTTGAAGTGCAGAAAATACACGCATGTCCAAACGATTGCATATTGTATCGCAATGAGTTTGCAAATTTAGATGAGTGTCCCATTTGCAAGGCATCTCGGTATAAGCGCGGCGATGATGACATTGAGGCGCAGCGTAAGAAGAAAAGACCTCTGACCAAGGTGGTGTGGCATTTCTCTATAATCCCCCATCTTAAGCGTCTGTTTGCGAACAAAAGGCATGCTCAATTGCTGCGATGGCACGCCGAAGAGCGTAAGAAGGATGAAATGCATACACACCCTGCTGACTCCGCGCAGTGGAGGAATATCGATAGAAAATACAAGAAACACTTTGTATATGATATGAGGAATATAAGGTTCGGACTCAGTATGGATGGGATAAATCCTTTCGGCAACATGAGTAGTCGCCATAGCACTTGGCCGGTAACTTTATGTATATATAACCTTCCTCCTTGGCTTTGTATGAAGTGAAAGTACATTATAATGTCGCTGCTGATCCAAGGCCCAAGACAACCTGGCAACGATATTGATGTGTTCCTCAAACCACTAGTTGAAGATCTTTTGGTATTGTGGAACGACGGTGTACGGGTATGGGATGAGTACAAAACAGATAACTTCATGCTACGTGCATTGTTGTTCGTAACCATCAATGATTACTCTGCTCTTGGCAATCTTTCGGGCCAGACTATAAAAGGATTCAATGGATACGTCCATTGCATGGGTGATATAGGTAGCCGATGGCCGAAATACTACCGAAAAATGTGTTACATGTGGCATCATAGGTTCCTTCGTAGGGACCATCCATATCGGAACAACAAGAGAGCTTTTGACAGTACAAAGGAGATGCTTCAGCTCCGCAACATCGTAACGGCAAAGAGATATTTGCGGTCATAAAGGATATAAAAATTATCCATGGAAAGGGAGCCGGAAGTACATCAGTCCTGAGTTTCGGTGATACAGCTCTTTTGTGCAAAAAGAGATCAGTATTTATGGACCTACCTTATTGGTAGCACCTGGATATTCGACATGCGATCAATGTCATGCATATAGAGAAGAACGTGTGTGTAGGATCAAGGATACCGACTAGAGGGGGGTGAATAGGAGGTTTTAATATTTTTCTAAACTAAATTTCACGTTTGGTTATTTCTAAGCACAATTGATAATTTTAGCAACTTTAATACCTAGCACTAGTAATGATCACGAACCAAGTCTTCTACTTGAACTACTTTAATGGATGAGCAAGTAAATCACAATAATGATCAAAGTGCTAGTAATGAAACAAGTTCAATGATGATCAAGTGCTAGTAATGAAACAATTGTAGAAACAACGCAAACCACACAAGATGAACTCGTGAATTTTATCCCGTGCTCTCGGAGACTTGCCGGTCTCCCCTACTCCACGTTGAGGTGACTTGAACCACTTCAAGCCGGCTCCACTTTCTTGAGCCTTCCCCGATCACTATTGATAGCACTTCCCCGCTCCGGGTAGGTGAGCTTCGTGCCTTCACAACAATTGGGCCTTCTCACAACCTTCGTTGAGAAGATCACCAATCCCGATCGCCTCCAAGCCGTCTAGGAGGCGGCAACCTCTAAGAGTAATAAGCTTCGACGCTTGCTTGAGGTTGAACTTGAGTGTCTAAGGCTCAAACAATGAATGCACACTCAATTTGGCTTCTAAACCTCTCAAATGTATGAAACTAGTGCTCAAGGTGTTTAGAAGACTTGCAATAACTCAAGGGTATTCAATGAGGTCCAGAAGAACCCCTCACACTGCAGCAATGGGGTATTTATAGCCTTCACCAACCAAAACTAGCCGTTTGAATTTTTTAACTGAAATTCGGCCGAAAAGGCCGGTCCGACCGGACCCAAGCCGGTCCGACCGATCCTCACGGTCCAACGGTCGGAACAGTCATTTCATGCTGTGGTCAGAGACCGTTGGACAAAGCCCGGTCCGACCGCTCAACGGCCGATCGCACTGCCCGTCCGGTCCGACCGCATGGCGCCCAGTCAGACCGACAGTACAAACGCGTGAAGGCACCGGAAAATAGCCTCTCTGGAAAAATCAAACCGCTCGGCGTCCGGTTGGACCGGCTGTCCGGTCGCACCGCCCAAGCTCCGGTCGGACCGCCCAACCAAAACATGTTTTGGCGCTTCTCTGGAAAAACCAGACCGAAGGGGAGGCGGTTGCACGCTTCGGCGGTTGCACCACGGCGTCGCAATCCGGCCGACAGGCAAACATGTGCAGACAATTGAGGATTTCTTTTAATGTAATTTGTGCAAGTGCCTAACCAATATGATTTATGAGCCCTGACACCTTTTCAACCTTAAACATAGCATCAAAAGTCCCTCTTAATAGTACGGCACTAAAGCTAAAAATCCGATCTTTTCCTTCGAACATCCGAGATCGGTAAAAACTACAAAGAATACATCTAAACCTTTATACCTTTGTTTCTTTTGCTTTTCTTGATGCATGCTCCACTTTTTGCACTTGAGATCATCCGACATCTTCCGAAGAATACATTTTTCCTATTTTCAACTTACTCACAAACAACATTAGTCTTTTAACCTTGATTGTCATTAATTACCAAAACCTAAACCACATGGGGGCCTAGATGCTTTCAATCTCCCCCTTTTTGGTAATTGATGACAATCCTTATGAGCGAATTGAAGTAAATTGAGATTTTGGGTGAGTGATCAACAAAAATCAATTACTCACACGGGGATTCTTATTTAGCAATATCTTGTCTTTTAGAGGATACAAGATATTTGAATGAAAATATTGCTAAATGAGAACATAGCTCCCCCTACAAATGTGTTATGAATAAACAATAAGAATTTGCACATTTGTATATGAGTTTCATATGACAATAGAGATGATAATATGCAAATGAATGAACATGGCATAATGCGAAACTCATAAGAAGGATAATTTAGATGACATTGAGCGCAACAGAACCAACGAGTTCAACAAGTTCACAACATTAAGTCCAACAAGAGCAAACGACATAAATAACCACAATAGTCAAGACATTACAAGTTCATTACGATAATATAGGTAGATTAGAGCAAGGCTTCAAAGGACTTCAATTTCTTCAACTTCTCTCCCCCTTTGGCATCAAGTGCCAAAAAGGGTTACTTCACGACGAAGGAGGCGGTGGAGGCGGAGGAGTACGACGATAGTGAGAGCCATAACGGCGGTACTCGTCAAAAGAAGAACCGAGCTCGCCAATGGAAGAATCAATGGAGTCAAGCGACGCATGAACCTCCTCAATGACTGACGGGTTTGAGCCTGATATGCATCAACTCTAGCAAAGTTCTCCATCATAGAAGTGTTCAAATTTGCAAAGCCGCTCATCATTGCATTGTGAAAGAACTCAAAGTTCTCAAAATTTTGTCCAGAGAAAGGATGAGCTCGAGATCGCTGTCACGCTTGCTCTTCACCAACTTGCGGCTGCTGCTGTGATGATGACTGACCCCTCTGAACTGTGGTATGGACATCACGAGGCTTGTAAGGCTTGTGGACCATTCCACACCCACCACGATATCCAGTCACCTTCTTGATAAGCAACATGATATAAGGCGCAAAGTAAATTGTCTTGCCTCGATCTCCAGCAGAAGAGCGGATCTCTCTAAGTATGAAGTCCACAACATCAAATCTTTCCCTCTTCATTATTTTATCCATAATATTCCAAGCGTAGCCTCGGATCTCATCGAAGTTTCCACTCTTAGGGTGAATAGTGACACGAACAATTTTATTAATGAGACTCGCAGAAGGAAGGAGATGAGACATTTTACCAGGCCTTCTGACTCGAGCTGTAGGATCATAGAATCTGAATTGATCAGCAAGGGAAAGAGTATCCTCATTATGAATCTTGACGATACCAACGTGATAGATCCCCAAGCTTGCTCAATTTCTTCTTTTAACATGGTGTACACAGCAGACCAGTCATCCACATAATTTCATCATAATCATCGATATGTGGACAAGGGCATAAAACTGTTTGATCATATCTTCATTGAAATCGCACTTTAAGCTCACAAACCGCAAGGTTAGCTCCAGTGAAAAGTTCAGGTACTCCGACAAACAATGGCACATTTCTCACATGCTCCCAATTTACCCATTTTTGATCGGCAAACTCCTTGGTAAGATAGATTTCATGATAGACCTTCGCTGAAAAATGGTTCGAACTTATCCAAGGTTGCCTCGCGAGGAGCAAATCTGATTTGCAAGTCAAGAGAGAAGTATTTTTCTGCTTTGATCTTCTTCAGATCCATGTTGGGTTGAAAATCAGTAAAGCTTTCTTCATTGTGTTCAGATTCTTCATTTTCACTCTCATTTTCTTCTTCGAAATCGACATCCATACTGTCATCTTCCTCGCTTGATTCAGATGCAACTGCCTTTTCTTTTCTAGCCCGAGAACTTCCACCAAGTTCTTCTTGAATTTTCTATCTGATCTTTCTATCCCTTGCAATTCTTGTTTGTAAATCCTCGTTTGTCGCCATTTGCACCTGAATCGCCTCCCTTTTGTTGATTTCGAACAACACCGCCACCGAGAGAGGAAGGTTTTGGCCCTTGGCATGATTACTAGAATTGACAAGGAATGAGAATCAAGGAATAGAATCAAGGAATACATACCCTAAAGTAGGATTTTTATGCATCTTGTGGCAATTTGAAACAACAATTTTGCAAAAGCTATTTGTCGAGGTCGGTCAGATCCCACCACTTGCCCGGTGTGACTGGCCAAAGTGGTCGGACACAGGAGGGCGGTGTGACCGGCCATGCAGAGCCCTATTCGGATTTTGCAAAATCTTGACTGGAATCAGATATCGAACCAACAAAAGTCTCAAAATGGTATCTAGAAACATTATACTACTCATTTTTGCAATTTTTATTGATTTGATTTGCCACAAATTGCCACATTATGCACAAACCCTAAAACAAGAAAATATGAACCCTAGGGCATGAAAGAGACCAAAATTGTGAGGGAAAAGATGAACGAGGATTACCTTGAGGGAGAGGATCAAGATGAGGATGAGAAATTTGAAAGAAAATCCTTGGGGAAGGAGATCCAAGAGGGTGCCCCTTTTTGGGAGAGAGAGAAAGGGGAGAAGAGATGGAGGCGCACGGGAGGAAAAAGAAACGAGAAGAGAGAGGTGCAGGGAAATAATAGAAGAGAGAGGGGGAGATGGATTCGCCGGTGCGACTGTTGAGGTTTGGCAACAGACGGTCGGTGACGATCAGCACGCCCTTGAGTCCGACCGGCCGGCTTGATGCGATCTGCCCTCAACCGGTTGCAATCAAGACTTCTCTGCGAGGAGACCCAGCACAACAGGCAAGGTTTTGAGTTTAGAGAGCATTCTTAGGTATATTAAAGATTTGCATCCTTAATGCACTCCAACTCAAGAAATCAAACAAAGAGAGAGAAATTTTTCAACTTGAATTTGTTTGAGTCAAAATCACTTCATAGAAAACTAGAATCATAATCAATCTAGTTCTATGGGCAAGACTCAAAGTGTGCTTTAAATAGATCAATATAGATCGGAATTTTGAGTTTTATCGACCTTTTCAAGAACAAAAGTTTTATTTTCATTATCAACATAAAGAGGATATACTCTGATAGAGGCTTCAAAAGATGAGGTTTATATAATAATAGATTGTAAATGAAGATTTTGATAAACTTTGCACTATATAAAGTTAAAATAGAGTAATTTTCAAATAATTTGACTTATAAGGTCTAGTTTCATCTTTTTAAGCTAAATAGCACAGTTTTCAATTTTTCACATTTAGGGGATGTGATATATACATGAATTGCATATTACTCCCCCTTGATGTGAGACGCATTTGAAAGAACGAAGACCAAATAAAATCCAATTAGCAACTAAAAGAAATACATTTAAGCCACATTGGAGATATCAATGACATTTAACTCATTCCTCAATTTGCAAAATCTAGCCTCATCTAAGGGTTTGGTGAGAATATCCGCTAGTTGATTTTCGGTTCGAATATGACTAATCTCAATATCTCCTTTGCCAACATGATCTCTCAAGAAATGATGGCGAATATCTATATGTTTGGTTCTTGAGTGTTGGACGGGATTATTTGCTATTTTGACCGCACTTTCATTATCACATAAGAGAGGCATCTTTTTAAAATTAATTCATAATCCATTAGAGTTTGCCTCATCCATAACAATTGAGCGCAACAACTACCGGCGGATATATATTCGGTTTCGGCGGTGGATAAAGCTACGGAGTTTTGTTTCTTGGAGAACCATGAAACTAGGGATCTACCTAGCAATTGGCAACTCCCGGAGGTGCTTTTTCTATCCACTTTGCAACCCGCATAATCCGAATCTGAATATCCAATTAAATTGAATTTTGCACCTTTAGGATACCATAAACCTATATTTGAGGAATGTTTTAAATATTTTAGAATTCTCTTTACGGCAACTAAATGGCATTCTTTGGGAGAAGCTTGAAAACGGGCACACATGCAAACACTAAACATAATGTCGGGCCTAGATGCGGTAAGGTAAAGCAAACTACCAATCATAGATCTATAAAGCTTTAAATCTACCGGTTTACCTCCCTCGTTTAAGTCGAGATGCCCGTTTGATGCCATTAGAGTCTTGATCGGCTTTGCGTCTTCCATGCCAAATCTTTTGACAAGATCCTTCGTGTACTTGGTTTGACTTACGAACGTCCCATTCTTGAGTTGCTTGATTTAAAGTCCAAGAAAAAAGCTCAACTCCCCGATCATTGACATTTCAAACTCCTTAGACATCATGTCACCAAATTCTTTGCAAAAAACTTCGTTAGTAGAACCAAAAATGATATCATCAACATATATTTGACATACAAAGAATTCATCATCAATTATTTTTGTAAAGAGCATTGTATCAACCTTCCCAATTTTGAAACCCTTTGAGAGTAGAAAATCTCTAAGTCGCTCATACCATGCTCTAGGAGCTTGTTTGAGTCCATATAGCGCCTTAGAGAGTTTGTACACATGATTAGGATATTTGGAATTTTCAAAACCGGGAGGTTGTTCTACAAATACCAATTCAGATATTTGTCCATTTAAAAATGCACTCTTTACGTCCATTTGAAATAATTTGATATCAAAGCATGACGCAAATGCAAGCAAGATTCGAATGGCTTCTAACCTAGCTACGGGTGCAAAAGTTTCACCGAAATCTAATCCTTCAACTTGGGTGAAACCTTGCGCCACTAATCTAGCTTTATTTCTAACTACAACACCATTTTCATCTTGTTTATTCCGAAAAACCCACTTAGTACCAATAACATTATGATCTTTAGGTCTTTCTACTAATGTCCATACATCATTACGAGTAAAGTTATTTAATTCTTCATGCATGGCATTTACCCAATCCGGATCAACTAATGCTTCATCTACATGAGTAGGTTCAAATGAAGATACAAAAGAATAATGCTCACAAAAGGAAGCAACACGGGATCGAGTTTGAACACCCTTACTCACATCACCCAATATTTGGTCCATTGGATGATCTTTGGAGAGGCCATGATGAATCCTTTGAGGTAGTGATTGAATTTGTTGCTCATTATTCTTGTCATCTTCATCTATTGCTTGAATTTGACTTCGGTTTTATGGAAGTTGAAGGTTCGACTTGAGTAGATGAAGGTTGATCATGTCTATCCACTTCGGCTTCACATCTCCAATTGTCATATTCTTCATAGCTTCCTTTAAGCCTTCTTCACCTACATCATCCAAGTTTTCTTGCTCTTCTTGAGAGCCATTAGTCTCATCGAACTCAACATCACATGTTTCCTCAACAAAACCTTTGTTTTTATTAAAGACTCGATAAGCTTTGCTATTAGAGGAATAACCAAGCAAGAAACCTTCATCACCGACTTTGAAATTTAAGCGAACTCCCTTTTTCAAAATATAACATTTGCAACCAAAAACTCGAAAGTAAGAAATGTTCGGCCTTCTTCCAACAAGAAGTTCATAAGAGGTCTTTTTCAAAAGACGATGCAAATAAAGTCTATTTGTAGCATGGCAAGCGGTATTGATGGCTTCCGCCCAAAAACTATCGGAAGTACCATACTCATCTAACATTGTTCTAGCCATTTCAATTAATGTACGATTTTTCCGTTCCACAACACCATTTTGTTCCGGAGTGTAGGTTGCGGAAAGTTCGTGCTTTATTCCAAGTTCATCACAATAATCTTCAATTCTTGTGTTTTTGAATTCGGAACCGTTGTCACTACGGATTTTCTTTATTATAAAATCAAATTCGTTTTGAGCCCTTTTTGCAAACCTTTTGAAAATATTTGAGGTTTCGGATTTATCATCTAAGAAGAAAACCCATGTATATATAGAATAGTCATCAACAACGACTAAACAATAAGAATTTCCTCCAATGCTCTTATAGGTTGTTGGGCCAAACAAATCCATATGTAAGAGCTCTAATGGTCTAGATGTGGACATGATACTTTTTGAAGGATGAGAACTAGCAACTTGTTTGCCGGCTTGACAAGCACTACAAAGTCGATTTTTCTCAAACTTCACATCTTTCAAGCCCACAACTAAATCATTTTTAAATAACCTTTTAAGTTGAATCATTCCAACATGAGCTAGTCTTCTATGCCATAACCATCCTAAAGATGTTTTTGCCATTAAGAAAGTTTGAAGACATGAGTCATTTGAAGTGAAATCAACTAAATATAAATTTCCAAATCTAAATCCTTTAAACACTAGTGAATTATCATTTTCTTTAAAGATAACAACACCATTTTTAGAGAAGGTGCAAACAAGATCAAGATCACATATTTGAGCAACGGATAGCAAATTAAAATTTAATGTTTCAACTAATGACATATTAGAAATGGAAAGATCATTTGATATGGCAATTTTACCTAAGCCCAAAACCTTTCCTTTGCTATTGTCACCAAATGTGATCTTGTCGTTTTTCCCACTTCCCGAATCAAATGTGGTGAACATTTTCTGGTCGCCGGTCATGTGTTGGGTGCAACCGCTATCCAACACCCAATGCCGTCCACCGGTCTTGTAGTTCACCTACAAAATAAAATCAAACCTTTTTAGGTACCCAAATTTGTTTGGGTCCTTGGAGGTTAGTAACCAAGGTTTTGGGAACCCAAATGGCTTTCTTTCTTTGGCCAAATATTGGAGTTCCAATAAATCTAGCAAATGTTTTACCATTCTTATCTTTCTTGAGTACATAACAAGAATCATGAATGTTATCCTTAGATGCTTTACTCAAGGTACAATCATTCGCTAGATGTTCAATTTCATGGCATTTATAACAAAATTTACCATTTGATCTTACAAAATGTGGAGCCTTGTTATTTATTTTCTTGTTCTTTTTAGGGACATATCCTAAACCTTCTTTATTATAGGAACATCTTTGACTACCCAAAATTTTATTTAAGGTGTCCTTACCCTTAAAGCATCTATCTAGACTTTGACTTAATTTGTTTACTTGCTTCTTAAGTTCATTATTTTCAACAATTAAATTTCTATGACATGAGCTAGCACTAGAGCATGATAAATCAACTAAATCATCACATGAAGTAGATATGCTTGATTTTTCTACATGAAATGAGCCATCGTCTAATCTAGGCAAAACATCAATAATATTACATTCAATTCCAATGTCATTTGAGGGCTTTGAATGATCATTGGCAATGAGAACCTCATGAGCTTCCTTTAGCTCCTCATAAGAATTTTTGAGAGAAAGAAATTCTTTCCTCAAAACCTTAAACTTTGATTTCTCTTTGCCAAGATATTCATTTAATTCCTCAAGCATATCCATTAATTCATCATATGACGGTTCATCATTTTCATTAGAAATTACCTTGGTTTCTCCTCTAGCCATAAGGCATAAAGGAGTGACGTAAAGGACTAAGCTTCCTTGATGGCGATACCGGCAAGTCCCTTCTTCTTTGAGGGTGCTTCATCTTGGATGACTCGAATCCGAGTACTCCTCTTCGAATCCCACTCTCAATATGAGCTTCACCCTTGCCATCCTTTTGGAATTTCTTGAAGAGCTTCTTCTTGCCATGATAAAACTTCTTTTTCTTGGGTGATTTATCCTTGTCATCATTCTTCTTAGGACAATGTGAGGCGATGTGCCCCTTTTCCTCACATTCATAGCACCGGATATTGGCATACCGGTTGGTGCTTGAATTTTGTCATTTCTTGAACCTTTGCGGACCGCTTGAGTTAGAGCGCCTTTTCATGAATCTCTTCATTCTCCTCACGAGGAGTGCCATCTCCTCGGTGTCTTCATCTTCAGAGTTCTCATCACTTGACTCCGCTTTTGCCTTAAAGGCGATGTTCTTCTTTTTGGATGAGCTTTGTTCCAACAATTCTTCTTTGTCCTTTTTGTAAAGCTCATTTGTAATTAAATTTCCAAGAAGTCCGGTTGACGTCATCCTTGGTAATTCCGGCGAGTTGAGGAATAATGTAACCAATGTCTCATATTTTTCCGGAAGGGCCCTAAGCATCTTTTGAACAATATCAAAGTCGGTTAGTGATGCACCAAGGCCTTTAAGCTCGTTTACTATGTTATTTAACTGTGAGTACATTTCATTAATGTTCTCATGGGGTAACATAATAAAACTCTCATATTTGATCCGAAGCATATGCAATTTGGCTTCTTTGACCGAGGATGTGCCCTCATGAATTTCCGAGAGGGTTGTCTAAATCTCATGAGCGGTTTTGAGGTTGCTCACTCGATTGAACTCATCCGCGTTCAAAGCACCAAATAGAGCGTTCATAGCTTGAGCATTGAGATGAATGTTTCGCTCAATTTGTTCCGTTGTAAGTGGGGGATTAGCTCCCAGAGCGATACCTTCATCTACAATTCTCCATATGCTTGGGCTCATGGCCTTAAGATAAACGGTCATGCGAATTTTCCAATATGCATAATTAGTGCCATCGAAAAATGGCGTCTTGCCTATCGACACCCCATCACTAGCCATCCTTACTCTTAGGCGGTAAAGCCCTAAATAAGAGTCCTTGCTCTGATACCACTTGTAGGATCAAGGATACCGACTAGAGGGGGGGTGAATAGGAGGTTTTAATATTTTTCTAAACTAAATTTCACGCTTGGTTATTTCTAAGCACAATTGATAATTTTAGCAACTTTAATACCTAGCACTAGTAATGATCACGAACCAAGTCTTCTACTTGAACTACTTTAATGGATGAGCAAGTAAATCACAATAATGATCAAAGTGCTAGTAATGAAACAAGTTCAATGATGATCAAGTGCTAGTAATGAAACAATTGTAGAAACAACGCAAACCACACAAGATGAACTCGTGAATTTTATCCCGTGGTCTCGGAGACTTGCCGGTCTCCCCTACTCCACGTTGAGGTGACTTGAACCACTTCAAGCCAGCTCCACTTGCTTGAGCCTTCCCCGATCACTATTGATAGCTCTTCTCCGCTCTGGGTAGGCGAGCTTCGTGCCTTCACAACAATTGGGCCTTCTCACAATCTTCGTTGAGAAGATCACCAATCCCGATCGCCTCCAAGCCGTCTAGGAGGCGGCAACCTCCAAGAGTAATAAGCTTCGACGCTTGCTTGAGGTTGAACTTGAGTGTCTAAGGCTCAAACAATGAATGCACACTCAATTTGGCTTCTAAACCTCTCAAATGTGTGAAACTAGTGCTCAAGATGTTTAGAAGACTTGCAATAACTCAAGGGTATTCAATGAGGTCCAGAAGAACCCCTCACACTGCAGCAATGGGGTATTTATAGCCTTCACCAACCAAAACTAGCCGTTTGAATTTTTTAACTGAAATTCGGCCGAAAAGGCCAGTCCGACTGATCCTCACGGTCTAACGGTCGGAACAGTCATTTAATGCTATGGTCAGAGACCGTTGGACAAAGCCCAGTCCGACCGCTCAACGGCCGATCGCACCGCCCGTCCGGTCCGACCGCATGGCGCCCGGTCAGATCGACACTACAAACGCGCGAAGGCACCGGAAAATAGCCTCTCTGGAAAATTCAAACCGCTCGGCGTCCGGTTGGACCGGCTGTCCGGTCGCACCACCCAAGCTCCGGTCGGACCGCCCAACCAAAATACGTTTTGGCGCTTCTCTGGAAAAACCAGATCGAAGGGGAGGCGGTTGCACGCTCGGGTTACCAAACCGGCGTCTTGATCGAGGCCGGCGAGGCAAACATGTGCAGACAATTGAGGATTTCTTTTAATGTAATTTGTGCAAGTGCCTAACCAATATGATTTATGAGCCTTGACACCTTTTCAACCTTAAACATAGCATCAAAAGCCCCTCTTAATAGTACGACACTAAAGCTAAAAATCCGATCTTTTCCTTCGAACATCCGAGATCGGTAAAAACTACAAAGAATACATCTAAACCTTTATACCTTTGTTTCTTTTGCTTTTCTTGATGCATGCTCCACTTTTTGCACTTGAGATCATCCGACATCTTCCGAAGAATACATTTTTCCTATTTTCAACTTACTCACAAACAACATTAGTCTTTTAACCTTGATTGTCATTAATTACCAAAACCTAAACCACATGGGGGCCTAGATGCTTTCAGTGTGTGACAGCTTGCTTGGTATTTTACTAGACATACTTGGCAAAACAAAAGATACACTCAACACACGGATGGACTTGAAAGATATTAAACTTAGAAAGGAGCTGCATCATGAAGACCTGGGTTAAGGAAAAAAGTACCTTCCCGCAGCTTGCTACACTCTAAGCAAGAATGAGAAAATTAGCGTGTGTAAGTACTTGCACAGAGTCAAAGTTCCATCTGGTTATTCTGCCGACATAAAGAGGCTAGTCTCAATGAAAGACTTGAAATGAATTGGTATGAAGTCTGATGATTACCACGTGATGATGACACAGATCTTCCTGTTGCAATTAGGGGTGTTCTGCTAGAGAAAGTGCCAGACCCAATTATAAAGTTGTGTTCATTCTTCAACACGATTTCACAGAAGGTCATCGATCCATTGAAACTGAATAAGCTGCAGCTAGACATGATCCACACTTTATGCCGGCTTGAGATGTGCTTCCCTCCATCCTTCTTTGATATTATGGTCCATCTCATTGTTTATATTGTGAAAGAGATATAGTTTCTTGGCCTTGTGTTTCTACATCAGATGTATCCTTTCGAGAGATTCATGGGGGTTATGAAGAAATATGTTTGTAATCGACATCGGCCGGAAGGGTGCATTGCCGAAGGTTGGGGTACCGAGGAAGTCATCGAGCTCTGCATCGATTACATGGATCTCAAACCGATTGGTGTGCCCGTATCTCGCCATGAAGGGAGGCTACAAGGGAAAGGGACACTAGGTCAGAAATTGATCTGTACGAATGATCGTGCTTCATTCACGCAAGTACATTTTACAGTTTTGCACCAATCAGTTGTAGCGGCCCCGTATGTCAACATGCACAAGAACATGCTACGAAGAAGAAACACATGTAAGTCTGAGGTTTGGATCGCAAGAGAGCACAGAGATAACTTTAGAGATTAGTTGCTTAGACACATGATGCATACGCAGACAAGAGTCTGCTCAATTGAGAGCGTTGGCTAAGGGACCATCATATACAATTTTCACATTTGAAGGATACGACATCAATGGATATACATTTTATACGAGAGCACAAAATAACAAGAGCACCAACCAGAAGAGCGGGGTCTGTACAGATGCCTATGACAGCAATGGCAATATGCAAACGTACTACGGATTCATAGAATAGATTTGAGAGCTTGACTATGGGCCTTTGAAGGTCCCCCTCTTTTGGTGCTAGTGGGTCAAGCTACCTAAGGCGTGAACATCGACAAGTACGGTATCACTACCGTAGACTTCAAACATGTCGGATACAGAGAAGAACTATTCGTACTTGCTAATGCCGTTACACAAATTTTCTATGTAAGGGATCCAGATGACAAGGAATGCCACGTGGTTCTTTAAGGAAAAAGAAGAATTGTGGGAGTTGAGAATGTAGTCGACGAGGAAGACTATAACCAATTCGATGAGCTTCCTCCTTTCGGTGAGAACATCGACCTAGGTCTCATGGAAGACATAGAGTAAGCTACATACATACGCTGTGATCATAAGGAAGGTCGGGTCGTAACTTAGTTGTATAATTAAGGATATGCTTTATTTTGTATGAAGGTCAACCTTCAATTTGTAATATAAACATTTTGTACGAAGGACATGCTTCAATTTGTAATGTATGGAGTATTGATTATTATAATCATTTAGAAAAAGTTTCAGAATATTTTGATATTGTTTGATACCTGTAGAAAATCAATAACAGAAAAATCAATAGTCAATTAGTCAGCTTGTCAAAATTTTACAAACCTCCTCAGGTCAAATCTCAATTTTTTATCTTTGATATTTATATTCTAATAATTCTGACATTGAAATTTATTTATTTATTTACTTTTAGTTTTTGAATTTTTAAAAGCTTCAAATGTAAGTTTTAATTTTTGATCTTTTTACCACAAATGGATAATAATCCGATGTCAGCATGGTAAAAATCTCAGCTTCAGATCTTCTCTAGGGCTTTCTAGAAAAATTTGACAATTACTGTTTACAGTGTAATCTTCGTGATTTCACATATTTTATCTTTCATAAATGTGTTCATTTTACTTTGGACAGCATGATAAGGGTTCTGGAGTGCTTTGATATTTTAGTATGAGTTTTGCAGATTTTTGTTGATTTATGTTTTTACCTTTTTACTTTTACCATTTTACCATTTCACTTTATTAGACTTTTATTTTTAAAAGCAAAGGCTCAATAAAAACCATTAATGCTAGAAAATTCAAAAAATACAATCCTTGCACATGGCAGCACTTGCCGCGGCTACCAAATCCTTGTTGCGGAAGCAATTTCTACCACACCAGCACTTAGCATGCACACGAGAGTGGGGGGTGGGCGCAGGGACTATCACTACCGGTTCTTTACTAAAGCGGCACAGATAGTGAACATCAGTGCCGATTAACATACACCAACTGGCACTAATATAATACATCAGTGCCCCGTCTTACCCTGCACCCGGCATTGATAGTTCCACATCACTATCAGGTCATATTTCAACCGGCAGTGATGTTGTTATATTACTGCCGGTTCATAAATGACCCGGCAGTAATAGTCCTACATCACTGCCGGTTCTAAAACAACCCAGCAGAGATAATATATCAATGCCAGCTCATATGGTTGAACCGGTAGTAATAATCCTCCCTATATAATCGTCCTCTTTCCCACACTTAGCCATTTCGCATTCCGTTTGGAGTTCCTGTCCTTCATCTATGCTCCCTAGCCGCCGCGAGCACTCCGCGTCCCCGCGCCGGCCCTCCCCATGTCGACTCTCCCCATGCCGGCCCTCCCTGCAGTGACCCCTCCCCGCCGTCCCCCCTGCGGCGCCTCCCCCCGATGTCGACTCTCCCCGCGTCGCCCCTCCCCGCGCCGGTAAGCTTGTGCTATGTGCTATGTTCTTGTTCCATTTTATTGTGTGCTAGCCCGTGCTTCTGAGCAGCTTCGAGTGTTGTTCTGTTGTAAGTTTTTCAGTACTGCATTTGATTCTTGTTGGTCGAAGGGATTGGTATTGCTCTGTGATGATTCTAGGGTTATCAATGATATTGACAATTGTTCTGTAAATAAGGCCTTAAGTTGGTAGACTTACATGCTTTAGAAGTCTTGATTTGATTACTGTCTAAAAGTCTGATTAGTTGTGTAGCTTATTGCCTCTCTGTGATTTTTGTCTAAGCCCTAATAGCATTGTTGGTTTGGTTAGCATACTGCTCTGAATTTTTCTGGTGATTATCTATTCATGCTATACCTGTCTGTTGATTCAATAGCTTCTGCAGTAGCTGATTACTTATAGCTTTGTTGTTCTAAGCATAGACTCTTATTCACTATCACATGTTGATCTGATAATCTGCTGTTCTGAGTTTAGACTATCATTCACAATCTCATGATGTACTGATAATTTGTTCTGAACTTCTAATATCAGTAAAGACTTTAATAACAGTGAATCTCATTGTCAATTCTTATTGTTCACGATAAGGTGGTAAGGATTTAAGGCCTTATTTACTCAATTAATTATTTTGCCCATTTGTGATTGAGGTGAAGATTCTAATCTTCATTCAAACCCAATAATCTGAGAGCAATCATACATAATTACCTTTATATTGCCATAGTAGTCATGATTCATTATATAAATGACATAATGTTGCCTTTATGTGATCTGTTGCCATATATATCATTTTGAATGATCATGAATCATATTGTTTTGCTCATATTGTTATATGGAATAATCAATAAAAACTTGCTCTTATTATCGCATCTTTTCCAACAATCCAGAAACCCACTTGCTTTGGCATTATCTTTCAACATGGATTATTATTGTGGTCATTGCATTGAACTGATCCGATCTTGAAGATTGTTTGATTTTATTTTTTTGACCTCTATTTGACTTCTAGAATCAGTAGTAGGAATGGGTAGTTTTCACTTGAGATATGCATTTAGAATGGGAAAATGATGTTAACATGAAGAAATGTTTTCAGATATAACATCGCAAATGTCCTTTAGGCAAATGAATTCGTACATAGGAAGGAATAATTCGGTTGTAGTTTCTTTGTGGATTTTTTTTACTTCTGTCCCCTAGATAACACGCTTAGTTAAGTTGAATGGTTGCACTAGTGTGGTTAAAGAATATACCAGGTAAAAAACCTGAAATACTCTAATTAAATTCCTTTTTCAAAGAATAATAGCCTTTTATATAGCTGCTTTCTTCGCATCAATTATATTTGTTTGCTAAAAGGACACAGTGCTTATAGCTTCAACTGAGTTGCTTTCAAGTAATCCATATGGGCAGGAAAAGTACAGCTAGCACCTATGATTTGACCTAGCTATGAATACTAGTATGAGTTGGTAGACTAATTAACTTAGTTTGAGTTATTCCTAGCTAGTAGCTAGTATCTGGTGATGACTGATGAGCCACTGTAAGTTTGCAACAGCTTTGTGAAAGAGTTCATGTATATGTGAAATGTAATGTATTTGAATTTTGAAATTTGTATGTATCATGTCAAATGTATATGTATCATGTGAATTATTATAATTCTTGGTGAATTTCGAAGTTTCTATGTATATGTGAATTTTGAAGCAATTTCTATGTATCATGTATATGTGAAATGTAATGTATTTGAATTTTAAAATTTGTATGTATCATGTCAAATGTATATGTATCATGTGAATTATTATAATTCTTGGTGAATTTCGAAGTTTCTATGTATATGTGAATTTTGAAGTAATTTCTATGTATTATGTATATGTGAAATATAATGTATTTGAATTTTAAAATTTCTATGTCATGTCAAATGTATTGGCATCATGTGAATTTGTTCCACCGCTGGCGGGTAGTGCCCATTCAGGCCAAGTACGACACATATGACAAAATGATGATTACGCCTTATATTTGCAAAACGTTGATATTACGCCTTATAAATGCAAAATGTTGATATTAGCAACTCTAACGCACGACAAAATGGTGATTATACCTTATAAATGCAAAACGTTGATATTACGCCTTATAAATGCAAAACGTTGATATTAGCAACTGTAACGCACGACAAAATGGTCATTCAAGTTGTGCAAAGATTCATCTCATGACTTTGTTAATTTAAAATTTCAGATAAACTTGCTGCACATAGGCTCCAATCAGGGAAAAGTGCGAATGGCGGCGAGCCAAGTGAACCAAAGCACGAGCAAAACCCAACAAGGTTCCTCAACCTAGAACAACCCGAGGCAACAAATGTACACGAGGTAATTCTTTAGTACTATTCTTGAGTAGGATGTGCTTTTCGATGAAATTCTTCACGTAGACGGGGTAATTCTCTAGCAGGGCCAAACAACTAATGAAACGGTCAAAATACAGGATCAAACAGTAAGTGAACGAAGGTAGCGTCGTGGGCGAGGTCCTAGCAAGATCGGGGAACGAAAAGTAGTTGTGGAGTTTAACGTAGTTGGGGAACCAACTATACCCACATTGTTGCTTGGGCCATATCGGACAGCATGCGGGGTCCTAGCTAGAGATAATGTGCCCATCATCTACAAATCATGGACACGTCAGCACGATTACCCGTCGTATGTTCCCGATGACATCAAGGAAACATTGTGCACAGAGTTGACAGCAAAGTTCTAGTTTCCCGAAGATCAGTTGGAGCTTGCCAGGAAACGTGCACTAACCGTTATGGGATCCGCATGGAAGAACCGGAAGACAAAGTGAATAAGGAGTATGTCAAGAAGGATCAAGCGCGATTTTAATAGATACCGTGGTTAGAGCAATTTTGGGATGAATTAAATGCGATATAAGAAATCTGATGAAGCCCAAGCTATCAGCCAACAGAAGAAGGCTAATTCGGACAAAAACATTTACCCCCATGTGCTAGGCACCGGTGGCTACGTGAGGAAAGTACCCAAGTGGGATGCACGGGAAGAACAGCTAACTCGTAGTGGTGTTATTACAGCGATGTCCGAGATGGCCCCAAGATCAAAGTATTGGCTGCTTGCGAGGGGAGCTAGTCTATCGGATGATGGTAGCTTAAGCTTTAGAAGCGAGAAAGACAAAGAAATCTCGAAGAAAATCGCAGATGCCCACTCCCAAGCTACTCAGGGCTCCTTCCAGCCAAGAAGAGAGAATGACGAGCTAACACACGCCTTGGATAATAAAGAGCACCCTAGTCGCACCAGAGGGTTTGGCTTGGTGCCCTAGAAAGCAGCGTTCCCAGAGGATGCTGAAATTTATAAGCGACCAAAGAAATCTAGACAAGAACAGTTGGATGAACGTGTAAGAGAAATAGAAGACCAGATGCACAGAAGGGAAATTGAATTTGAAGAAAAGATACAAAAGATACAAGAAATGCTAGCAAACGTTCTTGGCGAACGTCAGTCACATGACAGCGGCCAACAACTCCAGAGTCCCGCCGTGCCTCATAAAAGTAGCCAAGCGTCTGCGGGCGCTCCTGAAGAAGACTTAGCGTGTAGTTTTCCTGTGGACAAAATCGTAGAGCCGACACGTTGCAGTGTGCACCTGCCAATAGCGAACATTACCATTAAGGTGGCTGAAGGGGTGGCTTGGCCATGCAGCGAGGGGCAGATATTGCATAACTGTCGGGACCCGAATATGCAAATCCGGACCCTCTGTGTATACTGCACTAGTCCAGGATCACGCTAGTGCACACAGGCTCAACATTAGTGAATATCATAATCATACACAACGTAAATAAGACAAGGACATAATATATTAATTATTAGCAGTTGTATGACCTTATGGTCAACTTACTTAGCAATGCCTCACAAGGCTGAACAATAAATTGAACTGCAGCGGAATGAAGACGTAGATAACCCCTCAGTATACCACAGGCAACTGACAAGGCTCGCACCCTAAACATTCATCCTTCATGGTACTCCTTCTTCAAAGACCGATGATTTTTGTAGGCAAGGGTGAGTACACCAACACGTACTCAACAAGTTGTGCATGAGAATGCAATTCTATCATAGCTATATGCAAGGCTTATTCCAAAGGAATGGCTAAGTGGTTCTTAAGCGATGGAAGCATTTTCAAACATAAGCAATATGTAGTTTGAAAAGACGATAAAACAAATAATAACAAGTAAATAGATTCCATTGTTTGCAAATCAACCCAAGTCTCCACCTAAATCAAATTCCATTACCCGTGGCATCCTGCCATCCCATAATGATTGTTCATTTTAATTAACTACCCTTGATTGTAATTCGAGCATTGCTCAATCGTGAAGCACGGCTATCCGAATAGATTGTACACTCTGCAGAGGTTATGCACTTTACCCACACGATATAACCATGCACCACACAAAGTGACGATTATAACAAAGCCTTTACAATGCATCCTCTTAACCCGATGCTACCGCTAAGGTTTCAACAACGAAGGGCTATACCGCCACGCAGGGCCCCCTCTTGCGCCATGTGAGTTCTCCCGTGCACGGGACTCACACCACCAAGATAGCACTTAAGTTAAGCATTTGCAAATTAGTCGACTAGGTTGCCCATATGAGCGTGTGGTTGCAAGTAAGACTCAGTCAAAGGCTCGCAAGGTTAAGTCCTTAGGATTGATTAAAGCAAGACATACACATACCACCCTTTCTCGCCCATCGGCCCACCAACACCCTTGCCCCTTCCACTTGCTTCAATCTAAAGTGATTATCTCCGGTTGGTTACCAAGCACCACGTGCTCTTCACAAATCAACATCGTTATGCGTGACTCATTGCCACAACAACTCAATCTCTTTGTGCGACCACACATGACACACAAATTAACATCATTGTTCCATATATCATTAGTCAAGATTAATAATCATTATTCCATGAACATGTGATGTCGTGGCATGGCTAAGCAATTCTATTCGTTCTAACCATCCATGTTGATTTCGTTATTAACCAACTATAGTAACCAACTTAAGGTGACAATGAAGCATGGCATACAAACAACAAGGTAGGGTATAGTTCAAAGGGTATGATAGCTAATCCCAAACTTAAGTTGAAAACATTTATACTCATGAAATAATAAGTGATAAGTTAAATCAAAATAGCATGCAATCTAATCTATGGGTGCAACATGATCAAAGCACAACTTGCCTTTGTTAAGCTCCTGCTCCTGGTTTGGAAATAATTCTTGAGTTGTTAATCCTCCTTGAACTTCGCTCATACAACGTCTCGCGAATTGAGAAAGAAAGCAAATAAACACCAAATCCAAGAACAACAAATTCAAAAATCCAGATAAAACCACCAATAGAAAGATCTCATTTTTACAAATTTTTAGGAATTTGAATCACCTCAATCCGAGTTCGTATGCGAAAGTTATAAGGTTTTGAACTTTGAAAATCCTGAAAATAACCCTAAATAATAAATTCCGAATTTCCCGAATTATTTTTATACGGAAAAATCTGATTTTCCCGCCCGAACCGTACGGCGCGACGTGGCCGATTCTCAGCCGTTGATTCGTCGATCGACGGCTGAGGCTTACCGTTGTGACTTACTATTTACTCGACGACGTGGCTGAATCTCGTCCGCCCGATGTCGATCTGACGGCTCACAGAGCTCCGGCGGCGATATGGTGGCGCAAAAGACACCGGAGTTGGAGCGATGACCTCTGCCTTGGCTTTGGCGGTTCGGCGAAGAAGAAATGGCGGCGCAGCTCCTCCTTGACCCGCGAATTCAACCCAACCCTCGAGCGGCGAAGAGAATCTCGGAGTCGGAAGCGGCGCAAACCTCCGCACGAGTTCCGCAACTCCGACGAGCTCTCGAGGCGCCACGATGACTCTCCCGTGACAATGCGTGAGGGAAAAGGCGCGGCGCTAAGGTGTGGTCATCAAGGGTGCTCGGGAGGTCTTTTATACAGCGGGCGGCGTGGATGGAAAGTTTCAAGGCGGCGAGTCCCGTCGAAGACAGCGGCATTCCTTTCCATCGGAGAAGACGATCGGGCCGTCCGATCTCGAATAGCGGACGAGATCGTAGGGTTTCCTATTCCGTCTCGGTATGCATGCGATGCAGGCCGCCCACTACTATTCATTCCAATTTCTCCCGAATTTCCTAATTTAATTATTCCGATTAAACGTTTTGATTTATTTAAGGCTTTAGAAATATTCCAAAAATTCCCATAAAATTCTCAAAAATACCTGAACTATTCTGGATTTAAATAAAATATTTTCAGAAAAACTCTATTTTGCAAGCCTCTTTTATAATTATTTCTTGACAAAGATAAAGTATTTTAATTCAAAAGAATTCAAATAAATCTCAGAAAATCCAAATAAATTCAGAAAAATCATAAAATCCATAATTAACACTAAAATAATATTATTTAATTAAAGAGCTGAAATTTTGGGATGTTACAAACCTCCCCCCCTTAACGGAATCTCGACCCCGAGATTTAGGGCTAACTATAGAATAGGTTTTTGAATTCTTTCTTCAAATCTTCTTCACTTTCCCATGTGGCTTCATTTTCTGAATGGTTACTCCCTTGCACTCTGCAAAGCGAGTGGACTTGTTTCTTGTCCTCGCTCCATCACATCCAAAATCGATCGGTGCTCCTTGTAGGTCAAATCTTCCTGCAATTCAATAGCCTCCAACGGCGTCTGCTCAGTTGGCACTCGAAGACATTTCTTGAGCTGTGACACATGGAACACATCATGCACCCCGCCAATGACTCGGCAATTCTAAGCGATAAGCAACCTCTCCTCGTGCTCAAAATTTTAAATGGTCCAACGAACCTAGGTGCAAGTTTTCCCTCGACATGGAATCTCTTAACACTTTCCGGATGAATCGAATACTAGATCATGGTTTTATCATTTGCTAGGATCTGCACACTGATTTGACCTTAAGGTATCCTAATCACTCAAACTTCTACTTCTTGGCTAAGCCTTCCTCTTTTCTTAACTTGATTTTGTATATATATATACATTATTATTATTATTTTTTTCGAACCCCCGTGGTCTTATCTTCTAATGTGGGTTTTTATCTTCCAAGGTGGGTATGAAATTTTGTCAAACGATTTTTCGATTTTGACCTCTTGAATTCTTTGCATAACCCTGATTAATTATTCGTTATCAACTTACTTGTACTACGGCCTCGTAGCTCAAACGTCATCTATCATATTGGACTTATAATACTTATGGATTTTAACACTAAAACCCTTGATCACTTCCAACCATTTTCCTTTTTGTTAACCACAAATAACGCACTAAGTTTTCTCAAAACTCTCCCTAGTAATTCTTCGTCATGCTTTTCCATTTTCCATTAATTCATTAGAAACATTTGACATTGTCTTTTCACTATTGGACTATACCAGGTACTATTTCATTCATGAACTTGATCTTCTGATATGATGGCATGCTAGACAAATTTTTGGAAAATATACCAAGGTTATTCTCTAACAACTAGTGCATCCTCTAATTGGCAATTTCCACACTATCATCCATTAGTGACTAACATGAAATGTCATCACTTGAAAACCCTTTTTTTTATCGTTCGAGTTTTAAATCGACATACTCTTCCCAAAATAGCCCTATGCTTGAGCATTTATCATTTTACATTCTTGCTTTTCATTCCTATAAGCCGTATACCAATGCATCAACTCTTTCGATTTATTTCTTTTGTGATGAGACCTTTACATGGAATTCATTGCTATTATTATTTTTTTAATAGGGTTACAACATGGCACTAAGTAACTCATGGCTCTTGACTTCCTTGATTTATCATTGGCACTAGGGCTTCGACCGATCTGAGTTGAAATTGACTTGAGCCAATGTGATCGTTTTCCTTTGAGAGTATTTATTAGCAAAATGCTTAGGTTTGTGGCAATTATAGCGAGTCTAGGGTGAAATTCCTTTCTTGGGTATTTGTTGATTAGAATTGAGTCTTCACCTAACCGTCTTTTCTTTAACAAATTTTTCTTGCAACTTCACCGCTCACTCTTGGCGTTATGTATCAGGCTGAGGTAACTTCCTGTATATTTATGTTTATAGGAATTACTTGTCTTCTCTGTGGACATCGATTAACATAATGGCCTTTCCGGCGACAGTTGTAGCCCTCAGGACGCTCTTCTTGTGATTTATTACTTTTTGACTTGCAACACCTCCTCTAGCGAACGATCTTTTTTACCATACAAGAGACCTACTGTGAGTGATAGCCACTTACTGGTTTCCTGATTAAGGTCAATAGGTATGGTGCGTACTGTGAGGTTGCTCATAGGATATATTTATTATTTTTATTTTATTTTATTATTATTATTATTATTTTTAATTGGATGACTTCCTTTGCAACTAAAGCAATTGATTGCATGCTCGTCAGCGGTTTGTCCTATTTTCCATAGCGAATGCACGACGATCCTCTAAGTTGTTGGGTTGACAATACTTCTTAGAACAAGGTCAAGATTTGAACAAGGTGCGGGGTAGCGTTTCTCTCCAAAGTCTCGAGCCAATTCTCGGCTTCTAAAGGCTAAATATTTACTTAAAACGTTGGTGGGCGAGTCTTTATGAATTCTAATAACCTTTAGCAGGGATCACTAATAGTGCGAGATGCTTTTGACATTAGCTTGACTAGTCTGTTGTGTATTTGCTTTATTATTTGCTTGCATCAACTGGGTCTAATTAGCTGAAAACTCTTTGAAACTCTGCATATCTATCGTTATGTGGGTTGTGAAATTGATTCATCCTTAGAGTTTCTGCTTCCACTAGCTATCACTATTTTGAACCATCTGTTTGCTTACCTCAAGGGGGTTAGGTGAGAGAGAAAATAGCGTAGGTAAGAAGCAAGAATCCTAATTCAGGGAAGATAGGTTTTAACCCAATAATTTGAACAACCAATATTAATAACTTGGTATGGCTGCTTATATAAGCCTAAAAGCTTTGCAACACATACTGCACACTCATCAATTAAGAAAAACCAATTCAACCTAAACACCCAAAACTACCGTCTACACGGGTGACACTCCTATCTTAGGAAACGCGACTCCCACACATGAGTCGCAACTGGCTACTTGAAGTACTGAGTCATTGATCCATTCTTCCATGAGCTTTGATGATTTCTTCCATCATGATCATTATGGTAGCAGCAGGTACTTGATGTTATCTCCTAAAGTGTGGCATATCGTTTTCTACTCAAGACAATTCAGGTAAGATTTTAACTCAATTCAACCGAGGTAAGAGAAAGAAATTTCAGCGAGGGTAAGAAAGAATTTTGGGTAAGGGCAGAAATAGAAGAATGAGATAAGTCAAAAACAATTTATTCTTCTAGGTTTAGAACTTTTACTTTAGAAAATAATTTTGAAGGAGCTATAGGGACGACTAACAATCTAGGGCCAAAACCTACAGTCAGTATGGCTCTGATACCACCTTTGTCGGGACCCGAATATGCAAATCCGGACTCTCTGTGTATACTGCACTAGTCCAGGATCACGCTAGTGCACACAGGCTCAACATTAGTGAATATCATAATCATACACAACGTAAATAAGACAAGGACATAATATATTAATTATTAGCGGTTGTATGACCTTATGGTCAACTTACTTAGCAATGCCTCACAAAATTTGAACAACAAATTGAACTGCAGCGGAATGAAGACGTAGATAACCCCTCGGTATACCACGAACAACCGACAAGGCTCGCACCTAAACATTCGTCCCTTCATGGTACTCCTTCAAAGACTCGATAATTTTTGTAGGCAAGGGTGAGTACACCAACACGTACTCAACAAGTTGTGCACAGAATGCAATTCTATCATAGCTATATGCAAGGCTTATTCCAAAGGAATGGCTAAGTGGTTCTTAAGCAGTAAGCAGCATTTTCAAACATAAGCAATATGTAGTTTGAAAAGACAGTAAAACAAATAATAACAAGTAAATAGATTCCATTGTTTGCAAATCAACCCAAGTCTCCACCTAA
Organism: Guadua angustifolia; assembly: GCA_036346375.1. Classification (NCBI taxonomy): domain Eukaryota; kingdom Viridiplantae; phylum Streptophyta; class Magnoliopsida; order Poales; family Poaceae; genus Guadua; species Guadua angustifolia. The sequence goes on from CM070514.1 coordinate 17,701,319, forward strand.
ATCAAATTCCATTACCCACATGGCATCCTGCCATCCCATAACAGTTGTTCATTTTAATTAACTACCCCTTGACTGTAATTCCCGAGCATTGCTCAATACCGTGAGCACGGCTATCCGAATAGATTGTACACTCTGCAGAGGTTATGCACTTTACCCACACGATATAACCATGCACCACACAGGCGAACGATTATAACAAAGCCTTTACAATGCATCCTCTTAACCCAGTGCTACCCACTAAGGTTTCAACACTGAAGGGCTATACCGCCACGACAGGGCCCCCCTCTTGCGCCATGTGAGTTCTCCCGTGCACCGGACTCACACCACCAAGATAACACTTAAGTTAAGCATTTGCAAATTAGTCACTAAGGTCGCCCATAACAGACGATGTGGTTGCAAGTAAGACTCAGTCAAAGGCTCGCAAGGTTAAGTCCTTAGGATTGATTAAAGCAAGACATACACATACCACCCTTTCTCGCCCATCGCCCACCACAACACCCTTGCCCCTTCCACTTGCTTCAATCTAAAGTGATTATCTCCCGATTGGTTACCAAGCACCACGTGCTCTTCACAAATCAACATCGTTGCGTGACTCCGCTGCCACAACAACTCAATCTCTTTGTGCGACCACACATGACACACAAATTAACATCATTGTTCCATATATCATTAGTCAAGATTAATAATCATTATTCCATGAACATGTGATGTCGTGGCATGGCTAAGCAATTCTATTCCGTTCTAACCATCCATGTTGATTTCGTTATTAACCAACTATAGTAACCAACTTAAGGTGACAATGAAGCATGGCATACAAACAACAAGGTAGGGTATAGTTCAAAGGGTATGATAGCTAATCCCAAACTTAAGTTGAAAACATTTATACTCATGAAATAATAAGTGATAAGTTAAATCAAAATAGCATGCAATCTAATCTATGGGTGCAACATGATCAAAGCACAACTTGCCTTTGTTAAGCTCCTGCTCCTGGTTTGGAAATAATTCTTGAGTTGTTAATCCTCCTTCGGAACTTCGCTCATACAACGTCTACGCGAATTGAGAAAGAAAGCAAATAAACACCAAATCCAAAGAACAACAAATTCAAAAATCCAGATAAAAACCATCAATAGAAAGATCTCATTTTTACAAATTTTTAGGAATTTGAATCACCTCAATCCGAGTTCGTATGCGAAAGTTATAAGGTTTTGAACTTTGAAAATCCTGAAAATAACCCTAAATAATAAATTCCGAATTTCCCGAATTATTTTTATACGGAAAAATCTGATTTTCCGCCCGAACCGATGGCGCGGCGTGGCGATTCTCACCGTTGATTAAATCGATCGACGGCTGAGGCTTACTGTTATGACTTACTATTTACTCGACGCGTGGTGAATCTCGTCGCTTGCGATGTCGATCTGCAGCTCCACAGAGCTCCGCGGCGATGATCAAGCGGCGCAAAAGACACCGGAGTTGGAGCGATGACTCTGCTGGCGCTTGGCGGTTCCGCGAAGAAGAAATGGCGGCGCAGCTCCTCCTTGACCCGGCGAATTCAACCCAACCCTCAGAACGGCGAAAGAGAATCTCTGGCGTCGGGAAAGCGCGGCGCAAACCTCCGGCCGAGTTCCGCAACTCCGACGAGCTCCTGAGGCTGCTACGATGACTCTCCGGCGACAATGCGTGAGGGAAAAGGCGCGGCGCTAAGGTGTGGTCATCAAGGGGTGCTCGGGAGGGTCTTTTATACACGGCGGAGGCGGCGTGGATGGAAAGTTTCAAGGCGGCGGCAGAGTCCCGGTCGAAGACGGCGCGGCATTCCTTTCCATCGGAGAAGACGATCGGGAGCCGTCCGATCTCAATCGACGACGGATCGTAGGGTTTCCTATTCCGTCCCGGTATGCATAGTACACGGGCCGGCCCACTACTATTCATTCCAATTTCTCCCGAATTTCCTAATTTAATTATTCCGATTAAACGTTTTGATTTATTTAAGGCTTTAGAAATATTCCAAAAATTCCCATAAAATTCTCAAAAATACCCTGAACTATTCTGGATTTAAATAAAATATTTTCAGAAAAACTCTATTTTGCAAACCTCTTTTATAATTATTTCTTGACAAAATATAAAGTATTTTAATTCAAAAGAATTCAAATAAATCTCAGAAAATCCAAATAAATTCAGAAAAATCATAAAATCCATAATTAACACTAAAATAATATTATTTAATTAAAGAGCTGAAATTTTGGGATGTTACAATAACCGCCCAATCCTCGAGGATATGCGAGTTTGATTGACAAGCGTGGTTGTGATGATACCGCAAAGTGGAGGTTGAGATCCCGAGGCGAGGAGGAAAATAATCTTGGACAAAGCACAGGCACATTCATCGCGTGTTGCAAGTGCTATATAAAGTTTGCCTCAGATGATGGCAACGACGATGATCTTAATAATGATGACGAGGCGGACTCTCCACCCAGGAAAAGTCCTCCTTCGGTGTCACCCAAGAAAGCTCCTTCTCCTGCTCCAACGCCACAATACAGTAATCAAAGAGCACCACGATCTCAACATTCTACACAGTCAATGGAAAAGTTCCTCATCTGTGAAGCCAGCCAAAACTCTGAGCAAGAAACGAGTATATGACCTGACCGAAGAAGAAAAAAGAAGGGAAGTACACGCTAGTGTAGAAGCACACTTCAAGAAGACCCCACCACCTGGTAAGGTTGAAATCGAAGCTGCCAAACGGGATTTTTTCGTGGGCTTAGCGACGGTTAAACAGATAGGACGGGCAACTGAATCTCCTCAACTTAGCCAACTATCAGACTACGAGCGCATCTCTAGGAAGAAATCTAAAGGAGATGGTGGTAAAGCAGCTGTTGCTGGAGGCCAAAGTGGTGCTAAAGGGCAGGAGGCCCCTCTAAAGTGGCCATTCATTAACGGGGAAGCTTTGGTGGATCCAAATGAGGAGCCCAGACTGACCACACAGTTACGGCGTCTACATCAATGGTACTGGCAGTATGTCCAAGAGACAAAAATGATGCTTTCCCTGTTAGATACAAAGATATGGATTTTCACAATATGGACGGTGTTTTCTAGGTAAAACACATGGAACTATATCAGTTGTACTAACGAGACGCCTTGGACGTGTCTATATTAAGAATGTGGACTCTGTAAGTCTCTTGTATAATTTGTGTTGTACATTCACGTAACATTAAACTGAGGGTCTGACTTCTTCTTTTTATGTAGAATGGAGGCAATGACACTTAGAGCGGATTTAAATGAAAAGATAGGATTACTCGACCTGGGCCTTGTCAATTGCAAACTTATTCTAGATCCAAAAATGATAAATGATGTTAAGGAGTATGTACTCAAGGCGCTGCTAAAGCTATAAGACAAGGCCTACGTACTTTTACCCTACAACTTTTAGTACGTGTTTCCCTGCTTACTAATCTTGCATATTTGATGCGCAACATTATGTGATGACTAATTGGCTTTTGCAGCTTTCACTGGATCATCCTCATCATCATGTTAGACGAAAACAACATCACTGTCTTGGAATCAATGAGGAAACCGACAAGTCATTACAAAGAATTAATAGATTTGCTAGACAGGTAAACTCGGTCGTTGCATTATTGCTCTAGCAATCTTCCATTCCATTGCACCTAATTAATTTTAATGACTACTCGAAACCATGAACAGGGTGTACACAAAATACCGCAAGAAGAGCCAGCGGTTTCGTCCATTCACGAAGAAGTTCAGAATAAAAACCGATTTTCCATGCCTGAGACAACCCCAAGGGAACAATTTATGTGGCTACTATGCAATGACACATATCCACGCATTCATCACTGACAGTACGGACTACAACGGCGAGCTGGTATATCAATCATTATATGCTAACCCATACTTTTTTATAAAGACGGTGACACTAATTAATGCTTCAATTTCTCCCATGACAGCATGTGAAGCTGGGCACTAGTAGCCTGCTCGACAACGAAATTGAAGCCCTTCGAGAGCAGATAGCTGGGTTCATTGTTCGAGAAATTATCAACCCAAAGGGCGAGTTTCACGAGCATTTGTAGTTTAAGTGACATGTCAACGATTGTGAATGAACAATGTAGTACTTAAATATTATGATGCTTCAAAAGTGAATGAACAATGTAATAATTAAATATTATGATGCTTCAATGAATTTGAATTAATTACCCTTTAGCGGTGTTTCAGTACTATTGTGCACAACGTATACCGTACAAAATATATCTACTGTACAATATATACATGCTACAACATTACATAATACATATACGGCAACAAATATATATATATAAAGGTTTAAAAAACCCATCACTGCCAATTTTGGATATGAAAATAGAATAGAGAGTTATCACCGCCGGTTGCCAAATATTGATGAAAATGTGTCGATGATAGTTACTTATCACTATCAGTTATAAAAAATAACCGACAGTGGTAATATCATTTGCGGATACAATTGAAAATGCGGCGTTGATACGATTAGTTTGTATATAACCGCAGATGATAATTATTATCACTGCTGGAGAGATGATATGAACAGCGATGATAGTATTATCATCGCCGATTTTCATCCGACGGTGATAGACTATCACTGTCATTTAAATAATCTTGGGTCAACATCCACAATGATGTCGATGTGGACCGACGATAAACACGTGTTCAGCTATGGTGGTGCTTCAGTTTGTAAGCAAAAGCTATAGCCCAATTGAGCTTCACCATTGCCGTTGCTCAATCTCCTTTGTCAGCATTTGCCTTTTGCTGTTGTTTTATAATTATGTTGTGCGATAGCCTTGGCTTACTGCCGCTGGCACCGTGCATATATGGGATTCCATATCGTTTGTTCCTAGTGCCTTCTCAGTCCCACGGCTGTTCGACATAAATTATTCAGAAGTGTGGAACCAAATAGTCCTAAGATTTTTTTTTGACCTCAATAGTTCTAGGAATTTGTTTGGATGCTAATTTTAGAGTAGAATTCTATTACCGCGCTATAAAATTGAAACTGCGAACAAATTTCAATTACCACATAATTATAAATTGGGACTTCAATTCCAAAGACGAGAGATGTCGTTTTCTCAAAGGATAAGATGGAATTTCACAACCCTCGTGGCTTCTTTTAAAAAAAACCTCTTTGCCCTACCTGGAGGGATAAGGCTCCCATGCAGTTACGTAGGAGATTGCAAGTTAAACAGTCCCATCTGAGCTGTTCGATTAGAAAGTGATGATCCAAATCTTTTGAGAGTACTTAGCAAAACAAAAAATGTAGCACACATTTTAGACGATCTGGCCTGTTCGTACGTCAAATCGAATAGGTCTGAGACATAAAGACTGTGTAAGTTGTATTCCCTGTCTACTACAGGGAAAATTAGTCCAGTGACACTCAATTCGTTGGTTTTTAGTGATGTGTCTATGACATATGGGTCCATCTGAGTGTATGACAGTGGACCAGGGTGTCATAAAGTGAATCACGAATTTTAAAGAGTGTCGTTGACGCCAATCTCCCGTCTACTACATGGGAATCTTGTCAAAAGAATATAGTATATTGACCGGTGTCTTCCAATGAAACACTACACTTACAGATGGGTCCCACCTGTCATGGAAAGTTTATATATATTACTCCCGGGAGTAATTACTCCCACCTCTGAAATACCACTTAAACGAACTTGAAATACTCCTTTATCACTTTGGGTACACTCATACACTAATTATAAGATACTCCAATGTGAGCCGCATGAAAAAATTGCAAGTGAGTCCATGATTTTTAACGTATTTTGCAAATACCTTCATATACGCGCATAAAAAGGAGTATGTCAAAAAAATATCATACCACCTCTAAAAATGTACATACCACCAAGATGATCTTATATACTTGTGTATTACGTGTACATACCTCCTAAAATCATACGAGATACCCTATACGTTGTGAGATACGGCATAGGAGTAATTACTCCAGTGAGTAGAAAGAGGCTTCCTATATATATATATATATATATATATATATATATATATATATATATATATATATATATATATATATATATATATATATATATATATATATATATATAATGTCCCAGGTGGCCATCAATTGCGACTCCGGAACCTTCTCCTTATAAGTTGGGACTTCAATTCCAAAGACGAGAGATGTCGTTTTCTCAATGGATAAGATGGAATTTCACAACCCTCATGGCTTCTTTAAAAAAGGAAAACCATCTTTGCCCTACCTGGAGCGATAGGTTCCCATGCAGTTACATAGGAGATTGCAAGTTAAACAGTCTCATCTGAACCGTCCAATCAGAAAAATGATGATCCAAATCTTTCCAGAGTGCTTAGCAAAACAAAAAATGTAGCACACATTTTAGACAATCTAGCCCGTTTGTCCATTGGATCGAATAGCTCTGCGACATGAAGACTGTTTAAATTGTATTCCCTGTCTACTACTTGGGAACTTGTCAAAAGAATATACCAATGAAACCCTACACTTACACATGGGTCCCACCTGTCATGGAAAGTTTCTTTTTGATATAATGTCCCCGGGTGGCCATCAATTGCGACTCCGGAACCGTCTCCTGATCTCCGTCGTATCTTCTCCTGTCTTGTCTTCCCGTTCGCCTAGTTCCGTGCGTTCCCGTTCGCCTAGTTCCGTGCGTTGCGTTTGCGTGACTTGCGTCGCGAACTCGAGAGAACCCGTGCGATACTGCCGTGTGGGACCGAAGAGTCAGAGAGAGAGGAAGAGACATGGCCGGGATCGGGCCGATCAGGCAGGATTGGGAGCCGGTGGTGGTGCGGAAGAAGGCACCGACGGCCGCCGCCAAGAAGGATGAGAAGGCTGTCAACGCCGCCCGCCGCTCCGGCGCCGAGATCGAGACCATGAAGAAGTGTGCGTTTCGATTTGGCCCTCCCCCTTCTTTTCTTCGAATATCTTTGGGGTTTTCTTGCGATTACTTTGGATTTCTTCGATCTATGTCGCCGTGCTGTTTGATTGATTGGATGCGGCGGGGTTCCTTTTCTTTTGCTGTTTTTTACGGATTAGTTAGTTTTCGTGCAATATTTATGGATTATCTCGGTATTCTTCCTGGTCTTTCTAGCTACTTTAGCTAGGGTTGGATAAAAAATTGATCGGTACTGTTGATCTCTGATTTTGAGGGTTTTTTTTTAAACCGATTTGTTTACTGTTCTTTACGGTCCGAGCAAAAAATCGTTTATTTTCAATCTTGTCTTAACGATTTTCAGACTTTAGACTACGACGGTTTGATCAATCAGTTTTATTTCTTTTCATGTTCTTTTCTCAGTTTCTCTCTCTCTTTGGTTTTGCTTTTGCTTGATTTATGTTTTTTGCTTGCAGACCACGCCGGGACGAACAAGGCTGCGTCCAGCGGCACATCCCTTAACACCAAGCGGCTCGATGACGACACCGAGAACCTTGCGCGTGAGCAATCATTAATCCTCCACCATCTTATCAATTATAACAAATTCTCCTTATGCTTAGAAATTTGGTTTGTTGGATTATGGCGGAGTTGAAATTATTTGGCAAAAGATAGTTTTTTTATGAACTAGGTGCCTTTGTCTTGTAGTTTGCTTGCTATCCTGAATGCCCTTGGTACACTGACAGAGCATTCTAACCCTGATACTAAAGCCTCCCTCTGTATCAGTGACTCAAATGTAAAAAAATTTTCTTCCTCAAATTGTTGTTTGGCTAATTGTATTTGCACAACTGTTTCTTTGCCATTTTGTATTCAATGGCTACCATGTTTCTGCTGAAGATTACTTAGTAAACATATATATTTTACACAATTATGTTATGGTTTGGTTGACATCATGGATCTGACTGACAAAAAAGAATGTTCTTTTGTACTGTGACAGAAAAGAATGTTCTTTTGTAGTGTATTTCTACTTCCAGCTTCTGATAATCTTGCTTCAATTTAGGGAGCACGTTCTTCTATATTATTATAATATTACGATATTTTGTGAACTCATTTGTTTTGCTTGTTGCATTAACTTATGACAACAAATAATAGTTTTAACTGATGCTATGGAATAGTAGGCAAATTGATATATCCGGATATCTGCTGAAGTGAGTTGTTATACATTTTGGTTCATAGTTTCTGGCCTAATAATTATTACCCAAGTCCCAGTACCAAAATTGATACACACATAGCGCAACACTGAAAGAAAGTCCATAGTTTTTGTCTTCGCCTTGGAGATCTATGGTATGGGACAGACTTGTCAAATCAGTCCCATGTTCTACAGTAGGATACTGAAGCTGTCTTAATATTGAGAGTCTGCCTATGGCATTGTAGCTTTTCTGGCTACAGTAAAGAGCCTGCATGGATTGGCATTTGTGTTGCTAAAGATCCTTTGCGATGTATAAGGTAGCCACAGATTTGAACAATAATTGATACTAAAAAAAGGATCTGACTGAAGAAAGAACAGCATGAATTCTATATGTTGATAGTCTTGAAGATGAGTTATGATCTGACTTTGCAATGGTATACAGAGTTGCAGAACTTTGTAACCTTTTTGGATGTTCAACATGTTGAATGCCAAATTGTCAATTTAAACTGTAAACAAGTAGAAGGTATACATCCCCCTATTCATTCCGGAGGGATACACATGTAGAGGGCCTTTTTGGAGGAAGTGAATATGTTGTTTCACATTATAAGGGCAAGGCGTTTTTTTTCACCTTTAAATAGTATTTTTCATGCACCATGTTGTGACAGGGCTTCCACCATCCTCTTTTGATCTGTTGTTTTTCTTCCCTACCAAGTGCAGTTCAAATAGAAACATGGTGGTGTAGTTCAGTCAGCACCCTCTGATATTGACTGTTCACTTAAAAGGGGGGCTTTTTTCTAAAACCTTTTATTTTTGGGTTTGCAAGTACCGAAGGTAGCAAAAATCTAGTATATCTGTAGCCCCAATTTACCCAAACAACTTCTGGTGATGCCTACCTATTTGGCTATTTTGCTACTAAAATTATGCTGACCCCATGGAATTTGGTCATACCTAGGACTTGTTCAGTTCAGATCCGACCGATACCATTCCAATATTTGCTAAATTTATGTGTTACTAAATTTGGTCATGGATTTTGGTTGTCCCTGAGTTGGTCAAGTTTTAGTTAGAGAATGAACCAGGAATATGGAGAATAATCTTACCAAATTTTTACAGGCAGACTAAGCACATGCCAAATTTGGCCAATGCTACCAAATTCTGGAAGCCAAAATTTTGGGAAGTGTAGGATAATATATGGCAAAAACATGGGCTAGCTAATGTTTGAGCAAATATTGGTAGCCAAGGGGTTGTTTGCTTTGGAGCCTATGTTTGCCGTATTTTTGTTGCCAAAACTTGATGGTGTTGACAGTATTTGGCTTACATTTTGTTTGTTACTGAGGGTATTTTTGGTTGGTTTCTGAAATTGCCTTGCTAATGTGTGTCGAAATTTGCTATTACCAAAAATTAGTTATCAAATTGGTGGCCTGCGAATTGGTTGGTAGGCCAAAGGGAACGGAATCTTTCCAAAGTTTTGGCATCAGAACCAAATGGATGCCAAATCTGTTATATGATCAAAATTTGGCAACTAAAAATAGGTAACCCCAAAAATTTTGGCAAGATTCCTTCACACTAGTGCTCTAGTTCATTTTCTTGCCAAATTTTTGGTAATTCTAAATTTTGGCACGAGTTGGTAGGGCAGATTTTGGCATAAATCAAACAGTCCTCAAACGTGTGGTTCTGGCCGGTCTTTCCTTTGGTATCTAATAACCTTGCTTCTGCTCGCCGCTGGTGCACCTAGGGGTGGATATCGAGCTAACTCAACTCGACTCGACTCGTTAAACTCGTTAAAATAACAAGCCAACTCGACTCGACTCGTTTTCTTAACGAGCTAAAAGCTCAACTCGGCTCGATTCGTTAAAAACTTGAGTTGGCTCGAGTTAGCTCGTTACGATGCCTCTGATTATCTGCTCATCAAGGTGCTACAAAGCTTCAATATTCAATAGTTTTATAACTTTATGAGCATAAATGCAGCTGAGCCAAGAATTGGGGAATTGCGGATGTGAAATGGGGAAAAATAATTGGGTCTGAAGGTTGAAGGAACGGGGCTAGGGTTACAGACTTATAGTGTTTTTTTCCTGACTCGTTAAGCTCGTTAGCTCATTCGTTAAGGTCGTTAGCTCGCTCGTTTAACTCGTTACCTTAACGAGTTCAAAACCCAATTTGACTCGACTCGTTAAGGAACGAGCTCGAGTCGAGTTTCCGAGTACTCGTTAAACTCGCAAGTTTCAAGTTTTTTTTCCACCCCTAGGCGCACCATTCCTAACTATTGCCCATTTATTTTGCAATAATTTTTGTAGGAGGGACAATTTTACATATTTCTGCCAAATCCTTCTATTATTATGTACAGCTGGTACCATTTCGATGTGTTTCAATTCTTTCGAAAAGGAGAGGTTTGATGCATCTGAATTCATTGTATTAATTCCACTTCCTGCTCGTAGTATGCTCTTAATGATCCCGGCTCATGATTTAATTATGTATTTAGCTATTGAGCTTCAAAGTTTATGTTGTTATGTGATCGCAGCATCAAAGAGAAAATCTGAATTTTCCACGGAATTTGGCTCAAAATATTTGATCTTAGGTGCATTTCCTTCCCAAATATTGGTGTTCGGGTGCGACCATTCTAGTGACATGAAGCGGGTCCATGTTTGGCTTGCCAAATTTTATCTTGTCTGTAGATGTTGGGAATAGTCCCACATCGGTTGTGGAGAGGGCTTGAGCATGATTTATAAGGGTGAGGAGCACCCTCATTGAGCTAGCTTTTTGGGGAGATGGCCCAAGAGACCTTGGCCCTTGCTTTCTGGTTGGGCTGCTGAGTGTCTTGCAGTCCAACAACTTTGGATCCGGACGCTTAGGTGTGGCGGTCCGGTGACAATTGGTATCGTAACCTAGGCGCCTGTGTGGTTCCTAGATAATCTCTACCGATGTGTGAGGGGAGATTGTTGGGAATAGTCCCACATCGGTTGTGGAGAGGGCTTGAGCATGGTTTATAAGGGTGAGGAGCATCCCTCATTGAGCTAGCTTTTGGGGAGATGGCCCAAGAGACCTTGGTCCATTGCTCTGGTTGGGCTCTTGAGTGTCTCTGCAGCCCAACGATCTGGGATCCGGACGCGCTAGGTGTGGCGGTCCGGCTGACAATTGGTATCAGAGCCTAGACAGCCCAGGTGGTTCCTAGATAATCTCGGCCCGATGTGTGAGGGGGAGATTGTTGGGAATAGTCCCACATCGGTTGTGGAGAGGGCTTGAGCATGGTTTATAAGGGTGAGGGAGCACCCCCTCATTGAGCTAGGTTTTTTGGGGGAAATGGCTCAAGAGACCTTGGCCCACTGCTCTGGTTGGGCCTGCGAGTGTACTGCAACCCAACGGCCTGGGATCCGGACGTGCTAGGTGTGGCGGTCCGGCTGACAGTAGAGTCAATGTTAGCTTGCCAATTTTTGGGTAGGTAATACTTGGGTAGCTGTTTGGTTCATAACCAAATTATTTGTTCTTGGCAAATATTAATAGGGGTAGTTGTGCCAACCAAGCACCCTTGAAACTTGGTTTCGTCTTTTAATAAATTCATACATTGTGAGATAGCTTCCAAGCACTGTGGTGTTGATATTTGCCTGACCAAATATTGATAAGTATAGTTGTAACCAAGTACCTCTAAAATTTGCTTTCATCTTTTTATAAATTCAGAAATTGGAAGATGGCTTTTAACTTTCATGGTGTTACTCGGACACTCATGTCCAAAAATTTTTGCCGAATCTAACACCACAAATTCGAGTCGGATTCCGAGTAGCATTTCGCATATCAAATTTTTTTTGCTGAATCGGACACCCTGAATCCAAGTTGGATTCTTGCTCCTGTTTCCTTGTCCAAGTAACACTGCTTTTAAGCGCTGCGGTTTCGAGATTTTCCTCTGGTGCTGGCATATTCACAAAAAAAAAACAAAAAAAACATGGGGGAACATAATTGTAATGGATGGGGTACATCAGGCAAATAGAATGGTGAGGGCCGTGTTGGCTTCTGGTAATCATGAAACAAATAGTTTGATGTTGAAATCTTCAGCATGTCACCATTTCCTAGCAGCACCATTCTTTATCTGTAGTGGAGCGTGTTCCAAATTCCCTTTCAATCTGTTATTTTTGAGAAATTGTTTTGGGTTGATCTTTTTTGTGTGACTGTAATGGGGGCATACTGAGATGAGTAAAATTTTGAGTTTCCATAAAAAAAATTTATTACTCAATTTCTTTTCTAGCATTGGTGATGCTAGATGGATGAAAACTCACTAGCTGATGTAATATTGGAAATGGAGTAGAGCTTATATGTCTGCCTATGTTACAAGCTAAATAGGTTTTCATATGCAATAGTTTATGTCTAAACAAGTCATTTTACATACTGTATTTGTATTTCACAGTTTTTCTTGATTCTTGAGAGCATTGTATTATTTCAGTCAGGAGCTATCACTTTTTGTATATACTTCTTTGCTTCTCAAATTAAAATGAATTGAATGTAAAAAAAACAGAATGACAACGAGTATGATTTGGTTTATGATAATGAAAGCAATGTGAATTCTCTAGCAGGTGGACAGATAGTTCAGCATTTCCCTTAAGATGGGAAATTAATTTGTTTCTCCTTAGCGAGTATAGATTTTTGTGCATTGGATTTCATTGGATATATAAGATCTTGTGTGTTGTTGTTCCACGTAAGCATAGTTTGAGTTCTACGTGGATGATTGCACTTCAATTTTGAAATAGCAATAAGGGATGTCTTTTCTGTTCGGTATTTTGATATGCCCTTACCTTATGCTAGATGAGCGTGTCTCAACTGACCTGAGGAAAAACCTCATGCAAGCAAGGCTGGATAAGAAGATGACCCAGTCACAGCTTGCTCAGGTACCTAGTTGAATCATAAGGTTTCAGAACTTCCAGAATTTTATGCTTTACCCGAGGAAGAAATCCTTGTGCGGCCTAC